>CM031244.1:468986891-470186891 GCA_018340775.1 Taxus wallichiana var. yunnanensis | reverse complement strand
TCATGATTATGCAACTTAGCTTTTATTGATATATGATGTATAAATGTGATGATAGATGATAGATGTTATACGTTATGATGACAAAAATTGTACAACACAATCAAACAACTACAACTCAATCAAATATAACTAGTACACCACAAATATATACAAGTATGCAAGATAAAATGAACTCAATATGGTGCACAACAGATTAAGTAAAACTCAATCAACCTAAGTAAGAAAATGAATTCACTCTAAAAAACACACAACATGAAAAGGAAATGCAATCAAAACTCTACAAACCGACAACTAAAAGTAAGAAAATCACTACTTTGTTTTTACGGGACAATTTTGATTCATTTTCTACTATTTTTGGTGTCATCTCGAGATAACTTTTTCAAGGCTACTGTTCACATTGTTTTCGGGATTTCCATAAGACAATGTTATGTTGTTTTGTGTAGTGTCATCCTTTTTAGGGGTTTTTTCAATGTTTAGGATTTTTCCAATATTTTTGAATGTTTTTGTGTTTTCCGAAGTTATACGAATGTTTTTGGGATTTTCCAAAGTTTTCTAAAACTATTTACTAAAAAAGAAACGTGGATGCCCCCAACGGTGTGGGAATATATAAATGCAAAATGCCACACAAGTATGTTCAAGAAAGTGTAGATGTGAAAGTGGCCCAATGTTAGATTGGAATATATAAAAAGAAACTTCTTCACACATATACAAGAATGGATCAATTGGATGATGACCACGAAAGATAGATGCAAAAGGACACTTAGCTAAAGAAACCTAACCCTAAACTAGGGTAAGTGTACTATTTTCAGATATGAGAAGTGATTTTGAATAACAAATCCTCCTAAGGCATCGAAAACCGAGTTTTCACCCAAGGACTGTCCAAAGCACCAAAATTGCGTGGTTACCACACTTGGATGACATTTTTCTCTTTTTATTTTTCTATTTTTATACTTTTTGCTTTTCTAATTTTCCAAGGAACTCCATGCTTAGGCGTAGAACTGATTGGGATGTATCACATTCAAAGGTTCCTTAAGTTCCTCACCATCCGAATGGGTCAGGTTTGTAGGCTCCCAAATCATACTTATCGAATACAACATAGGTCCTAACCAATTAGGCTCAAACTTTCCTTTCTTCTCTTGATCCTTGGTGGTGTTGAATTAATTTTATTTTAATACTAGGTCTCCTACCTCAAACTGGTGAGGTATCATCCTTTTGTTATATCCTTTGGATACTTGATTCGATAGACCTTCAAATGATTAAGGTCTCTCTTTTCGTTTCTCGTCAAGGATCTTTAACTCTCAGGCAAGCGACTCTGTAGTCCTCGTCTTTGTCCGATAATCTCGAGGGATATTATCGGGAAAGGAATAAGGGGTAGCATCGGTAGGTGAATACGGATGGAATTTCTATAGGCCTAGAGGGTGGGATGGATTTGCAAGTGCCAATTTCGGGATGTTTTACTTACCATTTTCTCCATAATGCGAACAAAGGTTTTATTAGTGGCCTCCGCTTATCCATTACCATGAGGGTAATAGAGAGTAGGCTACTTTAAACAGATGTAAACGCGCTGACACAAGGCTTTGACCGTCTTGTTCTTAAAATACTTACCATTTTCTGCTACAAGGGCGGAGGGAATGGCGTAACGGCAGATAAAGTGATTCATGATGAACTTGGATATCTACGCACCAATGACATATGTGAGAGGTACTTCCTCTACCCATTTGGTAAACTAGACTATGTATTATAGAAAAACTTGGAAAACTATGTAAACTAGACTAACACCTAGTAGTCTAAATTTTAATCCAAGTCATTCAATAACCATCATGATAAGAGATAAGAAAATTAACTTCAAAATCATGCATTATAAATGAAACAAGCAACATGCTAAGTTTATTCTACTCTTTAGAAAGCTTAATGAAAATGAACCTAGTTAGATTCTAAGCAATGAAATTAGTTTTGTTGTTTTCTCCAAAAGGATGAAGAGATCTCTATAAGATGATTTATAAGGCCATGCTTAGATAACTCTTGCTAATCTAAAATGGATAAAAGATGCAACAAGAAGCTATTTCAATGGTGGATGTCTCAAGATCAAATGGCTTATAGCTGGGCTAGTGCAAATGAGCTCTCAAGCTTGAAAATCAAAGTGTTTGTATGGAAACAAGGTATAAGGTTGAAAGTGAGGGTGACCCCTCTATTTATAGATTTTGGTTTGGAAAAAATTGAAAATATAGTGCATGTGGGACAAATGAATAAGCCAAAATAGATATTTTGGAAGTCAAAGTACCTTTTTGACTAGGTTAGAAGCTAATTAACCTCTTAAGATTAATTAGGGATTCTAAACAAGCTTAGGAAGCTTTCTGAGAGTTTTTGGAGGAATTTGGATTATATTTTGGAAGCGTTGGAAGTGGGAGATAGCCAATGATAAGGTTCATTAATTAAATACGAGATAGAAGACTCAATCAACGTGAAACTAGTTGATTAAGAGAATTATCACCAATCAACTTGTCATAAAATGGCATCCTGAGTGAGTTGAGAAGTAGAGTTAGATAACGAAGTGTCATTATTTGAAACAGAGTGAAAGGAGATGAATATATTTAGTGAAATGTTAGTAATAAGATTGCTTTGATCGAAATCTAGGTGTCTACAATTCCAAAATAGCAATAAACTAATCAAAATCAAAATCATTATATAAAACTGAAGTTTCTATTTAAATTGATCGTGATTATCTTAGATCTTCAAATGGCTGTAATTTTTTTCTCTCAAAATCCACAAAATGTGTTGTTTATTGCATCTTGACCGTAACCTCAAACCACTCTTTTCAACCTATTACACACATACTTTCGATGATATTCAATTTTTGGCCTATTTTTGACACCATATGACATTACGACATCTTGACACTATGACATGACATTCATCCCATGGGCTCCTAGCTATGTGATTTATGTCTTATTTTACTAATGATCCTCTAGTGTTTCCTTTCAATTTTACTTTTCGAGGTTCTTGCAACATTGATTGCGCCTGCACACGACAAGATGATGGCGACACTATCATGTACACATTGGTGGGTATATTTCATTTCAGTTTTTCCTTTATGTTCTTACTTTTAGTATATACTTTTGATATCAGTGTTACAAACTGTTTCTTTCTATTGACCACCCCATGTTATTCCATTGTGACATACGGTGATCAATAACTAGGGCATATGTATACACCTAATTTTTCACTTTTTATCTTTCCTACTTATTGCTAACACATTTCTTTGTGTAGATAAAGGTCACTGATGCATTTATTTCTTGAGCGTGTGCCTTAAGGGGCCCACCGAGAATGTGATATGATTATTCAAGTAATCATTATGGGTTAGAGAAAGTACACAAAAAGAGTATCGCTATGTGGTCCTAGCCTTAGTTTTTCTTACGTTAGTTATCCTTGTCCCTTTAAGTCTCATACACATTGCACTCCTGACACCCTATTTGCATCTCATCACTTGGCACTTTTTTCATCCATTTTCTTGATCTACAACACTTATTAAAATTTTGTATGACATTTAGATACTTATCGATGCATCACCCATGGACGATGGTGTCGGTGTTAGGTTTTCCCCTATCCGATGTCATCACCCACGAGTGATGCAATCATATATATACATACTAGATCTTGACATTCATGAAGAAAGGAAGCCCAAATCTTAGGAACTTCCATTTTCTTTACTCTTTTACACGAACTTTGCATATGCTCGCTCAACTCTTGGTTCATCTTGCACTTGGCTTGGATTGGATTGGACACTCTTCTTCTTGGTTAGATTGCTTGAAGTATTCGGTCATCTATAGTGAATCTAGGACAAGAACGATGTTTCCTTTCTCCACCTAATAGTGATTCTCTCTGTGCTACTTCTCTAGAGAGGTAGATGCATCAACGATCACCCCACAGTTAAGTTCTATAACTTTTTTTCATTTTGCATAGATTAGTTTGTTTCCTTCCCCATTTCTCTATGTTAGCTTAGTGTTATATGTACATTGATGCTAGTTAGCATAGTGCTCTTATTTGATCAGTGCTTAGCTTCTCTTTATTTATATTTCAGTTCCATTGTGCATGCTTGCCTTATCTATCGTCAATCCATACCTCTTTCTATCCATTTACCGATATCTTAGTAGGGTACTCGCCCTATCTTGACACATGCATGCCTTAGAAACCCTAGGTTGACCTAGTGTAGGGATTACTTCCCTCTGAAATGCGACCATCTAGCGCTCTTTGTAGCCCCCTTAAATCTATCCATTGTATGCTTGGTTTATGTGTGATTCTTACTCGTTGCCTCGATAACCTTGTAGAATGGAAGACTTACGAGTGCAAGTTTTGAGATACATTCTTGTCCAAAAACCAAAAACAAGCTTCTTGCCAACAAACAAACATCTGATAATGATCGAAGGCTAGAATGGAGTGAGTTCACTTTTATTCTCAACATTAGTTTTGATGTCTATTTGACTACCACGCGACAATTGAACCATAAATTGCACTTTGAATATGTCACTAAATAATTGTTATTTTAGAAAGTAAAATAAAATGAAAAATAAAATAAAACAAAATAAAAACCAAATAATAAATGAATTATATATATATATATATATATATATATATATATATATATATATATATATATATATATATATATATATATATATATATTCTTAGGATTTTTCAAAATGAGATAAAACATGGGTGTGTTTAGTGTGTTCATACCTACTAGTTTAAATAAACATTAAAATTAAAATAAACCCACGGGAAGGGCAAATAGGGCAAGTTTAGGGTTTTCTTAGTTTGTTGAGGAGCTAGGCGACCGCCATGAGGATAGGTGGATAACGTCCAAAGAAAATGACATGAAAGCCACAGACTCCACCACCTTTCCTTGCATCCTCCACGCTTGAAGCCAAAATAGGAGCTTTGGTGTAGGTTTTGGATGCCCATCAACGAAAATGGTAGGGTAAAACCAGACTCTTGACCTTTGTGAGACGCCCCCTTAGCTTCGTGTCAAAATGGAAGCTTTTTATCGTAGTAGTGGACGCCTATCTAAGCATGAAGGCACATACTTCGCTATATGAGGGTTGAGTGCGCAACCACCGACTGTAAGATTCATTTTTGTTTCTAATTTTGCTTGTGGACGCGTAGGCAAGGAGAGAACTGTTTGTTAAAATACATCATCACCCAATAAACTATGGTTTCATGGCGCACGCCCGACCACGAGAGATTCAATTTTTATTTAGTTATTACGCCAGAAAGGCGTTCCTTCCTTGTAGGTTCGGTGAGGGCTCTCTGACGCATGTCAGAGAGGAGACGGCCGAGATGAGGTCGGTCAGGACGACGTCGATCACGGATGCGATCTGGCCCTCCATGCACTGTACAAGAACTGTTACTTGATAAATATCTGCTGCACGGTTTTTTGCGGTGTACGCTGAAGCATGGCTGCTTTTTCTGTGGGTAGGTTTGGAATTCTGGTTGCCTCCGTGAATGAATAAAACCCTTCGCGTATGGCAGCTAACACAGTTGTTTCTTTTCCTGTCGTGGGCTTTGGTAGGTTTGGGGTTTGCGTGCTTTAGAGGCCTGCATCTACATTCGTCTAAAATAATTCATGGTTGGACTGTTCTTCGACTGTAACCCGGTGATGCTCTCGATAAGGCATGTGGTTTTTAGTGTGTGGAGCTTAATTGCTTGCGAAGGGGGTAACTTGGAAATCCGTATCAAACCGGATCCACGAAAATCTTTTGCGTGGGTAGGTTTGGAATTGGAATTGCTTGCGGAAGGGAGTACTTGTCCGAGTTTTCTATCATGCTACTGAGGCATTATGTGGTTGACATTAATCTTAGAACTCTAGATTTAATAAAAATTAGTACTGTGTTTTATGGAGATATATTTATTTATTGATATTCACTTATATGTTTTGGGGTTTTAATGGCGATGTGGGCGGCTGGAGTTTTTATATGATTACGGGTGGCCGTGGGAAAAAGCAGCTCGATAGCTTTGCATTGGGTGAGCCCCTGAGCGATGCGACGACAAGGCGAGTGGTTTTTAGTGTGAGCGAAATTGCTTGCAGAAGGGGGTAACTTGGAAATCCGTATCAAACCAAATCCTGAAAATCTTTTGCGTGGGTAGGTTTGGAATTGGAATTGCTTGCAGAAGGGAGTACTTGTCCAGTTTTTCTATCATGCTACTGAGGCATTATGTGGTTGACATTAATCTTAGAACTCTAGATTTAATAAAAATTAGTCTTTGGGTTTATGGAGATATATTTATTTATTGATATTCACTTATATGTTTTGGGGTTTTAATGGCGGTAAACATGAGAATAGGAGTTTTTATATGATTACGGGTTTAGGCCGTGGGAAAAAGCAGCTCTGGACGATAGCTTTGTATTGGGTGAGCCCCGGAGCGATTGTAAGAGGGAGGATGAGCTGAATAAGGCGAGTTTGATGATTTTTGTAGGTTTTTAGTGTCAGTTGTTTTGGGTTTGATTATGAGGTTTGTTTTATTTTGAGTATTTGTTTTCCCCCTGATTTTTTAATGATCTTTTTTGGCCGAAAAAACTTTTTTGAGGTTTCCGGCCACCTGTAACATTTTGAAGGTTTTAAACATGCCTCGTGTGTATGTACCACATAATGTTTATACTACAACCTTGCTAGAGTTATGGGTCAAGCTATTTCAGTTTTGCATTATCAGTTTGTGTTCTAAGTTGCTTTTATGGCATCCCAGAGCCTTCACCACAATCCATGCTGCTGTCCATTTTCTGGAAATAAGTCTATCTAATCATGTTCCAATCCTCATGCCTTCCCTAGGAACCTGCTATTCAGGAGCTGGATTTATTCTCGGAAAGTTCGTTGTGCCAACAAGATACTCGAGAAGATCTTGCTATATGCTTGATGGAAAATTTTCTTTTGTTTTTCTTTAGTAATCTTGAGAGGAAATTCACTGCACTTCTTTGTATTAGCGTATCCTTTGCACATATCTATCTCTTGTTGAACACTTGAAGCAAAGTTGACGAGATTGACTTCAGGAGGAGTGCAAATGAAGAGGACCTTTTGGGGCTTCTTCTATTAAGGTAAGCGGTGGCGAATTGCAGACTTTGTTTTTTCATCCCCTTGTCTTTGCTCAAATTTGTATCGGGCCATAGATATGTTTACTTTATGTTTACTTTTGCTATCTTGCCCAGAATTGCCTTTTTGTGTTCTTAAGGGCAAGCTTGTGGTGGTTTCATGGTTGAGCACCTCTGCAAGCTCTCGAAACAAAGTAGAGACATTTTCATACACCCTTTATTCCCCCCGAGGTGTGGTCCAAATTGTATAACTCCGGACCTTATACTTTTCTTACAATCACCTATTCTTCTTCTCTAGCTTACTTGCTCCTACTAGCCCTGCTCAGAGTCTTTTTTCTTCATAACTTTTGTTAGGAGGCTTCATTTCACAAAGTAGTCACCATTTGCCATACCTATTTGGCCTTTATTCTTGTGTGCGAGGTTTCCATCTATATCTCATCATCATCATAATGATTCTTTAAAAGATTAAATTGCTTGGTCCAAAAGGTACAAAAATGGATTTTATGAAAATAAGAAAAATATTGCCATCAATGCGTAGAGCTTGAGAAAATATATACTTTTAGAGAAGACGACACACCTAAAACGGAGCCCACGAATGAAAGTTATGGCACATGCAGTTTTCTTTTACATCTTCCCTGGACCCTTTCCAAAAATGGCAAATTTTTTTCCATCCTTGCGATTTTTTCACCAAAAAAAAAAATTGCCAAAAAAGGAAAAAAAAATATGCACATGTCGGGGGTCTTCAAAACCACACAAAGGCTGGAAGGAAACGGGTTTCGGAGGCGGACACTGTTTAAACCAAAGAAAAGCACATGTCGGAGGGATCATGAAACCCGACATAAATCTGGATTCGGGTTTCGGGTTTCGAAACATGAGACACGAAACATGCAAATCATAGAAGGCATGTCCCGATGCTTGAGATTCCGCAAACCCGACACACTAAGGCAAATCGGGTTTTGGAGTCGGTAAAGCATGATGCGAAAACATGTCGCGGCATCCTCCAAAAAACCGGGAAAACTTGGAAAATAGCGGTGAATATATATACATATATTATTATAAATTTATATTATTGTATACTTATATCATTATATATAGACAAATCATACAAAAAAGCATCCATCTACCATAATCATCATCATCATCATAATGATTCTTTCAAAAGATTGCAAAAAGTTGCTTGGTCCAAAAAGGTACAAAAATGGATTTTATGAAAATAAGAAAAATATTGCCATCAATGCGTAGAGCTCGAGAAAATATATAACTTTAGAGAAGACGACACCTAAAACGGAGCCACAGAAAGAAAGTTATGGCACATGCAAGTTTTTGCTGCTACATCTTCCCGGACCCTTTCCAAAAATGGCAAATTTTTTTCCATCCTTGCGATTTTTTCACCAAAAAAAAAAAATGCCAAAAAAGGGAAAAAAAAATATGCACATGTCGGGGGGTCTTCAAAACCCGACACAAAGGGAAGGCGGGTTTCGGAGGCGAAGAAACATCAGGCAGAAACATGTCGGAGGAGCGGATAAACCCGACAGCAAAGAGATGTGTCGGAGGGGTTAGAAAACCCGACAGGAAGGACATGTCGGAAGGGTCGCAAAACCCGACACAAACGCAAAGAAAGCACATGTCGGAGGGATCGCAAAACCCGACACAAAGGGATTCGGGTTTCGGGTTTCGGGAAACATGAGACACGAAACATGCAAATCGCAAGGCATGTCCCGATGCTTGAGAGTTCCATGAAACCCGACACACTACTGAAAGGCAAATCGGGTTTTGGAGTCGATAGCATGAGGCGAAAACATGTCGCGGCATCCTCAGAACCCGACACAAAGGAAAACTTGGAAAATAGCGGCGGAAGCGGGTTTCGGGAAAACGCAAATATCAAACACATGCCGGGGCTTCTTTCAAACCCGATTCAAAATACAATCCGCTATAATGAGATGAGTTAGGTGCGGATATGGAGGTGGTTGGAACAAATTTCGATTTCTTCACTCCTCTTTTTCTTCTATAAAATGTAAGGAGAGGCTCTTTTTCTGTTAGGAGGCTTTCTATCCATTTTGAGATCATGAAAAAAATGGGCTTTTGTGATTGGTGGGATTGCATTACATTTTACCTTTTTTCTGCGAACTCTAAGCTACTATCCTTTACCTTGGCATCATTCTTTTGAACCGCTTCGACCTTCCCTTCCGCTTTTGCTTTTAATGAACCGGACTATCGTGTTCGATTTTCTAGGTGGGGGCGTAGCTTTCGGTTTGGTTGTTTGTTTTGGTGTTTTCTTTCACATTCTTCGTTGATCGTTGCATTTGTCGTGCAGCACATCCATTCTCCTCTAGTTGTTGCATTGCAACCATGGACACAACTTTAACAGAAGGAGGTATTGCGCGCCTAATGTCCGGTTGCTCGGACACGGGTTCCACGTTCCAGCTCCTCAACATATCTCCTGTGCGGTCTCTGTTGAACAGCTGCACCCAGCATCGAGTTGACCTTTCTGATGGTATTCACATCCAGAAGGCATTGTTGCCCTCCAAGTTTTCAAAACTAGTTGCGAGACAAAACGCGTTGTGAAGGCACAATAATTCAGGCTCAAAAAACCGTTTGCGGGATGGTCGACCATGAAATGTAAGTAGCCAATATTTTGACTTCCCTCTCGTCTTTTCTATCTCACACAATGTTTCTTGACATTTTCTTTCCTTGCATTGCATGCGTGCAGGACCGTTTTAATAACCGATATGGATATATCGAAAGAAACATATCCACAAGTTGGTTCTCCTTCCCGGATCCCTAGCCATGTTGTACGGGGCAAACAAGCCTGTGTTGACCACCTTGAGGGTGTGCCCAAAACTTTGTTTCCGCAAACACCGCCTCAAAAGATTTATGCTTCCTCGAGACCAGCATCGAAGGCCATTTTCATAAACGACTTGAACACAACCATGCGTGTTTGGTCCATAGAGGGCAGAGCGGTCGCAAAAAACTCCATGCGGACATATAGTAATGATAACGGCAATGGTTGTTTCTTTGGTTTCGACTTCGTGGATGGCAGAGGTGGTGAAATCCGCGTCTCTGTTTCAATGAGATTGCGGAAAAGTTCTATGGCACAATAGAAAATGAACAAACGTACACCATCTCTAACGGAAGAATTGGAAAAGCAAAAGAAAAGTTCAACAACCTGAACAACACACTCGAAATTTTCCTTTCGGCAGCATCTATTGTCCGGCCTCTACATGTCAACGATCAAATCATACCTTTACACCACTTCCACTTTGTCCCCATCAAAGACATACCTGGAAGACCTGCCGGATCTTTTGTTGACATTCTTGGTGTAGTTCTTGTTATTTCTCCACGATCCACCATTCGCAGACGTGATCAGACAGAAACATTCAAGCGAACTGTGCAGGTTGAAGACATGTCCGGATTTAGTGTTTCCATCACTTTGTGGGGTCAACATTCAATTGTGCTTGGAGAAGAGCTAGAAGAATTCCTTTCGATTCCGCAGAAACCAGTTCTTGCTCTTAAAACAACTCGTATTTCCAGCTTCAACGGAACATCTCTTGATACTATATCCACTACAAAATGGTTTGTTAATCCAATGATTCCTGAAAGCCTCCCTCTGCAGGAATGGATTGCATCTGATGCTTTCAATGTCCTTGCACCATCTATCACAAACAGGGTTCTAGGGCCTCCATCTGCCTTGTCCTCTCCGGCAACAATAGCTCAGGTCCTGCAAATGGGTAACACAGATAAAAATGAATGGGCTACAATTACAGCAAAAATCACAGACATTTCATTGGACAATTTTTATTACTTGGCATGCCCTTTAGTGAAAAATGGTACACAGTGTCGCAAGAAAGTGCAAGAACTGGAAAACGGGTCCTGGTTTTGTGGGAAATGTAATATTCCTATCCAAAAATGCGACTACAAGTATGCACTCCGTGTCACTTTACAAGATAGCACAGGAGAACTTCAATCCGTAACTGCATTTGATGAGACTGCTGAAAATATAATGGGCGTCAAAGCTGAAGACTTGCAGTTTTTAAGCATAGATGATGGTGCAACAACTGAAATTGCAGACCAAGTGATAGGCCACGAATATCAATTTACGCTCTCCATAAAACTTGAAACATACCGTGAGAAGAAGCAATTTAAATGTGTCATTATAAAGTCCCACAAACTTGAAGCTACGGCTTCGCTTCCTGATTTACGTTTGCGTAACACTATACAGGCTTCACTGCATTTGTGTTCCCCCCTTGTAAAGCTCTCTTGGTCTCTTGATATGCTAGCGCCCTTTCCAATAACTCTTTCTTGTACAGACGAATGTCTAGTTGTTCCTTTTTGCTCTGCTTTTGCTTATGTAAACTCGGGTTCAATGGATATCGATATATATACGTTTTGTTTTGTAAATTTTGTCACACTCTCTATGTTCTTGAATATCAATAATTGGAATTCCTAAGCCTTTTCCTTTAAAAAATAAATACTAGTGATGGTCTTTTATATTGTATGGACATGTTCTTTCCTTCGAACACTTTCCTGTATTCATAACTTTCGTTGAATGAGCTTTATTAGTGCTATGTTCCTTTACATGCAATTTTTGAGCATAGATGATGGTGCATCAACTGAAATTGCAGACCAAAGGCCGCGAATATCAATTTACGCTTTCCATCAAACTTGAAACATACCGTGACAAGAAGCAGTTTAAATGTGTCATTATAAAGTCGCACAAACTTGAAGCTTCGGCTTCCCTTCCCTGAATTACGTTTGCGTAACAATATACAGGCTTCACTACATTTGTGTTCCCCCCTTCTAAAGCTCTCTTGGTCTCTTGATATGCTAGCACCCTTTCCAGTACCTCTTTCTTGCACAAACGAATGTCTAGTTGTTCCTTTTTGCTCTACTTTTGCTTATGTAAACTCGGGTTCAATGGATACCGATATATATACGTTTTTTTTGTAAATTTTGTCACACTCTCTATGTTCTTGAATATCAATAATTGGAATTCCTAAGCCTTTTCCTTTAAAAATTAAATACTAGTGATGGTCTTTTATATTGTATGGACATGTTCTTTCCTTTGAACACTTTCCTGTATTCATAACTTTCGTTGAATGAGCTTTGTTAGTGCTATGTTCCTTTACTTGCAATATACATGCGCAAAACAACTTTCGTATTCTTTTCCTTTACTCCATGTATGGCTAGATGCACAGTTTTTCCTTTACTTGTCTCATACTTTTGTTCCTGCTGCAAAAGCGTTGCAGGATTCCCCATGTCTGCAGAGCAACGATTAGCTCGACGAAGAGAAATCTACACCAAAAACAAAGAGAAAATAAATGCGGATCAGCGCCGCCGTTACCATGCTAGAAAAAGCACACATTGCACATCTTTCTTCCCCCTTCCTCGCCTGCCCGTCGAGCCCCAAAGACTGCCCTTCCATCGCCCCATTCTATCTCTCGCGATGCCTCCTCGGCCAACTCCGCAAATGTTATTCTCGCCCCGCCCTCCGCTCCACTTTGCCCTTTCCTTTCGCAAAACACTTCCACCCTTCCCTTCTATGGGGCCCGTGTACCCTGGGATACACAACACTTCCCTTCTCGAGCGACACATTCCTCTTCCCCCCCATCGACCTCGTACTCTCCAATGTCCTCCGCTTTCTCCCTTCCTGTTGATGCTCTGCCGACCTCTTCGCATTCGGTTGTGCTGCCTTCCCCAGCTTCCAATACATGCCAAAACCTTGAAGGGTTTTGGTCTGCTGGAATGTTCCCTTCCGAGCCATCCGCCTCTTCTTCGTCCTCCTTCGCAGATGCACAAAGGCGTTTCCGCAAAAGGCTAGATTCCCTTTCCGCTGCAAGCACATGCACTGTATCTGTTTGGAGAATTACCCTGGCATTCAAACTAGGTGTTGTTCAGGATCTATCCTTTGCTCCAGGTGCAGGCTTGAGAAACAAGGACACCGGTTTTCTTCTTGGAACAACATGGACCCTGGCGTCCAGCCATCTGTACTACAATCTTTGACACAAGTTGAAGAAATGTTGATTGCTAGAGTTAACCCAATTCTCCAAGTAACCCATGCACGTGGTGGACAATACAAATACTCTGGGCACACTATAAGCTTCCCCCAAGATATCTCTACCATAGCAAAGTACCTCCCTCGACGGCTCGGTGATTTGGATCTGGTTCTTGTGCAAAAGGCAGGCTCCCACGACACAAAATATGATTTCTATGTTAGTAGATCTCGTGTATGGCAGGCACTTCAATACAAAATTTTGCATGACCCATACTACAAGGATGTTCTTGTTGACAATGAGGCCCTCAACGCTCTTCCCGTACAACAAACAAATATTTCCTCCTCCCTCAATTCCATACCGATGGACATCCCCACCTCTTCAGACGATGTTGCACCTGATTCCGGCGATGATCCTTCTCTCTGCAATTTAATTGACGCCCGCTCTTCTTCTTTCGTCCCTTCTGCCCATAACTCCGGCACCGAAGACGAGCATATCTCACAGTTCCTTCTCTCCCATGATCAAAACATGCCTTTCACCATGCCTTGGCCAGACATGAGTCTTTCTCCCATAAATGAATACACCACTGAGGGTCTATTTTCCATGGCATTCCCAACTTTGTTTCCTAAAGGTAAGGCTATGTTTAGACAACCTCGCATGAAAGAGGTACTTTTACATGAATATGCCCTCCATTTAATCCGTTTCCATGATAACCGCTTCGGTTCCCACCCCCGGTTTCGCTATTTCTTGCTTAACCTCATCATGCGGCATAGGAGCCAATCTACAGCAGCCGTTTTCATGCAACAAAACCTAGAAAATGCCATACCGCCAACTATAGCTGACCTCCGAAAAAAATTGCTTGAAGACCCTGCATATTCGCTTCCGGATACCTTGATGCGGTTTGGAAATAACCTGCGCGGAACCCGCTCCTTTTGGTCCAAATACAGAGGAGAGATATCGGATATGGTTGAACAATTGGGAGCACCTACGTTCTTCTTCACTCTTAGTGCTGCAGATACTAAATGGCCTGATTTGCATAGCTGTATGCCTGGTGTTCCGCCTCCTGATCATCGGTTCGCACAGAGATTTAGAACAAACAACATTATCGACCACCCCCATCGTGTTTCTGCTTACTTGCACCAGAGGTTCACAATATTCCGCGAGGAGGTCCTGCAGAAACACCTTGGAGCCAAGGACTACTGGTACAGGTAAACAAAAATTAAATGCCTCGTCTGCCAGTCTTTTGCTTCTCTTTATTTCTAACTGCCTTTTTCCTCTAGGTACGAATGGCAACATAGAGGCTCTGCACATGTTCACGGTTTCCTTTGGCTTGATGGTGCCCCCAATGTTGACACAATAGATTGGAATGACAATGCTTCTGTTGAAACAACAAGACTGTACTTTGATCAATATGTTTCTGCATGGAACCCTAGAGCTCCTGCATGTAGACCTACATTCTTTCAAAGATCTCTCGAGGATGATCCCTGCTTGCTTTCCTCTTCAGAGGTTCTGGCTTCCAACCCTATGCACGACCTCGAGGAACTTATAAACCGGGTTCAGCGCCACACCAAATGTTCTACACAGACATGTCTCCGAAAAAAAGGTTCCAGAACTATATGTCGTTACAGTGCTCCTTGGGAAACACAGTCTTTTTCTTCCTTGACCATTGATGCCAACAAAAGCGTTAAATACCTTCCTTTCAGGAATGATGACAGATTAAACATTCACAATAAAGCCATGCTAGCTATATGGAGAGCAAACATTGGTATCGGCTGTCTTACTATCTCGGCACGCTGTTCTTAAATACATTGCAAAGTATGCCTCTAAAGCAGAGCAACGCTCTGAGACATACCACCAAATGTTGTCTAGGCTTTGTTCGCATGCCAGCCCAGATTTCCCTTCCTCTTTTGCAATACGAAAGATGCTCACAGAAAGTGTTGTTGAACATGACATAAGTGCACAAGAAACTTGTCACTTGCTTCTCAAGCTTCCTCTTGTTGTGTCCAGCCGGCAGACCGTCTATTTAAATGTGGGCAAAAAAATACTTAGGCGCCTTTCTGCATCGGCTACTCTGAACAAGATACATCACAGCTTCTTGATGCGTACCTTGTCCGCCCACCATCAATGGAGTCCCTTTCCCTTATCCAAATTGCTCGAGGGTGGAATTACAGCAAATACCGAAAAAAAGAGAAATGGAAACAACGCACTACGCCAGCAATTGTCCGCGTGTACCCAAGGTTTTCCATCATTCCGCCAACTAATACAGAGGCTTTCCACCTTTTCTGTTGGTCTGAGCTCCTGCTGTACAAGCCTTTCCGGAACATTCCTTCAGATGTTGGTTCCTCGCCAGATGTTGTTACTTCCAATTGGCGCCTGTTCAAAAGTTCATACAAACCGTGGCATATTAGAAGAATAGACACGGAACCTGATACATCTCCAGATGTTTCGTCTGAATCTGACACAGACCCAATGCAGACAAGCGAGAGAATCTATGAATGGCAACTTTTAGCAGGCGTCCGTCAGGACATTCTGAAGGTCTTGACCATCTGGAAATGCTTGGCCTCCGAGAATATGACTCCCGCTATGTTTGGTCCTCAAACAACGTTCCGGTTCATTTGGTTGACATCGGCCCCTCTTTTGTCGAGAATGGTAGGGCTAATTATTGCCCTGCCCATGCAAATCCATCTAGTTTGCCTTCTTTGTCGACTTTTTCCGATAACCAGCAACTAGCCTTCAGTACAATACTCGACCACTTTTCCTCAACACACAGCCTACCACCCCTTCTTCTCATTATTCAAGGAACTGCAGGAACAGGCAAGTCATTCCTTATCCACTCTCTCCGGTCTGCCTTCTCCTCCCTCGCTACCCCTGCCATTTCACCCCTTCTTTTGCTTGCCCCTACTGGTGTGGCCGCTTTTAACATTTCCGCATCGACCGTTCATTCCAGCCTCCGGATTCCCATTCGTGATTTAAAGCCCCTTGAAGGCCAAGCTTTGACCTCCTTTCAAGACTCTTTAAAACATGTCACATACATTTTGATTGATGAAATGAGCTTCATTGGTCCTAAACTACTTGCAAAAATTGACTTACGCCTGCGTGAGGCCTTCCCGCACTTCCGTACTTCCCCCTTCGGAAATAGATCAATGATTCTTGTTGGAGACCTTGGTCAACTTCCACCCGTTATGGACATTCCGCTATATGCCAGTAATTCCTACGGTGGATCCCTTTGGCGGAAATTTCTAAATTCAATCTCGTTAACGTCTATATTCCGACAACAAGGCTCTGCTCCGTCTCAAATTTCCTTTCGCAATTTGCTTCTCAACATCCGAAATGGTGTGGCCACCCTTCCAGATTGGGAGACTTTGATGTCTCGCACCGACTCTTGCCTCTCGCAACAAGAACTTCTATACTTCCACAATGCCCCCCACCTCTTCTCAACAAATATTCTTGTTAAAAAACACAATTTACAAATGCTGAAGGAACTCAATTCTCCAGTTGCCTTGTCCATTGCTCTGAATACAAGAAGAAGTGACTACAATGATCCTGATGACGACCAGCTAGAACAAATAGTGCTCCTTTGCAAAGACCAAAAATCATGCTCACTTTGCTAATTTATGGATTCTACTAGGGCTTGTTAATGGCGCATCGCCCAGCTTTGCGTTGACATTGTTTATTCCCCTTCCTCGGCTCCACCTTCTTTGCCTTCTTTTGTAATTGTCGACTTTGAACGCTATTCCGGTCCACCGTGGAATCCGTCAAATCCCACCCACATCCCCATTCCCCCCATTTCAAGAGGTTCTCGTACACAGCTGCCTTTAAAAATGGCCTGGGGGTTATCGATTCACAAAGCCCAAGGACTCACCCTTAGTCATGCCACCATAGACATTGGATCCACTGAGAGACCAGGCCTTACTTTTACTGCTCTTTCGCGCGTCCCCTCCTTGGAAAAGATTCGTATCTCCCCAGCTTTCTCGTTTGACCGCTACTCAAGAATTTCTTCAGCCTCCCTCCTGCAATTCCGAAAACAAGAAGAGCTTCGCCTCCAATCCCTACCACCGTCCCCTATAACCTTCGCCGTCTCAAACAGCCCGCCCCCGTAAAATCCTCCGCTCATAGCATTCTCGCCTTCTCCTTTTCACCTTTTTCTCGGTACTTCCCCTCCACTTCCTCTTCTGCATCTAACAACTATGTAAATATTTGGCTTGTTATACTATATAATTTTAGCTTCTTCACCGCTCTGTTGTATATTTTTCCTCTCCGGCCCGACACCAGGGCAAATCGCGACAACCATGTGGAAAGAGGAGTCGGATAAACAAGGAACGAATACATGTCGGGGGTTTTCCAAAACCCGACAGCAAAGGAATCGGGTTTCCGGGACGCGAATGCAATTCGGGTTTCCATGGCGCAGAAGCATGTCGGGTGGCTTTCAAAACCCGACAACAAAAGAAATGCCGGAAGGGTTAAAAAACCCGACGCACAAAGAAACGCGGGTTTAAGCGGCGGAAAAACATATCGGGCGAACAACAAAGGAAAACATGTCGGTGTTTCTTCCAAACTCGACAAAGGAGAAATGTGTCGGGAGGTCTCCAAAACCCGACGCACCAAGCAAATCGGGTTTTCGGGTCGGAAACGCATGAAAAGGGAGCATGTCGTGAGCCCACCAAAACCCGACACCAAAGGAGCATGTCGCAAGGGTTCCAAATCCCGACGCAAGGCAATCCGGGTTTCGTGAGCGGAACAACATGGCGCATCGAATACATGTCGGGAGGTCTTCAAAACCCGACAGCAAGGGAATTCGGGTTTCCGGGGCGGGAAGACATGGCGGAGGAGCATGCAGGGAAAACATGATGCGCCACCGCCCAAACCCGATGCACATGCGAGCCATACCTCCGAACCCGAAAACAAGGGAAAACTTGGAAAATGCAGCGGAACCGGAAGTCGGGAATACACGAACAACAAGCATATGACGGGACTTCTTTCAAACCCGGTTCAAAAAATATAGTTCGCCATTTTTCGGTGGTTGGGGTTCTTACCTGCCGCCACAATGAGGAGTTAAGTGCAGTTCCGGAGGTAGTTGGGGAAGCTTCGAATCCTTCTCCTCTCTCATTGTCTTCATATAAATGTAAGGAGAGGCTGTTTTAAAAAAGGCTGGACATTCTTGTTTTGGCCCCTCCCTTCTTCTCTTTGGCAGGTGGAGTTGTGGAGCTCAAACCTCCCATTCGAAACTGTAATGCAGCTTTGCCTCTTGGCATTTTGCAGTTTATTGTATCAACCTTTGAAGCAAATAAATGCATGTCTGTGGATGATTCTCAACCCTCTATGTGTTTCATTTTGCATCCTTCTGATCTTTCACTGTGAATATGTTTATCTGTGCATGATATTGCATTGCATTTCTGTGGTCTGTGTTTAATTGGCAAAACATATGTTCTTCATTCCTCGGTGCATCACATCCTTAGCTTAGGTTTATTTTTATGCATTTTTCTCTCCCTGTCTCCTTGGTAGTTAGATTAGGTTTTTTGGGCTAAACCTCTGCGTTTTATTGGTGCATCTGGACAGAGGAATAGGAGCCGGCCTTCATCCGGAGAGCTTTTCCGATTTCGCAAGGTCCCACACTTGGGAAAAGTTCCATGTTGTGCAATCGCACTGGGAGTCTCAAACGATCGCGTTGCGGAGTCCCGGGTGCTGCTTTTCGACACCAACACGCTCCTCATTACTCCTTTCATTCTCGCAAATGTTCTCCTTTTTTAATGCATTGTTCTCTTGTTTTTTCTTCTCTTCATTTCATACAATTCTTAGTTTCCTCTTTACCAAAAACCGTCTCGGCGTTCCCATCGCACACGCTCGCGTGCGATTGCTAGTTGTTAGCATGTTGTATTAAAGTTTGGTGGAATAAGGGTTGTAAGTTTGGTGGAATAAGGGTTGTTGAATATATATATAGGAATAAGACTAATGTGGGAGTGAATTGCCTTTACGGCTGCGCGCCATGATATGAAGGAACTCTAAACCTGATCCTCAATGTAACAAAAGAAGTTGAGGCGGATGTATGTTATGTGTGCACAGTGAACCTTCTTGACCGCATCGACTATCTTGAAAAACTCTACACCTTATAATCAACGTGCTAATTAAACTCGTTGTGCTTGCGTGGATGACACTTTGGGCACGTTGGTTATCTTAAAGGTACTTCAAAATTTATCTTTAAAGTTATAATAAAACATGTGGTGGTTGATTGGATTTATTTGCTTGGTTCATGGAGAAAACAGGGACGTATGTGAGGGTGTGTTTGCTTGGCACTTGAGAGAACAAGGGATCAAATGCCATAAGTTCTTTGTAAAAGAAACTTGGTCTCATCGAATGCAATGGTTGCATGAAATACACAAAATGGTAGATTTGGAATGGTCTATGGATATCCATCAAACAATGAATATGGCTTCTTGGAGTGCATATGGAACCGCTTGATGTACCTCTCAACCTCATTTAGTCAATTTATAGGTATGGACTCTATACCTCCTCTCGTACTTTCTTTCGAAATTTTTATTTCTTTTTATAGTTAATGGAATGTTAAATCTTAATTTAAGCTTGTTAGTGATGTATGGTTTATGTTTTCGAATCATATTGAAAACTCCTAAAACGACTTCCACACTATGTCAACCTATGTTGAAAATCGACACTTTGGGTGGCATGCCATAATATTAAACCATGGACTAGATAAGGTAAAAATTTATTCCTTCTTATCTTTGCTAATGATTCATGACTACTCAAACTAGAAGGGAAAATGAATTTTAAAATTGCAAACTTCGGGATGTTAAAATAGCCTCAAATTGTGACAAAGGTCTCTTAAAATGACGCAAAAGAAGCGCCTCTAAACCTTGCTTTCGCTTGTAAATTATCGTAACCTCTTATTTGTTGTATGGTGACCCTATATCAAACTTGACACATTTCCTTAACACTGTTGGCAATAGTTGTGAAGTGGGTTTCTGAACGCTTTGGAAAATGGCTTCTTTGGGAGCAACTATTTGCTCTGCGATTGAAACCTCTAGAAACCACTTTGTATTTTACACCCGAGAATTTCAGAGAAAATTTGGTCCCGCATACCTATTCACCGGTATATATGGCATATAGTAGTGTTTTTCATTTTAACAATTACCTCTCAAAATAGTATTTTATGCACCCATTTGAGCCCACTTAGCTTAGTTTGTAGAAGGGAAAATGACTGATTTCACCTCTGGCTTTGAAACATTGCTGTAGTTTGATCCTCGGTGGTCAATTTTGGATTATGTTTGTTTCCGGTGATTCTATGTATAGTAGAGAATAGGGTGGAGTAATTAATCATTCTATTTGGGGGTCTCACATCATTTTTGTAGGCCCATTCTGTGGCCACTTGGGGTGATTTGTGCAACAACACAACAAAGGCCATGGACTCACACAAGTCTTTAAGACTCAAACGACGCTTTAAACTAATTTGATTCGTGGAAATGTGTATGGAGAGTATAAATACATGGTTCAATACTCTTAATCAATATTATTGATGAAAAATAATAATTATGTGATTTGACACATGTACTTAGGCTCTTGTAGTGACAATAAGAGATGAAGACTATGTTAGAAGTTGTAGAACTTGATGTTACTATGAAAAGCCTTTAAAACTTGAATGTAATGAATCAAAAGTTGTTTGTGCTATCTCTCACTCTCCTTGGTTATGGAAATGGTTTAGTTTATTTGGGTGAAATAAAATGGGTGTTTCTCTCTCTAAAACTTAAAAAGGTTGTTTGATTTAAATAAGTATGGAAAATGAATAATTTTCTATCTCTCTAACCTAAAATTGATTTGGGGGTTTTGCTAGCATGTTTGATGGGAGGGTTTGTCCATGCCGGTGTTTTCACTCGACATATGATTTCATGTTTATTCAAGGTTACGAGATGGTACGATGGTATAAAATGATCAATAAGATGTATATGTATATGGTTTCCAAATATGTATGTTTTTTTTCTAAAAAGTGGAAAAGAAATGGGTTATATTATATATGGTTGTATTGTTGTACTTATGAAAAGAAAATATAACTAGTTCGTGTGGATGTCATGTTGTTTAAAAAGGATTAAGGATTTTTCTAGCGTTAGTATGTTGTTCTTGTAGTAGTATGTACATCTTGAAATGTAATGTAGTTGTTATGGTAAATTTGGGAACCTAATCTAAGCAATAAGTAAAGGAAATATCTTTATTACATTAGTTCTAGTGAGAAATGCCTTTCCTATTATGAGTAAATGAAGAGGATATGGTAATGGTAAACAATTGATTGATATTTTGTATGACTAGAAAATACCTCCCTAGTGAACTATAGTTAGCCATGGAAAAGGGAAAAAGGGATAGCATGGTCGAATTTGAGTATCATGATAACACTAAATAATGGGGAAAATGCCAAAGCATAATTACTTATGAGGTCAACTAACCCTTTGACTCAATAGTTTGTGTGTGTGTGTGTGTGTAAATTTGAAAATGTTACATAGAAAAAAGGAAAATTACAAGCTTGAAGTTAAACCTTGTTATGACCATTGTTAGGTCGTGAAACAATGTGTAACATTAACGGTGGTATGTAATGTTTAGTGTGTGGATGAACCTTCGTTAAATGAAAGAAATCACCCCTAGAATCTTATATGGCCATATGGGCTTATAACCTTTTGCGACCAAGTTTTTGCACCACCTTGTGAAGTATCTCCTACCTTGCATAGGGGGAATGTTTTTTAAAGATGTGAAAAATGATTTTTCTTGTGAAATAAAAACTAGGAGAAAATTTGTTAACCAAAAGAGACCCAATTAAGTGGGTCACATGATCACAACACACCTTGTTAAATTTTTTAAATAAATATTAGATTTATCCTGCAAAACATTCTCTCTTTGCGGATCTTTATGACTAGAAAGTGGTTGGTTGTGTACTTTACATTTATTTAGTGTGATGACTAGTAATACTATGTTCATTTAAAGTGAACTATAAAGTAATGAATGATAGAAATTTATGTTTGGCATAGGAAAACAAATAAAAATGTATTATGGTAATAATTTTGTTAATGGTTTTGGTAACAATGGAATAAGGAGGAACCCCTTCTATTGGTATATAAATGGTTGTCCCTTTTTTATCTAATTATAACCCCAAGGATATGGTGTAGAAGGAATTGATAAAATTGTGCTTATTATTGCATGAAAACTAAAATAAGACTTCCATGTCCTATTTATGCCATTCCTAACTAGAAGATATCAAACGAGTTAAATCTATTAATGTGATAAGCTTATCGTGAATTGATTTCATTACAAGAAACAATGATGAGAAATTTTATGGTCCTAACCTATAATACAATTCTCTCATGCTAGTATCTTGTGGTAATAATTTCCTGAAATTATCTCGAGAATAATGTTGTCTTACCCTACCGACCTAATGCAACTCTCTTGTTATGTTAATCTATGTGCAAACTTCCCTAGATGTGTCCTTGAGCGAATTAAAGAAATGTGTGAAGGAAACTTATGGAAAATTCTATTTGCACCACAAAAATAAATCCTTGGGACTCTAGTGGTCTCATAAATGATCTTACTAACAACCTAGGTATGTAAGGTAGAATTAAATGAGGGTCTTATACACTAGTTTTTAGGAGTACTCCTAAAATGATGTCTGAGTTATACTCTTCTCCCTCTATTTAGTGGGACCTAAAGTGATCTTGAATCCATAGGATATTGGTGGCTAAGAACATCTACTATGGGGTTATGTAGCTTAGTCATGCACACCCCACATCATGAGCGATGGGTAGTGTTTTCTTTAGGCCTCTCTGAATATGCACATGCTTAGACCCAACCTTTATGTTAATAATTGATGTTGAGTTGTATGTTATGGAAGTGTTAGTGGGATCAAATAGGGAATACTAACTATAAATTGAAATCGTGAATGGTGTGGACTAAAAATGCATTGTGATACTATGTTCCCAAAATATATGATCCGTACGAACTACAAATGTAATACCTCCTTGTAGCAGATTCTAAGCATTAAGTAAAAACTATAAATCTTGTGTTCACTTTGGAATGATGAAAAATTAAGTGGTAGTGACTATGTGGGCCCATTGTTATGTGTCATGTGATAAGTTTAAATGTTTTAAATGTTGCATCATACATCATCAAATTTTTTTGCTAATTTTTAATTACCTTTTGGGTGGTAAAATATGGGCATTACATTTTTCTCAATATATTGATGCCCAAATAATTAATAGATGTTTTTTTTTTTAAAATTCCTTTCATCTCATGATGCCTCTTGGATGGTATAATATCCTCCTCCTCTCCCGCGCCCCCACCCCCCCCACCCCCCCCCCCAAAAAAAAAAATAAAAATAAAATAAAATAAAATAAAAATAAAAATAAAAATAAAAAATAAAAATAAAAATAAAAATGAAGAGAATAGTTTTAATGGTTTGTGCAATAAGAAATGAGCTATCATTCTTGGTCTAATGCATGATTATGCCTTGGTCTATAATAAACCCTTTAGATATTTTCTATATGGATGATATCTAACTTAGATCAATTGATTTCCACAAAATTAGGGAGATGGATAAAGGGTGAGTTGTCAAATATCATAAACCCTTTAGATATTGTCTATATGGATGATATCATCCCTATGGGTGTGGATCATCATGAGATTGGGATTTTACCTTTTGGGCTAGTTACGAGGTAGTTTGGAAGAGTCAAATAGGTTAAGTGTCTCCCATGGAATCTTCAAATCTTGTATCCTCTCTTCTCCTTCTCTAAATGTAATGATTTTATGATGTAGTCAAAATATACATTTCATCATTATTTCAAATAATTCAAGAGAACAAATCAACAATTTGTTTAAAATTTGCAATATGAGGATCTCAAAAGCTTAAATGGCTAAAATCGATATATTTTGACCAATTCTTTCTCAATTTGGCACAATTTCACAAAAATAGTCTTCCCCAAGCTTGTACTTGTCTGTACCCTACATGTATACCATATTTCATACTTGTTCCATCATCAAAGCCAACTAAACTTATTCAACCCTTCTTTTACTTTGTTAACACCAACTTTACAAGGTTCTTGCTTCACCTTTTAAAGTTACAACTAGAATTTTCTTGAATTTTTACCTCCTATCAGGTTCTCCAAGTCCTTATCCCTTTCATATACTCCAAATAAAGTTAGTATCAACTTTAACTTGTCTCAAATTCTACTCAAACATCACTTCATCCCACAAGTTCCCAAAATGCCCTTAAAATAAAGTTCCTTGAATCAACTATGAAAATGTGTTCCAAAGATATCTAATAGGTTTTAAAGCTTGAATAGTTATTTCTTATCTATATCAACATGATCTCAAAATATTAGGTTTGAACTCAACTCCTAACTTCCATTAACTCACCCTTTTAATTTGTCTCTTATGACCCTAAACTAGGTCATCAATAAGAACTGCCATGCCTAATTTTCTTGGTTAGAGGTATCAAGGACATTACATATGTTTTCAGATACCCATTAAGGGCTTACACATTTCCTGGAAGTTTCACTTCTCAAATTTTCACAAAAAGGAGGGTTCCTTTGTAAACTACTCACTTCTCTAAGTCCTTCACAGTGACTCTTCACTATGACATTCTACTGTCATCGAGAACTTGAAATGCAACCAACAAAATGTTCCAAACATTTTTGAAAACCTTTCTATATGTTCTTAACATGAAATCTTCCAAATTTCAAGAGTAAATTTTATAATTCAAGCTTTCTATTATCAAACCCTAGCTAAGATGTCTGTAGATCCTCGAGAATACCGATTATGCTATATCTTCCACTCTAGATCGATTCAAAGTCTCAAATTTGTCATGTAACTATGAGAAAGGGAGGGGAAATGATGATATTACTAGAGCACATGATAAATAAGTTGCAGGACCTTCTCTATATATCATTTTTCTATTTTTGTGCACAAAACAGGGTATAAAACCCTCAAGATTATTAATAAAAGACAAATAGTGTTTCTTCCTTATAAGTTATCTCTTGTTCAATACATGTATATCTTCCCATGATCTTCAAGGTCTTTGAGATTTCCTGCAATTAAATGTCCTATTAATATTTTGAGTTACCTATTCATATGACATGTCACTCAAATTGTGACAATGCATTCAAGCCATACATCTCGTAGGTTTTGCATGGGAACCTACAAGAATCATTTTCTCTACACACTTAAATCACTATACATTCTCTTGTACTATATTCATACACACACATATTTAATTAGCCAAGGAAAAGTTCAAAAATCATTCAATATGACCTAATTCACAAGAATGAAGACATGTCAACTCACTGAGATGGCTCCAAGAAAGTAAATACTCTATCATATCTGGGAAGTCCCAATCAAGCATAGGTATACCTCATATAATACCACAAAATAAAACCACCAGTTCTCTTGAAGGATCTGCAAACACTCAACTTTAAACCTCATATGATTCATCTACCAAATATGAAAACAACAAGATACTCACGAAGGCGAGATCATCTTATATGCAACCCACCAATGCTATAGTGGTCTATTCTTGGCCTTTAAGGACTATAACTGCTGCGCACCAATCCTTCACATAGTCACAAGGGAAATAATGTCCAAGGATCACTAGAATTCATTCAAATACTCATGAACATGCTAAATACCATCTTCTTAGATCAATTATCTCTTCCGTGTAAAGAAACAAACACAAAATCCTGCAAGTAATTTCATAAAAATCTGAGTTAACACACTTTTATGCAAGAAATGACACCAAACTAAGTTTTCCACTTCCAATTCCTACTCGAAACCTTACAATTGGATTCTCACCGGGTAGAATGAAGAAAAAAATTTACATCCAAAACTTTATGGTCCCTTTTTCCCTTCTTTCTCAAGGTCGGTCTCATTGGGTTAGTTACAAAAAGTCTCATAAAGAAATTCCTATTAAAACAGGGTTACCTTTACTTGATAGATCTAAGTTTGGTAGAATAATTCCTCTTAAGTGACCTAGAAGGTCCCAAACACCCATACTTGCTCCATTATACCCTTACACATGATTTCCAAGTTCCATGAACACCTTACCATTCTCAAACTAAGTCAAAAATGGCTAAATATTCAAATTTTGCAAAAATGGAGGAAAAAACTCCATTTCAATTCTAAAGGACCTAGACACGTAGAATAACACCTCAAAATAACTTGAATCTACCTCTAAGACCTATAACCAAACCTACAAGCCAAAATTTATGCCATTTTGATCTATTTACAGAGATGGAGTTGATGCTCCTGCATCATACTCGAGGAATAGGAAAGATTGCACCCCAAAACTCAATTTTCTTCTTCTTCTTCCAGTTTCTTGGTATCTTTATTCTTGCTCTAATCTGATCTTCACCATCATCTTTCTCTATATGATTTTATTTCATCTTCTAATTTTCATGGTCTTCATGGTTCCCTTCATCCTTAGGAATGGGGTCTAGTACTTCATAGGCTCTTCTCCTTCTTCATTATTCATATCTTCCTCTTGCTCTTGTTGATGCTGCTCTTTCTATGTCTTGGAACTGATTTCTATTTATCTTCCACATGATTATCCTTAATATAAAGCATGCTTCAAGGCTACTATCTCTTCTTGTATTTTCTCCCAACTCTCATACAAAAATCACTCTCTCTTTCACTTCCATCAAGCTCTTTCTTTGTTCTTGTAAACACACAACTACACACATTGTTAAATTCAAAACCTTGAGGCTTTGCTTCCCTAGAATTCATTTCTTTCCATCACTTCACTTTGTTCCTTCTTGTACTCTACACACCAACTGTCCTCATTATGTTCATCTAACTTAAGAAAAGCCAAGAAATCTTCTATCACCTCTTCTTCTTCACTTTTGTCCTCTATCAGCACCATCTCTTTGAATTATTCTCTTTCTTGCTTAGTTATCCTCTTTTACTGTTAGGAATTATTATTAGTGCTTCACATTATAATATAGTTTGGTGACATTATTGTTATGTAACAATAATGTATATTAGGAGTTTGTTGTGTACGTGTGTTTACTGTTATTTATGGAAGAGTGGTTGTAGCCACCTCCTTGTTTATAGGAACAACATTGCCTATATATTTGTAATATCACGGATGATGAAATATAGTGTGAAGAAAATTATTGTGTAAATCTCTTTCAAAGCTTTCAATTGGCATCAGAGCAGTCTGATTCTATTCATCCTGTGATGGAATAAAAATTATTTTGAGGGACATTAGATGTTCTTTGTTGTCCCGTATATGAGCAATATCAAATTCTTCCATGCGGCCTGTGCACATTTGACAGAGTTGCATTGAATCCTGCGCACACATTACAGTCTTCTCCATTTCTTCCGTTGGGCTAGCATCCACGTGGAATTTGCATTCAACGTGTATCATTGGTCTCTGCGCATTCTAACTGATCCATCAAAGGCGTGACAGATCATTCAAAGGCCGATCCATACGAAGTGGATCTCACAATCTGACTCGAGTTCGATTCCTGTGCAAAGAAAAAAAGAAAAAAACGTGGTCTGCAGCCTCTACCATCCACGTTCGAAGCTTCCTATGCATTCAATCAAATCCTCGCTTCTTATTCACGTTCGGGCTACACAACCTGTTCTGTAGAGAAAATAGCTACTCGCAACAAGGTTTACATCGTTTACATGCAAGAGCTAATTATTATCTATTCAGTTGATGCACAGAGGACGCTACTATATGATCTCGGTGTGACACAAATCTCTTCTCCTGTCAGATCCAAGATATTCGAATGCCAGGCTCAATCCACATACACAGAATCGTGTAGATTTCACACAGCCACGAATGGAGAAAATAGGTCGGTTTTGTTAATTGTGAGTCTTATTTAGTTTTGTGATCTAATTCATTCTGCCCACGTGGAGCAAGTTTTTTTGAAAATTTATTAAAAAGGCATGTAAATGTTTTCAATAGTGGTTAGGATTACTCTATGTCAACGAGAGAGCCGAGTATAGGTGTCATTAGTATTATTTTAGTCATTATTTTATGTCAAAGTTATAAGAGTCATTTTGAGTCATTTTGTTATTGTCGTCTATAGTCAAATGTGTTAAAGTCAAGTGTTGTGTAATTAAAATATTTTTTAATTCGTAGTCAATAAACATAAGTCGTTATTTGTTGCGTTGAGTAGTAGCGTCATTGTCAAAAAGTCAAAAGTCGTGTCATTGTAAAAGTCCAAAAATAAAAAAATTTACCTCACAGACGCATTTTCGGTGGAATCCGACGTCTAATTGTAGTATATAAATTTGAGCCCCATGATCACATTCGGCTGAGTTAGCAGCAGATCTAATGGAGGATGGAGGCATCGGAGGCTGGAGGTCAGACAACGACCTCTCGTCAGTCACCAACGACGGGGCCGCACAGAATGATTTGGTGGCACAGGTGTGCAGTGTGAGTATATGATTTTCAGTGTGGTTTCCATTTTCTCAGAGTGCTTCGTTTGCAGTGTTCCTGTTTTGTGTGGTATTTGATGGATGTTGGAAAGAAAGTTGTGTTGGAGCACAGATGACTGTCAGTGATCCTCTGACTGACTTGGTCCTCTGACTGCCGTACTTCGTTGGAAGATGGTCAGCTAGAAGAATACGTTCACTAGCATTAGTGACCATGTGCAGCAAGACCTAACTAGCAAGATCCATTCAGGAGTATGTTCTTCGATGCAGTTTGCTTCTCAGTATCTATATGTGTGGAATTTCACATTGTGGGGGGGAATACATACCAATGTTCCATTCCCATTCTGCACCCAAAATGGCTTAGTCAAGGAAAGCTTCCAGTGGCAGTGGCAGTTTTCTATGCTGTTCGAGATCGAGTGGCAGCGATCAAAGACAGAGACTACAATTAAGAACATTACGATTCTTATAGGAAGTAATGTGAAATTTTTTCAGTATATCTTCTATTGTGCAGTTTTGTGATATGCATGTTGTGTTTCCTACATTATTCCCTGATGTATAAGCATAGTGGTGAACAATAGCACCAGAGTAAGTCAGTTCATGGATCTTGAAAGGGTTTGTGGGAGGATCCAGAAAACCACATGAGGTGGACAGTTGATGAGGTTCCTGTCACTTCAAGGTTTGTGGTAAGCCTGTTTAAAACCATGGAAGGAGAGAGCCTTTCTTTTGGATCAAGGTCATGAGTCACAGAGTTGGACATGCCACAGGGGTGAGCATACTGCAGAGGAGTGTGTGGATGTTTTTCTACCATGTTCGCACTAAGGGGGGGAATGTTAGGAATTATTATTAGTGCTTCACATTATAATATAGTTTGGTGACATTATTGTTATGTAACAATAATGTATATTAGGAGTTTGTTGTGTACGTGTGTTTACTGTTATTTATGGAAGAGTGGTTGTAGCCACCTCCTTGTTTATAGGAACAACATTGCCTATATATTTGTAATATCACGGATGATGAAATATAGTGTGAAGAAAATTATTGTGTAAATCTCTTTCAAAGCTTTCATTTTCATCTTATTTTGTCTTCTTTCCTCTTGCTTTATCAACATTCTCAAATAATTTCTTTGCCTTTTCCCTTCAAGATTCTTAAATAGACATTTGGATCTCTTTTTTATCATTATTCTTGTCTCTTATATTTGTTTTTCTTTCTCTTTTTCCATGAGCACCATCGGTTGTGCTACCTCTTGCTTCAACTTTGTGATCTCTTGCTAAAACCACATCTCTATTTTCTTCCTCTTTTCTTGTTTCTTTTTCTTCTCTCTTTCCTCTTATTCTTTCTTCTTATACTCCATTAGCACTATCAAGCCCCGAATCACTTATGTTGCTAATTCTTCTTCCTCTTCACCATCTCACAAATATGATTTATGAGGCCTAGTATCCTTCAACTCTCTTCCTTTGCATGTTTTCCTTGTTTCCCATCTACAAAGGTGAATACATATCTAGTGGTGTTTCTCCTACCATCCAAATCTCTAGCCATATTTGAATCAACATAGCCACATAAAGAAATATCTAACCCTCCATAACATAAATGCATGTCGAATGTCCCTCTCAAATACTTGAGAATCCATTGGACTAATTTCCAATGATATTTACTTGGATTGGCCATAAATTTACTTACAGCTCCTACTTCCCGTGAAATGTATGGTCTGGTACAAACCATAGGATACATAAGACTTCCCACTGTTAAAGTGTATGGAACTTGTGCCATGTACTCGACCTCCTCATGTGATGTAGGACACTGATATTTACTCAATTTTAAGTTTCTAGCCATAGGTGTACTTATAGGTTTTGAATTTTGCATATTAAACCTTTCCAACACCTTATTGATATAAGCTTCCTGAGACAAATACAATTTCATGTTCTTCTTGTCTCTATGAATTTGCATGCCAAGGATTTTCTTTGCAGCTCCCAAATCCTTCATTGCAAATGTGTGAGTTAATTTTTATTTAAGCTCACAAATGTCTTGCATACTAGATCCTACAACAAGCATATCATCCACATACAATAACAAAATAATATAGCTCTCATTTTCAAGCTTCTTGAAATAAAAACAATGGTTAGATTCACATCTCATATAACCATGCTCATGCATAAAGCTATCAAATCTCATATACCATTGCATTGGAGCTTGTTTGAGCCCATACAAGCTCTTTTTCAACCTGCACACAAGTTTCTCCTTACCCTTGACTTCATACCCAAGTGACTGCTGCATATAAATATCTTCCTCAAAATCACCGTGAAGGAAATTTGTCTTAACATCAAGCTGTTCTAAATGCAAATCTTCTCTACGCAACTAAACTTAGAATAATATGAATCAAATTCATTTTAACTACAGGATAAAATATCTCACCAAATCAATACCTGATTTATGTACAAATCCTTTTACCACAAGCCTTTCCTTGTATCTTTTTTGTCCACCCTCTTCTTCCTTAATCCTGTAAACCCATTTTTTCTGCAATGTTATTTTACCTGCTAGAAACTTAACCAAATCCTATGTTTGGTTTTGTTTCAAGGAGTCCATCTCCTCATCCATGCGATGCTCCCACTTAACATGGGTCTCATCCTCCATTGTTTATTCAAAACTCTCTGATTCACCACTATCAGTCAATAATAAATAAGATAAGGAAGGTGAAAATATTTCTGGAGGTCTACTTACCCTTTGTGACCTACTCACTAAGATTTGAGGTGTGGGAGGTTCAATCTTCTCATTCTACAAATTTGTATCAATCTCAGATAGTGACCGATGTCGGTCACCTGTAGCTAATGGAAGTTTGGATAACCGACGTAAGTCTCCTACTGCCGACACTGATTTGGCTAACTGATGTCAATTTGGCTCTTCTTTAACTGACATCAGTTCAGGTGACCGATGTTGATTTGGTGTCAACCAACACCGGTTATTGTGTAGACCTGTAGGTGTCTCTTTTAAATCCAAGAATACATTTTCATTCACAAAATTTTCAACCAGTTTGTCTTTGGGTACCAAAACTTGATCCCTGTACATTCTCTTTTCATTCCATTCAATGTCACGACTCTTAACAATCTTAGAATCTTCTAAATCCCAAAAATGGAATCTGAAATCACCAGAGCCATAACCAATGAATGCAAATATCTTGGATTTAGCATCCAACTTCTTTCTATTTTCTTATCAACATGCACAAAAGATTCTAAACCAAATAATCTAAGAAAAGAAAGATCTACCTCTTTTCCAGTCCAAGCTTCTTCTGGTATTCCACCATCCAGTACACTTGAAGGCCCACGATTAATTAAATAAATTGTCGTGTCTCATACTTCGCCCAAAACTACAAGGGTAATCCAGCATGTATCCTCATATTTCTTGCGCGTTCCATGATTTTCCTATTCATTCTTTCTGCAACACCATTCTCCTATGGTGTTCTAGGAACCGTTCTTTCTCTATGTATTCCATTTCTTGAACAATAATCATTGAAATCCTTGCTACAGTACTCACCACCATTGTCAGATCTAAGGAATTTTAAATTTGAATTTGATTCGTTTTCCACAAGGTCTTTCCATCTTTTAAAAGTATCAAAAACATCATATTTACGTTTAATAAAATAAACCCATATCTTTATTGTGGCATCATCAATGAAAGTCACATAGTATTGTGATCCCCGATGAGAAGCTACCCGGGCTAATCCCCACACATCTAAGTGCACAAGCTCCAATTTTCGCTCCTTCTTTGTTGACCCAACTTTGAGAAATCTCACTCTCTTTTTCTTTCCAAATATACAATGCTCATAAAATCAATATCTACATATTTCAAAGTGATAACTTACCCTTACCCTTTAAGATCTGCATTCCTTTTTGACTCATATGAGCTAACCGATTATGTCACATACTTGCAGCTTTGAATCAAGTAGATAGCACAAAAAAGGAATCAGTGATACATGTATATAAATACAATGTTCCTACCTTCTTTCCTCTTGCTATAACAAGATATCCCTTGGTAACCTTCTAAGAGTTAGCTGTGAATGTAACCATGCAACTAGATTCACCTAGTTTTCCCGCATAAGTTATATTTCTCCCGAGGCTTGGCATATGTCTCACATCTTTCTATATCCATGTATTTCCATTTTGCAAATTTATATGAGCTTCTTCTTTACCAATAATATTACATGGTTCATCATCTCATAAATAAACATGCCCAAAATTACCCCGACATAATTTCAAATAACCCTTATTAGGGGTAGCATGAAAATAAGCTCCTAAATCTAAAACCCATGATTCAATTTTACTATCCAAGGAGAGAATAAGGGCATATTGCATTACCTCAGATGCAACAATGTTTTTTTGTTTACCTTTCTATGGTAAATTCTCTTTGTTTTCCTTAAACCAACAATCCTTCTTTACATGTCCTTTCTTTGCACAATTCCAACAAGTTATTCATTTACCTCTGGATTTAGATCTTCCATTCTTAGACTTTGATTTCCTATTATTCTTTCTCTTAGATATATTCTTATTCCTTCCTATGATTTCTAAATTCAAAGCATTTCGAGATGATAATTCTCTTGTACTTTTCCCGTATATTTCTTCATTCAGGATTATACCAACCACATCATCAAACTTTAAAATATTTGTAGTAGAAGTTGTGTTACTAACAACCATTACCAAGTAATCCCAACTATCCGGCAAAGGGCATAAGAATACAAATGCTTTAACTTCATCATCAAATAGAATATTAACTGATTTTAAGTGATTTACAATAGACCATAAATTATTCAAATGACTTGATGTAGATTCATCATCTAGCATCTTAGAATTAAATAATTTCTTCATCAAATAAAATTTATTTGAAGCGCTAGTTTTTTCATATAAATTAGATAAAGATTTAATAAAATTTATTGTGGTTGCTTTGCTTGGTAATATTTGAATCCATAGATGTTCAAGGCTCAATATTATAGATCCCGAGCCTTTATGTCAAGAATCTTCCATTCTTCATCAGTCATCTTTGTGGTTCTTACCTTCTCATCTAACGGTAAGTATAGATCTTTCTCATATAGATAACCTTCCACCTACATCTTCCATAGCCGATAGTTATGGCCACAAATTTATCAACTTTGTATTTACCATCTTCTTCCATTGTTGTAGCTCCCACTCAATCAGAAATCCCTCTGTGAGTAAATCTATCAACACACAAAACCCTCAAACAAAAATCTTTGATACCATTTGTTGGGGTTAATCACACCAGTTGTACAGAGATATATTATTCATATTTAAACATACAAACAATAAAAGTGGAAATATATCAGAAGAACAATACACAAGATATAATGTGGTTCACCCAGTGTGGGCTACGTCCACCAAGAAACAACCAATCTTATTATTCAAAGCTTTGTAGAGAATATACAATGAAGATCTGCAATCTTCCACACCTCCTGGATGTACAATAATTTCTTCCTCACAAACGTCTATTTTTCTCTCTTATTATCATCTAACCCTAGTTTTCTAGCTTATATAAGCATATACAAACTTAGGGCACTTTAGCTATGCAATTACAACCCTTAGATCACCTTTTAATCAAAGGTTAGATCTAATCCCGTGTTCTAAATAAAAATATTTCACGCACAGTAACCGATGCCAATTACCCCAACCAATGATGGTTTGTCCAAACCGATAGGTGACCAACGTCGGTTATTGTGTAAAACGTGAGTTGTAAATAAGCTATTTGTGAATCAATTCAGCTCCACATTTCAACAACAATGACTTGACTGATTAATGAATAAGAAAAAAAAATATTTTAACTATGACTCTTATTTTTGATAAGACGATAGAAAATGACTTTGAATTTTTAATTATATAGACTCGAGACAACTTTAATAAATATATTCACAAGACTACAACTTGTAAACTATTTTTTAGAAAAACATTAAAAAACAATATTAGACTAATACTATGACTTTAAACAAAACTATAAACATAACCCTTAAAAAGATGACAACTCATAACATATTTGAATAATTTTGTTTATAAACTATTGTCATTAATAAAATAAAAACTAAAAGAAATACCTAGACATGAATTTATTAGACTATTTAACTAAAAACTTAAACTCATGGCTTTAATGAATAAAATTAAAAAACACTTTGTTTATTCATTTTTGGGACGTGAATTCATTTTAGAATTCATGCTCAATCATTTCTACATAACCATCACATATATAAGAGTGATTTATCCTATTATTTAGAAACCACTCATTAACTCTATACGGGTTATTTTAACAACTTGTAACCTATTCTCCTGAATAGAAATTTTTATAACTCCTAAACAACTCACCCACTATATAATTATTATATTGGTTTATTTTATGTTAAATCAATATAATTATATTACATATTAACTTAAATGTGAGCACTAATAGTAAAGTTTCCTAACATAAAAAATTAGCCTTAAGCTCTTTTAAGGTATGTCATGGATGATTGAAATATCAAAACTTAAATCAAACATGACCGAATCTCGAAAGGAGCTAAAAATATTTGAGTGAATAGGTCTTACAATTCATTATCAACTAAGAGATTGTTCATCTTGGTGAGAAGGTTCTTATAACGCAACACATAAGAATTAAGAGGTTCAATGTATACTTGTTGTATTTGATCCAACTATGCATAAGAAACTATTTCATCAATATTGCTAAAGGATTGTGCCAAAAATAGAATTTCTAAAGTAGTAAATTCATGTAGAGAATGAGTGGTATGAGAATAAAACCACTATAATGTGAAGTCCTTAAGACTTTGTGGGAAAATCTTGGTAAGAAATATTTCATTAGAAGCATAATCAAAACAAAGAACATGAAATGAGTGAAGATGTTCAGCAGATTCCACTTTGCCATCATAGATAATAAATTTATGAAAAATGTAATAGATGAGAAACCAGTTCATGTGCAAGTAGATTATGAATAAACTATTTAAAATCCACAACATTAGAAGAAGCAGGTACACCTTGTTGCATGGTGAGATTTTTCTTGAAAAGTGTGACCAAGGGATTCAAGAGTTTTTGTGCTAGAAGATACATGCAAACCATAAGGAGTAGATATGGGATGTGAAGTGAAAATTGTAGCTACAAGAATAGTCATAAAGACATTTGACATAGATATATATGGTGCACCCAAAGGGGTAGGCACCACATATGTGGTCACAATAGATGCTAATAAGGCTAAAGAAGGTTTTGGTTTCCCAGGTGAGGGATTCTTCACTATACCTATGATCATGACATGATTTGGACCTGATCAAGATTATTAATGATGGGCTAAATATGGTGAAGGTTTTGATTTTTTTTTCAATTTTTTTCAAGAAAATAGACACAAGTTGAACTTGGTCAATATCCACAATGTTATTATCATCATGAGAAAAGTCATTATAATGCTCAATATAAGCTTCAAGACCATGCAATAAGACCTCATTAGATTGATCTAGGATGGACATATTTTGAGCAATATGCATTGGAGATGAGGCCATATAATTATGATGTTTGTGAAGAGGATGGGAAAAATCAATATTCTTGATGGGTTAATTAGTGAGGAAAATACTATGTTAGAAGGGCATAGATGAAAATAATAATTTTTTTGAAATAAGATAAGATAATGAAGAAAGCTTAAGAACATAACCCCTATGGTTTTTAGATTAGTAGACCTAATACAAAAGGACCAAAAAGGTCCTATATTAGGTGAAGGGTTCTATTAAAATAAGGTTCACCAAAATGTTTAACCCTTAATTAATTTTTAGGTCAATTTAATTAGGTGTATATTAGACTAAAGTTTATTATAGATCTTACATAGATAATACAATACAAATACTAACTCATGTTTATAACTAAGATCACATAAAAATAATTTTTATACACCAAGTAACCTAAAATGCAATTGAAAGCAAAAATAGAGGTATAGAATCACTTATCTAATTTCTAATTAATTTTGGAGAGATATGGGAATGCACAATAGTGAATCAGGAGATCTAAAATTGAGTAACATTTACGCAACCTGGACTATAATTGTGGATCTGCACCTAGGTTAGGACTATAATTTTTTTATTTCTCTCCTTCATGGATTTTCTTCACGATGTTAAATCCTAGTTGTTGCATATGCACTTTGAAGATTATAATGACTGGTTTGAACATCACCTTAAACTTTATCCATAGATGAATATTCCTGAAAAAAACATTAGAAGTGTTATGGGAACAATCATGCACCACCTACATTGGTAGTACTTTGAAGAGGCCTCAAACCAAAAGTCATTCTATACCTAACATCTGATATTTAGATAGATTAATCGATTTAGTATTTACTTTTTTGGCATGTGTGTCTAACGCTCCCGTGAGTTTTGTGACATGGACTAACCGCCTCTCATGGATCCTAACTCTAGAGATTGTAGTAGAGATTAACACCTGTAGGTTTTGATCTAACGACAATCATGTTCCAATAAATGGTATCAAAGTGACAAGTCTCGATTTCAAAACTAACCTTGGTAATCTTTGGGGATTGTTGGCATGTGCATCCAATGCTCCCCGTGAGTTTCATGACATGGACTAACCACCTCTTGTGGATCCTAACTATGGCGATTGTACCGAAGATTAATGCCTATAGGTCTTGGTCTTACATCAATCGTGTTCCAACATATACTTTGACCATTCTTGCTTTGAGTCACATCTTGCTAAAATACTTGGATAGAGGATGCTTAGATGCTTGTAGATGAGATATATGACTACCTTGAACCATTTTGTAGGTTCATACCTCGTTTGGGTGCTTCCCTAATGACTATGGATGTGTAATTTCAATATTTAGGAGATTTGGATACCTTTTGCAAATGCATGAAGTTATTTGTCTAGTGCATTGGATTTGGATTTCTAGGTTAGAAAATGAGGTAATGTTTACTTTCTTATATAGGGTTATGTAGATGATTTATCTAAGAAATGCTGACCCATGAGAAGTATAAGACCCAATAAAATATGTAAATTTGAAAGTGCAGTTGAAAGACATGTTGGTCCAAGACCGTACAAAGAGATCAAGTCCATTTAGTACAATCATAATCAAACCACATGAAGTTTAGAGATGATAGGTTGATGTCTCTCTATTGATTTTGTGTGTTGTACTCTTAGGATGTGTAAACATTTCATCATGAAAGGATAAACAAGATTAAAAAATGGACCTAAGAAAGTGATAAGTGGGAATTAAGAAGTTGTATTTATCATAGAAAGAGTGCAAAGTCAAGTCAACGGTTACCAATTATAAATTACCAAATTTTGAACGCCTACACCTCCATCCATATAATCATGAAAAATTGATGTGTTAGGAGCTGTAACATGATAAAATATGTTGAAGTATTTAAATTTTATTTGAACTATATTTCCATAATACATATTTGAGAAGTGAATGACATGACCTTGGGTTGTCTAAAGTTATATTCTTGACAATATCCATGAGTTTTTAGACTCATTTAGTACACTTTGCATTTTGGGTAATAGTTTAAAGAAAAATTTAGTGTGATGTGTTGATCATAAGCTCATTTTGTAAATATAGTAGATTAGAAAAAATTTCCATTATCACATACAAGATAAAATGGGTAACCAAACCTTTTGATAATATTGTTCTCAATAAAATTGATGACTTCCTTAGTTTTACTTTTCTTGGTGGAAACAACTTCTTCCCATCTTGTGTTATAATCAGTAGCTTATAAAAATTGTGATTCTCGGAAGAATTTGGATTGATGACTCTTATGAAATCCAACCGCCTTTGAACAAAAGGCATGCCTTCAATGATTGGTTATAAACGTATTTTTGCATGTTTCTCTATTTTTGCATAAACTTAGAATTGGTGAAATGTTCTCATAGGATTATGGGTGTCTTTTAAAATGGTAGGGAAATAATATCCTACTCTTAGTATTCTATGAGTAGTAGCATCCCTTGAATAATGACTATTTCCCAACTTTTCATGGAGATTGGACATAATCTATTCTTCCTCTTCTTTGGATATACATCTAAGATTCCATTGTAACTTCTTCTATAGATAACTTAGTTCTTTACAATATATTGCACTTATTTATGAATTAAAGCTCTTATTTATAATCTATTTAATTCAATAGGTTAATAAGCATGCATTAGCATATAAATGATGTGATCATATGATGTATATGAAGATAACTTGGACTAGTCTACTTGAAAGGAAATGATTCTTGGATTTATTTGAGAAATAGTTTTCACCAATCATTTTCCTTTCACTATATTAGCCATCTTAATCACTATATCAAATTATTACAAATTATACATCCATTTTCCTCTTCTTTCTCTAAATCAGCTTGTCTAATAATTTATTTTACTGGTAGATCTAGTACTATTGCATGCACTTTATTTCTCGGGTTCTAGTGCACCGAATTTATTAACTTGCCTTGATATGAGTACAATCTTGTTTTCCTAGTATTAAATAGCTCAATTAAAAATTATTTAGATCGACACTCATGGATGCAATGAGATGTTCTCCCAAATATCTTATTTGTGTCATTAGAACTGTAATGGTGTGATATAACGAAAAAGAACATATGTAAAAGTCTTGATTAAAATTAGGAATTAACAGAAGTGGATGTTGTATGATATTAGTCTTTATTTCATGAAAATAAAATTTTGTTTGATGAGTCCATTCAAATTTAGAATCTTGTTTTAACATAACATTAAGCGAGTTAAACAATATTAACAAAACTATAAATAAAATTTATAATTAAATTGATCTTTCCAAAGAATGATTTTAAATATTTTTTTGAAGGAATATTAGAAATAGTTAGATATATATTGGGATCAACTTAAATACCTTCCTTGGTGATAATTTGCCCCAAAATAATACCTTCAATAATAATAAATAGTCTCTTCTTTAGATTGAGGGAAATACTAAATTATCTAAATTTTTGCAACACCTTTTCCATGTGTTGTACATGTTGATATAAATTATGATAATGCATTTAACTATCATAACTTGAAAATATTCACCCATTTCTCTTTGAAATGTAGCTCCAATGTTGATTAAACCAAAAGGCACCCTCCTAAAATAAAAAATTACCCCACTTGTGGTGAAGTTAGTTTTTAATATGTCCCTTTCATATAATAAAATTGATTTTATCCTAAAATACCATCCAAAAAGGAAGTAAATTCAGAACCACTAAATGTCTACAGAACCTCATCTAGATAAGGGAAGGGATAGTTATCCTTTGCTAAAGCTATTTTCAATTTCCTAAAGTCTACACATAGTATGATTTTTCCACTCTTTTTCGTGACTCAAGCACAATTTCCTACCCATGTATAATGTCTAACAGGAAATATAATGTGAGATGATAGAATTATTTGAACTTCTTTATGGATTTTGGGCTCAAGGACAAGATTAAATGGCCTTTATATTTTTCTAAATGGTTTACAAATTTCCTTAAGGGGAATTGTGTGGGTGATATATTTTGGATCAAATATTTTCAAATCCTTATAGGACTATGTAATGACATATTTATACTCGAGATAGAAGAGATCTTATCTTTTATTGTTCCTCAATAGTACCCAATTTTCCAATATTAACATTTTGTGGATTACTCGTTCTTCCTATTTTAAGGGTGACATTTGCTTGATACTCGAACTATACATTTTATTTTTATCATGGGAATATTTAATTCAAAATTTATTTTTGTTGATAGCATCCTTTTTTAATTTTGTTTTCTTTCAACTTTAATGCTCCATAGGACAAAAAGAAGAAAAGGAAGGGTGTGAAGGAGAATGGAGTGAAAAATTGAGAAGGCGGAGAACATTAGAATGGTCGCTTGGTAGAAGCCGTGAGGGCTCACAAGCCACGAAAGGGGAAAAGAAGGACTTCGGTTTGGCTCGGGGATTCTCGGCTTGGTGGAGGGGGAACAAAAATGGGGATGAGAGAAGATTGAGGACGAGTGGTGCCCTATCCCTAGGGTTTCAAAATTCATCGAGGACTCCATGCGGGACTGGTGGGCAAAGCAAGGATAGTAACAAATGTTGCATGGGGGTGATGCTAGGGTCATCGAGGTACGAATCGGATCTCGAAGGCAACCTCTTTCAAAGATGTGCTAGATAACAGAAGCGTCCAATCATCGGGCAAACAATCATCAAATAATTTGGCCTACTTGGTTGATTTGGCTGCAAAAAGCCCCTATGTAACCATTGAGAACCCTAAAGTGGAGGAATATTTCAAACATTTATTATAGGATGTAGTGATCGGTAGGTTTAACGGTTTTGGCCTTCCTCCTCCGCTCTGTACCAGTGGGTATTCGATACTTGGACCAATAAGTGTGAAATATCCCTATGTTCCAAGGGTTTTATTTCTTTGTCTAATTTAGAGAATCTTAAGACTATTAGAGATGTTTGATAGATGGTTCGTGGTTCTAGGGCATGCGGGTTTATTTATAACTCCATGGTTTCCAGATTTCGATCCGAACACTTATTCAGTTGCCAAAATGCCTATTTGGGTCAGGCTTCCTAACCTCCCCTTGCATTTGTGGTATGCCTTGGAAGACATTGGCAACAACTTGGGCAAGTTTATCAAAGAAGATTTGGATAGAACACACTCTGGTCTATGTTCATTTTCCCATATATGCATTGAAATTGATTTGAGCAAGGGTTTACCTGATCAAATCAATCTTAAATTTGGTGACCTTCAGCATATCTAGATCCTAGACTATGAGAATACTGCATTCTAGTGTAGAATATGTAAAAATATGGGTCATCTACAAGCTTCTTGTCCCTTCGATAAAAATAAAAAATCTACAAAAAAAATGGCTCGACTTCTTCTAGCGGATGGGGCTCGGTTAATCCAGATTTGGTATCCACTACAAACTTTAAGGATGATCTGAGTAATCGAACTCCGAGAACAAAGTGGCTATAGAGAAGGAGGACACTGAAAAGGGAATCCAGGAAAATCACCTGGTTGTAGGTGGAATGAAGAGGGGACATACATCAGAAAGTTCGAATCAGATCAGGATTCAGTGTTAGAAAAAATGATGGCCTCGACAACTTCTAGTGACCTTGCACTAGTGATTTTGATGACCCAGGGCAAGTGGTTTGAAGTAAAAAAGTGAAAAAAAAAAGGGTCGAATGGGAAGCATTGAGGATTATTTTCCATTCTAGGGTGGGAAGTAATTCTGGGATATTTTTGGTTTAGGATGTTTTGGTTATAGTTTTACTATATGTTTTTGTTAAGTTGGTGTTCAGTTGTAGTTGCTGTTAACTTTTGGATTTTATAATATTTTTATCCATGATCGCCTCGACTTTAAATATAGGAGCGGGTCCCTTCAACCCACTTTATCAATAAAAAAACTTCAATGCTCCATCATCAACCCACGTAGGTTAATCTATTTTTCTTCTCAAAATTCATCATTTCATTCTATTCATCAATAATTTGAGAATCAAACACATCTTGTTAGAAAATGGAAAAAAATATCATCAAAAAAGAATTGGAAATTATAATATTTTTTGGAATTGATGGACATAGAAAAATTTCTACTAAAAACCTTTCCCATTGATATTCATCAAATGGTTGTAGTGTTGTAGATGTGGTAGTAAGAATATTTGCAATATTATTTTGTTCTCTAAGAATGTAATAAATGTTAAATGAATCAAACGACTCAATCAAGTGTCATACTATATGTTTTTATGTCATGAGGTAGGATAACATACATTGATTTTTTTCTTTACTTTATTTGCTACTATCTCATCATCTCCAAAAACAATCAACTTTTTTAGAATCATGATTTAAAGTAAAAACAATCCAATAACTATATATTCATACTCTATTATATTATTAGTGCGGAAAAATTCAAATTGGTATGAAACATGATAATGCTTTCCTTTTGTATATGTGAGTGACACTTCATCTCTTGAACATTGTCTTGAACTTGCACCATTAAATTGCAATGTCCAAACATCATTAGAATCATTGTTTTAAGTGAGTAACTTGCGTTGGTGAGTCCTTAATTGTCAAACCATACACTCCTATATCTAAAACAACCAATGCATTAATTCTTAGCATTATACTTAATTATCAAACATTTCATCTTAAGGTTCTCTATCCACCCTGATTTAATCATCCAATCCTATCCAAGGTAACTAAATGTGAGAAAATATTATGGTTTAGAGAAATATCTACTTTAAAACATTACATAATATTATGGTATATCCATACATGTATGTCTACGAGGTATTGAAACCTTGGTTTAAAAGCTAATTGTATGTGTGCATTGAGTGCTTCTCATACTACTCTTACCTATGATTTTTATAACTAAACAACTCTTATGTCAATTTTGATTCGTGTCAATCTTACTTTTCTACAAATACCTAGAGGCATGGTATTAGTTGAAGTTATTGAATCTACTAAACAATTATGCACATTAATACCATAGGTTCTAAGTTAAGAAAGAAAGGGGGGCTCATATATGTCTTTATAGATAACTATTTGGTACAAGAAGGTCCTTTGTGTATGTTAGTAGTGTGTTTTTCTATTAAATATTTGAGTAATATATATCTTTGTTTAGAGTTAGCTTGTTTAGTTTGATGTTGGATTTGATCTTCTTCTTATCCTATATAATGTTGTATCTTATCTTCCCAAAGTTTCTAGAAGTTACAATTGTGGTTTTCTACTCTCCTCCCTTCATTGGACGTGGATTATTTCTAGACTTAGAATCAAGAAGTGTATCTCCATTTGGTGGAGGTGTAGAACTAGTGAGAGGACATTTGGTATTAATTATTAAGGAATAATTACTTATTTAATAGTTTTAAAGGAATGAATTTATTAAGTGTTTTCCTCTAATTCATTATATTATTGGGAACGAAACTCATTGTCTCAAATACCATAGCAATGATTACTAGCTTTGGTAGAGCTAAGTTCATCTGTATTTTTTTCATTTGACTTTGTACACTGGAAAAATGACACATTATTTCAACACTCGGCTTCCCGAGGTCATGTTGAGACAACCGCATGATATGATAAATGAAGTGGGAATGGTATGGGTATATATGTGATTAAATAAAAATGTGGATATATGATAGTTAATATGATCTATAATGACATGCAAATACAAGTAAATAAATGCAATAAATAACTATGGAAAATGACCCAAACAACTAATCTAATGAAATTAGAAACCCTATTATGAAAGAGAAGTATAGAAGTGACTTATCTAATTAAATGAACTTGCGATCTTGTGTCGTAGAAGTGACAAGAGAAAAAGGAACAAGAACGATTGTGAAGAGGTCCCAAAAACGAAGGATCCGAGCTATCTAGATGGACTCGAGAGCCTAGAGAGGGACCGGTCTGCAGAATGGGCACCTTGGTCTATCTGAGAGGTCTAGAAATGAACTTCATAGGTTTGGTAAGTGGTATAAAACCCTCATTGTTTGTTGCATTAACTTTGTTGCACTTCTCCGTATCATTGATAATCCAAGATGAGAGAATATCAAAACCCTAAAAAAAAAAGAATACAAATGAATGGGTCGATGACCTCATCTTCCACAACAATGGGATTAATAATCGAGAGTTGCACTACATTTCAGACCAAATGTATTTCGTGTGTGTGTGTGTGTGTGTGTGTGTGTGTGTGTGTGTGTGTGTGTGTGCATCATGCTCCCTAGGTGCTCTTGTGTCAGTCACAATTTGTGAAGTAGCGAGCAATAACTAGATGTAAAAATGTAGTAGAATGGTAGATGGAATAGAATAGAATCATATCCTATGTTTCATCATGCTTTTGTGATGCGAGATGAACTAGCCTTGTCCTTTTGATGGAGATAAATGTATGTAAATGATCTCTAAATTCCTTATATGAATGCAACCCTAGGTAGATGATAGTAGTGACTAGTGTTTAGTCCCTAATTATGGTCTCATAAATTTATATTTATAGTGTTCTCTTGATCTAATTTTGTAATTAACTCCGAAATGGCTGACCACCTATAAGAAGATGAAATGGCTAGAAAGTTCCCAAAAAGAGGTGTGAAATTTTAAAAGGATCGGGCGCCCTTGGTGGGACCAGGCCACCCGGCACACTAGCCTAGGCATCCCGATTAAAGCTAAAATAATGCAAAATGAAAAAAGTTGACTATGCATGTGGGTGTAAGAGGTCGGGAATGACGAAAGAAAATAAAATAAGATGGCCAAAAGATGGGGGTTAATTAGTAATTTCTTCACTTAAAAACCTTCTAAATAGTATTATGAGGTCGAGACTAAATAATATCTAAAGTGCGTGATTTTGTGTCTAAATTTTCCCCACTTTATGTTGGTGAGTAGAAATCTCGATAACATAAAGTAGATAGAGATGCGTACCTGATGTCCATGAAGATTGTAGTAGAAAATGCACTGAAGGACTAGAAAAAGCGTGGAATGACAAAAAGATGGAGCATGGAAACTAAAGATGAAAAAGTATAAAAAAGTGATGAGAGTGAACCTAGGGCAGAAACACATGTGTAATTGCCGATATGTGTGATGTACGTGTATGGTTTGTATGGTGTGTTACCACAAAATGTTATTGTTGACATTGTTGTTGTTGTTGCCATCATTTGTGACTGCTTGTTTCTCATATGGTCGAACTGAAAGGAGAAAATGATTAAATAGTCAAATATATATATATATATATATATAAATCATGTGAATGGAAAATGTAAATAGAACATGTGTACTTGTTCTAAGTCTAGAAATAGAGTGTAGAAGGATGTCCCATGTACTATTTGGTTTTGGGCAATCGCGCCATGGGACGAAGAAGTATAAGGAGGAATTCCACTGTATCCTTGAACCTTTAAGCTGTTTCCATGAACATGTGTGAAGAGATATCTGTACATCCTAGTTTTTTGGCGATCCAATGCCACTAGACGAAGAAGTATAGGGAGGAATTCAATTGTATCCTCCAACTGTTATCTGCTTCCCAAAATGCTAAGGACTACCATGTCTTGTAAAATCCATTGTGTACGGGGTTCGTAGACTGGTCTGAACCCACTCATTGTATGTAACCCACAATTCCAAGGGTGAAAAGTGCACTGAACTAAATTGGTGTAAATGTGTTGTGTAGTATGTAAAACCCCAAATGATTCCCCCTCTTTGGGGAACATGCGACGTCGCTGATAGGAGAATGCAGCCCCAATCGAGGACCAACCGCATGTAATCTGCAACTCTTCCCTACAGGGGGAAGGGAATACACTTGGTAGAAACCAAGGTACACAGAAACAAGAGGCTAGCCAAAGACAAGTGTTAGTATAAACAAGAATACATGTATAAAGCAATGTGTAATCTATGCAAACATTGTAATCACTACCAAGCGAGTGGTAACGTAAACACACAAGAAGACAAATTAATCCACACAAATCAGGATGCAAACATGGGACATCACTCACAATGTCACAAGACATGCAAGGCCATCATGGCCACATACAAACAAACAAGTGTTCACACCAAACAAAGGGAATTCCCGCAAACAAGAGCAAACAACAGACAAAGAAATGAAACCAGTATGGAATCAAATAATCCCATAAACAAATTTTGCACATGAAGAACCCGTTAGCATGTTAGAAAGATAACCAATATGTAAAAGCATGTATAACCAAGTAAAGTAAAGTGCTAAGTACAAAAATAAACAATAACACTTGTAGAGACGAATGAGGATGCCTCTAGTGACTAGTATAGGAAGGGTAGAAGGCAAACATCTATGTTGTGTGTAAGATACATGTATATGTGATCACACATAGCCAAAGGCATGAATGCGCATGTGTGTATGATATAGATAAATGACATACAAGTGATTTAACTAGCATGTGTAATAAAGTGACCATGAACAAGCAAAAGTAAGAAAGAGTAAAAACAACCATAATATGCAGTATGTTGTGGATGGATGGAATGGAATGTAATATGGATGATAGGAGCTGCATGCCCCGAGTGAATGGAAATGTATGCAATGAGGTTCATTTGGTTTTCCCCCTTAGCAGTCAAGAATGAACCGTAAACGAGAGTGCATCATCGGGAAATGGTTGAATAGTGTGTGTTGTGTCTAGCATGTTGTGATGAGTATGTATGCGTAGTGATGATGATATGCAACATATAGAAGAGATGTGCGTGAACCTTATAGCTTAAGCATATATCATGACAAAATGAATGTATGAGTGATGATTTAGCCCTAAATCATGTATCACTACAAGATGAATAGTAAGGAGTGGTGATGTAGCCTAAAGCGTATACCACTACAAGATGATAGAGTAAGTGATGATTTAGCCTATAGCGTGTGTCACTATCCTAGAAATGTCGCATGATGAAAGGTTGAATGATAAACATGTGATGAATGTAAGGTCCATTTGATTTGTAAACCCTCAACAGTCGAGTATGGACCGAGGAACTAAAGTATGTCATAGGGTAGTGAGTGTAGTGTGTAGAAGATGATGTAGTATATGTAATGAAGATAATAAACAACCATGTGATGTGTATGTAGTGTATAATATTGAATGCAATATGTGTAGTGTTCCTAAGAGCGTATAGTATGTAGGATGTAATGCTAGATGAGTATGATGAAGACTAGTATGATGTATGATGTATAGATATGAAAATATTGAAATGATATGGACTAAATGTAGAATGTATGACACAAGATGTGAAATGTGATGTGTGGTGTCTATAGTGCAGTGTGTGGGGTTCATGTGTAGTAAGCCCTCAATAGTCAAGTGTGAACCAAAGCATAAGAGTGTGTCATCAGGTGATGGTCGACGCTAGAATGTGTGATGATTATGTCTATGCTAGTAGATTGATGTATGACTATGCAAATATTATGTATGCATAGATTATAAGAGCATGATGTAGTACTATGTAAGGATGCTAGAATGGGGGTGTGAATACTATGCCCCCAAGTGCATGAGTGATGGAAATATAGTCAAAAGACACTAAGTGGATCAATGTAAGGAGTATTTTCCTTAACAAAAGTGATGGGATGTGGAGGAGATAGAGGAGTGTGACCATCCAATGGTCCATCATCATAGTAAGCTTCATTCGGGTCCCAATCATCAATAGATGTAGGGTCTATATCAGATCTTGGGATTACAAGTTTATGTTGGTGTGTGTGGTTGTCCGGTCATCGTCCACATCACCTAGGTGAGTCATCTCACCTTGTGAGAGTCATAGGTCTTAGGAAGTCAATATGACGCCACTAGAAGAGGAGTTACAATTCCAAATAAGGAATGTAACTCCTATGATGCATGACATTGACGCAAATGACAAGTGTCGATTCTGTCATAGAATCGACATTGTAATTTGTGTCAATGCGTCATAGGAGTTACATTCCTTATTTGGAATTGTAAATCCTCTTCTAGTGGCGTCATATGTGTCAATCAACGTCATATGCATCAGTGGCGTCATTGAGTTCTTTCCATGTTTAGGCATGGGGTTACACAGCACCCCTATTTGTACTTCCTATTTTTCGATCTATGAGTATGAGCAAACCCATTCTTCTTACTTGCAATCTTCTTTCCATTGTTTCAAATCTTGCATATTGCGTTGGCTTGACGTTACCATCGGAGTGCAACTTCGTTGTGGTGCATCGCTTTTCGACATCGGTTCTCGCGAATCCCTCTTTCATGGTATCAGAGCTGGTTTCGGTAAACGTGCACTCTTCGTTTCTCAGTTGTTTATTACTTCTGGTTTCTTCTCATTTCCTCGTGTGCAAGTTTTTTCGATTATCATTTTGGAATTATTGCTCACCTCGTATTGAGGTTTCAACAATTGCAAGTTAAGGTATTTGGTTGGTTTGCTTATCAGCTGAGTTCGTATTTGGATATTTCTAGATCTTTGTGGCTGTCGTTTCTGGGTTGTTTGTGTGTTTCTTGCTAGTTGTGTTCAGATTCAGCGCCTACAGGGTAAAAGAAGAGCTTGTTTTTGGCATGGACCTGTGATTACTGGTTGGGATCGTTGTTTTTTCTTCACCGGTGTATACTCAGACTATTCCGAGCTTTTTCCTCATCGTTGTGGTTCCTTGCTATCTCGAAGTTACCTCTGCCTGGTCTCAAAACATTTTTGCGAGCCTGCTGAAAACCTCTCACGTTTTTGCCTGGTCTCTCACGTTTTTTGCAAAACTACTCACGTTTTCACTATTCCCCACATTCAAACCTGTCCTAGGCATTTTTTTGGGCCTTTCTAAGTGTTCTCTCCCTTCCAGGCATTTTTTTGTCCTCAGGCATTTTTCTCTCCCCTGGCTGCGTTTTCTCCTCTGTTCAAGGTGTTCAAACCTGTTCCAGGCATTTTTCTCTCCCCTGGCTGCGTTTTCTCCTCTGGCAGGGGTTATTTTTGGGTTGTTCCAGGCGTTTTCTCCCCTGGTCGTGCCTATAACGTCTCACAACTGCAAACTTGGCATTTTTCTCTACATTCAAGTGTTTTTGGCACATTAAGGCATTTTCATAGCAAGTGTGGATAGCTACAGTTCTTTTGCCAGGTAATATCTCTCTAAAAATATGTTTTTTTATTCACTTTTCTTTAAAAATGTGTTTGCATTCTTTTTACCTTATCACTCTTCTAAAAATGTGTTGTTTCATTACTTTTAAAAGGTATAAGGTAAAAAAACATTACATTTTATTGGCATTGTAAGTTTTTTGGCTTGTTTTATTAACCTTCCATCGAGTGCCGAAGACGAAGGGTGAGGTCAGGATTGGCAGATGGCTAATCCCCCTCGCAATACAAACAAACCCTATCTCAATTTCTATGTCATTTCCAACGGGCATACATACAATACCTTTTGCATGCGTTTAGGGCACTTTTTTAATCCATTTGCAAGCTTATTGGCTTTTTCTCATTAGTTGCGGGAATTGGTTTTTGCTATAACTTTTGACTCGTTGCTCGAGTTTTGAGCACTTCTTTAGTCAAAGTTGCATGTTTTTTCACACTCTAGATGATGGGATCATTAGTTTTGTAAACACAATAATTTTATAAAGTGCCGCATTAGGGGGTGTCTTTGTATTGCTTAATTCAGCTCTTTTTTAGCTTTGTTCTATTCCTTTTTATGGACTTGTGAGCGCGTCCGCCACAGTATTACGACAAAGGGATTATTTCATGCGATGTGAGACACTATTTCTCATAAAGCTCTTTCTTCCCCCTCTTGCTTCTCTCTTTCTGTGCTTGCTTGTAGTGTCGATCTGTTGTGCCCTATGAACCTTGATTGTTGTCTCCACCATTGCACGTTATTACGCTAATTGCAAGGTGAGTGAAAAACTGGTTCTCGAGAACACAGTCGCATCTGGTTGTAATCAACGCACTGAATTATAAAGTGCCACAAAAAGGGGGGTTAATCTTGTGTTCCTTGGAGGCTCCTCTCGTCATGGACATTGAATTTCATCGCTCTGTTGTTCAACTAGGACCAGGAAACTACCTATAATGGAAGAGTGGGATACTCGATCATTGTATTATGTACAATTTGTTACCACATCTTCTTGGGTTGGCACCTGAACCTATTGACCGCATTCATCACCAAAATTGGTTAAACGAGAATGATATGACATACGGGATTCTTTGTCTTACTATACCGGAGGATCTTCAACGTCGATTAGAATTCACCGAGTCTGCGCACAGAGCTTGGATCTTCATTCGGAATTTTCATGGAGACTTTGATCCTCCTTCATCTGGTTATGGATCTTCTGATGATCTTGCATCCATGGAGGAAAGTGAGTTCACCGATACTTTTTCTTACGAAGGGCCACCCCCACATATTTACTGTGCATGCTCCTTCAGAACTTAGTATTGCTCCTATCATAGTTTCTAGTGACTCTCCTCCACAAGACTCTTCGGTTGAATTCTCACCTGTGCACCATGCTGCCTTGGATCTCTGGTTTTCCCCATCATGAGCATCTACTGATTCTGTTGATTCTAGCCTGGAGATTCTGCCATCCCTATTACTTCCAGAGACTTCGAGATTTCTTCTTCAAAGGGTTCTTATAATCCTCCACAATAGGACATTGATTTCCTTGACTCAGACTTGGATGATATGCTTGAGGATACCAACATCATAGTGCAACATCTTCTTCAACCTACTGCCTCTTCCGAGATTAGAGTTGCCATCCCACCAGCTTCCACTGACTCTCCACCGCAGCAGGTTCATTTGCCCCTTCAGGGCTCTCTTGATGATATATCTATATTTGCGGACTCTCACCTTATGGAGATTGATAGGATTGTCACCACTTCTCTTGATATATTATCTCCTTCTCATATTGGGCCACCTTCCAGCACTCTCCATGTTCCTCCTCCTTCTGATCACCGACCTTTGGTCCCTTCAGATTCATTAGGAGTCCATCAGAAATCATCTTCCGAGGAGCTGGATAGCGCTCCTTTTTTTCTCTTCTCCTCTTCTTCTTTCCAGAAAGATGTTGTTTGTACATGGGCACCTTATCAGGCCTTTAGTTGACAGGGGCCCATTGACACATCTTTCTTAGTTGTCTAGGGGAGTCTTCTTTTTCTATTCTAGCTTACCTTGACCTCTTCCTCGGCTTCGATGAAGGGGGTGTTGGTGTGTGTGACTGTCCAGTCATCATCCACATCACCTAGGTGAGTCATCTCACCTTGCGAGAGTCATAGGTCTTAGGAAGTCAAATGACAAGTGTCAGATTTTGTCATAGAATTTGACATTGTCATTTACGTCAATGCATCATAGGAGTTACATTCCTTATTTGGAATTGTAACTCCTCTTCTAGTGGCATCATATGCGTCATTCAACGTCATATGCATCAGTGGCGTCATTGAGTTCTTTCCATGTTTAGGCATGGGGGTTACACAACACCCCTATTTGTACTTCCTATTTTTTGATCTATGAGAATGAGCAGACCCATTCTTCTTACTTGTAATCTTCTTTCCATTGTTTGAATCTTGCATATTGCGTTGGTTTGATGTTACCATCGGAGTGCAACTTCATTGTGGTGCATCGCTTTTTGACATCGGTTCTTGCGAATCCCTCTTTCGAGTTTAACTTTAGGTGGTGATTACTATGTATAACTTGGTGATGTGGCAGATAATTTTAATGGAGGAGTAGTGAGATCGTCCTTAAGAGGAGGTTGCTTAGCTTGAATTGGTAATACAACTGATGACTTTGTAAGAGGACATGATTAAGAGAAAACTTAAGAAGTGATGACTTATTTTGATTTGGTAATGTTTTATAAGACATGATAGGAGTAGGTGGTGTACTAATTTTGAGAGGTTTACTTTGTGATACCATAGGTGGTTGCTTAGGCTGCTCTTGACTAACCAAATAAGGCACAAAGGGGACAAAATTAGGAGCCCATGTGGATGTAGCAATTGGAGAGGATGATGTAACATGACATTGGGAAATGAATGAGATAAACCATTAATGCTCAAGATGTTTGACTCTATGTTTTAAAGCATAAAAATCATTGTCAATATGTCTATTGATTTGATGATGATTAAAATATGGACGACGATAATAATTTGTTAGCCAATAAGGAGGATAGTAATGAGTAGGTGGTAAAGTGATCAATTGATGACTAAGGAGTGCGGTAAAGAAGGTCACATGGCTTAATATTACGATCAAATATGAGAGACTCGAGCAATGTCATGACACGGGGTTCAACTATATGACATGTAGTGGACATAGATTGAAGATGAGATGCAGAGGAGAACAAACATGAGCTTGAGAAGCTTCCTTAAGCTGTTGGATTTCAGATTTGAGAGATATGATCGTGGATTCCATAGTCATAAACTTTTCTTGAAACAAATAATGTAAAGCTTGAATTGATTCCAATATGGGTTGATTAGATGGAGGATCACTAGGGTCATTAAATAGACAAACGAGCATAGGACTTATTTTGTGTGGTGGCATATTTTCATCAAAATACTTGGTGTCTAGGGATTTTTATAAAATATCCTGGAAATTGGGATATCTCTTAAGTAAATCAGATAAAGAGACTTGAGAAACTTTGGGAGCCATGATAGATGAAAAATAAGGATCCTAAGCATGAAAGACATTGGGTTCACCAAAATGATTAACTAAAAATGTGGATATATGATAGTTAACCTGATCTAGAACGACATGTAAATATAGTAAATAAATGCAGTAAATGACTATGGAAAATGACCCAAACAACTAATCTAATGAAAGTAGAAACCCTAATATGAAAGAGAAGTATGGAAGTGACTTAGCTGATTTTATGAATTTGCGGGATTGTGTCACAGAAGTGACTGGAGAAAAATGAAGTAGGAACGACTATGCAGAGGTCCCAAAAAGGAAGGATCCGAGCTATCTAGCTAGAATGGAGCACTGGAGAGGATTGGGACACCTATGAGATCCCCTGGTCTATAGAATGGACACCCTATTATGTGCACGAGGTCGAATTGAATTTCATAGGTTCGGTAGGTGGTCTGAAACCCTCGTTGTTTGTCATATTAACTTCGTTGCACTGATCTAGGTGTCATTGATAATCCAAGATGAAAGAAATACTTGCAAGAAACCACAAGAAGTATCAAAACCCTAAAAAAAGAAGAATGCAAATGAATGGGTCGATTGACCTCAACTGCCACAATAGTGGGCTTACTAACTAAGCGATGCACTACATTTCAGACCCAAATGTAGTTTTGTTGTGTGTGTGCATCATGTGCCCTAGGTGTTCTTATGCCAGTTGTACTTTGTGAAGTAATGAGCAATAAATAGATGTAAAATTGTAGTAGAATGGTGGATGGAATAGAATAGAATCCCCTCATATGCTTGTGTGATGTAGATGAACCAACCTTATCCTTTATGATGGAGCCAAATGTATGCAAATGATCTCTAAATTCCTTAGATGAATGCAACCCTAGGTGGATGATAGTAGTGACTAGTGTTTGGTCCCTCATTATGGTCTCATAAATTTATATTTATAGGGTTCTCTTGATCTAATTTCATAATTAACCCAAAATGGCCAACCACCAAACATAGAAGAAGTTGAAACGGTTGGAAAGTTCCCAAAACATGGCGAGAAAGTTCAAGAAGGATTGGGCGCCCTAGCGAGACCAGGGTATCCCAAGATACTAGCTTGGATGCCCAGATCAAAGCTAAAATAACATGAAACAACAAAAGATGACTGAGCATTAGAGTGCAAGAGGTCGGGAATGACAAAATAAAATAAAATAAGATGGCCAAAAGATAAGGGTTAATTAGTACTTTCTTCACTCAAAAAACTTCTAAATATTAGTATTAGATTGGGACTAAATAATGTCTAAAGTGCATGATTTTGTGTCTATAATATGATAAGGATGAGGTAGGTGGAGATGGTGATGGTTTGAGGGTATAAGATCAAGGAAAATACAAATGATCAACTTAAAAGTTATTAATTTTCTCATCAAGGAAATGAATGCTCGTCTAACCTCTATGGGGTTATATTGTGGTAGAGGATGATCACTTTCTGTAGTTCTCATTCTATGTCGGTGAAACTAAAGATTCCTCGACCGGTTGTCAAACTTGAGAAAATTGATCATTCACCTCCAAATATTCCTCTTGAGAGACGGTCATACAAGAGTGAGAACAAATTTCTTAAAATAAAACTAAGGATTTTATCATCTAACCCATTTTCTTGGTCATCCCAATGTTGTTCACCTATAATTAATTGTTTGTTGAGAGTGTCAAGATGGTTAATGATTTGGGGTGAAAAAGGAGAGGGTCTAAAGACTAATGCCCGCAAAAACAAGTCTATATCACCTTTATATCCATCAATTCCTTACGGGTGTGTAATTGGTTCAAAAATTTATTCTACGGGGTTCGTGGGCCCAGAATTGTCATGTGGGACATCAACTTGTGAGTAAGGTAATGGATCCATATAATCGGTTGAAAAGGGGACTAAGATCTAAGGACATGTAGTCTAAGCCACCATCGATTGAGATGTCATGTTATTTTAAATTTATACACTACTTTAAATTCCTAACTTTAAATAAGTAACGTAAAAGAGCTTGAATTAAATAAAAGACAATAAAATTACCTTTTAATTAATTAAATTATAAATTCGACACTTAACTAAGCTAAAAATGCATCAACTACACTAATTATTTTTTAATTATTAATGAGGCTTTTCAATGAAATAAAACAATTAAAATAATTTGAATTCCTAATGTCTTTCTATATTTTCTAGGATAAAAAGAAAGAAAGAAATAAACAATTCTACATAAACAAACATAGAGAAATAATTAAAACCAAAACAATTACTTCTAATGAAAATAAAACTAAAACAGGAATAGCCGGATGTAGCTATTCCTTTGTTGTAGGGTTGTCTAACAAAGCTATTCTTAAATAATATACATTTGAAAGTTATTAATCTAAACAAAATGAACTTCTTCTAACAAGACATCTACCTCGGGTTCTATAGAAAGGGAATAATCTTCTTAGAAAAAAATTCCTCTTTACAGTAAAAAATTCCCTGATAGAGTAAATTTAAATCACACGGGAGAATAAAAATGAAGAAATAAGATATTCTTGGCACTATTTCTTCCTCCAAACTTTTTCCTGTGCATATCCACAGGGATAAGCATGGAAGAGGATATCAACAAAATATTTATGCAAGAAATGTTTTTATGAAAATATAAAAAAATGTATTCAGGAAGTTATGAATTTTTCCACCTCTATTAATCTAAATAAAAAAATTCTTCTAATGACAGTAAATAAAACTATGCAAAATTTTCAAAGAATTTAAGTACACTCCTAACTTGGTTACTATTGTTTTTAGTATCTTCCTAGAAGTGAGATGCACTTGTTGTCTCCTCATCTTTGAATCCTCTTCCAGAGATGGATTCCAATTGATCATGGGATGTAAATATGATGACTAGTAACCAAGAAATCAAGAACCTTGGCTATAGATAGCTTGGTATAAAGAGATGTTTGAGTGTGAGTAGAAGGGAAGAAAAAAGAAATGTATTGGTTATCTTTGTGGTCCCTCTCTAAATTTCAGATAGAATAAAACTTTACCAAATATGTAACATATCCAACCCATCATATGAGTAAAATTTTGGTTTTTATAGAATGCTAGGAAACAAGAAGTCAATCTACAAGTTTCGATCAAGAATTGACAATCAGTCAAAGAAGGATTCAACACTCTAAATTTAGTAAGTGAGGAAGAGGAACTCAAGACTAATCCAACAAGCCAAAAATATCCAATTGGTGATAAACATGGGAGAAAATCATGCTCGAAATCAAAATATGTGGTCTAAAACACGTGTTTTAATCTTGCGCTAGACTATGAAAATGGACATGACCACCCTTGTTTCTAGAGGGGTGCTTGTACAGCTACCACTTTTATGGTTGCATAACTTCCGCTCTGGTGGTTACACAACTAGTGTTGTGAAAATTTCTCAATTTCATTTGTGACGGTTGTGCAACTTCAATTATGGAGGTTTTTAACTGCCGTTATGATGGTTACACAACTACGGGAAAATGCACAACCACCACTTAAAAATAATGCTAAAATTCAAAAAGTGGTCTTGTAGGAAAAATTAAAGTCTGGGGACAAAGCAAAAGGGTTGATTTGAGTCAAAGGAGGGATGCAAAGGAGAGAGGAGGGATCTAGATCTCATTCTCATCTTGGAAAGAGTTTTTTCATCATTAGAGATGTGTCACATTTCAATGTTGTACCATGTAATTTTTGGGTGTGTACATATTTCCCCCTCAGAAGAGTGTTTATCCATGATTGTGCTAAAAATGATTTACAAGAATGGACCTTCCCATAACGCGAGGGTTAGAAAGCTACCTGATCTAGCCGTGTGTTGAAATGATTCCATTCGAGTCTCCCCACCACCTGTAAAAGGACAGTAGTCAAGTCCAGTAGTAAGATAAAATAAGTAAAATGTTTTGAAATGAAAAGATAAAATTGCTTACTATAATTGGGGGTTGATAAATTTTCCTACACCTCCATTTCTAGTGCTACATAATATTTCCCAAGACACCGTTAGAAAAACAAAACTTCTATATATATCACAATTTTTGAATATTTGGAAATCATTTATACCATATGTCTTATTTATTCTCGGGGCTTTAGATTTACGGTAACCATTTCACACATGATCATAGTCAAATCGGTGGAAATTTAGAAACAATGGCAATGGACCTAATGGCGAGGATGGGGCTCAGGAACAAGTTAGATACGAGAAATCTGGTCTTTTTGTATTAGGCTTAGGTTTTTACCTTTTGAAAGAGCTTGAGGGGGATTTTTAGGACATTTATAGTTGAAGTGGTTATAAGAGGTCTCAAAGGGATGGATATGAAGAGTGCCTTTATCATTTAGTCTCATTTTTGTGTGTATATCATTTTTTTAGATTTTGGCTCACAATTGAGTGTTTGTACCACACTTTCCGTTTGGTGGGGATGATGTTGTACTAAGACATTGGAGGATACATATATATGCCTATATTTTCAGCTCGACACTCCTTTTTATGTTTTTTTATACGCTACACTTCATCTATGCACTTCAAATAGATAAAAATGTTTGGTATTTTTCCGTTTTTAAATGAATGCTATGAATGATAGTGTAGTATGGTAAACAAAATGAGATATGGAAACACACACAGTCTACAAGTCACACTTAAGAAAATCATTTTTCAAACAATGCTTAGATATTCCATTCCATTAGAAAAATATGTTGTAGATGATAGAATAATGAGATGTCTCACTCCATTCTTGATCCCATGTAACTAGTAAGATGTGAGGGCTCAACACCAAGAGCCAAGAAGGACATGAGATATATGGGTGAATAATGTATAAATGAGGATGATGATCAAGAGACAAGAATTTTGATAAAGACTTATTCAAGAACCTACAACTCAACTCCAATCAAGATTAACTAACCAATTTTGAGACGATTTTCACTTATAAGCCTTAAATAGACTTAGATTTATGGATGGCCTACTAATTGGAAAGATCTAATTAAAGAATGATTATTTCTCCTAACATGAGCATCTAAACCATTTTCTTGGGAATTTTAAACATTCAAGCAATTTTCTTTTTGTTTCTTTAAGGCTATTTTTCTTATATTTTTTGGACATGACCCCCTAGAACTTTCCTCATACTACTACTAAGAAGCATGGGATCATCACCAATGGGAAAATGTATGCTAATAAGGGGCATATTCCTCCTTTCCCAGCCTCATGCCACCATAAAAAACATGGGATCACCACCAAATGTTGGGAGACAAAAAATGTGGTTATTTGTGATAAGAATATATGTATTCTTTTTGTTTTATTTTACCTTATTCTTGTATTGTGCTTATTGGGAAGGAACATTTTCCCCTCAATATCAATCCCACACAACTAGTAACATGCTAGGGCTCATCATCGAAGACTAAGATGGGAAAAAATATCATGTGAAATTCTTAGAATCTTTTTTTCTACGAGAGAAAACTTTTTAGGGGGAGGATTTACCATTAGGAAACTTCAAGAAAGACTATAAGTGAAAAAAATTGAACTGTGAATAACCGTAAGAGAGGTAAAACATGTAAGGCCCTATAGGATCAATGTCAAAATTTATCTCATGATTGGAAATGATGGTACAAAGCATATAATTGGAGAGTGTGAATAAATTGTAGAAATGTGAGGATTGAGATATTTGCTAATGTTTGAAAGTTCAAAAATCATTTGAAAAGTAAGTATCTGAGAAAAAATAATGCAAATGACATAGATGATGAGAATGCAATAAGGATAATGTGAAGATGAAATGAATATACACAGAAAGGTTTTAGGTGACGTGAGTTTATGGATCCACCAAAATCCCCACCTCCCAGAGTGCACAAATGATAAGTATCATTCTTGAAATATTCATTTACTTGACAAGGGCCTAGCCACTTAGGTCTAAACTTATGACCTTTTCCCACTCTCTTATCTATCTGAATATCTATCTCAATACAATATTATCCACATGAATGTGACGTTCGTAAAATGTTTTGTTATGTTGTTGACACGTTATGTCTACATGAACTTGATGATGTTGTTCAACTTTATTTTCCACATAGGGAAGTATGGTCATGTTTGGCATTTTTCACATCACATGTCTCGAAACACAATGAATTTGGTTTTGACAAATTTGCATCTAGATGAAAGCTAGAAGAGGAAGAAGCCATAAATCTAACTTGTTGGTTCCTCTCCCAGGAATGGCTTTGATGGAGACAAAGTCAAAACCTTTTCTCATCTCGCACATAACATATTTGTAAATTTGGAGGTATTCCACACTATTTTAAAAAAATATTGAGATTTTAATGTCTACAAGCTGCGAATATCCTAGGACCCTAATGTTTTTGACGCCCATCATCTGGGAAATAATGAGGCCTAGAAGCAAAGCTTCATTCCAGTGTAAATTTTAGTGGCTAATCTTCATTAATTCATGAATATTTGGGTTTTTGAAATTTGGATTTGGATAATTTTAAGGTGTTAGGTTGCTTGTTATTTCGCCTAAATTTTCTAAGTACAAGTTAATTTTTGGATTGATTCGCCTAGCATTTATAGTAATAACCAAATTTTTATATTCGAGATCACCTTTTTGCATGCACAAAGGATAAATTTTCTCTTGGTTGGTAGCATTATACTACCGGCTAATAGTTTCTACTAAATGACACCATTTCCTTTCAATTTGTGGCATTCACCAAGATTTTGAAAGTCATTTTTAGAAATTCACCAAGTAATATTTATGGTTTTTTAGGGGGTCTTAAAATTTACCCCGCTTCATACTTTGTCCTAGTATTGGTGCATTCAAAGTCCAATTTGAGAAAATTCATGATCTTCTCTTACGGAGAAGTTAATATCAATCGTGCACTGCGTTGTATCGAGATTTGGCTCCACCGTAATGGAGTGTCCAATAGCTAATGGGGAGAGTGGATTATACACTATTTTTAGGAGTTTCCTCTTGTTCCTATGATATTTCTACCATACATATATCTATGAGATCATCAGTAGGAAGAGATGATAGGCGAGGAAATTTCCAAATCCTTGCGGGTTAAAGTGAAGGGTGATTGGAGGATCATTTTCTAAGAGTTTTACGATGTTCGTTGTGGTTTTTGTGAACACATATTCTACAAATGTAATATTATTCTCATTCAAATTCACCGGTTTGATTTTTTCTATCTTATCAACCTCATATTTTGGAACCCACTTGGTGGTTGAAACCAATTCCTTTGGAGGAGGTGGTTTGTTTAATTGATTCACATGAATTTTAAATTCAGAATGAACTTTGGGTTTCTTCTTGAGGTTTTCCAAATGTATATAGAAAGGATTAGAAACCCCTTGAGATATGCGAACTTTCCAAACTAGAGGAATATAACCTCTTGGAATAAATTAGAAGGAATGGCCTTCATCCTATGGATCCATAGTCTTCCCAAGAGAATGTTGTAGTTCGTTTCCTTATCTATGATGTAGAATTCAGTTAAAATGATTTTCAGATTGAGGGAATCTAGAAGGACAATGGTTCCAATTGAGGTAGATTTAATACTATCATATCCTCACAATGTGTTTATAGAAGAGGAACAATTTGAATCCCCATATCCCAAACTATACAAGAAAGAAAAGGGAACTACATTCATAACATCCCCATCTTCAATCATGGCTCTCTTGATACAATTATTATATACCCACACTTGTAAATATAATGAAAGATATCATCTTCAGGATATTTCGACATCATGCCACTTGAATATGTGCTAAACGATTCAAAATGAGTATCAAATCATACAAAAAATTTGTAACATTGATAACAAACTTGAGACTATTGAAATATGTAGAGAAAGTTCCCTCTAGGAAAAATTGTATGGTAGGGTCAAAACCATTAAATGCAGTCCTAACTAGGTTAACAATTTTGACCCATGTAGATTTGACTAAATTCATATGAGTCTAATTACGAGAAATCTTTGTCTTCTTCTACATATGTCATCTTTGAGAAAAATGCATGTGCTTGTTGGAAATTTAGAATAACATGTGGATGTTTTCTTTCTCTTTTAAGGTGTGTGTGATGAATAATTTTAGTGCATGGATAAAAAAAAATATGTCTACCCATAGTTGAGTATCTGAAAATCTATATATAACCTCTAAAATGATTGATTTCTTGGCCACTAAAAAGAAAATATACCTACAAGATGGATGTGCATGGTATAAATCATGGTGCAAACCAAGAGCAACCAAAATAAGAAGCATGATCAAAAGAGTAGTGTTAATGCAACAAAAAAACAATAACACCAATAGAAAATGATGTGTTAGGAGAATATAAGTGCTTAAAATGTAGAAACAAGTGAAAACATGGCAATCAATGTCACACAAAAGAAAAAAATCCCTGCAAACATGGGACACCCATGGTGTCCCAAGACAATCAAGGCCTTTATGCCACAATAAAAGTAGAAAATAAGTACACACACACAACTAGAAAGCATGTATGAAAAATAAGTGTATTCAAATGTAATGAAAAGTGCATAACACGTTATATATAATAGATAGCAATAATTTCAAGTGTTTCATAAGAAACATGTGTTAATTTTGGTAGTCTCAAATATATAAAATACACCATATAGATATGTAACAAAGCATAATGAGGAAAGAAAGGAACTATAATAGAAATATAGCACTTGGAGATAATATGTAAAAGTAGATGCCCTAGAGGTTAGTATTCTAGTAAAATGGGATACCAACACCTATCATCGTGTATCGTTCTATGAATGTCATGCACCATGCTCAATATAAAACGTGAGCACATGTGTGTAAAGAAGAAATGTTATTTGTTAAACCAAATGAATAAACATGTATAATGTAAAGTGCAAACAATGTATGTTATATAAAACATGTCCTAGTTTTTACTACTATATATATATATTTAATTTTAGGCCCTCCCTAAGGGCATAGATGAAAACCTATTATCCGAACGAGAAGGAAGGGAACTTTCTCTACATATTTCATTAGTCTCAAGTTTTTATCTCTTTACTCACACATTGATCCTTATGTTTTCACTTACTCTTTCTACTATTACCAACAATCCAAATCTTCCACCTATTATAGTGTTCCTAATGAACAAAATACTATTATTGATGTCATCACGCTTACTACTTGTGTATTTAGGATCTTGGAATTTATATTGTTCTCCCCTCACTTTGTTGACACTATTAGTCAATATCTCTCATTATATCCCCCTTGTTTCTGACGACTTACTTGGTTTATAGGTTCAACTTGACTATTACGGAGTGGTTCCACACACATGCGCGTGCACACATACACAAAAAAAAACACAAAAACACAAAAATTAGGACCTAATTTTATATAGCATGTACATTTTTGCACTTTACATTATATGTGTTTATTCCTTTGGTTTGATAGATATAATTTCTTCTTTACACACATGTGTTGACATGGTATATTGAGCATGATGCATGCCATTCATAAAGTGGTACATGATGATAGGTATTTTTATCCCCTTTTACTAGAATACTAACCTATAGGGGCATCTACTTTTACATATTATCTCAAAGTGTTATATTTTCATTACAGATTCTATTTTTTCCTCATTACACTTGGTTAGATATCTATATTGTGTATTTTATATCTTTTGGACTACTAGGACTAACACATGTAGTAAGCATGATGACATAAACAATAGGATTTTGTTCATTATGAGCACTAGAATAGGTGGAAGATTTGGATTGTTGGTAATAGTATAAAGAGTAAGTGAAAACATAAGGATCAATGTGCGAGTCAAGAGATATGCAACATATGTACTATTAGGAGGCTCATTAGTATCAACCTCAAATAATGAAGGAAGAGATACAAGACTCCCCATAACCAATAGGTGAAATTTTGGAGGATTGGAATTATTAAAATCATATGAATGAAGAAATAAATGTGGAAAGATGTGGATTGATTTCCCCCATTGATACAAAAAAATGAGGTGTATCCATAAGATATGAGTCATACATAGAAGTTTGAGCATCATGAAACATCATCAAATCAACACATTGTGTTCCTACTTGTGGTGGGGAAGTTGGATCAAGTGATGTAATATTATACTTAGTGAGCATAATATTATTATAATTGCATCAAGAAGTGTTTGCAATAGTAGATTTGAAAGCCATGGTCATGGTGACATTTTGAAGGGGGATATGAGTTTCTCCCAACACCTTAGGTATTGTAGATGTAGCAACCACCATAGGAGAAAAATATCTAGATATAGGTAAATGTGCAACAATATGCATTAGGGGACATACATCACTTATATGATAATGAGACATAGTGGTGGGAGTATCATGGGTGTCGATAAAATTTTCACCATGTAAACTAGTAGCATTGTAGTTCATCTCAAGAGGATAATGATGTGTAATTTAAGTAGTGCATAAACAAAGGCTTATCATGAGACCTAGGAGGACTATAACTATGCAAAGTAGTGAGTCAAACATGATACCTATCCATAGATGCACTAGGAATAAGGAAATAAATTATAGAAGAACTGAGCATTCTAATAGAGAAAACCCTAAAGGGAATACCTTGAATAATGAAAAAATAATGATTATGAATAAACTTGACACATTGAAGAAAAATGGATGGAACGTCCCTAAGAGCACGTAACCAAGGGATACCTAGATGTAATAATCCAATAGAAACAGATTTAACAACCAAAAATGAAGTTTGTGTAGTGATAGACCCAACTGTAATGGGTAGTGTAATGCATCAAAAGTGTGGATCGAATCAAGCACAAGACTCTTAAAAGGAATGCCAAGAGACTGAAGTAATGGCCATGCACAAACATTATCCTTACTATGTGGAATAACCAAGACACCCTAAATAGGAATATGATGAATAGATACTAGAATAGATAATGTGTCAAAGATAAGTGAGTCATTTATATCAAAATCATCAAAAGAAATGATTGGTGTAGAAGATGATGTGCGAGTAATAGTGCCAATCATAGCATCAAGTAGATAATCATAAGAAGGTGGTGGTGACACTACACAATTAGTGTTATGAATTTTATCACAATTTTGTGTAAGAGTGGGATAGGAATCAAAGAGATGTAGGCAAGATAGATAGATATTGATAATGATCCCCGAGAGTTGTCAATATTAAGCACAATGTTCATGCAAACAAATCAAATCTGAATTTTGGATGAGACTCTAAGGACACTGGAGTTAGGGCTATGATGTTCGATGAGAAAATTTTAGGTTCACCAAATGATTTCACTTTTTTAATCTATTTCATTCCCTTTTAAGATTTTAGCGTGTTTCTAATTAACATACATAAAAAGGATGAAATAATGCAACAAGTGGATATTATGATTTAATTAACTTCCAACATTAATTGCACAAATCAAAATAATGCTTTTCAAAGTGATTATTGATCTAACAACTATAAAAAACACAAGGGAGAATTGCACTTAGCTGATTTTTGAGGTTATGGGAGATTCTGAGTGATCGAATGTAAGAACATGTTAATGTGAGACTAAAATACTTTGTTACAAAAATTGGCACCTAAGACTAAACTTCTTCAAAACCGTACTAGGTCAAGAGTGTACATATGATCTAGACCCTTTTGTGCATTATTGGGCATGCTTAGAATCTAGTTCTATAAATTCTGAGAGTTTTTCTGAATTGTAAACATGTGGTTTTTCTAATCTGAAATTTTAACTCAATAAATCCTTATAGAAAATTTAATTTTAATGCCGAATTTTTAACTCCGAAAATATAATCAACTAGAAGAAAATGCAATACAAATAATAAATGAACATTGTACTCAAGGTGATAATGAAATTTGGAAGATGCCTACATCTCCTGGGTTCATTAAATGACGAACTAATTCATTATAAAAATTCATTTTCATGTACAAAATATAAAATTACAACACTATAATGAATCCATCATGAACTCAAATGTTAATCGGTTCTGAGAGACCCAGTTGGTCTTGGAAGGATTACACAATACTCGCATGGCCTCCCGATCACACCTTCCTTTTGGCATATCCTCTATTACAAGGCCTCCAATATCCTCTACACAGAGCTAATTCGAAATCGGTGATTTCTTAAAAATGACAAGCCTCCTTGTTGACTTATCCTCTTTTGCATGGCCTCCAATAGCCTCTACAAATAGCTAGTTAGAATTGACATTATTCAACATCTCCGTAAAATGAGCCTCCTTCGTAGCCTCCAAGTAGTGCTAACTCCTCTAATAGAGCTATTTCTACAATATTCAGATTTTAAAAATGCCCAACAAATAATAGAGAATTAGAGATCCAATTTTCTGTAGAATGCTCCTCCAATGTGCTCAAACCCCTTTACTCCATTCTCGAGATTTGGTTAATAAACAACGGTCTTAGGCTTACTAAGCCTTTACAAAGTAATTAAATAAAAGGGAGGAGTTAACATAACTCCTAATGCCTTCAAATAAGGATTATATTCCTTCACCAAAACTTTTCTTAGGGCTTTTTATTCAAATTAAGCTTCGAAAATAATATTGGATGCTTTGAAATTCCCCTCGAGCCCCTTTTATACTAATTTGGGGTCCAAAATAGTAGATATTAATCATATATGTGGTTTTTATAAATAGCCAACTCGGTGGTCAAGTTGGTTAAGTCCCGAATTAGGTCACGACAAGTGCGGGGTTCGAAACCCCCCACCAACTTTTACTCCCATTGTCCACTTTGAGCTCGTCATCGTTGCGTTGTCCACCCACGAACTTGTTGAGATGTTTTCATGCTAAGTTTTCTATTGAGCTATGTATGCCTACTCGGATGCTTCCGCATTTAACTTCCACCTAAACCGCCAACTTTGACTCGGCGGACCATTTCATACTAATGTGGGTTTTTTCCCACATTCCTCATGGGGTGGTTTGAGAAGGGCTTAATGTATCTTGTGAGCATCGATGGTATTATGGCTTTAGCCACATCTCTATTGTTTTTTCTTTGACCACTATGGGATGCAGACGGTGGTTTGGTGAGTTGGCTCACCCCACAATCTTGTTATATAGCTTGGTCTATAGCTCAAAGTGGAGCTCGTCCTTAACTAAGACATCAAATCGAACCTTTCTTGGTCCATGACTCCTACCTAGCTTGGCATTTAACTTGATGATATGATTGAGAAATTAAGTTGTTAATATAACTCGGCGGCGGGTCCCCTTACAAACAAGAGTGGACCCCTTAGTTGAAGACCCCCTTTTTCAACCATCAAAGATAGGAGGCTAATACCACCTATTTTTTTGCTCCACTAAATGCCACTTGTTGAGTCAATTGTTATTCGACACTCTCTTTTCAACCATCAAGGATAAGAGGCTAATACCACCTATTTTTTTCTACACTAAATGCCCCTTGTTAACTCACTTGTTATTCGGTAGTGTTCCCTTCACATGTGCCTATATAGATGAAAATGAGCACGTGACCTTCAACCACACTCAACCCCCAAGGTCATGCCAGAGCATCGATGTTTGAATGTGTGTGGATAACTATAGGAGGATTAGTGACTAAGATATGGTAGTGTGATCTCCTGGTAGCCGAGTTGACAAAGGGGAGACTTAGAGGCTATGAATGGGTAGCGTAAATTCCCTATGGTTTGTTTACCTAATTTGGATCTAAGTGCTAAACTAGTTTGAAGTGTCCATGTAAACTGAATGAAATTAATAATCTACGCTATTGCTGAAAGGAAACTAATCTAAACAAATCACAAAACTGAAATATTACAATCAAAAACAACAATTCACTTCTATTCTAAATAATTAAAATACTTCTACACTAAAACTAAACAAGCAAGATAAACTGATGTGGTCATTCACTTGTGTTGAGTGTATGAAAACTAAACTAACTTAAAACAAGAACTTTTCCAAATGATCTATGATGTGTAGACAACCTCCTACAAATATTCTCTCCCTCATATCCACATGGATGGGAAGAAGAGGATCCATCACTGGGGATTGCTATGAAAGATTCAAGCCCTCTTGGAAATTAACTAACTACTTGCAAATGAAAAGACGTTGATTTGTACTCTATTTGATATGGAATTGAAATTAATAATTCGTAATTGACAATTTGATAAACAAAGAAAACAAATACACAACTCCAACCTGGAAGAGTAAGAACCTTAGCAAATCCAGTAGTATCAGTATCTGTCCCCTTAGTTCTTTCCTTTCATTCTCTAAGTGTTCATGTGAGTCCAAAGGATTGGGAATGCAAAGAACAACAACAAGAGGATGGCACTTGAGCAATGGCAGCTTGGAAGCAATCTGGATGCAATGCAAGTAGAAGAGAGATAGCACAAGAGATCTGAGCTTGGCTATGCAATTCCTAGCAAGATTATGGCAGCACAACAATGCAAGATACACAAAATTCTCAGCCCTTTTGCTTGAATACAAGCATGGAATATATAGGAATGGAGGCTAGAAGGTTACTTCATGCACAAGGAATTGAAGAGGCAGTTCCACTCATTAAATCTATTTAAAATAGAAGGAACTAGGAGAACCAAGAAAACGAAGCTATTTTTAGCAAATTCAACTCACAGATGTGTTCAAAAGATAAAATTAAGTGAATCATCACATGTAATTTCTCACATGAAGATTCTGGAAAAATCGATCGGGAGAATTTTGTGTATCTTGCATTGTTGTGTTGTCGTAATCTTGCTAGGAATTACATAGCCAAGCTCAGATCTCTTGTGTTATCTCTCTTCTACTTGCATTGCATCCAGATTGCTTCCAAGCTTCCATTGCTCAAGTGCCATCTTTTGTTGTTGTTCTTTGCATTCCCAATCCTTTGGACTCACATGAACACTCGAGAGAATGAAAGGAAAGAAGCCTTCTCGAACTCTGGATTTTGCTAAGGTTCTTACTCTTCCAGGGGAGTTGTGTATTTGTTTTCTTTGTTTATCAAATTTTCAATTACGAATTATTAATTTCAATTCCATATCAAATAGAGTACAAATCAACGTATTTTCATTTGAAAGTAGTTAGTTAATTTCAAGAGGGTTTGAATCTTTCATACAATCCCGGTGTGTGGATCCTCTTCCAAACTCCCATCCTGTGGATCCGAGGAGAGAAGATCTCAAGTGGAGGTTGTCTACAATCATAGATCATTTGGAAAAGTTTTAGTTTTACCATTAGTTTAGTTTACCATCTCCATTTTCATACACTCAAAACAAGTGAATGACCACACCAAGTTATCTTGCTTGTTTAGTTTTAGTGTAGAAGTATTTTAATTATTTAGAATAAAGTGAATTGTTGTTTTTGATTGTAATATATCGACTCTGGTGATTTGTTTATATTAGTTTCCTTTTTTTTGTTTTAGATTATTAATTTCATTTAGTTTACATGGACACTTCAAACTAGTTTAGCACTTAGATCCAAATTTTTGAACAAACCATAGGGAATTTATGCTACTCGTTCATAGGTCTAAGTCTCCCTTTGTCAACTCAAAGGGGGATAAGAAGAGTACCTTTATTGCTTAGTCTCCATTTTGTGAGGCATATGTGATGTTTTGGTATTTCGTGCTCATTACGAGCGTTTTGACCACACCTAGTGTGCGATGGAATTGTACAAAACTACGACACACCATGATATGTACATATATCTCTTTTTGGCTTGGTTATTCCTTGCATAGAGTTGTCTTACATTGATGATTTGATTCACATGTGTACTCTTAGATGTTTAGAATTTCTGATTTTCTATGCTTTTCAAAATGTATGCAGTGGATATGAATGATAACAAAATGCTTTCTTTTTGTATTTCATAATGTTGATATATGATGATGCAAACACAATGTGATCTTAAACTTAGTTTCTTTTGCAATCTTTGGTACTTTGTATTTGTCTTGACAAAACGTGATGACATAATGATATGATGAATAGATATGCTTGCCCCACTCCTAACCCCACACAACTAGTAAGATGTGAGGGCTCAACACCGAGAGTTAGAAAGGGCACAAGCCATGAATTTTTTTGAATGGTAATGGTGAGACAAAGATAGAGGTTTGACAAAGCCAAATTGGGACGCTACAACCTTACCCCACTAATGCTACCTCATAGTTTAGAATGTGAATTGCTCTACAGTTTATCTAGACTTGGATCTGTAGATGGCCACTTGGTTGACAAAATCTGGTTTTAAGGTTTTGAATTCTTCTTGGAATTTTGAACATCTAATTCACTTTGTTTTGACTTAAGATTTCATAGTAATTGATTTAATTGTTTATGACTTTCAGATTTGTCAAAGAGACCCCCTACACCTTGCCCCATGCTACCAGTAGGAAGCACAGCTTATCACCATGGACAAAGCATAGGCGAGTAAGGGCATTTCCTTCCTTTCCCAACCCTACGTCACTAGTAAGAGACACAAGCTCAACACTCGAAGGTTGGTAGGAAAAGAAATGTGTAAAATAATTTTTTTTTGTTGATTTGCATTTGACTTACTTATTTGGGAAAAAATGTTTAGAATGTTCTTATTTCCAAGGAGATGTATGTGGGATAGATGTGACACCATGAAGCTTCTAGAATAGACCATGAACAAAAGACACCTATCCTAAGAAGAGACCAAAAGTAGAACCAAGTATGCAGGCCTTGGTATGGTTACTGTCAAAACTTTGTCTTATCTTGTTTGGATTGATAAATGATTCGAAACAATTGATGATACCGTGAAGATTTGAAGTGACATGATTTGAATATTTTACCAATTCTTTTCAGAATTTTTAGGAGTTGCTATAAGAATAAATCCCTTGATCACAAATTTTACAGAATGAGATGGAAGATGAAAATGCAATGCGGATGCAATAATGTACATATGCTAATGGATCATGCGTAGTATGCCTAAGGTGAAGAAAGTTGACGAATATCAAATTCTTCACCCCTAAAAGTACACAACAGAGAACCATTATCCTCAAAATTTTGTTCTCTTGAAAAGGGCCTACCATTCTGGGTTTAAACTTACAACCCTTGCTCAAAAGTGTATATGTCCAATCATTAAAATCATTTGTTTGAAAGAGGCATTCGTGTACCTCTTTGTCATGTTCTTGAGACATGGTGTGTGGGTGAGCATGACTATGTTGCTTGGCCTTATTTCCTATGTGGAGCATTGTGTTTATTTGTGACACTTGTTGAATGATGAGGCCTTGCCCCATGGATATGGAAAGCTTAGTTTCGGATGCACATGGGTTGACGGGGTTTAGAATATAACAACCCTCAGAGATGGTTTTGATGGGCATCGTTTTAATCTCAAATTTCCCTTCTTCATTTGTTAATTCTATCATGTTTACACCTAGACCTAAGTCGTCGGAGGGAAGAGATGCTAAATTGAGAAGACTACCCATCCCTTGTGGCTCAAACGGGAGGGAGATCGGATCGTCACTCTCTAAGAGTTTCATAATTTCTGTTGTGGTCTTAATGGACATTGCTTCCATAGATATTGATTTATCTTTCTCTACCTTTTCCACCTCAAATGTTTTTGGGTCAATGACTTTAGCCTTTAGAATGTTAGGGGTAACCAGGGACTAACTCTTTTGATGGAGGTGGTTTGTCTAATTGATTTGTAGGAAGTTCGTACTCTGTATGGACTCCTTTCTTCTTCTTGAGGTTTTCTAAGTGTATATCGAAGGGCTTAGGATCCCCTTGAGCAATGAAAACCTTCCCCAAATGGAGGAATCTAATCTCCTGGAACATGGTAGAAGGGATAGCCTTCATTCGATGAATCCAGGGTCTCCCGAAAGGATCATGTTATAACTTGTTTCCTTGTTGATAATGTAAAACTCCGTCAAGATGGTTTTTGGACCAAATGTGACTAGAAGAACTATGGTTCCAATCGAGGTTGCTTTAAGACTGTCATACCCATGTAAAGTATTTCTTGTAGAGGAGAAATTTGTCTCTCCATATCCTAACTTCTACAATAAAGAGAAAGGAACCACATTTACAGTAGCCCCATCATCAATCATGGCTCTCTTAATGCAATTGTTATAAACCTAGACTTGTAAAAATAAGGCAAGATCACCTCTTTGGGCAATTTCAGCATCAGATGGCATCTTGTCTATATCAAAAACAAACCCAGTATCCCTATCATTTTGTCTTGGAGGATGTATGTCAAAGTCAATATGATTTATTTGAGCACTAGGAGGTGGCATAACATGGATTAAATGACCAAGACCTAGTGCATTGAGCAACGCAAAACGATGCACAGTGAATTCTTCAACAAATCTAGGAATGAAATGTGAGAAAAGGTCTTGTTCAAATCCAATATTAAATCATAGGCTCCTACTAGTTTCGCGATTGTGGGAACGTCTTCCTGTGGGAAGGAAAGATTGGGTAGGGGTTGTGAAATGTACTCCTTCATCCGAGTTGTTGCATTAATTTCACGCTCAACCTCTAGCTCAACTAATCCCAAGATTTTTGTGTTATCGTTTGAACCAAGGTTAGGAGTGACCCGAGAGTTATTGGAAGTTGAGGCTTCGTGGTCATTGTTTCCTATAGGAATGCCTTTGTTTGTGTTTTGTGAATTTACCTTGAAATTTTCAGGATGTGTAGGGAGCGGATCTCGAAAAATGCTTACATTAGCGTTCTGAGGAGCTACATGTCCTGTATAGTCAGATTGTGAGTTTGTTTTAGGATTTGCTAGGAACATATCTACAAAGAGTTGCCTTTGGTTTTCGGGAAGTCTTTGCAGAAACTTTTTGCAATCACAACAAGTCCTATCGTCATGACCCCAACCTTATGGAAACCACAATATAGGTTAGGTTCGTAATCTCTTGGCCTTTGATAAGTGTCTTGTTGTTGTTGATTATAACCTCGGTTGTAGTTTTGAAATTGATTGTTATAACCATGATTCATTGCCCCTTGTCTAGAGTTTTGATACTAGTTTGGGCCTTGGGTTTGATTTTATTTTTGTAGTGGACGATTTACATTGACTGTGTTGATAGAAGACACAATGCTAGGGCTTATTTGATTGCCCAAGTTGTTGTTATTGTTAGTGTTTCCATTGTTTGGAAAACCAACGTTCTTGGCTTGATCAGTAGCACCATTCATGGTAGCACCATGATTGTGATTCACACCTTTAGGTCCTTGGTTGTTAGCACCATTGTTTTGATAATTTGCATTATTTTGATTTGGGGATACCAATTTCCCATTGGGACCATAGGTCTTACGCCCACTGTCTATAGAGGTTTGGTCTATCCAAAGCACACCTTCCAAAACATCCTCATAACTACGAAAAGGAAAATTTTAGACCTCTTCCTTAGTCTCTCTATTGAGCGAGTGAAGGAAAAGATCACAAAGCTCCACCTAGTCCATGTTGGGTGCACTTGTAAAGGAATAGAGAACTTGGCACCATCTTTGGATGAAATGGGAAACATATTCATTTTTCTCTTGTATAATATGCAAGAACTCCCTAATCCATGTACGCAACAACTTGTTCATGTCAAATGCTTTGATGAACTCGAGACAAGTTGTTTGAAGGAATGTATAGAAGCTTCTAGAATATGGTAATACCAATCTAATGCAATTCCTTTGAGAGTATTTGGAAAGATCTTAGCCACCACAACATCCTAAGGAAGCAATTCCCTAAAAGCGGTAATGTAGGCCTTGATATGAGCATTTGGGTCTCCTTCTCCCTTAAATTTTAGAAGATCCAGCAATGGGCGTGGAAGCACGACACCACGTATGGTGAATTCAAGAGGCTCCTTTAAGTACTCAACGTATGTACCCATTGTGTAAGATTCCACCATTGATGATCCTTGATAAGGAGGTGGAGGAGGAGGAGTTAGATAAGCTGCACTATTAGCATTGACAGGAACATATGGGGTCCCTTGATATGGCATGTAGGGAGTGGGAATGGTATATGGGTCCATCAAGTTTTTGAATACATTTTCATGTAAGGTGGGATAGCTCCAGGATATGGACTAACGGGCATAAAACCAAGGAACATCACACTGCTTGTTGTGGCGGCATTCAAGAACACACTTCCAGCCAACCCTTGCATAGGATAAGCTTGAGAAGGATGAGGACCCATCCCTAGTGTGTCTAACCCTATGAGAAGATCACCTGGATTTGAATGAACCAAATAACCTTATTGTATAGGATATTGTGTTGGTTGTTCATTGGAAGGGATGTATCCTTTGTTGTCAACTGGATACCCCATGTTCTTCCTCTTGCATGTGTTGGTTGTGAAGTCTAGGCACTTTCTAGTTCTCTAATCCTCCCTACTAAAGTAGAAATGAGATCGTTGGGAGAGGATTGAGTCCCTTGTTGGGGTGCCTGTGGCATAGGGTTTGATTGAGCAAGCTCATGATACCCTGTCATGAATTGTTCGGTGTTATAATTCTTGTCTTCCTCAGAAGTAAGAATCTTAGGATAGGTATTCAAATCTCATAGGCTATGGCATTCATTCTATCCAAAGACTCATATATCTGATGAAGAGGACTAGCTATTCATGTAAATAGATCATCCTCTATTAATTGCATGGAAATATGAGGTCTTGACAAGACTCTATGGTAAGAACATGTTCTATTTGTGATAACAACGTGGTTTGCATTGGGTTGATCATTTTGAATGTTTAATGGTTGATCAACCTCCTCCATCCTTACATAGCTAATGGGGTTTGAAGTGTAACTAGGGGAGGTTTGGACATTGCTTATGTAATTGTCACCCCACCTCGAAAGAGAAGGGGATTGTTGTGGTTGCACGTTGGTGTAATATCTATCAGAGCCAAATGGCCCACCAAACTCTCTTCCAGACATATTTTAGAAAGTATAAAATACCTACCAAAATAGGGGAAGAAATGGAAAGATGAGGTAATAGCAATGAAAGAAAGGAAACAAGAAGGAATTAATCCTTCACGTCAGGTTCACCAATTTGTACAAATGAAAATGAGCACGTGACCTTCAACCGCACTCAACCCCTCGAGGTTGTGCCGGAGCAGCCAATGTTTGAATGTGTGTGGCTAACTATAAGAGGATCGGTGACTAAGATCTTGTAGTGTGATCTCCTGGTAGCCGAGTTGACAAAGGGGAGACTTAGAGGTTATGAATGGGTAGTGTAATTCCTATGGTTTGTTTACCTAATTGGATCTAAGTGCTAAAATAGTTTGAAGTGTCCATGTAAACTGAATGAAATTAATAATCTATGCTACTGCTGAAAGGAAACTAATTTAAACAAATCACAGAGATGGAATATTACAATCACAAACAACAATTCACTTCTATTCTAAATAATTAAAATACTTTTACACTAAAACTAAACAAACAAGAGACCTGGTGTGGTCATTCACTGTCTTGAGTGTATGAAAACTAAACTAACTTAAAACCAAAATTTTTCCAAATGATCTATGATGTGTAGACAACCTCCTACAAATATTCTCTCCTTCAGATCCACAGGGATGGGAAGAAGAGGATCCATCACCAGGATTGCTATGAAAGATTCAAACCCTCTTGGAAATTAACTAACTACTTGCAAATGAAAAGACATTGATTTCTACTCTATTTGATATGGAATTGAAATTAACAATTCATAATTGACAATTTGATAAACAAAGAAAACAAATACACAACTCCAACCTAGAAGAGTAAGAACCTTAGCAAATCCAGTAGTATTAGTATCTGTCCCCTCAATTCTTTCCTTTCATTCTCTGAGTGTTCATGTGAGTCCAAAGGATTGGGAATGCAAAGAACAACAACAAGAGGATGGTGCTTGAGCAATGGCAGCTTGGAAGCAATTTAGATGTAATGCAAGTAGAAGAGAGATAGCACAAGAGATCTGAGCTTGGCTATGCAATTCCTAGCAAGATTATGGCAACACAACAATGCAAGATACACAAAATTCTCAAGTCCCTTTTGCTTGAATACAAGCATGGAATATATAGGAATGGAGGCTAGAAGGTTACTTCATGCACAAGGAATTGAAGAGGTAGTTCCACTCATTAAATCTATTTAAAATAGAAGGAACTAGGAGAACCAAGAAAATGAAGCTATTTTTAGCAAATTTGACTCACAGACGCGTTCAAAAGATAAACTTAAGTGAATCGTCGCATGCAATTTCTCACGTGAAGATTTTGGAAAAATCGATCAGGACCGCCACCCTATGCAGGGCGGTTTTGGACCGCCACTCCCGGTCGGAGCGGTTTTGCGAACCGCCGCCCAGGTAGGGCGGTGGTCCTGGCACTAAAGGCCAAAACAAGCACATAATGAAAGGGGAAAAGGGAAAAATGCAGGGAAAAGATAAGTAAGGCTATCTAGGCCACAAATATATACTGTAAATGGGTTTTGGAGCTCGAACGGATTTTGAATCATCACTGGGGACTTTTGTAACCATTTTCCCAAAAATGTAGCACGTGTAATTTTGGGTGCGTACAGTGCCCTTATTTCGCTTGTTGACTCATGTTCTTGCATGGATGATATCTTGCACATACGGTGTTCATTTTGACCCATTCAAAATGTGCCGAAAAGATAACTCAAGCTCGTCTATAAGAAATAGGCTCTGGAAGATTTTGAGAACTTTTTATGCCCAAAGTTGACCTCTGGATAACACCTCCCAACTAAGGAGGTTTTTGTTCCAAAAAAGATGAAACTTTCATTTTCCTACCACTAGAATTGTTAATTTGCATTTCCTCATGGATATCTCTGCAGTGGACTTTGTGGACTCTATGGCCTCTTAATCTGCTACTCCAAAATGGGAAAACCATGTCATTCTTTTCTGTGGAAATTTGCTAATTCACTATAAGCAAAACACCACACTAAATGATCAGTTTGAAAAAGACATATTACTACCAAAGTGACAAGTGTCCAACTATTACGTGATCATCCGGTGAATAAGCTATAAAAGATAGAAAAAAATTCAGCACCAATTTTGCATTCGCAAATGGTGATCTTCTTGTGTTGAAAACAATATTTTTCTCATGTATGGGTCTTAAAGTGCATGCTACACATTCTATCATCAGATGCAATTTTCATAACAATAGCTACTTCAACTACAAGTTCAATTAGGTATATTGAACATGCATCAACAACCTGCGTATATTGTTGTCACTTCACAATGGAGTTACTTAAAATGTGATAAAAGGAAAGCATGATAATCCTCGTCGTGAGATTCTCTTCATTTGGTACTCCAAAAATTCATTTTCTCTTTTCAATGCTTTATAAAATATGGGTTTAATTCCTTTATCAAAATCAACAAGAATCCCAAAAGAAAGGGTAACAAAAATGAATTAAAATCATGTTATTCATTAGTATCAGCAATGTTATATAAATCTATCCAAAACAAATGATTTTTCATTGTCCATATCAAAATAAAATGGACTCATATGTGGACAATTTGTGGATAGATCCAATGTTGTCTTATTTTTAGTGGGTTGGTTAACAACTTCTTTTACCTTATAAAGCAAGTTCTTCTTACCATTTCTCAGATGGCTTGTTGGATGAAGTTTCCAACATCTTTCAACCTTGTGTCCACTCATATGACAATGAGCACAAACGTTCCTCTTGTCTTCTTTCTTGGATGAGGAATCACATTTTCCATTTCTCACCTCTGAACAACGAGATTGGTATTTAGCACCTTCCTTGTTTTTACGATAAAAGGCATCAACTTCTTCAACAATGACCTTCTCTTCCAACAATTGGAAACAGAATGGTTACTTAACCCACAAAAAGTGCAAGGAAAATCATGCCACATTTTCTATATATCATAGCCATATTTTTCATACTGAAAGAGAGGATTAGAAGTTTTGGAATTTACACAATCCCTTCTAGTGTTATGCTAAGTGTAAGAACAAGGAGGTGGAATTTCATTACCTCTTATGGTTGTTTGTGTACAACTTTGTTATCCATATGTGATAACTTGTTCCTCTGTGTAGAGGTATTTTTGATGCTAGTGGCATAATCACTTTACTATTAGAAGTTTGTCTTCCTTCAATAGATTTGTAAATCCCTCCAATTTCCATTCACTCACTAGTGTAACCCAAAGCGCAAAATGACGATGATCCTCGACCTGTATTGGGTTAACAATACCTTGGATATTTTTTCCAAGACATCTTCCATCAAAACCAATTTTATAATAACAATTTTGAGCCAATACCTCTAGTGTGTTTCTCAAATTCACCAAAAGCTACATCTAAAATTGGTGGGTGGACATGTTGCGGGTGAACTTACTGTCAATTGTCTATCATGGTCTCTACATTTGTGGGAAGGTAACTCCTTTTGTTCACTACTCTACAGTTTTGTTGTTGCAACTATGCTAAGAGCTCCTCCTTGAGTCTACTGCAAATCAACACACAAAAGCTCTACCACCTCTTCTAAGGAGTGAAACTTGGATCTTAGGAAGTGTTATCATCTTGGATCTGATAGTTATATACCTCGATCTCATTGAGCCTCTCCCCGCTTTGACAAATTTCCCATAGTGCACCTATACCTGTCCAATCACAATTGAACCAAATACAAAATATGGAGCAATAACTTGTCAATCAACTAACTTTGATACCAAACTTGATACCTAAACAGGTAGTTTTTCTACTTTGAAATTTTAACTCAACAGATCTTTATTGGCGCGATTTTATTTTAATGCTGAATTTTTAACTCCGAAAATATAATAAACTAGATGGAAATGCAATGCAAATAATAAATGAACACTACACACAAGTTGATAATGGATTTGAAGATGCCTATGTCTCTGGGTTTGTTAAATGACAGATGATTCATTATAAAAATCCATTTACAAGTATAAAATTTAACACTTACAACACTATAATGAATCCGTCACGAACTCAAATGCCAATCGGTTCTAGAGAGACCCGAGATAAGTCTTGGAAGGATTTCACAATATTCGGAATGGCCTCCCCAACCACACCTTCCTTTTGACTTATCCTATGTTGCACACCCTCCAATAGCCTCTACACATAGCTAAGTCATAATCAAAAATTTCTTAAAAAATGAAACACCTCCTATTGACTTCTCCTCTATTGCATGGCCTCCAATAGCCTCTACATCGAGCTAAGTCTGAATCGACATCCGTCATCGCTCCGTAAAATGATCCTCCTCCGCGGCCTCCAAGTAGTGCTAACTCCTCTAATAGAGCTATTGTTACAATACTCGGCTTTTAAAATTGGCCAATGAATAATAGAGAATCAGAGCTCTAGTTGTCCATTCCCTTTAATCCATTCCCAAGCTTTAGTTAATAAACATCGAGTCTTAGGATTACTAAGCCTTTACTAAGAAATGAAATAAAAGGGACAAGTTAAAATAACTCATAATGCCTTTAAATAAGGCTTATATGCCTTCACCAAAACTTTGCTTAGGGCTTGTTATTCGAATTAATCTTTGAAAATAAGCTTGGATGCTTTGAAATGCCCCTCGAACCCCTTTTACACTCGCTTACGGTATGAAAATAGTGGATATTAATCATATCCGTAGAATTTATAAATAGACAACCGAGTGGTCGAGTTGGTTAAGACCGAATTAGTCACGATAGGTGTAGGGTTTGAAACCCCTGCTACCTTTTACTCCCATTCTCCACTTTGAGCTTGTCACTTGGTTGCGTTGTCATGCCCACGAGATCATCGAGTTGTCAATACGCCATCTTTGAGTTGTGCATGCCTATTTGGTTACTTCCACATTTGAATTCCACCTTAGCCATGCCTGACTGACATGGTCGGGCCATTTCACACCATCATGGGTTTTTTCCCACATTCCTCACGGGGTGGTTCTAGAAGGGCTTAATATAGCCCATGAGTGTTGAGGGTATTGTGGCTTCGGCCATGTGTGCCTTGCTTTTGTTTTGACCGCCATTGGCTGCGGATGGTGGTTTGGTGAGTTGGCTCACCCCACAAGCTTGACATATAGCTTAGTTTGTAAATCAATGTGCTAATTTCCCTCAACTTGATCATTAACTCAACCCTTGATCGGTCTATGAATCCTACCCATCCCGGTGTTCAAATCAACAATCGATTGAGAAAATGAGTTGTTAATATAACTTTGGTGGATGGATACTCTTATGAGACAAGAGTGGACCCCTCGGTCGAAAAACCCCTTTTTCTACTGTCAAAGACCAGAAGGCAAAAGACCACCTATTTTTTTGCTCCATTTAACACCACTTATCGACTCCACATCGACCCACTTGCTATTTTGCGGTGTTACTTGGCATTGCGTCACTTGTACCTTTATTTCACCCATTGACTCATGTTCTTGCGTGGACGATATCTTGCACATATGGTGTTTGTTTTGACCATTCAAAATGCGTTGGAAAGCTCACTCTAAGCTCTTACTATAAGCAACATGTTCTTGAGATCTTGGGAACTTTTTATGCCCAAAGTTGACCTCAATCATTTCCTTCTTGGAAATGAGTGTCGTTGTGTGACTTTCTTCTTTGCTCACCTTCATAATGGCTTTGTAAACTCTACTCAAACCCTAGAACCCTTTTAGTGCAAGGATTTCATGTAAAATGAAGTTAGGTAGGTTGTGGTAACCCCTATGTACCACCTATGTCGCCACTACTCCAAAGAGGGCATTAACTACACGTCATTCTCCTTGCATGTGATATCTACAATAGTGCAATCAAAACTTCATAATTGTGTTTTGACAATGCTTTGCTTGAGTTTCACACTTTCTCAAATACTTGGGAATGATCAATTTGCTTGCTTGTAGAATGAAGATGAAGACTCCTAGACCTAGAAGGAGACTTTAAACTTATATAGGGTTCTACCCTAATGGATGTGCATGAGTTATTTCATACTTTAGGGAGTTTGGAGTGCCTTTTGTGATTTCTTTTACACGAGGAGTTCTTAAAGTGCTAAGTTCTTTAAATGAGGTATGATTTACTTTCTTATATATTCTTTCAAATATTATTATTTCATGAAAGACCGACCAAGGGAATATATTTACTCATAAGAATGTGATAGAATCGAAAAGAATTATCCCAAGACATGTTGGTCCAAAACTTTTTAGTAGGAGTCGACTTGTAGATTCATACAAACCGATCAAACCGGCAAGAGTTTTGAGCGGAGGAAATATATATGTTTTGACTTTATGGTTCGAAGGATGAATGTTTCTAGGTGTGTTTTATGTAGTTAAACTTCATAAAATGATGACAGAGATGTGTGTAAACATAAGAAAGTAATCAAAGAGCTATTATGGTGTGTTGAGAACGAGTGAGGAGAGTGTAGTTGTACATGCAATTGTGTAATGTCAAGATTAGCGGTGTTAAATGATAGATTGTCAAATTATAGTGTCTATATTGGCCTCTATAATTGTTTTACTATCATTGTAGAAAATGTAGGTTCTCGAGGAGGATTAAAATTCCCTATTTTGACAAAGGCCGAGAAGACACCGGGAAAACCTCGTGCATAATGCTATACATCTAACAATTGTATTTTCCCAAAAATTTACGAGGCTAGTTCAAATGACCCATTTTTGGCATATCTCACATTAATTGCAATCTATAAGACCACATATCTTTCAAACAATTCATGGGAATTGTGTATGCCTCCACATTTTTCATGCATGTCTACCTAAGCTTCTATCAACACATGTCTATAGGGAACCTACAACAACATTTCTTTGAAGTCATTTCTCCATAACGCTTTCACGATCGATGTCCATGCCATGTTTTGAAGCTCCTATTTTTCACACATGATTGTAACGTGCTAGAAAAGATGATCCAATTATACTGGACACTTGTTGGTTGTAGGTAGATAAACAATTTCAATGCTCCAAAAAATGAAAAAAGAGAAATCAACACAATAATTCTAGTGTTTGTAACATGTTATGTACGTTGGGATATGATACTATAAGACACCATGTGTTAAGATATTCACATATAATAAATGAATATTGTCAACAATATGTAGAATATAGCACAACACAAGAGATATTTGTGGACCAAGGCGTTGTAATATTCAATATACCAAGAAATAGAAGAATACCCTTAATGTAGAGCAACACCATATAATATTCCTTAGCGAATGAATAACTCTATAATCTCAAGATATGGGAATTCCACTTTGAGGGGAAACCTCCAATATCCTTACATGCTCCAAGTGATTGAATGGGTTGTCTTCTAAATAAGGAAGCATAATAAATGTTTCTATGAATAAACAATGTGAGGATTGTAAAGTCAATGGAAAAAATCTTTCCAATTGAAAAATTAATGGCAAAGATTAATATCACAATCAACGAAGCAAATTTTCGTGATAGTCATCCATGCATTGAGGGTGAATTTTGGCCATTGATGAACACTATGCAAAGAAGGGTTGCGGTGCAATAAGAGTACCTGCCGCTAATGTTGGTTGCATTAGAGGTAGGGAAGAAAGCGTACTAAAACTATCTTGTAATCACAACCAAAGGTTCATGCTCTGAGAGCTTTGCAGTTGGAATAAGTAGGTATAAGTTGTGTTTCATGGGTATATTGGGATTCTTGCATGGGTATTATGGAATAAATAAGTTGAAAAACTCGATCCTTGTCATTCAGATCTTGTTTGTGTTGTTAGGCTGGAGCGTCATCTGTTGGAGGTGGGTGACAGTAGTAGTCTATTTTCCAAGGTCGAATAAGTGTTTTCACTTGGAGGATTTGTGGACGAGGTGCATTGTTGAGCTGCAAGAACAATCAAGAGCCCCATTATTTCCCAAAAACAGAAAGGATAAAAAATCCTGTACTCAGATTCTGATGGAATCACTGAGACTGCGCCATTGTTTCCTTGAACTATTGCTTTTTTGCAGAGTGTTTTGGTTTTGATGAGCATGTTTTATTGGATTTTTTCTGAGTTGTCATTTTGTTATGTGATTAAAAAATTTGTGGGAAATATATCAATCGATTCTCAAAGGTACAAGGACATTCTGGTGTGCGCACACATGCTAGCAGAGAGAGGAGAGAGTCTGTGGAGAGCCCCTGAAATGGCCATCAAGTAGACAGAGGATCGCACAAACAAAGCTTTAGGACAAGGCACAGGTGCACGTCAGGAACTCACAAAGTTAATGGTGCAAACTTCACAGTACAATAGAGATGGGGTGGAAGTATATCAAATTGGCGGAAAAAGGTGATGCGAGCAATTGTTCTAAGTTGGGCCGGGAAGTAGAAGATTTCTCATGATCTTCTTTGTTTTATTGGAAAAGCCCATATCTGCGCCTCGTTATCATAACTATGATGAGGTGGGGGGACGTGTGATCCCTACTTTCAACCATGGAAATTCAGGGATTTTGTTGACAGTAGGTCAAGGCCTGAGCAAATCTGCGGACAAAGAAATGGATCTTATTCAGAACCATTGGATTGAGAGTCGACTTTCTGTAATAACTGCACTGCTAATAAAAATGGTGGAGAAAAAGATTCCAACCTCATGCATTGTGGCATCTGAAAATCAATCCTACAACACTCTCCCTGCTTCCAAGGATTGGATGACAGAATCAACAAACCTAGCCTTGTCCCAGAATCTCCTCCCCATGGCCATTGTCATCCACACAAGCTATGGTTATGTTGTTCTTCTCCTATGCACACTGCCAACCACACAAGCTCCATGCAAGAAGCCAAACGTCAATGACATCTAACAACAACAGGGACAAAAGTAAAAACTCTACAAATCCACGTGTGGTTTTTAATGGGTCTAAAAACTTTAAGGAAATAGGTCTTATCTACATGGCATTGAAGGAATTACTCCAGGCCAATCACAAGAATTCAAAATTAAATTTTGGGAGGAATCCATAAGTACAAATGATTATTTTTTTGAAATATTTGTTTGAAACATTAGAATAGCACCGATATGCGTACAAAATAATTGCAATAGATGAAAACAATAGTATACTGGCGGCAGGTACTAACAATTGACTCATAATATATGGTATACATTCAGTGTAAAGATGTTGGTATAACACAATTCAATCATGATCTTAATTTATTTGTGTTTATTTTATAAAATGTTGAGATGATAAATGAAATATTAAGACATAAGATCTTAAAAATATTTCATTTTCTTTTACTCTCAAACTTTAGAATTATAAATATATATAGAAATACTAGTAAAATATTAAATTTATTGCATTCAATGAATGTTATATATACGCTTTGTGAAAGAGCCTATTTATCACGTGTTCACAAATGGGCTATTTACCACTTTTTGGTAGGGATTTATCATTGATTAGTTGACTCGGTAGCCTTCCAAACATAAGTGATGTGTAATGGCTTTAAACAATACTAATGGTAAAAAAACATGTTTGTGCATATATGCATTCATATTCCCTATTGTTTGGGAAAAATCGGATGTGTTGGGTGTCAAATCAAATTTAGTTGACGGTTTAGTTCTTTCATGTGGCTGTAAATTCTAACTTTGTTTATTTTTATTTTTATGATTTCTTCCTATAAATTTGTATATATTTATAATGAACTATTTTTAGAAATTGAAGGTTTTTAAATTTTCATCTGTCATTCTCTCTGATTCTGAAATTTAATTACGGTAATATCTTGCTAAAATCACAAAAAATGGCCCACCCTTTCAATTTCCAGCTCCTAATACATGTGTTGAACGGTAAGGGAGGCGGAAGACATGTCGATAGTGATGCAAAATTTAAATTCTTTTCGAACTCAAGGAGGAAGGAGCATTGCAGCGGGAATTGTAAATATAAAGCGCCATAGCCATAGCCATAGCCATGATTAATCAAAAACGTGTGAAATCCTAATCGAAACGAGGGAAATCCATTGAGTTGTTTCTAAACATGGGAAATCAATTGAGGGGTCTTTCATGGCATTACATGTATTATATAAAGGTTCAATGTAGCCTTGTTTTAATTACCGATCTCGAGATTGATTCGAGAGAGGTTGCAAAGCTTGAATTGCTCGGTTTCAATTTCGGTTTATAAAGATGGAGAATGCGAGATGGAAAGACATAAATGTAAAGAGCCTTGATCCAGATCATGGTGAAGCCCTCCATTCCTCTGCCCAAAGCGTCATGCATGCAGCTCTCCACTGCCGATAACATGCCGGTGGTTAGGGCAATCATTCATAACAACTTGATGGTCTACAAGGCCTCGATAAAATTTGCAGATCTGCACAAGTAATTAGGAGGCTCTCTCCAGGTCTTTGGTCCATTATTTCCCTTTTCTTTGGAAGGCTCGAATCAAAGAAAATGGGGACCTTGAAGTGGATTGCACGGGGAAGGTGTTCCCTTTGTGGAAGACATGGTGGACAACAACCTTTCAGGTGTTGGAAGATTTGGATGACCCCACCCCTTCATATGGAGACTTACTTTATGCTCTTCCCTTGAACACGATATATTGTGGATCATCATCTTCGATTGTTTAGGTAACATCTTTTGGTATTTTTAGCAGTTTAATGTTTAGTATTTTTATTTGTTATAATGTCTCTGCAAATGGTTTCATGCATATCAAATGGTTTCTTTGCATATCTCACATGTAGGTAACATGATTTGCATGTGGTGGTTTTGTTGTGGGAGTGAATTTTCACCATAGTATGTGCGATGGATGAGGAACTGATCAATTTCTACATGGCCTTGCAGAGATGGCAAGGGGAGAAGATAAGCTCTCATGTGAACCAATATGGAGCAGAGAGATCTGCTGAAGCTTTGAAGATCCTACACATCTCCAATTTTATCACTTGTATTCGCTATGCCCTTTAGTTAATGGCGAGGAATGGATTCATGCCTCTCTTGTTATAAACCTTGACACAATAACACGTGTAAAACAGTCTATTATGGAAGAATATAAAGAAGTTTGTTCTACATTTGAAATTGTGGCGGCATTGACTTGCGAGCGAATACAAAGGTTCTTCAAATTCCACATACCCGAATGTGAAGCTTATCTTTCTTTGTCGATGTGAGGAAATCATTTGATCCCCCATTTCCAATGGATACTATGGTAATGCTATTGGTTTTGCATGTGCAATGGATAATGTCCAAGACCTCTTAAATGGATCTCTTTTCCACATTATAAATATTATAAAGAAATCAAAGGCATCTTTAATCAAACAAGATTCAAGGTCGGGCATCTTGGAGAACCCATCTCCATTAAATGTGAATTCGGACAAGAAAATGTAGTTGCATTAACCGATTTGAGGCGATTGGGATTTCATGAACTAGATTTTGGATGGGGAGATGCGATGAATGTAACACCCGTCTGTAAACGGATAACAAATGGGATAGTTGTACCAAATGTTTTTATCTTTCTACGACCCCCAACATGCTTGATGGAATCAAGATACTAATGTGGATGACCTCATCAATGATGAAAACATTTAAAGTTGAAGTAGAAAACATGATAAGCAAATATACCACCATGGTGTAAAATTGTAACAACTTAGGTCTTATGTTTTCCAAATAGATATTTGAAATAAAAGGTTTTGATAGAAGTACTACACTTTTAAGTTTAGATAGAGTATTTTTCACTAATTATTGTTTAATTGTTGATCTAAAAATAGAAGTTGCACACTTCAGCCAAACTTATAGATTATCTTAAATTTATTACAATATTGAACTATGCTTTATTTTTCTTTCAATTTATTCTATTATTGAGTTATAATATAACTTGTTATTATGTTATTGAATTTTGTTTTATTTTTCTTTCTTTCATTATTAAATAATGGCACCTAAAAAATTATAACTAAGGTTCACATATTAAAAAAATTTAATTTCTTATTATTATTTAAATAAAATATGTAATTAATTTATATAATATTATTTTCAATATATCACACTATAATAAGTTTTTTTAAAAAATATTGAGCTCTCACTACTTTATAAAATTATTAATGTTATTTTGTTCTTGAGTTATCTTGATATGAATATTTATCTTATAAAAATATAATTTTAGCTTTTAAGTGGTATTTTATCCCTATAACATTAGATTATGTATGTGTAAAAGCTTTTTGCACTTAAAGAGAAAATTAGATTAGTTTCAACATAAGGACAACACTAAAATGTATTATGTATTTTTCTTATTCTTTACGGATGCACCTCTTTTATTTGTTCCTTTACTCCGGTTATCCTAATCAAAGGCATCGCTTAGTGAATACAAATAAGTTGGAATGTAAGTAATCTTATTCATATATAGACTTGCAAAGTTTATTTTCAAGGATTCATTAATCACACATTTGTACCTATTATGAAATTCACTCTAACATGATTGATTGTTCATTCCAGTTCGTGATTCCCAACATATTATTGAAACCTACAATTTTTAAAGTGGGACTTTATAGAATTGTAGAATCTTGAAATTACTTTCTTGAAAAGGATTCAAAATTGATTTAAATTTGTGTATATGGTTCGTATTTCTTATTGATGGTCTGTTATGTTTAATTAGTTACATTGGCATAACTTTCATAACATGGGATGTGTAGAAATCTTATTTTTCATTCTTATTAATGATTTCTCTTTGCGGGTTATTGGCACATTAAACTTCTTGAGTGTATACCTTAAGATGCACATCGGTAGTGGGGTTGGGTTGGTTGGCGGTACATAGCAAGAGAGTCAATGTGGCATTTCTCTAACTTTCCCGACATGTCTTATTGTCTCATTATCTCCTCTTTGTTGTTGAAGATGTGGAGCCTAACTACAAGTTGAAGTGGCAGTTTTACTTTTTCCTTGATTATGGGAGGAATGCATGGCCATGGATAAAAATAGCATTGTCTTATTAATAGACGGGAGTTGTTATTTTTATGTTTATCTTATTTATATGCATGTCTTATTTATAAGCATGTTATATTTAGGTTGCTTGTGGTTGAAGAAAACTTTTACAAAGAGGTGCACAAGTTATATATATGTGCATGGATTTACTCTTTGTAATATGAAAAAGAGAGAGAATTGTATTGTATTCCTCAGGACTAAATAAAGAAGAATTAGGCTTGTTTCTAGTGGATGTAGCCCACATTGGGTGAACCACGTTAAATCTTGAGTTTATTTTGTGATTGCATGCTTCTTTTATTTCTGTTTTAATTCCGTTTTATTGCTCATCTGTGTTTTGATCCTAACAACTAGTATCAAAGCAGATTTTGTTTTGGCAGAAAAATCTCACGGAGGGTTTCTTGTTTGAGTGGGAGCAATGGTAGAAGATAACAAGTTCAGGGTTGAGAAGTTTAACGGCCAGAACTTTCAGCTATGGAAGATGCAAGTGGAGGACTACCTATATCAAAAAGATCTTTATCTACCATTGAAAGGGAAAGCTTTGAAGTCGTCAGCTATGAAAGATGAAGAATGAGATGTTCTTGATTAGAAGGCACTGGGAACAATACGATTTTTTTGGTAGCTACGGTAGCTTTCAATATTTCTACGGAAAAGACAACGGTAGATCTAATGGAAAAATTGGGTAAATTATATGAAAAACCCTCAACCTCCAATAAGGTATTTCTCATGAAAAGTTTGTTTAATATGAAGATGTTAGAAGGTGATTCAATAAATGATCATTTGAATGAATTCAACATGGTTACTAATCAATTAAGCTCTGTAGGAGTAAGTTTTGATGATGAAGTTAGGGCTCTTTTGATTTTGTGCTCATTGCCTGAAAGTTGGAATACTTTGGTTATGGATGTGAGTAATTCTGTTTCTGGTTCAAACACTTTAAAGTTTGATGATGTTATTGGTGTGATTCTTAGTGAAGAGATGAGAAGAAAAAGCATAGGTGAGTCATCTGGTAATGCTTTGAGTGTAGAGAATAGGGGAAGACAGAAGGAAAAAGTAAAAGTCCTGGACACCATGGAAAGTCTAAGAAGGGCATATCTAAATCTAGAAGCATGATGGTATGCTGGAATTGTGGAAAAGCAGGACATGCAAAGAAAGATTATTGGTCTTTAAAATCAGGGAAAGATCAACAAGAAGGGAGCAAAGAGGCAAACGTAGTAGGTGATGTGTTACAAGATGCTCTTATTCTTTCTTTAGATAGTAAATCAAAATCTTGGGTTTTAGATTCTGGTGCTTCATTTCATGCAACTCCTCATAGACAATATTTTCAAGATTATGTTCAAGGGAATTTTGGGCAGGTATATCTTGGTGATGATGAGCCATGTAACATTGTTGGAAAAGGCAGTGTTCATGTTAAATTGCATAATGGTAACACTTGGGTGTTGAAGAATGTTAGGCATGTTCCTAGCTTGAGGAGGAATCTAATTTTTGCAGGGCAATTAGGAGATGAGGGTTGTATGGTTATATTTATAGCAGATTCTTGGAAAGTTACCAAGGGTTCTCTTGTGGTAGCAAGAGGTAAGAAAGTAGGTACTTTGTATTGGTCCACTGTTAATACTAATCCATCTTACTACAGGTATAGACACAACTCTATGACATCACATACTTGGCCATATGAGTGAGAAGGGGATGAAGATTTTACATTCATAGGGAAAGTTGTCAGATTTGAAAAATATAGACCTGGAATTTTGTGAGCATTGTGTGTATGGGAAACAAAAGTGTGTGAGATTTCTCAAGGTTGGATCAACCAAGAAGGAACACAAGTTAGAGCTTGTTCATATAGATGTGTGGGGGCCGGCTTAGTATCTTCTCTTAGTGGTTCATGGTATTATGTTACTTTTATTGATGATGCTACTAGGAAGGTTTGGGTTTATTGTATAAAGAAGAAATATAATGTATTTAATACTTTCAAGAAGTGGAAAGCTTTGGTTGAGAATGAAACAAGTTTGAAGTTGAAGTGTCTCAGATCAGATAATGGTGGAGATTACTTGCAAAGTGATGAATTTAATAACTATTGTTCACAAAATGGAATACATAAGCTAAAGTCGGTTCCTAAAACACCATAATAGAATGGTGTATCAGAAAGAATTAACAAGACTATCATGGAGTGTTCAAGGAACATGAGATTGCATGCTGGATTGCCCTTACAAATTTGGGTGGATGTTGTAGATACATTGTTTTTACTTGATAAACAAAGGACCTTCAAGTGCTTTGGAAGGTGGAGTACCAGAGGAGGCTTGGACCGATAAGGAGGTAAACTATTCTTTTAAAAGTTTTTGTTGTGAAGCATTTGTTCACATTGATAAAGAGAATAGGACCAAGCTAGAAGCTAAGTCAAAGAAATGTACTTTCATTGGGTATGGCACTGATGATTTTGGATTCCGGTTGTGGAGTTTGGATGAGAAGAAAATCATTAGGAGTAGGGATGTTATTTTCAATGAAAGGGTTATGTACATGGAACAACTATAGGATAAGAAGCTAGAAAATTCTAAGTATGTAGCACTTGATGAGATAAAAGATAGAGAAGTGCTCAAAGGGATGGAAAATCAACAAGTTGGCATCAATCATGGCACATGTCGGTGTTGATTCTGTAGATCAAAATCAACAAGAACAAAAAGAGCCTCAAAATCCAGAAAATCTTGTGAGACGTTCTACTAGGGTAAGTAAACCTCCTGCAAGATTATCTTTGTATGAGCTTTACTATTGTTTATTGACGGATGGTGGAGAACCAGAAAGTTTTGAAGAAGCAATGCGGTAGAAACACAAAAAAAGTGGGAGCAGGTATGGATGAGGAGATGGACTCCTTGGATCACAACCAAACTTGGGATTTGGTTCAATTGCCTACAAGAAAGAGCATTGCAGAACAAGTGGGTTTACAGGTTGAAGGAAGAAGAAGGTGACAAAAAGAGGTACAAGGCAAGACTTGTTGTGAAGGGATTTGCACAAGAAAAAGGTATAGACTTTGATGAAATTTTCTCTCATGTTGTTAAAATGACTTCCATTAGAACTATTTTAAGTTTGGTAGTTGTGGAAGATTTGCATCTTGAACAATTAGATGTAAAAACTGATTTTCTTCATGGTGATTTGGAGGAAGAAATTTATATGGAGTAGCCACAGGATATGAAGTCGGGGAGGAGAAATTGGTGTGTAGATTGAAGAAGAGCTTGTATGGCCTTAAGAAAACTCCAAGGCAGTGGTATTTGAGATTTGACAGGTTCATGATAGAACAAGGTTACTCTAGATGTCATTTTGATCACTTGTGTTTATTTTAAGAGACTAGATAATGACACCTATATTATCTTGTTGTTGTATGTGGATGACATGCTTGTGGCAGGGTCAAACTTGCAGGATATAAATGAGCTAAAGAGACAATTAGCCAATACATTTTCCATGAAGGATTTAGGTGCAACAAAGAAAATTATTGGCATGAGAATCAATAGAGATACATGAAGAGTAGAATATTGACTTTGTCTCAAGAAGAGTATGTGAACAAGGTGTTGGATAGGTTTAGGATGCAGGATGCAAAACTAGTAAGTACACCATTGGCAGGGCACTTCAAGTTAAGTAAAGAACAATGTCCTAAAACACATGAAGAGATTGAATATATGTCTAGAGTTCCATATGCTTCAATAGTTGGAAGTTTGATGTATGTTATGGTATGCACAAGACTAGACATTTCCCATGCAGTGGGAGTTGTTAGCAGATACATGAGTAATCCAGAAAGGAGCACTGGAATGCAGTCCAGTGGATTCTCAGATACTTGAGAGGGACCAGTAGTAGACAGTTGTGCTATGGAGGGTCAGAGGTTTCCTTACATGGATATGTTGATGCAGACATGGCTGGATATTTGGATGGTAGGAGGAGCACCACAAGTTATGTATTCACTATTGGTGGCACGACAGTTAGTTGGATTTCTAAACTACAAAAGATTGTTTCCTTGTCTACTACAAAGGCATAGTATGTTGTTGCTACTATAGAAGCAAGCAGGAGATGATATGGATGTAACAGTTCATGGAAGAGTTGGGAAAGAAGCAAGAGGATTACATGTTATTCAGTGATATCCAAAGTGTAATTCATCTTGCCAAGAACTCAACATTCCATTCGAGAACCAAACATATACAACTCAGGTATCACTTCATTAGATTAGTTTTGGAGGATGGACAATTGATGTTGGAGAAGATCCATACAAGTCAAAATCCTGTGATATGTTGACAAAGGCGGTGACAAAAGAGAAGCTGGAAGGTTGTTCAACTTCGATAGGTCTTCAAGATTGATCTTGAAGAAGAGAAACAAGTTAGAGAAGAGTCTGAGGATGAGTCTGTAACAGTGGGTTGCAACAGTTAGTCTCCAAGTGGGAGATTGTTGAAGATGTGGAGTCTAACTACAAGTTGAAGTGGCAGTTTGCTTTTTCCTTGATTATGGGAGGAATGCATGGCCATGGATAAAAATAGCATTGTCTTATTAATAGATGGGAGTTGTTATTTTTATGTTTATCTTATTTATATGCATGTCTTATTTATAAGCATGCTATATTTAGGTTGTTTGTGGTTGAAGCAAAATTTTACAAAGAGGTGCACAAGTTATATATATGTGCATGGATTTACTCTTTATAATATGAAAAGAGAGAGAATTGTATTGTATTCCTCGGACTAAATAAAGAAGAATTCTGACTTGTTTTTGGTGGATGTAGCCTACATTGGGTGAACCACGTTAAATCTCAAGTTTATTTTGTGATTACATGCTTCTTTTATTTTGTTTTAATTCAATCGTATTACTCATTTATGTTTCAATCCTAACATTTATGACCACTTAGATATCCTCAGTAATACCACCTTCACATCAATTACCTCCTATTATGTTACACCCCTAATTACGCCGATAGACGTTATACAGCGGGGTACATTCAACTCGGGAGACAGATCGATGGTGGGGAGCTGCACGTACACAGGGGACGGCCATGCAATTGATATGAGTCGTTGAAGTCAATTCAGTTAAAAAGCGCATAGAGGGGACTGGTACTATTGCAAACAATGTGCGGACATCCGTGATTAATATGTTTTGTTGTCAAAGAAACCAATACCCATACCTGATTAATGATCTTAATGCGTCCACGCCCAGGGAATGGCACATAAGAGTTTGTTGTGCGCCAGGCCCGATTATTAATAATACATTTGCTTGCAACGGTGGGTGGAGAAGAAATTATTGTGGAGTGCATCTGAAACCAGGTAAGAGATTCCACCCGAGATTCTGTTTTAGAGTTTCTCAACACATTTTTTCCAAAATTTTAATCTGTCTTCAGTATATCAATAGGGATATACAGTAAGGGCTTGTTATTTCCAGTTCCATTACTAAGCAGTCAGTCCCATTATTTCAGTTTTTAAGGAGGCGGGGGAGTCAGAACTGTGGCTTAGTACCATTTCAAGCAATTACTTTCTTTACTTTGAGAAGCTATCCTCTTCAAGCAGTTGAACTCAATGAAATTGTGTAGTATACCACGAAAAAGGAGAATGCAAATGAGCTTATGAAGTATACAGACACATTTACAAAAGTAGGGTACACTACATTGGCTAAACTAGATTCTGAGGTAGCAGAAAGATTTGGTAAGGAGAACGTTTTTACAGATATGTATATATAAACATTCTAACTTTGGACAGATTGTGATGAATCTAATAGTTAAAGTGACATATTGCTTTCCCAACCATGGCAGGGCCTGTTCTTGATCATTTGGAAGATGCTTTGGGGAGGTTTGATGACGGGCCTTTCTTTTTGGGTGAATTCAATGTGGTAAGCCATTAAATTATACATAGTCCAGGGGTTTGATCTCTTATTCTATTGCTTACCAACTATGAGTTGCTGCATGAAATTTATGCAGGTTGATCTTGCATATGCTCCTTTTTTGAAAGATTTCAGATTGGGTACCTCAGATTAAAAAAATATGATGTCAAAACTGGCAGGCCAAAATTATAGAAATGGATTGAGGCAAGTGAAAATTCTACCTTATCCCATCTTTGGCTATATTAGTCTTGAAAATGAATGGTGTTGGCATTGCGAAAATATTGTTGTATATACACAAAAAAGAAATTCACAAAAATTGCAGGTTTTTGTCTCATAATTAATAGCCCTGTTGTGACATAATGTATTGGTTTAACTGCAGGAAGTGCACAAGATTGATGCATATGCAAAAACAAGACCTAACCCGGAGCAAGTTGTTGAAAAATACAAGAGCTGCTTCACTGACACTAAGAAGTAATCTTGATGCATGAGTTCAGTATTGTTGGGCTTCCTAAAACCTAACTAATAACAATATCTTTATAAAACAAAGAGAGATTGGGCTTTCAAATACTACTACCTAGTAGTTGTATATATGAAGTTACTGGAGATTTTAAGTAGACGTGTTAAGTGTATGAACAGAAATGTTCCGTGCATTATAATGCTTATACTAGTTCGATTGTAAGGCAAGATAGATTTAGCTGTAATAATACTGCCTTTTGAATCTTTTCCTGTGTATGTTTAAATGAATCTTACAATAGATTTAGCTATAAAAATACAGCCATTTGAATATTTTTCAATAGATTTAGCTGTAATAATACAGCCATTTGAAACTTCTCCTGTGAATGGTTTAAACGAAAATATATCATTGTGTTTTTTTGCAGCAGAGTTTTTCCAATAAGAGTTGGTAAGTGTGTGTTTGGTTTAGTAAATTGGTATATAAAAATTTTAGTTGGATAGGCCACCTAAAACAAGGCCATGAAAGGGCAGATCCTGCCGACGATGGATGATAATAGGAATGTTGATGAACATCCAACACCATAATAACACATTATAAACTGTAATTCTTTTAAAACATTGAAAACAAATATGTCTAAATTTATACAAACAACCATATGTGCTTGGGGTAAATTATATGTACAAATGAATGAGTGAGAGCCCACCCTAATCTATGACATCGAACGTCTAAACTTGGCACCTTATATATATTAAATACGCAATGAGCATTGAAATCAGAAAAACAAATAGCCCCTAAATTTACTCCAGATAACAACATTTTTAGCAAAATCTAGATAGAAATAAAACAGAAAATTTAGAAAAGCATTACATTTCCATACATTCTTGGCCCCACACTACATGAATTGAAATGCCAAGCCACTATAGCGATTCCTCTGCCCATGTTTCGATCAATTTTGCATTTCACAGGTTTACTTGACCGCTTGCAGATCAGAGAAAAAGTCTATAGAATAACGTTGTTTACCATTAATTCTTACCCAAACAAAGGGCAGTGGGATATGTTAACAGTTACATCGGTGCTTTCAGCAATTTTTGTATGCCTTCCTTTTGAACCAACCAAAAGTATAGAAAAAAACAACTTCCAGCTCATCTATTGATAATGGGTCTCACAAATATCAGAATACACTGTTGTTCATGCATAGGAGTTTTGGGTTGTTCCCTTCTACTCAATACATCTTACTAGATAAGCCCCCTTGTCAGGTTGGTGCAAACCCTCCTATCCAGTACTCAGAGGTGACAATAATTATGGGTATTATTAAGCGTATGATTTGGGTGTAGGGGTGGATGTCCTGTGTTTGATAATGCACTAACACCCAGTTGGGTAGGACAAAACCTCTTGTGGGGTACGCAAAGGTGACAGTAATTATAGGTGTTTAAGGGCGTAGGTTTTGTGTGCAGGGGTGGATGCCCCCACGCGTCTCCATAATTTAGATCATTCCCAGGACAACAAGATCGTGGGTAGCTGAAATGTAACTGCAACAATAGTGCACGTTTGGGACAACCCCTTAACGGTTGAGGATCGAGCTCGGAGGATGAATAAGGTGGATAAGGTGTTGTTCCTGAGCGCCACTTCCTCAAAATTTTATGAAATCAGTTAAGTGAAATTTCTTTAACGGTAGACCTGTGGTGAATGTAAATTATTATGTGCGTAGAGTCTAAATGGAAAATTATGAATAATGATAAAAGACAATATGTTGCAGTGCATGTCATTTCTTTGTTTCAAATCTTTGATTTTGTCACAGGTCAGGATTCTGTGTGGTTGAAGTGGATCGGATAAAAATGGACATTATGCCCTGTTATGAAGTTCCCATTTTAGCATTGGTTGGGAGTATGTTTACACCTTTCACATACAGTTGATTAATAATTTCCAAGGCCTTTTCAATAGATCCGTTCAGTGCATATCCTGCCATCGTAGTGGCCCATGAAACCACATTTATTTGAGACATTTTTTCAAACAGTTATCATGTATCATGCGTGATTTTGCATCTTGGAACTAGTGGTTGTAGCATCTGACAAAAACCAATGCTTTCTGTTATGCTGTGTTGAATGTCTATTCCCGTTCCTGAGCTTTTAGCTTGTCACAAGCCTAGAGTATGTCTGGTAAAAGTTGATTGAACAACAATGCCCATTATTAATTCTGATATTATAATTTTAAAAACTTATTCTAGAATTTTCCCGCTCTTCTTTGCACCTTTTTAGGCCGAAGGCGCTCCTCTATGGGAAAGGTCTTTGTGGACATTCACGGGACTATGTTAAATTTGACTGCAGGATATGCACGAAATAAGTTTGTTTTCAAAGCTCAATTCTTGTAGGCTTGTTCTACATCTTGATTTGTTCTATGGGTACATCCCATGCAAAATTTCCCTAAGGTTCAAATTTTGATTTTCTTAAAAGGAGACACTAATCTGGTTTACGAGATCCCCTTTGTGGATGGGAATTATTTTTTTCCTTTTTACCTTATACAACTCTCCCCTCCGTATTCCTTACATGGCCTCCACAGAGCACACATTTTCTTCACCGCCAGGCCAACTCAGGCTGTAGACCTGTAATCTATTCTGCCATGTTTGGCATATGCTATCATTGTTGTTCCTTTGCCAATTTTCTGCTCGGTCTCCTCTGTGCAGATTTATTTGGAGTTAACTTCCAATCAATGTTGATCTGGTGCAAAATCTCATTACAAGATGTCCTCACATGTTTGGAGTAAGTTTGCACTGCTGATGTAACACTAAAACTTTTGCTTGCAAAAACTCTGGCTACAGGTGTTAACATTGGCTTTCCTACACTCTGTTATGTCATGCACCTCTTTCTTCAAGGGATCTTGAGCACAAGAAAACATATTTCCTTTAATCTAAGGTGGAGACATGTTGTGAGGGTGTTTGTAATGAGGATCTAAGGGCTTGTAAGCTGCAAACAGGATATTTGGGATATGGCTTCAAGTCTTGTTAGGGATGTTGCACTACCCAAGATTGGTTATACGCTTAGGTTCGATTGCCAAAAATTATATAGGAAGGGTTGATTCCTCACACTCGAAAAGGGGCATACCTGATGCAATTTAAACTGCACTCAAAGATATTATCATGAGGGAAAAATATCAAATTTGTTTTGTTATTTTGTTTTGATTCACCTCTTTGGCGAGATGAGTTGGACCTTGCAAAGCTCGACAACCATTTTGGACCTTGGTAGCTTGTGCACGTTGTGCTTGCTCTAAGCCATGTTGGTCGATTCATTGTCCATCGTGGCATGGTATCCTTACCTTCATCTTTTATAATTTTCATATAATTTGGTTTTTCAGTTGCAATATAATAGAAATGTTAAACCATTAGATGCTTAAACATTTGGTTATTTTAAACAAACTTGTTTGTAAAAAAATAAAACATCATATCATAACTTGCGCAATCCAAATAATCCCTTGGTAGTCAACCATGGACTTAAACCCTCATTTTGAGATGATCTAACAAACTTCATAACCAAACTAGATTACTACAACACCCTTTTTATTGACAAGTTGAGGTTGAGTTCCTTGTAAAGATGTCGATTGTTTCCTTGTAAAAAAAATAGTAAACCGTGATTTTGGAGACTCACAAAACCACCTTGAAACCCTAGAAAAGAGGTGTCAAGTGTTGTATGTGCTCCTTGTTATGAGGAGAGTCACATCAAGCTTTAGATTGACCCCAATCGACCATTTTTACTCTCTTCGCCGCTCCTCTAGGAGCCTTGTTACCCTGTTTTGCACTTTTAGGAAGTTATTAAAATTGAAAAGTTGGGTTTCGTATCGGCTCGCCATGTGGGCCCTGAACAATGAAATGCTCATCCAACTTCATAAACATCGAGTATTTTTATTGTAAAATTGCCTGGAAACCTTTGGTTTGGGAAAATCACATTCCTGGTTAGTTTGGCAAAGGGGTTTCGTAGGCCTCTCGGCTGCTATTTGACTAGGTCAAACTTGGCCAATTACGACCGGTGGCTCCGAAAATCATTCGCCAATTGTACGCCATTCGCCAATTTCAAATTTCGTTAGTCCCTATGGATTCTTTGGTATATAGGTGGACACATAGGAATTCTCTTGTCGTGAATTTGCTTATCGGAAGACAGTTTTTGAATGCACTTTCTTAGCCTCTAAGCCAAAATTGGGCGTTTTTGCAACTAGCAGGAAAATGTAAAAGAAAGTTGTAGGACCCTAGTCAAGTTAGCAAACCATCGTGGAAACTTATTAACACTTGTAAATAACTGTTTGAAACTCTATCTTGTGACTTGTGTGAAATTTGACTTTTGGCAAAATAGTGTTTCTCTCTCTTCCCTATCTCTTTCTCTCTCCCCCTTAGTTAAGGAATGAAATGAAATGAATATATGCCCCTAACCCTCTCTTATTGTGTGTATTTTTATCATCATGTAAATGGAAAACTAATAACATTAATTATGCTAGATTTAGGTGGATGCCATGCCAATGATTTATTGTTGATTTCATGCTCACATGGTTTTGCAGGATGCAAGTAAGATGGTGAAATGACGTGGTTGTAATTCACTATGTATTATTGTAATTTATATTTGAAACAATGTAATTGTAGAGGCTGAACCAACTTTTTGTAATGTATTGAAAGACTTATTATTGAAGTTTGGTAGTATGTATGAGATGCTAGTTTTAGGGGTGCTTTGGGAAATGTGCATTTAACCATAGGTGTCATTTTGATTCAGATATATGTATGGAAACAAAAAAATGGGGTTGAATATATATGTTAAATGAAATTGAATTTAATATCTTATAGTGCAATTCCAATGTGAAATTGATGATTAATTAATTGGTGTGTTGTGTTCTTTACCTTGAAAATGTAATAAAGAAATCTAACCAAAATAGTCAACCCTAGTATAAAATTCATACATAACTACCCTTGTTGTGTTATTCTTTTTAACATAGAAAATAGACCTTAGAATGAACTTAAATATTTATACTCGATGGCACCTTCTAGCTTAAGTAGATAAGAGCCCAAGTTTGATTTTATCGTCATAGCTTGTATGCTTAGCGACATTGTCATGAACCCGACGGATAGGAACAAAATGGTCAAACAATTATCTAGAGTATGTGGTTCCCTTTTAGGATTGGTAATCATGTGTGTAGTAAGGAGAATGTGTTCTCTTAAGGTAGTACTCTTTGGGAACCAACATTAAACATAGTGTAAAATCCTCTTGGACTGACATACATGTTGAGTGGCGAAGATCGCCAACTAACCTTGAAAGTCACCTTTAAGAGCTTTAGGATCATAAATGAACTCGATACCCAATCTCAATTATCATTTGGGTTCTATGATGCAATACTAAGAGTTAATGGTGAAACTTAACAACATTTTAGTGTATGATTAGTTTGAGAAAATATAACCATAAGATGATGTGCTTGGAGAAAGGTGAAATTTAGGTTGTTCTTTTATCGTGTTTAAACCATCTTGTGGTGAGAAACGAGACCCACATTGTGTAAAATCTAATGTGAACCTTAACCCCTTAAAATGATGAACTACTCCATCTTGCTCTCCCACTAGTTCTATTAGGTAATGAATGTCTGATGTGAAACTATGTGATCATGTTCTTAGAGACAAATCCCTTAAGACAGGGACTAGTAGCCTCATGAGGACACAAATGCCCCTAATAGTAAATAGGTAGCACAATTCATTAAGAAAGGCATATGAACCTAGTTAGGGAAACCATCTTAAGTTGGACATAAACGATACTCAGGGAACCTAATCTATAAAAAAAAATAAGGAAGTATGTTGCCATGTTAAGAGCCTTCAAATCCTTAACTAATTGTCGAACATAACTATAATAAAACAATAATTGACGCTTGTCCTTGGGAAGTGTGATCATGAGATGTTATTCCACAAGAAAGTGAAACATGATCTTCCTTGTAATGTGATTAAACCCTCTTGCTATGGATAAAGAACCTATTTCGTATATAATACTTATTGTGTACTAAATCAATTATCAATTTATAAGTGAGTGGAAGAAACGCGACCCTAAATCCTTTAAAAAAGAAAAATAACTTCTCCTCCTTTGGACTCACACTTGTTCCGTTGTGTAATGGAGGTATGATATAAGATCAAGATGCATTCCTTTGGAGTGAATCCTAGGGATAATACCTAGTAGCCTTGTGTGTATGTAAATATCCTTGTGTGTAAATAAATATCCTATTAATGAACGAACGAATTAAACAAGTAATTGAAATAATGTCAATGATTCTTATTAAATGAGATACACTATAAGTTAAATGTTAAACTATATAAAGGAAATATAGCAAAAGTAAAAGGAATGTATGATTCTCACATTTTGAGTCTTCCTAGAACTTAAGTTAAAGATTGAAACATGATTTTAATAAATGTGTAATCCTAAAAAATGTGTCGTGGGAATACCCTAACTATAAGTTTATACTTTGTAGTTGAATCATTATGTTGTGCCTTGTCGTTTAAAAAAGAAGTGACCTCTATGTGCATCACATGTTTTCATGTTGCCTATGTGGGTTAATGTTTGTGCAAACATATCATGTGTTGTGTGTTGTCCTAGGTGATCTCCTGTAGTGTCATGTGTATTGCAATGTAAGTAAAAAAATTATTCCGTATTTTTAGTGTTGTATTTGTGTGTGTAAATAGTGGGTATTACAGTAGTATGAAATATGAATTATATTAATACTTATATGAAATATATTCATAAACCATGAGAAATGATCCGTATTAGAATAATACTAGCATACATGTGTTATATAAATATATGGAAAATATATCGAGAGGTATAGTTCTCAAGGTGTTTATACCTCTCATCATATTTTACCATTTATAAAAACATAAATCGAAACATGGTAAAATATGCCAAGAGGTATAACCGTCTTGCGAACTATACCTCTCGGCATATTTTACATATATTTATATAATAAAGGTATGCTAGTAAAGCAATTACGAGAGTTGCATTATACATAAGGCACAAAAATAAGGTAGAAATTTAGTTCGTGCATGAATGACCTTTAGGAGAACCTATTAAATTGGTGACTTATGACTCATATTATTAGTAATAAGGATCCATGCCCATGTAGTTCATTGGTGTTCATCATATGATCCCCGCCGATCCACCCCACGTAGTTCATCAATTTTATTATCATGATCAATATCATCGTCTTTGTTATCTTCGTCATCATCATTATCACCACCACCACCAAAATCATCATCATCATTGTCATCATCGACATCATCACCAATACTAATCTTACTACTAATATCGATATTATTATTACAATTTATAAGAAATAAAAATATTATTATTATAATAATTATTATTATTTTATTAATATTAATGTAGTTATTATTATTAAAAATATTAATTTTATAATTATTTCATTAATAGTATTATAAGTATCATGGTTATTGTCATCTTAATGATCAACATCTTCACAATTGTCATCGTCTTGATAATTTGTTGTTTTCATCATCAAGTACATAATCATTGACATCATTTTAATGGTCGATATAATCATTTTCCGTAATAGTAATAGGCGTCACAAATATCATCCTTATCATCGTGGTTTTCTTCATCTTAATCATGATCATCGTCACTATTGTCCTCATCTGCATCATCATGATCTTCATCGTCTTCGACATCATTTTCATTTCATCATAATCTTATTCATTGTCATCATTGTCATGATCGATTTAATCATCTTCACCATTATGATCTCCATCTTCCCGCCATGGTTATTCTCATTTGCCATTATCACATCATCATTGCCATCGTCATTGTTAGGATTTAGGGTTTTTGAATAGGATTTTTAAAATCTATAATATTAACATAAATTATTAATAAAAATATTGTTAAAAATATATATTATTACTAGTATTATTATTAATAGTTCAAAAAATTATTATTATTATTATTATTATTAATATTAATATTTTTTTCATCGTCATCATCATTGTAATTATTGTAATTGTTATGGTCTTCATCCTCATGATGATCATCATCATCATCGTCATTGTCATGATGATGAAGATTGTGTTGTCATGATTGTCATCATTTTCCATGTCGTTGTTGTTTTATCATAATCTTAGTCATTGTCATCATTGTCATGATCGATTTAATCATCTTCATTATTATCCTCATCATTATGATCTCCATCTTCCTAGTCATGGTCATTCTCATCCGCCATTATCACATCATATATTATATATTACATGTATTTGCTTATTATCTAATATGCTAAAGTTATTGACCCATTTTTAATTTACTTATTTACCTAATATATTATCTATTCAAATAAGTTATTTACCTTATATATACATATTTACCTAATATATTACTGTTTAAATAATTTGTTTACTTTAATATTTAAGTGATCAAATATATTTATCTATCTAATCTTAAAAATAGGGACTATTTTGTATGTATTTACTTATTTACTAAATATATGTAACTTCCCCACACCCGAGCATTTTACAAATTAAATTAATAAAATGTCTTTGAAAGCGAAGAAGATTTTGTAACAGATTTTTCATTTCCCATAATCAAAATATTAAAATACCGTGTAAGTGTTTTTTTTAAATTTCACGGGCACAAATTTCAAATTTCACGGGCATGACATCAGACTCCTCCACTCAATATATACAAATGAAGATGCCTCTCGGCATAATTAATATTTATAAATAAAACATAAATCCAAGGGTTAAATTTGACAATGTTTAGATATTTTTATGATTTTAGTTGTAAAATATTTGTAAATATTTAAAATAACTTGATCACATTCAAATTACAAATTTTAAGTATGACCGCCATTTTTTTATATATATATATATATATATATATATATATATATATATAATATATATATATATAGATAATTGAATATCTATATATATAATTATCTTTTATACATTTTATTAAAGTATTAAAATTACACTATTTTCAATTTTGAAGGGAAATATTTGAAAATAACTGTGACCTAGAAATTATTTGATAGATATAGGGGGTTGTCAAATTTAACCCCTACAAACATCCCATGAATAAAAAAGAAAAGTAATATAAAATATTCTTAATGTTTTTCATCCATCGAATGTTTTTTCATCGCATCCTTAAAAGAACATGTGAAATCCAAATCGGGGTGTTAATAACTTCAGCAATCACACGTGAAACGTGTGATGGAAACACCGAAGGGGATGTGTCGAGGAAGTAAAATAAGAGGGATCAAAACATCAAAGGAGGAAGTAGGGTGACGTATTTGAGGTTAGAGAAAGGATAAGTAAATTGGTGTGGAAAATGGCGGGGAACCAGTGTGTGAAACTTTTTTTCTTATGACAAGATACATATGATTCATGCATCTATTTTCTAAATCATTTGAAAGATAAAGGTGGTGTCGTGTGTAATTCATTGAGGAAATGTACTTTGGATGATGAATACTTTCAAGGGAAACTTGCATATGTTTGAATTTAAATTTACACATATGTTAAATACAAAAAATATGTGTTTGAGGTTCCTTGTGTTACAGATTTCATGCATGCTTGTGATTTTAGGGTTTTTGTTTAGTGATGTAGGTATTAAGTAGGGTTTCTCCTCAAAAATAGTCATGATGATATCACCTTTCAATGACTATGGACATATAACCTTGAACTTCTATTTTCCTTGATGTGTGCCAAGCACATCCATCACGACTCCCAACAATTTATGAATCTCAACTCTACAAATGTTAGATATGGAAAGTCTTTGTTTAAGGTTCATTATGTGGTCGCTTCCATGCAAATATGCAATAATGGTTTCTATTTAGCATTTAAAGTAGTGATCAAGGTTTCCTTTGAGCAACAACAATTTTGATGATGTTATACGTCAATGACTAATGACACAAAACCTTGAACTTCAATTTTCCTCAAATCATGTCAGGAACATCTCTGAGGCTCCTATTTTGAAATGGCTATTTGCGTAAGTAATTTTAAAAGCATTGAAAAAGGAAGGAAAAAAACTATGTTCATACATGGGAACTCCTTCGATCCTCTAGCACATTCAAAGCTATAAATAGGGAACATTTTGTTATATTATAATGTAGTTGACCAGCTCTCGAAATTCATTCACATCAGTCTAATTTGGAAAAACAATTATGAATGTAATTATTTGTTAACATAAAAATTTCAAAAAATGGTATTGTGTAGTATCCTCTAGCTCATCCAAGGTTATAAGGAGGCAACATTTTAGTTTGAAGATTATAATTTAGTTTTCCTATGAATGCAGAATGTTGTGGAGAAAATATTTGCACTAAGGGTTTTTCCACTTGAGCACTAAAAATACATCTACAAAATGTGGGACTTAAATATCTATTATATGTGCTCCACTTTATTGTCTTGATCATGACGTGAGTACAATTTGTGCTTAAAGGACCAACAAAAAAGAAGGGGAAATTCCAATATAACCCAAGTGAAACCCTACCACAAATTGTTGGCTTCTTCTAGCACTTTGTAGCCCCCTTTTCGATTTTTATATTGACTAATTATAGGTTGATATGGTTTTAGATTGTTTTATTTTTGAGATGTATAAATTTGTTTGAAATATATATTACTTATGTGTAGTTAAAATATTTTCCATATTGATGAGAAAACAAGGAGAGAATTTTTTAGGGTGATGCATGCATATGATGAAATAAGTATTGAGTAACATGTGTCAATATAATAGAAAATAGTATCGATCATAAGAATAACATTGTATTGTGTCTATTTTAAGCCATATAGAGGGTTTCTCAATCAGGGTTGTTAACTTGTTTGTAAGTTCTATGGCACCAACACTGATCCTTACACAACTAATATTTTACATTGGATGACATGTAATTGTTAGATAAGATGAAGAGTTGAATGTAAAGTTAGAAAGATTTTTTTTTCAATGGATGACATTTAATTTTTTAAATAAGATGAAGACATTAAAGAAATTTTGGAAACGAAAATGTGGGCGCTAAATATGTACATATATCACACCCGATCCATGACTCGATTGTTCCTACACAAAATTTATGTATCATCTACTCTCCACTATGTCATTTGGATCTTATATACATTAATCACATGACTACAATGTACACTTAAATGGGCCAAAATAAAAGTCAAAAATATTTCAAGTTTCACTTTCAAAACCCAATTGCATCGTTCGTAATAAAACCAATAAAAACCCTAAATATGTGGCATGATTATTTAAAGCTAAAATTAAATTTCATATAATAATTTTCCCCTAGCCATTACTTTCTTTATGTTTATGGATGATGATCTATTAGTATGTGGACTTTTACTCAACATTAATAATGATATTTAGTATAAACTACCTTCCATTACATAATAAATGTTTCCCTCATTAAAGCAATAATATTTAACGGTGAACTAATTTATAACAGAGCAAACCTTCACCTCCTCCTCAAGTGTATTGATTGACTGATCCATACAATTAATTTGCAATAGTGATGCATTGATCTCAAATCGAAAAAGAAAAATCTAAAGGAACTTCTCGATCAATATCATAGGTGCTGACATTTATCCAACATTTCCAAACCAAACTAAATTATCCTACAACCAATTTAAAGATTCCAATTGACATATAAAAACTGAAAAGAAAATAAAAAACAGATTTGTTCGTGTCACGTGTCTCGAAAATCAAGACTAAATACATTGAAATCAAAACAAAGCGTTAGAAATAGAAAATAGATTAGAACATAAATATTTTACTTTGATTATAACAAAACTTAAAGTATGAAAACTATTTTAAAATCTTATTCAATTATTTCTGTTAGGATTACCAAAATTACTTTATTTAATACTTTAACAACACCATGAGAATAGGGAGACTTCCTAACGTAAAAACAATATAATATATTCTCTTTGTTCGACTGAAAAATAATAAAACATAGTTATTTAATCTACTCAAAACTTTTCTCCATTGAAAATGCAAAAAAATGACATTTTTGTGTGTTTATACGTCGACACATAAGCAGGTGATGTTGAAGCTCATTCATAGTTGAAAAATTGTTTACAAGTCGGTAAATAAGAAAAACCAAAACTGTTTGGGTGTTCCACGGTAGGACTAAAACAGTCATGATAAACTGTGTAAGAAAAAACAATGGTGAGAAAGGTGGTTTCTGTTTGCTAGTTTTGGAGGTTTGTGAGGCGGAATAATGGGATCACGTTGTATTGTCAATTTCCTCCAAACAAAATACAGATTGGATTTAAGTGTTTTTTTTGTGTCAGACGGAGCAACCTTAGGGACGCCATTGGCGTAAAGATGAATTCTTGAATATAAAGTTGGAAATAAAAATGTAGGAATTAAATGCGGGGAATTAAATTCTTGCATATCCCACACCTATTCCAAGGTTCAAATTGTTTCTACTCAAATAATATCTGATATGTGTGGTCTACATTATTGTCTCGATCTTGCTTGCATTATTAACATGAGTGCAAATTGTGTTTAAAGAGGAGAAAATGAAAAATATGAAAATTTCAAAGGTTCCAAGTTCTAAACCCAACAGTAATGATGGATTCTTGTAGCTTTTTGTAACCCTCCTTTTCAATTTTATGTTTGATAAGTTGCAGTAAAATAGGCACTGTCACACAGCATTCTTCTCCAAAAGATGAAATATGAACATGGTTCCCTTTCCATGGTTTATAGAGAGTTAGTTATTTCCAATGTAGGTACGGGACCACAACACTTTTTAATTTACTAACTTTGAAAGGTTGGTGTAGTTTTATATTTTTTTTAATTTTTGAGAGGTGACGTTAATTTTTTTCAACGCGTAGCTAAAAACAATATAGAAGCATGGTGGTGGACATGTCCCTTGTCAAGATTCCAAAATTTATTGTTTGCATGCGATGAGAAGAAGTACAAGCATAAGCTACAACATAAATCAACCCACTTGAAGTCTAATTTACTAATAATCGTACGCAAAGTATACGATGGAAACGCTGAAAGGGATACATTGAAAATGGGATACATGCAAAACGTGATACTACATCGCACACGTCTTTCTGTTTTTCCTGAAGTTTTAAAATATATTAAAAAAACGTGTAACCGAAAAACAGTGTGGTCGAATAATCCAGTAGGGAAGACTGGTAGATTGACGGCAAATTCGAAATTTCGCAGCCTTAATGACCGACAGTCACCAAGAATACATACTGAATGAGTTAAAAACAAGAAATTAGATAATGCTTCACATCTAAATTAAAAAGTGAACGAAATAGACACTGAACGAGCTTCACAACTGTCAGCTGAAGAGACAGGTGGACTGTTTATGTTGCTCCGTACGTCAACGTCGTCTACCTTCCCCTCTCAACCGTCTATCTCTTCTGCCTGTCAACGGCAAACACTCTCATTCCCATTTAGAAATAGCAAAAAATGACCAAAACATTCCATCCAGACGGTGGAGATCAAAGCATGGCATTTTGTATTATATAAGGCTCTGTGTCTCCTTGTTTGAATTACCCAGTTTCAGTATCAGTGTCAGTTTCAGTTCAGAGAGGTTGCCAAAGCTTGAATTGCCCAGTTTAAGTTTACAGAGATGGAGAATGCAGGCTGGAAAGATTTTAAAGTTAAGAGCTCTGATCCAGTGATGGTGAAGGCCTCCGTTACTCTGCCCAAAACTGTGCTCCAGCTCTCCACTGTGGACAACATGCCAGTGATAAGGGCAATCATTCATAACTCCTTGATTGTTTACAAGGCCTCCGATAGAATTTCTGCAGATCCTGCACAAGTAATTAGGGAGGCTCTCTCCAAGGTGCTGGTTCATTATTTCCCTTTGCTGGAAGGCTCAGAAACAAAGAAAATGGTGACCTTGAAGTGGATTGCACAGGGGAAGGTGTTCCCTTTGTGGAAGCCATGGTGGACAGCAACCTTTCAGTGTTGGGAGATTTGGATGACCCCAACCCTTCATATGGAGACTTACTTTATGCTCTTCCCTGAACACAGATATTGTGGATCATCATCTTCTGGTGGTTCAGGTAATATCTTTTGGTTTTTTTAGCAGTTCAATGTTTAGTATTTTTATTTGTTATGATGTCTCTGCAAAAGGTTTCATGCATATCAAATGGTTTGCTGCATATCTCACATGTAGGTAACACGATTTGCTTGTGGGGGTTTTGTTGTGGGAGTGAGTTTTCACCATAGTATATGTGATGGACGAGGAGCTGGTCAATTTCTACATGATCTTGCAGAGATGGCAAGGGGAGAAGATAAGCTTTCATGTGAACCAATATGGAATAGAGATCTGCTGAAGCCTGAAGATCTTACACATCTCCAATTTTATCACTTGTATTCGCTACGCCCTTTAGTCACAGCTGAGGAATGGATTCATGCCTCTCTTGTTATAAACCTTGACACAATAACACGTATAAAGCAGTCTATTATGGAAGAATATAATGAAATTTGTTCTACATTCGAAATTGTGGCAGCATTAACTTGGCGAGCGAATACAAAGGTTCTTCAAATTCCACATACTCAGAATGTGAAGCTTATCTTTGCTGTCGATGTGAGGAAATCATTTGATCCCCATTTCCAACTGGATACTATGGTAACGCTATTGGTTTTGCATGTGCAATGGATAATGTCCAAGATCTCTTAAATGGATCTCTTTTCCACGTTATAAATATTATAAAGAAATCAAAGACATCTTTAATCAAACAAGATTCAAGGTTAAGCATCTCAGAGAACCCATCTCCATTAGATGTGAATTCTGGAGGAGAAAATGTAGTTGCATTAACTGATTTGAGGCGATTGGGATTTCATGAAGTAGATTTTGGATGGGGAGATGCAGTGAATGTAACACCTGTACAACGGGTGACAAATGGGATAGTTATACCAAATGTTTTTATCTTTCTACGACCCCCACAGATATGTCTGATGGAATCAAGATACTAATGTGGATGACTTCATCAATGATGAAATCATTTCAATTTGAAGTAGAAAACATGATAAACAAATATACCACCATGGGGTGAAAGTGTAACTCCTCATGCCCTCTGTTTTCCAAATAAATATTTGAAATAAAAGGTTTTCATAAAAGTACTACACTTTCAAATTTAGATACACTATTTTTCAAAAGTATATAACATGTATGATGAAAGGAGATTATTTATTGTTTAATTGTTGATCTAGAAATAGAAGTTGCACACTTCAGCCAAAAGTATAGATTATCCTAAATTTACTACAATATTAAATTATGCTTTAATTTTCTTTCAAATTATTTTATCATTGAGGTATAATATAAATTGTTGTTATTGAATTTTGTTTGGCACCTAAAAAATTATAATTAAGGTTTGCACATTATTAATTAAAATATTTTAATTTTTATTATTTATTAAATTAAATATGTAATTAATTTATATAATATTATTTTTAATTTATTGTATTCTAATGTTATAATTTTTATTTTTAAGATTTGAGCTCTCATTACTTTATAAAATTATTAATGTTGTTATATTCCTGTAATACTTATAAAAATAGAATTTTATTTATGTATGTATAAAAAGTAAAAATACGCTTAGTGGTTAGGATAAAATTAGATTAGATTCAACACTAAACTATATTATGTTTTTTTGTTTTGTTTATTCTTTACTCTAAAGTTTAGGTCTAGTGGTTATCTTGTGTAAGCCTAATCAAAGGCATCACTTATGAATACAAATAATCTGGAATGTTATTAATTTTATTTATTATATAGACTTGTAAAGTTTATTTTCAAAGATTCAAGTGGGACTTATCACACATTTGTACACTCACATTGGTCACAAAAATTTACTCTAATATGATTGATATCTCATTCAAGTGGGATTTCATAGAATTGTAGAATCTTGAAATTATTTTCTTGGAAAAGATTCAAAATTGATTTAAATTTGTGTATATGGTTTGTATTCCTTATTGATAGTTTATGTTTAATTAGTTGCATCCGCATAACTTTCATAACATGAGATACATGCAAATTTTATTTTTCACTCTTTTTAATGATTTCTCACACATTTGTACACTCACATTGATTGTTACAAAATTTACTCTAATATGATTGATATCTCATTCAAGTGGGACTTCATAGAATTCTAGAATCTTGAAATTACTTTCCTCCAAAAGATTCAAAATTGATTTAAATTTTTGTATATGGTTTGTTATCCTTATTGATGGTTTATGTTTAATTAGTTGCATCTACATAACTTTCATAACATGAAATATGTACAAATTTTATTTTCCACTCTTATTAATGTTTTCTCTTTGTAGGTTATTCCAAAGGTGTATCTTAAGAAGCACATTAATCGTGGGGCTAGATTGGTTGGTGATACATGGCAAGAGAGTCGATGTGTCATTTCCTAGCTTCCCTAACATGCCTTCCTCATTACCTCCTCTTTATGACCACTTGATATCCTCTCAGTAATACCACCTTCACATCAATTACCTCCTATTATGTTAAACCCCTAATATTATCTCCATATGAGTATTAAGGTTATGGAATGTAGTACATAACCTTTATCTTTCATTTATTATTCTTTAATATTTATTTAAGTGACCTTCTTAGAATGAAATGATGTGACCACTTGTAGTTATGTCCATAAATATGGATGAACCAGACTCTCCCAAATCATTATAAGATATATTATTAAATAATTTATTTCCGATGCAAAGTGCCCACTCCTCTTCGACATTTATATGATTATGATTCTTGCCCATTATAGATTAGAGTTTTGGACATTTCTATCATGGTTTAGATATTGACAGATGGACATTGTTATTTTGATTAGTTAATTTATAGACAATGTGGATGTTAGACTTATGACATGATTACAAGATGGATTATATGCATATTTGGATATATCGAATTGTTGATTTTGAGCTTATATTGGACTAATGCATTTACTTTGCTAATTATATGATGCTTGATGATGTAATTGATGTCGTGATCTTATTGCTAGTTGATATAGTAATGAAATTGAAATAATTGGAATTGTGAACAATGGCAAATTACTTGTCTTGGTTTAAGTTGCGATAATTGATTATATGTATATGCATGTATTTTATTATTTTGATGTTGTTAATATGGCCATGAGGCCAGAAAGGTATTGTCTTGAATTTTATAGGTATTCGCAACAAAATTAACCAAAGGGGGATAGGATACCAACAGTGAGAGAATATGGAGTATTGGCAACAGGTCACCATGGCAACACGTGTTTTCGTATGTTGTTTGATGTTGTAGTTTCTTAGAGGTCCCCATTGGGGATGACCTCAAAAGTGAATTTGGGAATGTTTTTAATTTTTTTCTTGTTGCTTTTATTTATTTGTGAATTATAATATTTTTATCTGCATGTGGAGTCAATGTGACTAAAATAAGGGAAATAAATGTGAGTTGGTAGCTTTTATGTGTGTTGGTTTGGGATGAGTTTAATGTGTTTTGGGTTGTGTGTACTCAATCTCCTTGTGAAATTCGGATTTTGACCTTCTAGGCTATTTTGGAGACTTGTGGGACAAGCTAAGCTTGTCCCACACCCTTTAAAGTCACCCACCCACCTAGCCTATGATGTGAGGGAATTATTTTAGGTCCTATTTTTTGTTTTTATGAAGGAAAAGGGCAATCAAGTGCACTTTTCTTACATGGGTAATTAATTTTGTCCTTAAGGGGTGTGGGTTGGGTTGAGTGTGTAAGAGGGTGGTCTTTTCCCCAACCACTAATTTATTATGCTTTGGGGTATGGGTTTGAATTTGGTGATGTGGGATGGAGAAGAAATGATGTGGCATCCTACATGGAGCCACATCATCTTCCTCTTCCTCTTTTCTATTTATTGGAATTTTTGTGAAGTTTTGGGGGTTATTGCTTGGTTTTGCTCTCTCATTTTGGAATGCTTGCCTTTTGGAGTTCTTGTTGGAGTTGAAGATTGCTTGGAATTTCTTGAGCTTGGAGGATTTTGGGACTTGCTTGTGAAGTGGATTCTTGCTATGGAAAGGTAGGGTCTTGCACCCTTGGTTTCTCCTCTTTTCTTGTATGCTTGTGTTGAATGAATGTGTTTTCTTGCTTGATGTTGTTGGGTAGTGAAATGGATTTAGGGTGTGTATGAGATAGTGAAATGGGGATGAAATATGTTGGGAGGCATAAGAGCTTCTTTTGGGTGTTTAAGAGGGAGTGGGTTGGATGCCCCACCTTGTTCTCATTTTGTTATTTTGTTCATTGTGGGAGCCATAAGAGAGAGGGAGGCATAAGAGTGAGGGAGGCATAAGAGATTTTGGGGTTGATTATGTTTTGGAGGTTTTTGAGGTGGGAATCCAAACCCTTGGGAGGCACAAGGGTATCCCCATATTCCTTTCTCTACTTGGCTTGTTTTAGAGCCATTGTTTTTGGGAAGTTGTTGTGTTTAAAAATGAGTGTTTTGTGGTTATTTTCTTGTATGAATGTTGCTTGGTAGTAAATGTGGAAGCCTTGTATTTTGTTTCCATGGTTGTCACATATTCCTTATTGTCTCATTGTTGGGGCTCGGGGGCCAATGAGGAAGTAGGCTTCACTTCCTCATTGGAGTAATGGTTGGGTGGAGAGTGTTGCCTACTCCCCATTTTTGGTTGTGTGTTGATCTTGGAAGAAGGTGGAGTTTAGATGATGAAGGATTCTTGTGCATTTGGAGAAAATAATAATGGAATCTCTTGTTATATTTTATCATGTTGTCTCCATTGTATATGGAGGGCTTGTAAACTTGTATTTGTTTAAAGTGAATTTTTAGTTGTTTCATTCTCAAAATGTAATCTTAGTTGATATTGTAAATGAAAGCAAAAAAGTTTGAAAATTACTCCATTACTTGTTGGAAGGAGGAACTATAAGTTTTTTAAATTGAATCAAGTCATTGAAATGTGATGGAAAAGAAAACAACTTTGCTCTCATTTTAGTTTATTTATTGGCTTCAATAGGGTGTTGTTCTTGTCTTAAAACTATTGGGAAATCTTGTTATAATTGCTTGTGAGGATGGTTGCAAACTTGTATTTTGTAAAAGCAAAGAAATAGTTATTCCTATTGTATTACATGAAATGCATAGGGTAGTGAAATAAACTATATTTGTTCATCTCCTTGTATTGGTTGAAAGAAAGTTTAAATTTTATATAAGTAAATGGAAAAGCCTTAAATCCTTGGTTGTTATTCGTCTTGTCAAACAATATATGGAACCCTTAAAATCTAATGTAGCCAAATTCTAACAAACTTGATATACTACAAATAACATGAACTCCAAAAGAAAATAGATCTCCTTCTTCATTATTCAATAATCAATTACAATGTTTCTTAAATAGGAAAACAACTCCCAACTCGAGTTTCCATGCAAACCCTAATTAACTTTGACTAAATCTACTCTAGGTGGTGGAATTTACTATTTTTACCAGCTTTATTAGAACTCATTATTCTTAGTAAGTTCGCATGCTTATTCGTACGGGAACAGAAATTGCCATGCATCTTCTACATTCCTAAATTAGAGGAATTTTCAACTTTCTAACTCATAATGCATCTAATAGTCTAAAATTAACTAATGCCCAAACATAGGAAAAAACTGAACTACAACTTAAATCCTAATTTCTGGCCTCAAGATGGCGGATTTAGGGCCTGAAAATGTGTCAAAATTTTCTCCAACTTGTAGGGTGGGTTGTCAGTGCATTCATCTCGTCAAAGCATGTGGTTTAAAAAAAAAAGGACTCAAACAGACACCCGAAGCTCAAGTTATGAGCTTGTCAACTACTGTTGATTTTGGCGCATCATTCTCCCCTGCTTGAAAAAACGCAGCTCCTGCAAGTTGTCTTCTTCAAAATACTTCCATTTATCTGCATCCAAATTATTAATCTCCCACTCTGTGACCCAAGTATTTTCCTCTTGTTCTAGTCCTTTCCAATGTACTAAATATTTGTTGTATTTCCCATGTCGCGTGTCCATTGTTTTCTTATCTAGAATTTGATCCACTTCTTCTTTCTTCTTTACTAGAACCTGCTGCCTCCAATCTACTACTTCATCAATAAAATCCCCTTCTGCACCATCCCCATGAAAAGAATACAAATCTAAAACATTAAACACTAGAGAAATATCAAAATTCCCTGGCAATTCTACCTCATAAGCATTATCATTTATTTTTTCACAATTTTGTAGGGACCAATCTTCTTGTACTTCAGCTTGTTATAGGTTCCTTTTGGAAACCTTTCCTTCCGCAAATATAACATAACCAACTCACCAACTGTAAATACCTTTCTCCATCTGTGCACATCTACTATTTCCTTATACTTATCATTACTATTCTGTAGCTTCTTCCGCACTTCTTCCTACAATTGTTGGATATGTTCGCAAATGCTTCTACATCATCACTGACTCTGCCATCAATTGGTAGCTATACCAAATCTAACACCCCATTTGGATTACTCCCATACACAATTGAAAATGGAGACTTTCCCCGTGGATCTATTTATGGAACTCTGTTATATGCAAACTCAGTATTGTGGTAATGCTAAGTCCCATTATTTTGGCTTTTCCCCAATGATGCACCATACCAGTTTCCCAAACTTTGATTGACCACCTCTTTTTCCCATCGATCAAAGATGGTAGGCACTATTGAACTATAGTTTAGTTCCCAAATTCTTCCATAAATTTTTCCATAAGTGACTTAAGAACCTTGTGTCCCTATCTGAAGTAATGGTTTTGGAACACCATGCAAACAAACAAATTCTCTCGAAAAGCAAATCACTTACGCCTATCGCATCACTTCTTTTATCAAGGTGCAATAAATGAACCATCTTAGAAAACCTATCAACAACCACAAAGATTGAGTTATTACCTCATTGTGTTTTTGGTAATCCTAAAACAAAATCCATACTCGATCTATCCACGACCCTTTAGGAACAGCAATGACATATACAACCTTGTATTTTGTGCATGTCCTTTCTAGACTTGAAAAATTCGACACCTCTCCACATATCTTACCACATCTTTCTTAAGCTTTGGCCAATAGTATTTCTCTACTACCAATGCTATCGTCTTATCTTTACCAAAATGCCCACCAATACTCCGCTATGCAACTCTTTCACTATATTCTCTCTCATATAACCAATCGGAATACATAGTCAAGGCGTCCCTTGAATAGGTAGCCATCCCGTAAAATTTACTCATCCCGACATCTCCCGCATTGTTTGAAAATGGGCGAATTAACCTTTCGATAATATCCTTGAAATTAGAATCAGAAGAATACAAACCCTTTATTGCTTCAAAACCCACCACCTCATTTTCCATAGTGGTAAAAAAAGTCACATGCCTACTCAATGCATCTGCAACTTGATTCTATTTTCCTGATTTATGTTTTAGATAAAAAGTAAAACCCTGTAATAATGATACCCACTTTGCATGCCTACTTCTTTTGTGTATTCACATACTTCAAGGCTATGTGGTCTGTAAATAACACAAACTCCTTAGGCACTAAGTAATTCCTCCAATACCTTAATGCTTGTACAATTGCATAAAATTCCACATCATAAGTAGAGTAGTTCTTTCTTACCTCATTCAGTTTCTCACTAAAGAAAGCTATTGGCTTTCCACCTTGACTTAGAATAACACCAATACCCACATGTGAGGTGTCACAATCAACCTCAAACACTTTATCAAAATCAGAAGCCAAAATGGGTGCCTACAAAGGATCTACATAGTTGAAAAGTAGATTATGGATCCAATTGAGTATACTATAGTAGTTGAACAAAGGAACTACATAGTTGCAAAGTAGACTATAGATCTAATTGAGTATATAAGTGTGTTGCTAAGTTAAATCAAGTTCATTTTTAATCAAATATCAAAGAAAAGGGTACTGATGGGTGAAACATAATTATAAATCATCACTTAGTAATATTACCATCAAATTTTAAAAGAAATTTGTAAGTGTAAGATTAAAATTAGTTAATAATAAAAAAATCATTACTCCTTGATAATAGTATTGACATTAAAATATTATTATTATTGATATTAATAATAATATTGATTTAATTAAATTGTATATGTCTATTTAATATATATATATATATATATATATATATATATAAATTTATTAAATAAATATTAATTATCTAACAATACAAATAAAAACAAAAATTGAAATTTGTTGAAGCCGTATAGGTTGCATGGTGCTGGGCTATGTTTGTAGATAAGGTAAGGGTTGGGGGGACAGTCACCGACCCCATCCAATTAATGGGATGGGGGTGGGGTCGGCGACCCTCCCCCGAACCCCAAATACTTACCACCACATAATATAACCCCACTCACTCTAAAGTCTTCTCGTAGGTCGACTCTCTTAGGCCGAGTAAACTGATTTTCCTTGCTTTCTCTTTAACGGATTTCACTATCACAACACACACACACACACACACAAATAAATATATACATATATGTATATATATCCTTTTTCCAAGCATATACTAACATCATTCTACCTCTTCCTCTAAAATGGGAAAAAAATTCCATATGCCCATTTGGGCAAATGCTAAATAATGAGATAAACAAAATAAATAAATACATTGGAACCCTAGAAGAGGGTGTAAATAGAACAAGAAAAGAAAAGAAGAGTGTGCATCCTTCCAAGAGCTTGAGATTGCCTCTCATGGCTTCCACCTCCCTCTCCACCAATCTGCAAAACAAAAAAGAAGAAACAATAAGTCAAAACAAAGAGAAAAGAGCTTTTCATATGCATGCTTAGGGTTAGTTGAATCCCTAGATCTAAGGGCCCCAAATGAATCCATCCAATGGATGAGATTCATCCCTACAAAAATTAGGTGGGGAGTGGGTGAGAGAAATTCAAATTTAATTTGCATGGGTAGACATTATTTTGGGGCCACTCTAGTATGTGTAGGGGGTGTTGTTATTTCCTAACCCAAGTGTCTTTTAGAGACCTTTTTACTTAATGTAACTTTGACCCCAGTGGGTATTATAGAACTTTATTATTTAATTAAATAGACCACAATACCCTTGAGATTAACTAACCAAATTTAATTAAGGTGAAATTAAATTGTATTAAAGTAAATTATAGGGAAGCCTAAGTCTTGCTTTAGACTAACTAATTTTATTATTTTATTTTAAAGGGGGATCTAAAGGAAAGTTAATAATGTTAATTTAATGTAATTTTAGACACGAGAATGTGACGACCAGTAAATTCAATCTTATATTGCGAGTTTGTTTAACAAAAACAAAATCATTCCATAATTTTTCTAGTTGACCTATGTTTTCCTTGGGTTTCATGTGGGAAATTTTGTGGGCGTTACACCCGAAATCTTTTTATACCCTTGCGTTTTCCGTAAATAGATTTTTTAAAGTGTTTTTTTCATTATCTTAAAAATATCATAACAAATAGTATGAGAGAATCAATTTTGGCAAAGTTTTATTTCCACTATATATCATAGATCACTATGAATGTTTTGGGTAAGTGCGGGGAATCGGGGAGCCTAAAGGGGGTCTTAAGTGGATGTTTTTAAAATAATAAGAAACCTTAACTTGCACGAATTATATGAGATGGCTACACTTTGAAGATGTTATAAGAACATGAATTGTATCATTTTGAGTCTAATTTCTAAACTACTAATTTTTTTTTCCAAAAACATAGTAGATAGTCGATCATGCACCCCACATTTTAGCATTGTTTAGTATTTTTTAAAACCATTTGGTGGAAAGTTAGATAAGATCATTTAGTTTGGGAAACTTTTTTTTAAATAGGGATTATATATTTTTGTTGATTTTCCATGTAAAAAACCTTGAAAATTGATAAATAGTAGATAGTTGACCATAGGCCCCCACCCCAACTACCTAAAAAATATCAAAATTTAATTTTTTTGAATGATTAGTCATAGTTTGGGACTATATAATTTTTAATCAATTTGGATAAACGAAAAATAAATACATAAATAAAGAGATATGTGTATAAGTAAAACAAAATGAGGTATAAAAAGACATAGTTTGAAATTAATATAGTTGGAAGCCTTATAATAGTCAAAAAAAAAAAAAAATATATATTTAGAAAGAGGAGAGTTTCCTTGGCGTCCTACTCATTTTTAAAATTTTTTTATTAATTCTTTTTGTAGAATTTATCATAGAGGAGGATGGATTTCAGCATTTTTAGTCTAAAACATGCGGTTGGGTGTGGTTTAACGAGTTCGGCCTTAAGCTCGGGAATCCAAACCACATCGAGCTTGAGGCATTTATCTTGGATGTATAAAGTAAGGAACGCATATGCAATATAACACATACATGCTCCTTTAATTCAAAGTATAATACACACCCTTCAACATACCAGCTTTGTTTTTTGTGAGAATTTAGTGCCCACACTATTAATTTTGTATCATTGTACACACATTCATGCGCGTTTTTGTAATTTGAAGTTGTCCCCACCCCCATTATCTATATTGGACTCATCATGAGGGATTAATAACAAAGTAAAAATAAGAAAAAAATGATAAATAAAATTACAGAGAAATTATAAATGATGATGATAAACAAAGTGGATTGAATACGAAGAATCCATGGAGAGAAGAGTACATCTACCAACCCGAATGCACCAAAGATTTTATACAAAGATGATTTAATGAATAATGATGATGAAGTAATTAATGAGAATGAAGCGAATAATTATGTGAAATGATTATTGATGATGAATTAAAAATGATGTTGATATAAATAATGATAATCAATCTTTACCGAGAATCCAATTATCAATTCTAAAAATTACATGGAAAGACGAAATGATGAAAGTGACCCTAATAATGAATCTTTACCACTAAGAACACTTCCTTCCTTTTTGTGTTCAATATCCATACACTTAATTGCAATCGATGAAAACATTTTAAAGTTAATGCCTAACAAAATGTTAACTAAAATTTGAGAAGAAAAGATATGGAAATTTGGAATAAATACTTTAAGAAAATAAATGATACTCAAATATGTCAATTTCTTGTTGCACTAAAGAAACTAATTAAGGTGAGATCTACAATGAAGAACTTAGGACTAAAAACATCTAATATTGATGGTAACCCACAAGAAAAAAATAACAAAAAAATAAAGGTACCAGGAATGCTTAAAGAAAAAGCAATGGTGGAAAAAATCAAGGGACACATCAGATATTGATATAGACAACGTCATCTAGGCATGGAGTCCAAGCAAAATATGGAAAGGAGATCAAATTAAAATACCGAATTGGGGACACGAAGCTATCTAGGCATACCTTGCACAAATTCAAGAACAATAATTAATACCCTTACAAGGGATCAATGCTTATGTAATTTTCCCAAAGGAATTGATTGCCTATGGAAATACATTTTCAAATCCATTTCTTCAAAATAACTTGTTTAACGTAATTCTTAACTCTTTTTTGTTCTTTATGATTTACAGAATGGAAAAGCATAAAATTAGTTGACTTTATCACACGTAACTTGCATATTTACAATATCACTGTCATTTTTATATAGATTTATATAAAAATTATATCAATATATAATATACATAAAATATTAAATAAATATAAATTTGAAGTATTTAAATAACTATTATTTTGTATTTTTAAAGGGCAATATTGTAAAATTACCGTCATCTAAAAATTGTTTGACAGAATAGGTGGTTGTCAAATTTAACCCCTGGGTTGATGTAACTTTGTGGTGCCTAGGCTTATGTAACTTAGCGGATGCTAGGCTTATGTAGCTTAGCGATGGGAAGGCTTATGTAACCTGCTACCGGTAGGTTGGTGTAACTTTGCAACTCGCTACCATTATTTCACCTAGAGGAATCTAATCTTGTGTAAGTTAGTGGTCGCTAGGCTTATGTAAGTTAACAACCTATATGCTTATGTAAGTTAGTTTCCACTAAGCTTATGTGGGGAATAAAAAAATAACAAAATAATAATCCTAAAATAGGAAATTGAAATCCAAAAATTGAAAATTAGAAATTGGATTCTAATAGTGGCAAAATTTGAATCCAATAATAGTGATATTGGAATCCAATATTAGCGAAATTGGAATCCAATAATAGTGAAAGTGGAACTAGAATAAGTCAAATAATTACAATATTGGAATCCAATATTGTTATCCAAATATACACAAAAATGGAGATGAACTTCTTCCGATACTTGCAATCTGGAATCCAGATTTACTAGAATATGTCCATATTTAGTGAAATAATCATTACGATACACACACCATTGCGCGCATGTAAGGAAATTAGAGTAGAAGAAAAACTTCCTACACCAATCTTGAGGAGATATATTATGAAAAAAATTAAAATTTAATCAAATAATTACATAAATTCTACCAACACATTCAAAACAAGAAAATAAACAATTAACAAAAACACCAGATATTCATGGGGAAAACCCTTTTGGATGAAAAACCCCAGACTCAAAAAGTGACTCAATGTATTTCAAATCCAACAACAATATTACATACACTTGAAGAGCAAGTTTATTACAGGAGTATTACCAAGAAAACAATTCTGGAATAATTCAAGTTCCATTCCAACATAACAGTACTTGCAAGAATCACCACACAAACTATTCCTCAAACCTTCAATTTATAGACCTTCGGTTATACAAGAAATGATCTGTGGTTTACAAAACCATGTGCCAAATCTCTCATGAGGTGGATTACATTAAAGGGAAATATTTCGGTCTAAAATTAGGCTCTCACGTTCACAATATTCTCCCGATTTCTGACCCTCAAAGATGTCATAAATTTTTTCATAATATCTCTAAAAATAACCCTTCCATGATATACTATCATGTGGGCATCTTTTGACATTTTTAAAGCACCGACAATGTGAAACATCCGTAGGAAAATCTTAAATGAATAAATCAAATAGCAAGGTTGAGATACCACATTTCCAACAATCTCCCACTTATCGAATAACTTGCAAGGGACAAGGGAAACATACCGTCATGGATCAACTAATAGGGGCCGAAAGTCCCATAGAATCGAACACCACCTAAATTTCGTTGTGCTCAAAGGATTAGCTACTACATTTGCAACATTCACAATTGTTTCTACCTTTTCTAATTTTACCCTCCCATCCTCGACCATATCTCTCACGGTGATACTTGAACATAAATGTGTTTGGTCCCGGCATGAAAAATCAGGTTCCTCGCAAGGCATATTGCGCTCACGAATGTCACAAGAAATCAGAATCGTACGCTGTTTCAATTCTATATCTCGAACACAAACGCTTCAACCAAATGGATTTCTTATAGGCATGATTAGTTGCCATGTACTCTACCTCGGAGTGGAAAAAGATACCACAACCTATCACTTGCTCATCCAACTCGATTGCACCAGCATTACGAGTAAACACATATGCACCGATGGACCTTTTTATATCAACATCACTAGCCCAATCTGAATCTAAAAAATCATGAATACCCAAGGAATGTTGATCTCCTATGCCATGAAAACATATAAATTACTCTGTTATACCCCGCAAATATCTAAAGACCCTCTTAATTATATCCCAATGCACTCTTCCAGGATTAGACATAAAATGATAAAGAACTCCCACTGCTTGGGAAATGTCTGGTCTTGTATAGACCATATCATACATTAAGATTCCAACTGCACTTTGGTAAGGCACTCTTCTCATGTCTTCCATCTCCAATGGGGATGAAGGACATTGTGAAATAGAGAGCTTCATTCCCAATGTAACAAGAACACAAAGTGGTTTACAATCCTATATGTTGAACCATTACAAAACAAAAACAACATTCCCAATGTAACAAGAACACAAAGTGGTTTACAATCCTATATGTTGAACCATTACAAAACAAAAACAACATACTTACCGATGAACCCCATTTTGTTATGTTTAAACCATGTTAAGCCTCATACTATTTTGATATCATACTACATGATGTATAATGTTAACTTGCTTATACTTAATAATTTACTTGTGTTTTTGAAGGAATTATTGTGCATATGTTTGTTATTTTTATCTTGTTAATTCTTCCTCAAAAATGGCTTAAATTGATCTTTTTATAAGCATTAACAATACCTTTGGAAAAGTATATGTTGAGTTATCATAGGATCATAATGGCAATAACACAGACTCAATTTGTGCACCGTGCAGACTCAATTAGCATGTTGGTGTAGGACTCACCTATGCAAAACTCACCTCCACATTACTAGAGGACTCATAGTACAAAAATGAGCTCATCCAGATCATCAACTTGTGAATTTCTCAAAATTAGGGATTCACGTAAGCATACGAGATACCTTGAACTACTCGGTAATACAATGGTAGCACCACATCATGAACATGAAATGTGTGCCATTAACTCAACCTATATTCAGGCCAATTTTGAGGTCTAGTTACTCCAGTCACTGGGAGACGGATGCGACCAACAACTAGAGATTTACTATCATCACAATTACTTTCAATTAATTAAAGATATGAAAAATATTTCAGCACCGATTGACTCCCTCAAAGGATTCAATCACGAACCTCCTCTGCAGTTATCATGATTGATTCAAATCCAAATACTTTAAGGACTGCTCCCTCCATAAATGTACTACTTAAATAGATAGTCATTGTTTCAATCAACACCCAGTTCATTAGATGTTAGTCATTATGAATAACTATTTCTCTCCTAAAGAGACTAGAATTGCTCTTGTATAAAAGAGCCAATGTACTTAGATTTATTAGATCGGTCCAATTATTTGTTTCACTATACAAACATAATTTTTCAATTGAATAAAGATTGCAGATTCAAGGAAAAAATTTGTTGTGTGAATTTCAGTACTAAACTTGATCGAAGGGAAGGAGCAAAGGGCAACCCTACCCAACAAAAAAGGAGATTTACATTTATTTCCTTTCTGTATTCTTGGATGCATTTACTGTTTCAACATTGGTTCTGTTATTTTGATGCATTTACTTTTCCATAGTTAATTATTTTAAGAACCTTTCAATTCTATTTTTTATCATATTTTTCCTTTCAAGCATTTCATTTTGTAATCACAATCAATTCATTATTTTCTTAGTTTTTCTTGTTAAAGTACGTGTTGAGACATAGTTCCTACTGTTTCCTTTGTTGCAAACAACCATGGATACCACCCTGGATTGACATAATAATATGATTAAAGTATGAGTATCAATGACATTATCACTTTTTGGTGTCATTGTTGGGGACTTCAAGGTGTTATCAAAGATTAAGGTGTTAGCTAAAGGTACTTGTTTGGTTGTCTCAGTAAGTTTCCATTCGAAATTCATTTCCTTAACTCTTTCTTTTGAAATTAGAAGACCTTGTAGTGACAACAAGAATCTTCCAAGCTTGGAGTATGTGGAACACAAACAATTAAATTCAATGTTGATAGTTAGGGAACCATCCTCGGTATGATAGGATTGTATTTTTATACCTAGATACTGTATAGGTAGATTCATTAGGATAAATTTTCTAAACCCCCCTCAAAACTAGCTTGTGAAACAAATTGTTGAACAAATCATGATGGATGATGAAGTAGAGAATCCTAATGGTGCAAACAATGGAAACCCTCCAATTGGCATAATGTTTACCTATCCCATTAAATTGGATCCTAATGATCAGATCCTATGAAAAATATATCCCCCTCTATCTTACCAAATTTCTGGGGATTAGTTTTAAAAACCCTTACCAGTTCCTTTTTGAATTCAAGGTTTTATGCCAAACATATGACTACACTTTTGACTCTCAAAAGCTAAAACTATTTCCCTCTACTTTAAAAGTTGTAGCTATGAGGTGATTTATGGGCTTGAGCCCTAACTCCATCCATAACTGGGAATAAATAGAAAAGGAATTCTAGAAAATTATCGGGATTACTATAGAGTCGGGGATTACTATAGAGTCGTGGATAGGAAATAAGCGTGTAGGATTCAAAAATGGAAGATGAAAGTGTAGAGGATTATCTAGATCAGTTCCTCTTCCTTCACAGGAGGTGTGGTATTAGTCTTGATATCAATCTAATTAAAACCTTATTCCTTAAAGGGTTGGATGATGATACACAAGAAACATTCAATTTGATGGGAAAGGGAGACATAAACAAACTAGAATTCATAGAAATCATTGACCTCTGTAGGAATTATTCTTGAACTCACCCCAATATTAGAAGACAAAAAGGAAAAATGGCCAGTGGGGATCTATCCAAATTGAGGGAAGAAATTAAAAATTTGAGGACAGACCTTTTGGTCCAACTCAATACAACTATGGATAGAGAGAAGGCTAGAAATACAAATCCTTTGTTCATATACTGCCCAAGGTGTAGAGAAAACATGGACTCAAGGACTACCCCTTAGACAGACTAGGGATAATTTTATTGGCGAATATTCGTAATATGGCAAAAATTTCATTTTAGGAAAATTTGAAAAGGTGAATGTTTTGGAGCAGGTCAGTGTCCTACTCACGTCAAATTTACGGTATATTTTTTTAGGGGTCGGCTTCGTCTACATTTGAAAACATCTCCTATAAAAACCTATGTGATTTGTCAAGTAGTATACTAAGACCAATACCTTACCAATACCGTGAACTTATCATACTCTAAGCACCAAAGCACAGTAAAATTTTGATTACTATTAGTAGTTTGCATTCAGGAGACAGGTTCTATTTCTTAATGCATGACTCTAAATATTATCTATAGACGGGAAACAAGGAGATCTTGCTGACACACATTAAGGTTTTGCTTGTTGACACTTGACACTCGATCTTATTGATGCATGACTATATTGTGGTTGAAGCATGACTGAGTTTTTCTCTTATGCGCACGACAAGAAAATTTGTTGACGTGTGAATTATTGAATTTGCTGACGTGCCAAAAATATTTTCTGTGGAGGGGCAACAAGGATATATTGTTAATGCATGACAAGGGTTTTTTTGTTGGTGCCCAACACTTCTCTTATTGACGTACGACTATATTTTTGTTGACACATGACATAATTTTCTCTGACGCGTGACTTATTGTATTTGCTGATGCATGACTCATTTTTCTCTGATGTGTGACTTAGTGTTTTTTCTAATGTGTGACTCAATTTTATTTGATGCATGACTTAGTGTGTTTATTGATATGAAACTCAATTTTCTCTTACGCACAACTTAGTGTATTTGTTGATGTGTGACTCGGTTTTTATGATGCGTGACTTAATCTATTTGCTCACGCATGAATTAGTTCAAAATAATGGAAGGTGTTAGTGCTCAGAATGAGAAGACCCAAAAAGTAACTAAGAAATCTCGAAGTCTCTGTTCAAGTATTTTGGAAACTTTGTTACCATAGATACAAAGAACCACTAGCACCCATATAGCTTCCACTTTGGAATGAATCGAGTACGACGTACTATGTGGAAGGTAATATTGAGGTGGACATGCATTTTGCACAATATCAACCAAATGACACCTATGATGATGTCGTGCCAGATCTTGAAGATATACCTGTTGAGATGCCAGATCCTGAAGATATTCTTCCTATTGGGGTGCAACCAGGAGTGCATCAAGATATCACACATAAAAATACTCAACAAAATGGAACACAAAAATCAAATTTAAATTATGGTTCATGAAAGAGGAAACCAGGTGATTGTGATAATGCTCAAAATTCTACTAAAAAGTAAAACATTGAAAACGAACAAGAATATGTGGACAATTGGGAGGACATACAAGTTTGATTGGGCTACCAAATTTTCATTTATCAAACCTATACAACCATCTAATTCAAAAGAGATCCCATCTGAATGTACATGTATAATATGTACGTGGAAATTGGGAAAGCAACAAAAATGCAACTGAAGCTGGACACTATAGAAAAACATTGTGGAAAACAATATTTGACTGTAACAGGGGAGGATGGCCAGAAAATCAAAACACACAGTGGAAAACTAAAAGAATGCATGCATGTTAAATATACAAAGCAGAGTATGAAACCAAGAAGAAAAAATGTAGACATCTCGTAGAAAAGGGAGGAATGATCACATCACAAATTGGTAAGATGAATCAAACAAATCGCATGAAAAACTCATACGCTTATCTACTTTATTTCACGTACTAAAGAAAGGAAGACCGATTTCAGATTTCCTCAATTTCAAAGTTTTGTATCAATATAATAGAATGCCCAATGTTCCTCAGTCTCAATTGTTTGATAGTAGTGCATGCTAAATGAAAAATGCCTTTCAATGATAGAGAAGGAAGATTTGAAAGAGAATGTAAAAAAACAAAATTTATCTCTTTTTTAATTGATGAAGTGATAGTAGTCAACAACACTACATGGGTATGTATCCATGTCTATAATTTAGAAAATCATATAAGGACACCTCATCTGTTGGGTGTTATGAAAATGGTTGAAAACTGTAATGCCGAAAACCTACATAAAATAGTTGTTTCTCATTTGAAAGATATTGCTGGAATGACTGATTATGAAATTGCTACGAAGTTGGTATGCATTGGAGCAGATGGTGCATCACCATGCGCAGGTCACCGAACAGGCCGTGTGTTAGATTGTAAACAACAAAGTGGCCCCTTATATGGTGGCAATTCATTGTATGGATCACAGAATGAATTTAGCATATAAAATGGTAAGCAACTACAAAAATGTTGATAAATTAGAAGACCTTATAAGAGAAATTCATGCCTATATGGCAATCAGCCCAAATCATTTTCTCGAATTCCATAAATTCGTAATTAGAATTACAGATGGCAAAAACTTCTTAAGGATGTTGATACGAGATGGATTTCTTTGTATGAACCTGCACACGCCTCGTGAGGAGTATCCTTTGTTGGTTGGTTACATGCAAAAATATCGTCATGAAGTTGATAGGGTGAGGGACTTGTTGTTTTGTTTAATTGATTTGGAGACATTGCCTACATTGGTTGGTATTCTTCCAATGTCGGAGATCAATACACCGATGAAACATACACAAGGGAGATTAATCTATATCGTATATTTTATACGGATGAGAAAAATGGTATGTCAAAGTCTTGATGTCTTGTACTATTCCCAAGATAGTTTTGATACACCTATTTTCAAGAATTGGAAAGCTTTATTAGATCTTAAAAATCCCAATAACTATTTGAGATTTAATATCCACGATCACCTCTACATCAATGTTAATGGGAGGGACATACCACTGCACATTTTACAAAAACGTCAAGATATTATAGGATCAAAAAGAGAAGATGTTCCTATGACACGTAATCTCTTTGAGTTTGTTATAGTTGAAACAAGAATAAAGCTTAAATTTTTTTCAGAATCCTTATCATCAGAAATTAGAGAACGTTTCTCCAAAGATAAAATTCTTGAAGCAATGTTTGTGATTTAAATCCTTATTTTTGGAATATCAAGGTGCTCATGCGAGAATTTGTAAGAAAGCATTTCCATAAATCCATGGGTACAATAATGGAACATTTCACAAAGACTTCAGAGGTCAAGGGTATGGAAATCAAAGGTATACTGAATGTTGATTTATTAAAGTCTCAATCAACAAATTTTGCAACAACAATGAGGAACCAATATAAAAATTTAGATGAACCTTCTGAGAGTGGTGCTATTACAAGGCTCTAGTGAGGAATCTATCAAAGTATTGTCTTATAAGAAGACATTAATGAATATTTCAGATTATATGATTTATACCAACAATGATTTTGGGGTCTATGGAGGATGAAAGGGTTTTCAGTGCTTTATCATTTATAAAATCAAAACTGAGAAACAGGTTGGATAAAAATATGGAAAGTTGCATGAGGTGTTATGTTTCTCGCTACTCTATGGAAACCTTTCCTTTCGACAGAGAAATTGTGCATTGGAATTCCCTTTCCGAAAGAAGAGGTGTAAATAATACAACTACAAGTACAATGGTTCCCAATGATGAGACTAGAATTGGTGCATCATCACACTCTACAAAAGAGAACATCGAATTTGAAGAAGCTATTGATAATGGATTGTTTCAGCTTTAAATAGGTATCTCCTTGACCTTACTTTTATTGTTTATCACCTTACATTTTAATTGTGGTTATTTATTCAATTTCATATTAACTCTACATATGCAAATATTGACTAAGGAAGTTTTTATCATATTTTGTTTCAAATTTTGTTATCGTTAAAGATGTTACAAGTATATATATTTACATTTATTTAAATATAATTATTTATAAAAATTTTGTTTTATATAATTACTATTTTGGATTTGTCGAATACCAAATTCTATTTTAAAAATTTGTTTGTTACATGCATTTGTCGAATACTAATTTGCAAGGCCTTTAGAGTTCAGATCTGCATATTCTTCCATTGTTATACTCTTCCAGACTTCTAGACATGTACATGTTATCATTTGCATTTTCTTTAATCTTTTTTTTCTTCCTTAATCCACTAAATCATTATTTCATATTTTTCTTGAAAACATGGGTTGACATCCATCCGAGGAAGATCTCACTTCTGGGACTCGACAATGTCGGGTAACTCACCCATTTATATACTAATCCATTTCTCGTGTTGAGTTTTCTTGAATCGAAGATCTTATATCACGCTACGAAGGAAGATTTCTCATTTTCCTTCCATATGTTTTGTCACAACCATCTAAAGGACAAGAGGTAACTTAAAACCTATCATATGACATTGCTTGAGTTTTTTACAATTATCTTTAATTTATTTTTGTATTTGTAAAATTCTTTGATAAAGTGTTAAAACTTTGTGGGATAAAATCACACATTTGAATTTTACAAGTAGAGAGAGGAAGATTTTTCCATATTAAGATGTTTTTGTCATAACACATTCCAATTTTTCTTAAAATAATTATCCATTATACAACTCATCATCCTTGGAGCTAAATCTATGTCCACATATAATTCATCATCATCCATATCTATTTTAATGTCATCATCCACATCTAATGTCATCATATCATTGATTCATTACAAGTAGAGAGAATAAGATTTTGAGAAGGTTTAAATGCGAAGAAACCTGATACAGAGTTCTAATTATACAAGCAAAGTGAAGAAGATTTTATTGTATTAAGATGTCTCTATCCTAAGTGAAAGGAGTTTGCGAGAATCAAATCGGAAACGAGGCACCACTAAGTAGTTGCACTCCAACAAATCATGAAAGCTCCAAAGATAGCGAGGAAAAAATGATCGAAATGGAAGAACTTGCTCAATGTAAACAAAGCTTGCATAGAGGAAAGACAGCGGAGTGTCTTGGCATGCTCATAAATGAATAGAAAATGGGTACATATAGGGTGCTGAGTAACCCTAGTGCATGACACATATGAAACCCTAAACCTAACCCATGTGAGATGACCCTCCAACATGAGAGGAGGACACATAGTATAACTCACACTAACACCCCCTTCATCGAAGTTGGGGTAGCGGATTGTGATGAGTCAGACGAAAGAGAAAGACACTCCTAAACAACTAAGAAAGATGTGTCAATGGGGCCCAGAAACTAAAGGCCTGATAAGGTGCCCATATACAAACACAATCTTCCTAGAAGAAGAAGAAGAAAAGGACTACATAGCCCTAAGAAGATGGGTAGCTGCAGAAGACCTCACCCCAAGAAGAGACCGTAAGTGAAGAAACTTCATCTCAGTGAAGGGCTTGGTGAATAAATCTACAATCTGATCAGCTGTCTGAATGTACTGAATGTCAATGATACCATCATGAATAAGCTCCCATATGAAGTGCATATGGATCTCAATGTGCTTCGTCCGTTGATGTTGAACTGGATTTATGCAAATAGAGATTGTGCTCGTGTTATCACAGTAGATAATGGTAGGCCACCGAAAGTGGATGCCAAACTCTGTTAGAATACCCTATAGCCAAATAGCTTCGTGGCGCATTAACCGATCCTCTCAGTATTCGCCTCTCAGATGATATCGTAATTACATTCTTCTTCTTGCTAGACCAACTAATAGGACCCAAACCAAGAGAGAAACTGTAGCTAGAAGTAGATTTCTGATGATCTAAGTCACTGCCCAATCGTAATCAGAACCCAATCAAGTCAATATCAACCCCTCCATGATAGTGTATGCCATCAGCATAAGTGCCACAAACATAATGAAGGATCCATTTAGCTACTTTCCAATGCAGCTCATGTGGCTCTGCCGATGAATCTGACATCCCAACAACATATGATAAATCCGGTTGAGTGTGAGTCAAGTAGATCAAGCTCCCAACTAACTGTCGGTAAAGAGTACCATAAACCAAGGGAGTAGAGCAATCTGAAACCAACTTAACCCCGAAAAGAAAAGGAGTAGGAGAAGACTTGCAATCAGACATCTGAAACCGAGCTATCAAATCAAGAGCATACTTAGGTTGCGAAATCAAGATTCCCAAGTCAGATTGTGAAATCTGGATCCCAAGGAAGTAATGAAGCAGACCTAAGTCACTCATGGAAAACTTATTGGCTAGGGCGATCTTCACAGAATCAATAATAGAGGAAGAGCTGCCTGTGATCAACAAGTCATCAACATATAGAATGAGAATGAGCATGGAGTCATCTTGCCGTAGAATATAAACATTTGGATTAAAGTGACACCTAGTAAACCCTAATGTAAGTAAGGAGTCCATCTTGGCATACCAAGCCCGAGGGGCTTGTTTAAGGCCATAAAGAGACTTCTTTAACTTATAAACGAGGGATGAATCTTAGACATAACCCGAAGGTTGTTCCATATAGATCTATTCCTCTAGGTCACCATGAAGTAAGGCACTCTTAATGTCCATTTGATGGACTTTCCATTTGTTTGCTACGGCAATGGCTAGGGTCAGTCGAATAGAAGTCATCTTCACAACCGGAGAAAAGGTTTCTGTATAATCAACCCTAGCTATCTGGGAGAAACCCTTAGCTACTAATCGCGCTTTAAACTTTTTGACATCTCCATCTACTCCATACTTTGTTCGAACACCCACTTACACCAAACGATTTTTCTTCCTTTTGGAAGAGTGGTGAGATCCCAAGTATCGTTCTTCATGAGAGAGGAATAATCCTCATCCATGGTAGAATCCCACTCAGGAATACCAAAAGCCTCTCGAAAAGACTGTGGATCAGAAGTAGAGGTGAAGAAAGAGTGGGGTCCAATGAAATCTAAGTGAGTACGTCTCATATCCGAAGTATCTCCAACTAAATCTCTAGCACTTTGCAAAGTTTTCCTGGCCCAAAGGGGACCAAGAGGATCAGGCTCAGTCGTCGAAGATTCTTCACTTGAGTGAGAAGGGACATAGTCCTCATCATCACTACTGTCAGAATCAGAAGACTCAAAGATCTGATGGTCGGGAGGATCTCGAAAGAGGAGCACGCTCAACAGTATCATCATCTGATGAGTCAGAATCTGAATCAACGAGTTGAAGAACCTCTATAGGTGGAGAAGTAGAAGTTGAAGAAGACTCATCGAACTTAACACTTATCTCAATATATAGCTCATGAGAAGTAGAATTCATCAATCGATATCCCTTACGCCATCAAGATACCCTACAAAAATACAAGGTTTGGATTGTGGTTCCAAGGCCTTGCGTTTCTTCTTGGGAATCTGAGCCATAGCCTTGGATCCAAAGACTCAAAAGTGCTCAACATCAGGCTTACGTCCAAACCAGGCTTCAAAGGGTGTCATCCCTCTTACTACCTTGTGTGGAACATGGTTCTGAATGTAATTTGCACAATTCACTGCTTCGGCCCAATACTGCGGAGGAAGAGACTTCGAGTGAATCATATAAGTGGCCATCTCCTTCAGAGTACAGTTATTTCTTTCTGTGACTCCATTCTACGAAGGGCTATAAGAAACTGTATGTTGCAAAGAGATCCCTTCAGAAGTACAAAAATCCATGAACCTATTGTTTACATATTCACCTCCATTGTCGGTTTGGAGAACCTTGATAGACCATTCCACTTGTTTCTTAGCAAGAGCCTTAAAGTCCTAAAAATGTTCAAAGACTTCAGACTTAAGCTTAAGAAAATATACCCAAGTATATCACGAATAGTCATCAATGAAGGTTAGCACATAAAGAGCTCTAGTAAACGAAGGAGAAGGAAATGGACCAGAAACATCGTTGTGAACAAGATCCAAGGGACGAGTGGCTCTCCAGATTTTCCTTTGTCAAAGTTCTTTTCAGGATGCTTTCCAAGGGTACAACCCTCACAAAGACCTTTAGAAAACTTGACGCGAGGCAACCCATTGACCATTTCATTTTGACTCAATTGTTCAAGATAGCGATAATTTAGATGTCCAAAATGCTCATGCCATAGCTTACTAACCTCATTTGCATGAGTGAGCAAGGCAGTGGGCATAGAATCAGAAGTAAAGTGGGAGAAGGTGTACAACCGTGAATGGTGATCTCCTTTCCCTCATCCATTGTAGTGTCATTGTTAAGCTCACAAATAATCACCGAGTTAAGACCAAATTCCACTCGCATTCCTTCACCAAGGTGAGTAATTTGGTAAACTGATAGGAGATTGGTAGAGAGATCAAGAACACTCAACACTTGGTTAAATGTTCCCCATCCATCTCTACCGATCCACTACCGGAAAACCGACACTGTCGTGTCATTACCCATCATGATTTGGGACATTCCACAAGGTTCGATGTTGGAAAACTCAACATGCGAAGAACCCATGTGGTGCGAGGCACCAAAATCTATAATCCATGTTGATGAAGGAGCAACTTTGGCTACAAGGGCCTTTCCTTTCTTCTTATCATTTCTAGCACCTTTCTAGCAGAAGACTCGGCCTTCGAAGCACTTTGTTTTATTGATTCAAGAACACTTATTTTATTTTTCTCAAGTAAATGAGATAAGTGATCAATCTATTTCTTAAAATAGTGTTGCTCGTCATGACCAGTCTTCTTGTAATAGGAACACAAATACTTTCTTTTCTGCACTCTAGGCTCAGAAGTCGAAGTGTTTGTGTCATTTTTAGGTTTGATCTTGGTTTCTTTCTTAGGTTGATCCTTAGTTTCTTTCTTCTTTTCAGTCTTCTTTCCCTTGCTAGTACTTGCTACAAGGGCATGTGACTTGGACTTGAGAGACCCCATTTAAATGATTTTGTCCTGTTCTCGAATGAGTTGGGACGGAAAACAGTCAAAGGAGGGCATCATCCAAGTATCGCCCAAAAAAACTTTTGTAGCATAGAAAGTTAACACAAAGACAAAATATTCAGGACCTAGCTTAGAGAGAATCGACAAGATTAGTAGAGAATATTTCTTTTCTACTTGAAATCCTTTTAACAATAATCTAATGTGGACAAATTTTGAGAAGAAGGCTTGTAGGTTTTCAAAGTCACTAGGATTTAACCCTAGTAGTTTGTTTTCCAACTCATGCGCTCTCATGTCATCTAGTTGTCCAAACATCGCATCCAACATTTTCCACGCAGATGTAGGTGTTTCAGATGCCTTAATGTGGAAGAGCAAGTTAGGAGAAACGGACATGCAAAGAAGACCTAAAGCTTCATCACTACGGTTTAACCACTTAGATTTTTCAGGTTTGTCGTCTGTTCAGATCTCGCCTCCCATGGTGATGCGGTATAACCCTTTACCCCTTAGTTTCATTATTATTTTCGATCTTCATTCGAAAAATTTGAATGGCGTAGCAAAGGAATTGAAAGTGCATCTATATAGTGAGAGAGAGAGAGAGAAATGTAGAAAAGAAACACAACCACCCATGATAATAACAACCACCGCTTTTGACACTTTATAATTGAGTGCGTTGATTACAATCGGTCCATGCGTGCAGTTTGAAACACTTGGTAACTCGTCTTGCAATTAGCGTAATAACGCGCAAGAGAGGAGACCACAATAGTGTCTCGTGGAGCACAACAAAAGAGGAACACCGTAAACAAGCACAAGCAAAAAATAGAAAGGAGGTGAAAGCCAACCCTGGTGGTGAGAAAAAGTGTCTCACGTCACATGAAATAATCCCTTTGTCGTAAGACTGTGGCGGATGTGCTCACAAGTCCATGAAAAAAAGGAATGGAACAAAGCTCAAAAGAATGAGTTGAATTAAGCAAAACAAAGACACCCCCCAGAATGTGGCACTTTATAAAATTAGTGTGTTTATAAAGCTAATGATCCCATCATCTAGAGTGTGAAAAAACATGCAAATTTGACTAAAGAAGTGCTCAAAACCGAGCAACGAGTCAAAAGTTATAGCAAAAACCAATTCCCGCAATTTGATGAGAAAAAGCCAATAAGCCTGCAAACAGGATTAAAAAAGTTCCCTAAATGCATGCAAAGGGTGTTGTATGTATGCTCATTGGAAACAGCATGGAATTTGAGATAGGTTTTGTTTGTATTGAGAGGGGATTAGCCACCTGCCAATCCCGGACCTCACCCTTCGTCTTCGGCACTTGACGGAAGGTTAGAAATACAACAAGCCAACAGACCAAATTTTATAATGCCAAAGAAATATAGTTTAAATAAGGTGAAATTAAATTAGATCTAATGTAATTAAATCTAATGAATGTTGAAAAAAGGCTTTAATTAAGCAAATCACTAAAAAAGCACTTTTTTTGAATATTTTCTAAAATAGAAGATTTTGAAAGAAGGTGTTTAAAACAAAAAAATTTAGATGAAGATAAGGCGTTTTTAGAAAGTATCTTTTAAATAAAGAAAGATTTTTTTGATTTAAAAACGCATACCAAAAAGAATTGTTGATTTTATGTTTTAAAAGGAAAGCTTTTAAACAAAAAGGAAACTCGGGCGTTTTTTTGTAAAAGGCAGTGGTTTTTTTGTTTAAAAAGAAAGGTTTTTTTTTTTAAAACAAGAAGAACTCAGGCCATTTTTGCTAGAGAACTGAGGATTTAATAGACAGTGTTTAAAAAAGGAAAGGAATTAAAAAGACTTACCAAAAATGACTGTTCGGGACAGGCCGCGCCCAAGGAAAAATGCAGAGGTAAAAAGGGTCGCGCCAGGAGAGATTACTAGGCCGTTTTTGCTTCTGCCAGCCGTTTTGTTTTAGCAGGCCAAAAAAATGTGGCAGATGTAATTTACAACCCTGTGAAGCAAAAAACATGGCAAATGATGATTAAAAACACCTGAACAATAAAAAAAACGTGGCAGATGATTAAAAATGCCTGAATAATAAAAAAATGTGGCAGATGATTAAAAAATTCCTGAACAATAAAAAATGCCAGAACAATAAAAATGCGTGGAAGGTCCAAGAAAACGCCTCGAACAGTCCACAAAACACCTGGAATGAAGAAAAATGTAGGCCACGCGTGAATGAACAGTGATGGTAGTTTGAACAGTCCAAAAATGGTCAGAGGGACAGTAGTTCGTTGATGAGCAACCACGATCAAGAAAAATCAAGGATCCTGCAACCACGGACATACATGCACAAGAAAAAAAACACAAAAAACTTTCCGAGAAAGCTTGTTAGAGATATTAGCAAGATAATTTCCAGAAAATAGTGATCAAAAGACTTGCATGCAGAGTAAAATAACGAAACCAAGTAAGAGTAATCACAAAAAAAAACAAATCGAGTGCACATTTACCCGATCTCAGCTCTGATACCATGAAAAGAGTTTGCGAGAATCAAATTGGAAACAAGGCACCACAAAGTATTTGCACTCCAACGGAATCGTGAAAGCTCTAACGATAGCAAGGAAAAAATGATCAGAAATGGAAGAACTTGCTCAATAGAAACAAAGCTTGCATAGAGGAAAGATAGCGGAGTGTCTTGGCATGCTCATAAATGAATAGAAAAGGGGTATATATAGGGTGTTGAGTAACCCTAGTGCATGACACATATGAAACCCTAAACCTAACCCTAAACCTAGCCCATGTGAGATGACCCTCCAACATGAGAGGAGGACACATAGTATAACTCACACTAAAAATAAGACATTCCAAATTTTCTTTAAAACATTATCTATTATCATCATCCATGATTGTTCTTGAAGCTAAATCTATTTCCACATAATTCATCATAATCCATATCTATTTTAATGTCATCATCCACATCTAATGTCATCATATCATTGATTCATTACAAGTAGAGAGAAGAAGATTTTGAGAAGGTTTAAATGTGTAGAAACTTGAATCCTGATACAGAGTTCATTACAAGTAGAGAGAAGAAGATTTTGAGAAGGTTTAAATGTGTAGAAACCTGATACAAAGTTTGAATTTTACAAGTAGAGAGAAGATGTCTCTGTCCTAGACTCCTGACACACTCCAATTATTCTTAAAACAATTATTTATCCATTATCATCATCCATGATTGTTCTTGAAGATAAATCTAAGTCCACACAATTCATCATCATCCATATCTATTTTAATGTCATCATCCACATCCAATGTCATCATATCATTGATTCATTATAAGTAGAGAGAAGAAGATTTTGAGAAGTTTTAAATGTGCAGAAACCTAATACAAAGTTCAAATTTTACAAGTATAGAGAAGATTTCGTTCTAACACATTCCAATTATTCTTAAAATAATTATCCATTATCATCATTCATCATCATCTATATCCATTCTAATGTCATCATATCATTACAAGTAGAGAGAAGAATATTTTGAGAAGGTTTAAATGTCTCTGTCGTGCTTGAAGCTAAATCTACGTCCACATACAATTCATCATAATCCATATCTATGATTATATTCTAATGTCATCATCCACATCTAATGTAATCATCATTACAAGTAGAGAGAAGATTCTGAGAAGGTTTAAATCTGAAGAAACCTGATACAGAGTTTGAATTTTAGAAGTAGAGAGAAGAAGATTTAACTCTATTAGTATTAAGATGTCTCTGTCATACCACATTCCATATTTTCTTAAAACAAATAATTAACCATTATCATAACGCCATCACATTCAAATGAAACATAAACACCATATACAATCTAGAAATTCTATATATAATATATAACAAGATATAAAATTCCATATTATAAAGTATTTCAAATTTTCAAACGCCATCACATTCAAGTTTCAAATTTCAAATCCAGATAATAAAGTATTTCAAATTTTCAAATGCCATGACCATCACACTCAAGTTTCAAATTTTCAAATCTAGATTATAAAGTATTTCAAATTTAAAGTTTCAATTTTTCAACCCTCAATCATGAAAATTTTCAACCCTCAATTTTGTGTACCCCTTTCCCCAATGGCTTCCACTCATGTACTCCTTTCCTCAATGGATTCCCCTCATGTACCCCTTTCCCCAATGGCTTGAATAATCCCGAACTAATCAGATCTTCCACAACATTGTTTAGATTCTTTACGATTCTTTGTTCTTCCTTTGTCGCATCTCCATGGGATAGCAAATTGGGATCTGTAGCTGCCTTAGTTTTGAATAAAATTTCAAGGTCAAATCCATTCTCTTTAATTATCCACTTTAGTGTATTGTTTTATTTGTTAACTAAAACAATATTTTCTTTCATTTTCATTACTGCGGATAAACTATTTGTCACGGTTTCCAAGTGAAATTGGAACACCTTTGCTTGAATCCTTAAATTTTCATATTTCAACTGCACAAAAAAGTGATCTCAATTAAACATATTACTAAAATAATAAAATTTCAAATTAACAAAAATATTGTTTCAAAGTGATAATACTTACAACCGCTCTATCTCTCTCAGCATTTGCAATTGCCACCAAATCCTTGTCCTTAGACCATTTGTTAAAATATGTCTGGGCTTCAGCACTAATATTTTCCAATTTGTTTAATGCTTTATCTAAAATATCATCTTTATAATTATTTTTATACGTGACAGTCCCACTTCTTACTTGGGTAAGTAAGGAATCCATCTTCACATGTTGATTCTGGACTATAGCATATAAACTGTCCCTTTGCCAATAATTTTCAAAATGACTTATTATCTCATTGATTAGTAATTTTTCCCTTCTCTCCCATTCTATGAGCTGATTGATATGAGGTACAATAAACTCTTGGACATGGGATTGAAAATCATAACCAATCAAGTTCTCTAAAGGAAATGGTAGAAATTGTTCACCATCTATATCTGAAGAAGATGATGTCGGAGAGGTATGGGGGCTTTCGGGTTGATCATCGACTACTACCTCTTTTTGCCTTTGGGTGGCCTGATCCTATTTGTGATAAAATAAATCAATATTCAAATAAATAAATTGAAAGTGAAATGTAATGAAAGTTGAATAAATTACGTTGAAATAGAAGTATACTTGCTAGCCTTGAATCATCTCATGTGTATTGAAAAATCATGTTGGGTCATTGCTATCAATGCCCAAGTAATCTTCATCTAAATTTATATTATTTAAAACTAATATGCTCGTTGCACTAGGCAAGCCACCGAGAGAGAGGGTTGGAATTCAAAATGAGGAGGCAATGTTTAGTGTCCCACTAGGGCCAAAGGAATTGGCATGCGTTTACCAATGTTATTTTTTCTGAACCTTTGGTTGGCATTTTGAATCGTATTGGTGGAGGAGGTGGTGGTGCCACTTTGTTCATATAGAAGGCGAAGGGACTGCAATGTACTTTGAAAATTGCAAGAAAAAACATATGAAAATTTATTAAACTGTGAAAAAACTATTCAAAACTTGTAGTAAAGCAATAAAATCATACCTTGTTGTTGAGGGGTATCTGTCAGTAGTGCTTGAGGTGGTTGTGTTGGAGTAGTAATTGGATTTGTTTGAGCTATGTGTGGCTGGGATTACTGAGTAGGGTGTTGAGAAGAGACAATCACATGCAACTGAAATGAGTGAGTTGGTGAAGACGGTTGAGTTTGAGAAGCACGCGTATTGCCCAAAGTTCCTGTAATGTCGAAAGAGTTGATTGTATGTCAATTCATTATAGTAAATGGTAAATTGAAAATAGAAAATGGGAATTTGTAAATAGTAAATGTTAGGGTATTATGTCTCTGGCATTTAACTAATGCAAATGCTTAGAGGTTCATAGATGAGTGAACTTCCATTTCAGATTGCAAATCTGCTGACGCCTTAGCGGGTTATTGGCCTCTTCCTCTTGATGCCACTTTTTTCACGCAAGGGCCTCTAAAAATATTCTCTACAAATGGTCAATATTTAATCAGATTCCCGATGAACATAATGTTAGTCTAATGTCAAAATATAAAATTTATGCCTGTTGTTCTTTAAATGGAATTGAAAAATTCTTCATTGTCTTGTCCATGCAAGTAGGAATTGGTTTGTCTTTTAAATTAAAAAAGAGCCTCGTAATAAAATCCAAGGAGATAGTTTGTGGAGTGAATGACTGATTTTTATAAAAGCAATGCATTTGTAATGTCAATTTTTTCTTTTATTGGATAAAAAGGTGCACCAATAAAATTTTAGCTTTCGATAGTTGTAAAAATGTATGTAATAGCCCAGTTTGGTATATCTATTTTCCAACCCGCAAAACAAAGGTCTTCTTTGGCTTGAAAGAAAGAAATCGAACGACACGAAAGTGGTGTGCAATTCCTTGCGTATCCACACCACATCTTGATTTATTGACATGAGCTGTAAATGCCAAAATTCATTAGAATTAATATCAATTTGAATTGTATCAAAATAAAAAATTGAAAATATCAAATGAAAATTGAAAACAGATTACACGTACAATCAACATGGAAACCAAAAGTAGATTCGAGGTACTTCTTATCATTTTCAACGAGGGTTGCTTTCATTGTAACAATGGGGAATTTTTATATGGAAGGCCTGTCAACCGATGGATATCAGTTGGATCGACACCGAATTGAAACATCAACCGTCATCCATAGTAACAGTAAACAAACCATCCTCTGTATTGTACAAGGAGAGAAGGTAATTCATAATGTCATGATCAATTTTGAATTGGGGCATCTTAACGAGCCCATCAAAATCACATGCATCCAACAAATCCTTGTATTCTGTATTCATTTACAAAACTGTCTGAATGTGGGGGCACAACAAGTTCTTGTAGAGTATCTTGCCCTTGGATAGGGCTTGTGGGTTGACTGGATTTTCCGATTGATCTTGGTCTTGAGCTTGGGCTGCACTTATAGTTTCCATTATACTTGAGCTTGATTGTACCTAAGCTTGATTCTTGTAAACGTGAAAATTTGGGAGCCGGAAGTGTAAATGTGAAAATGAGTAGCAGGAGGGTATTTATAGGACAAAATTAGGGTTTCCAAGCCTTAGACGTGTGACAACAAGGCTTGATGTCATGTGTCAACAAGTTTTGTTGACACATGGCAGCAACCTTCTTGGCGACATGTGACAACGAGCCTTGTTATCGCATGTCGACAAGATTTGTTGATGCATGACAACAAGTCTTGTTGTAATGCATCAACAAGCCTTGTTGTTGTTGTCGTGTCAATAAGCTTTGGTGACGAATGATAGCAAGCCTTGCATGCCGCGCATCACCAAGATTTATTGACTTACATCAATGGCAACGCTTTATGTCGTGGTGTCAACAAATCTTTTTAATGCACGCACAACAAGGCTTGTTGTCACATGTCAACAAATCTTGTTAACATGTGATAACAAGGTTTGTTGTCACGCAGCGTCAGCAAGATTTTATCGTGCATCAAAAATCTTGTTGATGCGTGTCAGCCAGGCTTCTTTGACATGCAACAATAATACTTGTTGACGTGCAACAACAACACTTGTTGTCACATGAAAGTAAGGCTTGATGTCACGCATTAGCAAGATTTTGCTGACGTGCGACATCAAGCCTTAGTTTCATGTGATAACTATGCATCAATGTTCAGTAGAATTTTTTTCCCTTGGTACAATCACTCTCACTCAAATAATAACAAGTGAAAATTCAATTCTCAAAAATTGGAAAATTCACCTTTATGCGAAAGTGGTTCCAGGTATATTAGCCGGGGATTTACCACTCCATCTTACCAGAGGCTTCTTAAAATGAACCCTAGAAAAGACATAAATCTACCTTCTTTGTGAACGCAAGCATGCCATAGACCAATGTGGATTACTTCCCTTGTTAAAGAATCATCTAAAACATAACACTCAAGATGAATTTGAGCTCAACTATATGGCTCATAGGCAAGGATGATATTTTCAGTCCAACCAAAATCAACCCTATACCAAAAAATCACAATGGGTCCTAAATCAATGGAATGCACCATGACCATACCCCCAACCTTGGGTTCAACAAGCTCCACAGAGTGGGGCCCATAGTGGAATTTCCCACCAAATTAGTATCAACAACCTTAGGTTCCACGTTTTAATAGTCCACCAAACCAACAATTTAATCCTCAATACTAACAAAGAGTGGAATGCACCTCAAGGGTTTGGACAACAATATTATAATAAGAGAAGATCTCAACGTCAACAAACCCTTTTATTTGGACCCACTAATGCTTCCCAACAAGATAAACCTACCTAACCACAAATACTTGCACAAATTCTAGAAAATCCCAAAAATGCGAGTCAAGGAAACCCAACATATACTTTGGAATCGACAAAAAATCCCATAGTGAATTTTCTGGATTGTAAGAATAGCCTACTATGTTTAGGGAAGGTTAATTCAAAACCTTGCTCTCTTGTGATAGAAGAAATTCCTGAAGGAATAGAAAAAATAAAAGAAACATAGCCTAGTTATGTGGAAGAAACTTCTCCATCCATCAATGAATATTCCTTTCCATCTAGACTCTCTAAGAAACCAAGTCTCGCATCCACCGAAAACCCGAGTTAGAATTAATTCAAGGATTGAGGAAGTTGAGTATTGGCATTCCCTTACTGCAGGCTCTTAAGGAAATCCTTGAGTTAAATAAAACAATTAAAGAGCTTTGTTTCAAGCCTCCAAGAAGAAGGAATAACCAACCTAAAACCATCCACCTTGATGGGAAACTTGCTAGTATTTTGGAAGGAAATAACCCCCCTCCTAAATATGGAGACCCTAGAAGTGCTATTGTAACACCTACATAGGATATTTCCATATTCCTAACATTTTGATTGATCTAAGAGCCGCCATCAATGTTATGTCCCGCAATCACTTTGCTTGAACCTCAGTCCACATCTATAGTTTTGCAAATGGAAGACCATTTTGTGAACAAACCAAAGGGAATTATAGAATATGTTACTATTACTATCAAATCCTGGGACTATGTGGTAGATTTCATGATAATAAAAACAAAGAACAAAAAAATTAGATACCCATTAATCCTAGGACGACCTTGGTCAACCACATCTTCTGCCCTTATTGATTACATGATAGGGAATATGGTGATCACTAATGGTCAAGAGTCAAATAAATTGTCATTATACCCTGCTGCCAAACCATTTACTATAGATAATAAATAATGGCCTAAATATGATTCGGATGATATCATCTCTTCTCTAGCTATGGTCATAATTCAAGAAAACTCAAATCAAATCCAATATGAAGAGCATGAGCCTTGTGCTGGACATAGTATAAGTCATATGCCTGAGTCCTGTGCTAGATTCAATTCGAGTCATGCGCCACAACTAACTGAAACAAGAGATGATTATATAAATGAAAATAACCAACCTGTCATCCGCCCCTTTGTACAAAGTGTAGATCTAACCGAGAACATTTTTCAAAACATTATTTATGTTCACAAGTTACTACCACACATGTGTCCATTAAACACATTATTAAGAGAATACCTTGTTGTAGATTCTATTCATCTAGCTACCAAATAATTACCTATTCTCCTAGGAAAGACATTGACAATTAATAATTGGTTGATTGATCAAGAGGAAAATACCCTATTTAAACTCTTATGCTCTCATCCTCAAGATTTTTTTTGGGAATATAGTGACATGAAGGGTATTCATCTTGGTATTTGTACACATCACATCTATACCATTGATTCTAGACTAGTCAAGCAACCTCAAAGAAGGATAAACCCTGCTCTAAGAGATATTGTGAAAATAGAAATTGAGAAACTTTTGAATGTAGGATTTATTTATCCAATCTTTGATAGTCAATGGGTTTCTCCATTAGTCATAGTGCCTAAAAAGAATGGAAAATGGAGAGTTTGTGTGGACTATAGGGAATTGAATAAGGCAACTCATAGGGATTATTTTCCATTACCTTTTATTGATTAGGTCTTAGACAATTGTCTGGAAAAAGGTACTTTTCATTCCTTGATGGGTTCAAGTGGATACAACCAAATAACAATGGCCCCTAAAGATCAAGATAAAACAAATTTCACATGTCCTTGGGGAACATTTGCTTACAAAGTACTACCTTTTGGTTTATGTAATGCTCCTACCACTTTTCAAAGAGCCATGCTTTGAAATATTTTCTGATCTCACCCATGATTGTGTAGAAATTTACATGGATGATTTCACCATTTATGGGGCAACATTCCAAGAGGTAGTCAACAATATGGATAAATTTATTTCTCGATGTGAAAAACATCAATTATCCCTGAATCACGAAAAATGTTTGTTTATGATGGAACAAGGCATAGTTTTAGGCCATCATGTCTCAACTTGAGGGAATTAAGGTAGATCCAGAAAAGGTTGATATCATGGTAAAAATCCCATCTCCCACCAACCAAACAAAGGTAAGAATCTTTCTTGGTCATGTTGGTTACTATTGAAGGTTTATTTCAAATTTTAGCAAGAATTGCTTCTCCATTATTTTCTCTCCTAACTAAAGATTCTGATTTTTAATGGACATATGCATGTCAACAAGATTTTGATGTTGTCAAATACAAGCTAACAAGCACACCAAGTGTTGAGAGGCCCAAATTAGAAGCTTCCCTTCCATATACAAACAAATTCCTCCAATGAAGTAGTAGGTGTTGTCCTTGGGAAACAAGAGGAAGGAGAGCCTATGTATGTAATTTACTACATTAGTAAAAACCTTTCCATGCTTTGAAAGGAACTACATGTAACAACCGAGAAATAATTTCTTGTAGTGGTATATGCAATCAAAAATAATTTACATTATATTACATGATATGAAGTGATTTTCATACTGACCACTCTATTATCAAATACCTAATGAATAAACCTTTGGTGCATGACGGAGTTTTAAGGTGGTTATTGCTTCTGCGAATTTAACATTAAAATTGTTAACAATCCAGGAAAATCCAATGTGGTAGCTGATTTTATTTCTAGACTTACCACTTCAAAAGAAGTAGAGCAGGTCGATGATTACTTTCTAGATGATCATTTGTTTTCATTTTCTACAACCTCTTCTTGGTATGCGATATGAAAAATTAATTAGCTAAAAATAACTTTCCAAAAAAATTGACATAAAAGAAAAGAAAAGAATTAATTAAACAGAGTGATGTATACTTGGTTGAATGGAATTCTTTTCAAATGTGGACCTAATCATGTTTTGGTGTGTAGCTGAAAATGAAGTATTTGACATACTTAGAGCATGCCATGATGAACTATCGTGCGGAAATTATTCAATTCAAATGACCATTCACAAAGTTCTAGGAGTTGGTTACTATTGGCCTTCTTTGTTTAAGGATGTCCGAAAGTATGTATGGAGATGTGATCAATGCCGAAGGAGGGGAAACCAACATTTACATCTAAAATTCCACTCCAATCCAAAGTTTTCTTGGAACCATTTGAGAAGTGGGGGTTGGATTTCATTGGACCAATTGATCCAACCTATCATGGAAAGGAATACATCCTAGTTTGTACTAACTATGTTACTAAATGGGATGAGGTGCAACCACTACCACATGCAAGATATGAGAAATTTTCAGATTTATTTTATGAGTGTATCTTCCAAAGGTTTGGAGAACCAAGATTAATTGTGTTAGATCAAGGACCAAAATTCATGTTAGGAGTAATCATTTCTTTTGTAGAAACATATACCGGCTAAATCAAAAGAAGTCATTCCCCTATCATCCATAGTCTAATGGCCAGGTAGAAGTTACTAATAGAGAATTGGAGAACATACTAACGAAGACAAGTGGATATCTCAAGGAAAAATTGGGTTAAAAACTACCTGAAGTAGTATGGGCCTATAACACTACTTGAAACAAACCACATGGTTTACTCCCTATGAATTAGTTTATGGTAAGAATCCAATTCTACCTATAGAATTTGAGATTCAAACCTTAAGGACAACAACTGAAGTGGGCATTGAATTGACAAAATCACAAAAAGCCGAATTGTTCAATTAAATGAGTTGGATGAAATCAAACTTTAGGCATTACATCATACTTGAAATCATCCAACATTAGAGACAACTTTAGCATGATAAATAAATAAATCCAAGGAAATTTCAAGAAGGAGACTAGGATCTGCTATTTGATTCAAAGTACAAGGAATTTAAAGGGAAGCTACAAATGAGATGGATGGGCCCATATCAGATTGCATAAGTATTTGACAATGGGATTGTTCAATTGATTCCAATAGATGGAGAGAAAAAGGTAATGTTGGTTAATGGGCACAAAATGAGGCTATACCATAAACCAACATCCAGAGAAGAGTTTTAAAAATAACTTCAAGAAGATTCAGATTTGAACTATGTGGAAAAAGTCTCTTTTTCCAACACAACTTAGACTTGAGCTACCTTCTGATAAGAAAATGCATAAGAGATGAATAAAAACTAGAAATGATGGTCATATTCCTCTGAAGCATTGGGTGAAAACTAGAAATGACAGCCGAGTGCTTCCAATAATAATAATAATAATAATAAAAATAAAAATAAAACTCAGAGGACCGAAAACTAGAAATGGAGGTCGTCTTCCTTGAATTTGACAAGAAATAAAGGAAGGACCACATGTGGATGGAGCATTAAACCAATATGGCAAAAATAGTGAGGATGTGACACATTCATTGAACAAGGTATGCATAGTTAATTCACTTCTTGAATATAGAAAAGGTTTTAATTATGAGTCGTTAATTATTAAGCATCGTGCAAATTGATTGTCCATTCCATTCCCAATCACTCTGCATGCTTCACAAATCCCCACCAAATCCACAATTAACTACCTCCATAATTCTCACACACACCAATCAATTCCATCATCACCTTGGGATTCCACAATATCTTTCCCAATTCAGTTATATTCATTACAAACCATTTCTACTCCATTTCTACTTTCTGAATTGGACCTTCTCACTCATGTGCCACCTCTCTTGCACTTACCCAAAACCCCGAAAAATTTGGATTACTAGTCTTTTCCCCTTTCTCCTCTTCCCATTTGTTCAAATTCATACATGGGGCCTCGATTGTGGTATGAACCAACAAGTTATGTGGAACGTTTAGCCGATGCAAATTGCACAAAATCTTTAAAAACGCAGATTGCTAGACTTTTTGTTGTCTTATGAGGAATTCAACGTAGCAATGATTGAGGAATTCACAAGAAATATGGAGGAAGGACACTCTACAGTTCAAGGTAAGAAAATTCCCTTTACTCCAACTGTCATCAGTTATCTTTCAAGCATACATGATGAAGGGTTAGCAATAAGTGATAAAACAATGTATGTTAAGGTAATTAAGATATTTTCAGTTGGAAAGAAGGAGAAACTATAATTGGTCATAGATAACAAGGGTAAAGCTAAAGGTGTCAAAAGAATAACCCTTCTTGAACCTTGGGCAGAAGTGGCCAAATGGTTGATTAAGTACTTTACATGCAAAGGGAAATATGAAATTGTGTTGGGACCTGTACTAAGAATGTTAATCCATCTCCGACATGGTCAAAGTAAGCCCTAGTATAAGATCAATTTGCCTCAATTTTTATATGATTCCATTTTTTCTACTACAAAAAAAGTTTCGATGGGTGCCTCATATTGAAATTTCAATGGTTTAATTCATCGATATTCAAACACCAATTTGTTAAGAAGAAACATGGAATGAATAAATGAATGAATTACAAAAATCAATATGCCTTGAACCCTGAGGTAGTTGTGAAGCAAGAACCATCTACCTCTAAGAGACCTAAAAGCATCTCAGAACTTCCAGGCCTACACCTTCCCTTCATGAAACACCAATTGACAATCCACCTTCCCAGGAGGAACAAGAGGTAGCCGAAATAATACAAACCCTGGTCAAAACCCCACCTATATCTCCTCATAAATCAAGTATCCCCATCTATTCCTGATATAGAACAAGAAATTGAGCATTCCAGAGTAAGGACAAATGGAACACACCTATAGAAGAGGGAGAACCTAGTTCTCCCCCTGATTCTAATACTATTATGCCCCAAGTCTTGTCTTTATCCAAAATCCAGTTTGAGCTACAATTAGCTCAAGAAAGAATAAACCATCTTCAGTTACTGCTTGAGGCCAAAGAAGCTCATTTCTCCCATAGAAGAAACTGCTAAAAATCAAGAGATTCAACAATTACAAAAAATTATAGCACAATATGAAGAGGAAACTCTTCAGCTACAGAAAGCCCTAGAGGAATGAGAGATGCAAATACAATCCATTCGGAAAGAATAGAGGAATTTTACACATCTCTTTCACTTTTATAGGAAAATAGAGAACAACAAGAGCTTGTGACCGTGGAAGAGCATGTTAATCAAACTGATTTTGTCTTTCCTTAGATTGTTGTTTTAAAAGGAATGGTCAAGTGGATGGATGGATGCTACAAACTAAGGGAATTTTCTGAGGAGGATAAAAATTGAAAGAAGAAAATAAATTGTTAAAATAAAATTTTGTTACAGTTAGTCGTCTTTAAGACCAGGTTCTTTCTTGGAGACCCCCTTCAAATTTTTATGCATTATTTATAAAAGAATAGTTTTTCAAATGGTAAATATCTAGGGCTCGTACCATACGGGACATAGAGCTTGATGATGATTTTTTTGTAAGTGCATGTACAACAGAAATGATGTTGAGAAGAATTTTCTATGTGAATTTTATGTTCACAAATTTCTTCTCCCTGAGCAAATTCAAATTCAAATTAATTTTTATGTGGGATAAGTTCGATTAAGGGCCTTCATCTATACTCTTCAAAGACCAAGGTTAATGAAGTTATTAAAGGAAACATTTATGCAATAAAATCTACAATACACCTCTTGATGAGGCATGATTTACCTGCCCCAATTCAGTTCTTTAATAGGTTTTGGTCGGAGGTATGTTGTTAATGTCTAGTAGATAGATACAACGATATTCTTAAAACTTGTGTCACAAATTTTAGAGAACGAGTGATTCCAACATTCAATGTCAACTTCCTCACTTGTCAGGTCCGATATCAGCTTCTTGCAGAGCTGTATAAGAAAAGGAGGTTATTTCACCAACAAACCTCTGATGGTCCTTAAAACGAGCCAAAGACATCTACAAGATTATTCGGAGCTCAAGGAACAATGGATTAGTATGCGATCAGGCCCCCACTGGTCATTGCACCAGTATCGAGATGGAATTCAACAGATGATCAACCTGAGGGTAGTTACAAGACTTAGAGAGATAATGTTATTGAGTTCTTTGATACTATAACACCACAAATCATGAGGGTAGTTACAAGACTTAGAGAGATAATGTTATTGAGTTCTTTGGATTCTATAACACCACATTGGATGAAACTTGGCGTATATTTTCCAATGAATATAATTGTTCAAGGATTGTAGAACAATTGAACAATAGGTAGCAAGAGGACCTGCTAAACCTTTAGTCTGGGGAGTGATGAACCCCATTTTGTTATGTTTAAACCATGTTAAGCCTCATACCATTTTGATATCATATTGCATGATGTATAATGTTAATTACTTATACTTAATACTTTACTATGTTTTTGAAGGAATTATTGTGCATATGTTTGTTATTTTTATCTTGTTAATTCTTCCTCAAAAATGGATTAAATTGATCTTTTTATAAGCTTTAACAGTACCTTTGGAAAATTATATGTTGAGTTATCACAGAGTAGAATGGCAATAGCGCAAGACTCAATTCATGTACTGCGCGGACTCAATTAACGTGTTTGTGCAAGACTTACCTCTACATTAATAGAGGACTCACGAGATAAAATCGAGCTCGTCCCAAATCATCAACTCATAATTCCTTGAAACGAGGGATACACACAAGCATACAGATAAATTGAACTACTGGTAATACAATTGACAACACCATGTCATGAACAGAAACGTGTGCCATTGACTCAACCTATATTCAAGCTGATTTTGAGGTCTAGTTACTCCAGTCACTGGGATACGGGATGTAGCCAACACCTAGATATTTACTATCACCGCAATTCCCTTCAATCAATCAAAGATATGAAGAATCTTCCAGCACTGATTGAATCCCTCAAAGGATTCAATCATGGACCTCCTCTGCATTTTCACGATTGATTCAAATCCAAATACTTCAAGGACTACTCCTTCCATTTATGTAATCCTTAAAATAGATAGTCATTGTTTGATCAACACCCATTCGGTAGATGTTAGTCATTATGAATAAGTAGTTCTATCCTAAAGAGACTAGAATTTCTCTTGTATAAAAGAGCTAATGTACTTAGATTTATCGGTTGGTTCAATTATTTGTTTCATTGTACAAGCATTCTTTTTCAATTGAATAAAGATTGCAGATTCAAGGGAAATTTATGTTGTGTGAATTTCAGTACTAAACCTGATCAAAGGGAAGGAGAAAGGGCCACTCCTACCCAACAAAAAGGGAGATTTACATTTATTTCCTTTCTGTATTCTTGGATGCATTTATCATGTTTCAGCATTAGTTCTATTACTTTGATTCATTTACTTTCCATAGTTAATTATGTTAAGAACCTTTCGAATCATTTTTGATCATATTTTTCCTTTCGAGCATTTCATTTTGTAATCATGATCAGTTTATTATTTTCTTAGTTTTACTATTAAAGTATGTGCTGAGACATAGTTCCTATTATTTCCTTTATTACAAATAGCCATTTACATCGCCCTAGATTGACAAAATAATAGTATTAAAGTACGATTATCAACAACACTCGTCACTTACTCTAGCCAAGCCATAGCTTTCTATTCTCATGATCTCTTCTGATCTCCATCCCAAGTATGTGTTTTGTTGCACCAAGATATCTCATTTCAAATTTTGCAGAGAGCTGAGATTTCAATTCTATAATCAAACCTTTTCCTTTCCCAATAAACAACATGTCATTAACATATATAGAAATTACCAGGAAACAATCACATCAAATTTAAAATATACACAATGATCAGATTTAGACCACACAAATCCTAGACTCAACACATATGCACCAAACATTTCGTACCACATCCTAGGAATTTTTTAAGGCCATACAAGAATTTTTTAACTTACAAACCAAACTTGATTTTACCTTTCACCACATAGTGCTTTGGTCATGTCATATAGATTTCTTCCTCTAAATCACCATGAAGGAAAGCAATTTTGACATCCATTTGCTCAACCTCCGGGTCATAAGTTATTGCAATAGATAACAAAACCGAATGGATGTCATTTTAGCGACATGAGAAAATATCTCACCGTAATCAATACCCTTAACCTAAGAGTAACCCTTTATGCGCAACCAACCATGCCTTATAATTTTCAACATTTCCATCCAAACCAATCTTTATCCGAAACACCCATTTACATCCAATAGGTTTATGATCTCCGAGAAATGGTACAAAGTCCCATGTATCATTATTTTTAATAAATCTAGCACCATCTCTTCATCTATGGCCATTTTCCAGACTTTGCATCATTCATACCCAAATCCTCTTGTGACAGATCTTGATTCATCAATGTTAGTACTCAAAGCAAATATACACTTACAATCATCAAGTGAATACCCATACCTTTCGGTGGTTTCCTTTTCCTTGTAGACCTTCTAATAGGTTGTGGTGGAGATTCTTTCGCTTCTTCCTCCTCTTATTCCTCTTCTGAAGATTCGTAGCTTGATGAGCTCTCCTTAACTTATTGTCTATTTTGGGGTCTTGATTCAACTTTCTCGGTGTATAAGGAAGTTAAACCACATCCTTTTTTTGTTTAATTTATTTATGTTGTTATGGCTAAAAATTAATAGGGGAATATTTAGCCTCTCTAAAAATAACACTTTTGGAATGATTTACCTTTTTTACAAGAGGGTTCCAAAGCTTGTATCATTTCACACCATAGTTTTAGCCGATGAAGATACATTTAACAACCTTAGAATCCAACTTTGTTCTCTTCTCCTTAGGCACATGTGCATATGCCTCACAACCAAAAAATTTCAAATGTATAAGTGAAGGCTTTTTCCCTGACCACGCGTCCATTGGCATTTTATCAACAAGCATTGATGTAGGAGATCTATTTATCAAATAACAAGTAGTGGCAATAACTTCAGCCCAAAAAATTTGTTCTAGGCCAGCTCCACTCAATATTCTCTTAGCCTTCGCCATCAACATTTAATTAATTCTTTTGCAACTCCATTCTACTATAGAGAATACATAGTTGAATTTTTCTTTCCATCTCGTAATATGTAAAAAATATGTCAAATTTTGTAGAAACAAGTACTCACCGCCATTGTCAGGTCTCAAACATTTAATTTTCTTTCTATTCTGATTTTCAACCATAGCCTTAAACTCCTTAAAACGATCAAAAACTTCAGATTTACTCTTTCAAAAATATACCCATGTTCTTCTACTAAAATAATCAATAAAAGTAACATAATAAAATGATTTAGCAATAGAAGCAACATTAACAAGACCAAATACATCCGAATGGATCAGATCCAAGATACATGAAGAGTGTAATGCCCCGTTCTCCAACGACCATGTCGCTAAGCATTTAACGTCGTGGTGCTCCTGTTGATCTCTTGTTGGTTTCACCCTTGTCACAGAAAACGATTGGAATTCCCCCACTCCGTCATGTCTTCTCGTGTCGTGTTGATGTTTCCTGTGGTTGGCCCCACCTCATCCATTACGTTTTCCTCCTGTTAAAGGAAAACTGTGTGCTCAATTTTTCAAGCTCATTGGTCGCTTCACGGATCGAGCCTCGATTCACACAAGGGAAGCTTGTTCATGGGTGGCGCCATCGTCAGGGACGTAGTGTTCTTGTTTAAGGTTCAAAGTTTTTATCCTTGGCCATTTAGCGCCTTGTATGCTTTGTAAATGTTTGGGTAAATGCCTTCAACCGCAATTCCTTTTTTTTCCCTGGTTATAAAATTGGTCCATGTATGCCAAATTAGATAATTATCAAGTTAGTGGTGAATTTGACCACCAGCCTGCCACGCTGCTCCCACCATAACCCAGCTCACCTCTTTACTCTTCGCTTCACATTTCGGTTTCTCAGAGATACCATGTACAACATGATTTTTAAAGTGGATATTGTGGATCCATTATTTATTCCTTGTTTCTATCACGTTAAGTGCCATTGGAGATGTCAATATCGAATTAGGTGAGGGATTCTTTCAATCTGACCTAAAACTATGCATGTTTATTTATGCTTAAGGCGTTATATAATACTATTTGTATGCTTTTATTTATTTCCGATCAGATCCAAGTACCAGACTTATTGAAACAAAGCTATCATATAAAATAATGCAGAGAAATGAGGATGAAACCTTATACTACTCGGATTTTAAGGAGAACTAATTAAATATAGATTAGGTCAGTGAAGTCATAAAAGATGTGCTCGAATGGGAAGAAATACAGGACCTGCGTATCACATAGATCCCTCCTCCAAAATAGACATTTTTTTACAACCTGGCGTACGTTCTGAGGTTTTCACATCAGTTTTGAAAATGGCCACATGAGGAAGTAACAACCTATCATTTCTGCACCTTCCTGTAAGGGGAAATCATGTTGTATCTTACCTGGGACCTGGGGAAGCGTGGTTGAACTCTTATTGGTTTGTGCATGCGTTTTGGCTGCGTGATTTTTTAATGGCTTGCTAGCCACGTTTTTTTTGGGATCTGCATGCTGAACGGATGGTGGGTCGCGCACCTTCATGGAAGCTCACATTTGTGGGTTTATTACAACATTCCTTTGCTTCATGGAGGATTTCTGAGTGCGCAGAACTTTTGGTTGCCTTTCCCTGCTGGCCGTGTGGAGATCTCTAGGTATGGAGCCTGGTTTGGTTCGGTGAGTAAATACTCTTGCAATAGCTGCGTGAATCTTGTGGAGAAGTTGTTGGTCGCGCATGGTTGTCTGGGACATCTATTTTGCTGGCCTCCAAGTCCACAGTCTGTAGTTGTGCCATTTCAAAACCATACTTCTTCTGCACATTTTTTAGACAGGTTCATGAGGCTAGACAATGATGGTAACCTCATGTCATTTAGGGTGCCTCAACAGCCAGGCACAAGTAACAGATCTGCAATGTGGATTCTAGACTTTGGAATAGATCAATTTAACAGGTGTGTTCTTCCAAAGGTGTGTGGCCCTTACAAGAATCGTGTAGACAAATAAAGTGCAATGTCCAAGCATGGAACCCCTGATTACTTTGACCAAATCTAGAATTTGGATATCACCCAAGGATGCCGCAGCCGATCAGGCAGGGGTGCTACCATTTGAAGGGTGAAATGATAAGCTTTTCGGTGGCCATTTGATGTATGTGGCATAACTACAACAGAGAGCTCCTTCTTTCTAAGGTGAGGTAAGGGATTTCAGTTTTAACGTGACACAATATGTTCCCTGGTAAGTTCATATCCATTTTGCCTGGAATCACTTTGAACACTAACTATTGTGAGTTTTTAAAACCTCTAGTAAACTTTTTTAAACTAATACTGTATTTTCTTCACATTTTTTTGTTGAAACGCTATGAACGCACTTCTATCTTGTGGGTTCTATACGATTTTTGGTTTTACAGTCCACCAGTTGAGTACTCGTTATAGACGACATACAATTTTGGGTGAATAATGCAGATTGTAAGAAGAGGTGTCCAGTGGAGTTTAGGTTTGAGAGGAATGTCGGCGCCTCGCATGCTACGGATGAGGATTCAACTAGAGGGTTGTTGTTGTTGGACCTTGGGGAGTTTGGATGCCTCATCAAAGCTGGAGGAGCAGGAAAGATAACTCTACACTTTGCTACTGTGCTATATTTTTTTTTTAATATATCGTGAAATCGAACCACCATTTCCTTGTATTGGTTTGTCAGCTGGACGTCTTACTAGGAGACCTCTCTTTTCTGCTTGTTCCATTCTTGTTTTCACTTTTATCGCTATCGGTGTGTTAGTGGAAAACACGCATGTGTTGTCATCTCTGGGTGTTATGTTTTTCCTTGCTTGAGTGTTCGACCTTCATCCTTTCGTTTACGTATATCTTCTTCTCTACGATTGAGTTTTAAGTTATTATGTTGTCCCAGCTAGTATTTCCATTGTCGTTAAAATAAGTTTGTGATAACTATGCAGCCCCTCTCTATCATCTAAGTTTATTTTCTGTTCCTTTGTATTTCATTGAAAGTTATTAAATCTATTCCTCAAACCCCTTCGATAATCTTCTTGACATCGGGAAAGACAGGTTGTAGAATTGGAGTGATCACCGCTTGGGCTATCCGGGTTAGAGCTTCGGTATTAAAACTTTTAAAATGAAAAGTTTGTGTGCAATGCGTATCAGATCTCGCGTGCTTAGACTCCCGCATTATTTTTCATCTTGTTCCTAGGATTTTAAGGCCATCCTCAGGAAGTACCTTGACCATCCCTATCCACTTGAACCGTAACTAGCTTTTCGGATTTGCTAAGCTCGAGGTTTCTATCGTGCGAATCCAGTACCTCGTTAACACTAGGATAGTTTGGGTCTAATCCCCCTCTCAGAATTATTGTCGATGGCGTCTCTTTCTATTTCCTAACTTGCATTCTCTCTCTTTTATTATTTTAATGCTATTAATTAATATTGGTCATTTTCCCATGCACGTAATTACCTTAATATTTTGTGATGGAAATTGCCTTAAACGTTATTAATCTTCGGGAAAACTCATCTTGCATTTGAAAGTCTTATGGTTTCATAGCGGAGGGTTTTGATTTGTTAATGTCACTTAGAAATTTATGTTTGTATCTATGTGTGACGGTTGACTGTGTTATGAAGGGTTGACTTAAAATATTGTTGTTTTAAAAAAAAAAGGGGTAATTTATTTTAAATTAACCAAACTTTAGAATTACTTGTGGAGGTTCATAAATCCTTAGTGATATAAAAATTTGGATGACGTTTGGTATACTCTTGATTGACGGAGTCCCCTTCTTCTCTTGTGTGTTATTACTAGCCTTTAAGGCATTGGCCCTTCTTGAATGATTTGGGAATCTCTTGGAGTTAATGGTCAAGTCTAGTATACCTTGCCTTCACTTCGAAACTTATGTCGTGTCATGTCCGTGTATCTAATTTTAGTGATATGCTTTATGTGATTACAGGAATGAAATTTTATATGCTTGGCCTTTCATGTTAATCTGTGAACATTGTGGTTCCTCTTGGTTACGCTGATCAGCTCTTGTCTTTTAGAAATCTTATATTAAAGCCTATGCTTTTGGTATCTTTTGGTAATTTTAAATGGATAGTATGTGTGACAAACTTCAATCTTGTAAATATTTAATTGTTGATGGGAATCTTGTTTCTTATAGATTGTTTATTCCTTCTTATAAGGCCAAGAGCCATTCTCGTACAATTGTTAAACTTTCGTTGCTTTTGTTCATAATTGAAGTACAAGGCCTTTTCTTCTTTGATTGGCATGGTAGAGACTTTATGATAATTTGAGGTGTTGTTGTGTTTAGGGCATTGACCCAATTCTCATCAATAGAGTGTTTCTTTCATGGTACTGTTAGACTTTAGTTATGGTGGCTTTGTGTAGCCTTATCTTGCTCAGTTCTCGCGGACTGACTCTTGTATACAAAAAATATTTTGTTGCAGATGCTCATGCGGGTAAAAGAGGGATAGACTTGTAAATTTTGCATCAACCTCTGTTGAGAAGTTCTTTTGCATGAACCCTTTTTATATTGTTCAACTATTGATAACGTCCCATGGAAAATGTAGAAGAGGATCAATGTCTTAGGATATTGTATTGTGGATTATGTCATCTTAACTTTGGAAACCTTGAATTGTCTGTCTATCTTGGAAAATCTAAGAAAATTGGTTTACCTCTTTGTTGAGTGACCCTATTGGATTATCAGTATTCTAAGAGTTGATGTAACCTTGTTTTGTTCTTGTAAATGAGTGTTGTTAAACTTTACCCTTGAGAATTAAATGTTGAGTTAAATCTTGCTATGACTTAGTAATAATGTGTCATAAGTAAGCTAACATGGGTTGTTTAATACTTATAGAAGTTAAACTAGAAGTTATATTCGAATAAAGTAACGTAGAGGTTACCAACTTGAGAGCAAGTAATTCTTGAAGTAATCAAAGGTGAGACTATCATTGCAAGTAAAATTATATAACATGATAACCCTAGCTCCACTAGTGAACATTATCCCTTTTATGGTGAAATTCGTAAAACGATCCTAAGGTGAAATGAATTGTTAGTTGTTAGAAGATGATAAGATATAATAAGCCGGAGAAAACAATTTGGAAACCACACAACCTATTCCCTCGCCTTTTGGAAGGTAAATTTTTCTCTTTAGTAATACTCATTCAGTGAAGCCTAAGTAAGATCTTTGATAATTTTGGTTAAGATCTCTAGCTTCAATTAAATATTGGCAATAACTAATGAGGTCCTAAAGATGATTTCAACTCGACCTTCTCCCTCTAACCTTTTTCCAAGGCACTTTGTATTTTTTTCTCTTAAGTGTGTTGAACGTAAACCCATGTTGTCATATGGGCAAGAACGTGTTCTAGTAGCGTTAGTGTGAATCGATGGCGTTGTGGGATTAAATTACCCCTTTTTCTTAATAAACGAATTAAGCAAATAAAGGTCAAAATAGAGAAGACTCAAAGCAAATTTCTCTTCAGAGTAAAAGTAAGAAACTTAGCGTTGTAAGAGGAATTATACGAATAATATCTAGAGTCCTAGGAAACTTAAGTTAAGGATCGAAAGATGTTTTATTAAAATAAATAACCATCAATAATTTCTCATTGTGGCTTGCCCTATCTGTAAGTGTGTTATGTGGTGGTTTCCTATGATGTCTTGTCTATATATATATATATATCCCGTATTTTACTTGTGTTGTTAGCGTTTGTTGGAAACTTTTGGGTCGTATCAAAGACTTATGAGTCAATGAGTAAAACTGAACATGGTTTTGTTTTCCATAAATACAATGCTCATAGAAATAAAACTCCAGATTGCAATTATTCAACCCCTCAATGAGGTTCTTATTTTTCATGGATTTTAAACCCTTCTCTCCAATGTGACCAAGCCTTTGGTGCCATAACATGGTCTTATTTGCAAGAAATTTTGATTTGGTAGATAGAGCACCCTTGGGTACCCGAAACCATGACCATCCATAGAAGAGGAAACCCTCTCCTTTTTTAGTGAAGTAGTTTCAGGCTTAGTTTTATCAGAATTGCTATTGCACTCAATCGTGCATGTATCAAGTTGGTACAATGTACCCATTATTCTTCCTTTTGCTTTCACCATAACACCTCTCACCATTTTCATACCTGCTTCAGAAAACTGTATACATGCACACCCACATCTATTAGCTTGCTAACAAATAATAAATTTCTTACTAGTCCTGGGATATGCAAGACACCATCAAATCTTCTAACTCTACCATCAGAAAATTTCACATGAATAGTACCACAACCAACAATGTCAAGGAAATAATTATCACTCAAATACACCTTACTACCATCATAGTTTTTATACTTACTAAACTATTTTTGTTAGGAGTCATGTGGATAGATGTACTTGAGTCTTTTAACCATGCATTATCACTTACACAAGTGGCCAAAGTTGCAATAAAGGCATCTCCATCTTCCTTTTTCGCACACGTAATCATAATCTTGATTCTTCTTATTTTTCTTTTCTTCTTGCATTCCTTTCTAGGAGTGTCCAAATTTTCCACAAGATGTCGACATATCACTTTGGACTTACTAGGAGATTTTTATCTCCCCTTATTCTTGGAATGGTCACACTTCTTCTCATCTTTTCCTTGTTCGTTTGTTATTCCTTGAACACTCAAAGCCTATTTGGCATTCGGAGAGACCTTCCTTCTCATCATCTATTCGAGTAGAGAACCAACAACATCTTCCATATTCGAGTGACCGAAGTGCTCCCAATGGTCATGAATAGGCTGTCTCATGAGTTTGGAAATGAACACAACAAAATTTGGCACCTTTCTTCTTCGTCCATCTTAACCCCAACCGAGGTCAACTGGGTCACCAACATATTGAATGTTTCTAAATGCTCAAGATATTTTTCCACCTTCTTCCATTCTCAAGGAATACAACTTCTTCCTCAAGAAAATCTTATTTACTAGAGATTTAGCTTAGTATATCTCACCCAACTTCTTTCAAAGCTTCTTTGAAGTGGATTCTTTGTGAACATTCATCAAGATTGAATCAGTAAGACATAGATTAATGAGACCTTTAGCCAGGGAAATTTTTAGTGGTGAATTTTTGTAATCTCACGAAAATTGAGGATTATGGAAATTTGAATTGGCGAATATTATGTGATTCATAGCCAACTTATTCGCTGAAAAATTTGACCGACATGTCCCTTATACTATTCATTTTGCCTATATTTTACACATATATAAGATCTTATGAATGTAATTCACCACCATTTCGAATCATTTCGTGTGCATATTCACCGAAGTAAACATAAACAACCTCTCAGTCATCCAACTCAAATTCGTCCAACCCTAAGCCATCCAACCCCTGAGCCATCCAACCCTTGTAACTCTTTGTACTACTTACCCTTGAAATTCACAAACAATATTTAATAATTATGTTTTTCATACGCTTCTGGAACTCTTTGTATTGTGTAAAAATTAACTATAGATAAAATTAATACTATATTTGTAACAATTTTATAGATTTATATGCAAACGTTTCAGAAATTCCTTCAAAAAAATCAATTTAAAGATATTGATGATCCATTATATGTTGAGGAAAACATTATGTCCCTTGATGACATAGAAGTATAATAAAATTCATCGAATTCTCATGATACACCAATGAGAGGAAGCTTCTACTCCAAGGTCTATTTTGAGAAAAAGGAGACATGAGAATCAAGATATTCTTGCTAAGATCCCAGATGTAGAAGTTGAACCCCAAGAAAAAAGAAAGAAAATATGTCAAAAGAAAGAGGAAAAACTGGACAATTGGAAGGAAATTCCAGTTTGAATGGGCTGCAAAATATTCATTTATTGAACCTGTGTACACTAAAAATGGTAATGATGTTCCAACACAATGTCGATGCAAAATATGTGGTTAGAAATAAGGGAAGGATCACACGATGCAACTCAAACTGGACACAATTGAAAAGCATTGTGGGAAAATATACATTTCCCAAAAGCAAAAGGATGGCAGCATAGTTAGAACATATAAATGGAAAGATGCAAAAGATTGTCTACATGTCAAATACGTAGAAGAATATGAAAAGGAACAAAAATGTATGAAATATGTGAATGAAAAAGGTGGGACCATAGTAGCAAGATTGAGAAAAGCTATGGAGGTAGAAATGCATGCAAAAAGTATTCAGTTTGCTACTCGTATTCCATATATTGAAAAGGGAAGACTGATGTCAGATTTCAGAGAAAATAAAATTCTGTATCAGGTTATTGGTCTATAGAAACGTTCCTCAATCTCATTGGTCAGATACCAAGCAGTGGGAAATTGTAAAATGTCTATCTCTAGTAGAAAAGGAGGATCTGAAACTGTGTGTTCAAAAGGCTAAGTATATTTCCCTTTCAATAGATGAGGTTATTGCAGTTGATAATACTTCATGGATTTGTATTCATGTTTATACATTTGCTAATGAAATAAGAACTCCACACCTCTTAGCAATTCATAAAATGACTGAGAATTGTAATTCTGAAAATATTTATAAATTGGTGGTCTCAAATATGAAGGATGTCACCAAAATGGATGACTTTTCCATTGCAACAAAATTAGTTTGTGTCGGAACTGATGGTGCAGCTATAATGCAGGGAGCTAGAAATGGTCTCGCATTAGACTTCAAACAACTATTTTTTTAATATTGGCAAATAGTTTTTGAAAGGGACTATACCCTCAAGTACAAAATAAGGCCTAGAAGCCGGAATAAGAGTGAGAAACAGAGCGATGTAACAAAGTCCAAGTATAACAAAGAAATTCAACGTAGCCTGAAATAGCTACACAGGACTTTAAACAAACCGTTGCTCTGTATATGGTTGTTGTCTATTGTATGGATCAAATCTGGCTTACAAAATTGTGAGCACATTTGAAAATGTAGCTAGAGTGGAGGAATTGATACGTGAGTTGTATGCTTATTATTCTAGCAGTCCAAAGAGATTTTGGAATTTCAAAATTTGCAATTGGACTGACAAAGGGAAAAACACTTCTCAAAGATGTAGATACCATATGGATATCTATGTATGAACCTTCATGTAGAATATTTGATGAATATCCTTCATTGATAGGATTTATGTATAAATACCGCAGGATGTAGATAAATCTAAAGATCTATTGTGTTGTCTAACAGACATAGAAACTTTAATCACACTCTGTGGTATTTTTCCCATGTTGAGGGATCTTAATATCTTAATGAAGCATGCACAAGATCATTCTTTCTACATAACAGACTTCATAAGACTCAGAAGATGTGTGTGTTGGAGTCTCAAAAGTTTATATATTTATGATGGGATTTTTCAGGGTGTTGCTTTTGAAAATTGGAATGCATTGACAGATTTGAAAAGTCCCAGGTGCTTCTTAAAATACAACATATATGATCATCTATTTATTACAGCAAATGGAAAGGAGATTCCAATTCATACGTTCCAAAAAGAGTTGATATGGTTGTCTCGAAATAGAAGAAGTAAAAGTGACACAAAATTTATATGATGTAGTATTAATGGAAACCAGAAATAAGTTGAGGAAGATCTTTGAATCATTAGCTAAAGAGATCTGCGAAAAATTTAAAAATGATAAAATTCTTGAAGCAATGGGAGTTGTAAATCCACAGTTTTGGAATTTGTCTGGGAAAACCTTATACATCTATCAGTCCTTTATTTGTCAAAAACATGAGTGTTCTAACTAACCATTTCTCTAAGACTGAAGAGATAAACAAAGTTTCTATAGAAGGTATTTTACAAAGAAAAATACTTAGTTCCCAGTCAATGGATTTGCTAATACTATGATAAGACAAGTTCAACTTCTACAAAACCCACAGGATTATGGTGCCATCAAAAGGATTTGGAAGGATATTTGTTCCAGTAGTATTCTAAGTGAAGATTTGAGTGAGTATATTAAGTTGTATGAACTCTGTCAAACTATGATTTTGGGTTTTGTGGAAGATGAGAGGGTTTTCAGTGCACTATCCTTTTTAAAATCGAAAGTTCAAAACAGATTGGATAGGAATCTAGAAAGTTGTCTGAGGTTGTATGTATCATGTTACTCAATGGAGTATTTCCCTTATGATAGAGCACTCACATTATGGAATTCACTAGCAGAAAGAAGAGGAGTTAGTAATATTCTTACTGACCCAAGGGATGAAGACACATCCACAGATCATGCTACAGTTGATTTCCAAGACACGAATGGAAGTGTTGATCCAGGACTATTTCAATTCACATAGATTTCATTACAATAATTTAATGTAATAAATTATAACTATTGATGTATTTCATACAGAGATTGCAACTTTCAATAAATGCAATATTAAATATTTGTTTTTATATTTGGTTTTTAAACTAAAATAAGAAAATATCTATCTTTTATATCTGTTAATTGATTTATTTTACATCTGTAAGAAATCAGAAATGTAAATATTTTAAACAAACAAAATCAAGTAAATTTAAGCAACATTTACATAAACAAAGAGACAGAAACATCATTTGTATTATGTAGAAATCAAATAACAATATATAGTTACAATTCCAATTCCCAAAGTACTGTTGAAATGGTTCTCTCATGTGGCGATTACTTTATGAAGAAAAGTACAAATTCATAAAGCATTGTCGGCCAATACAATTACAAAAAGGGGGTTGTCAATACATTTCAAAGCTTCCAAACAAGTTCTGTCATATAAGGACACATTATGAGGTCATCCTCTTTTCTTCCTATGATTCTGAATCATAGTTGTCCTTACGTCTGCCTCACAGAATAAAAATAAAAAAATTGGTTGGCCACTATCTTTTAATTCCTACGCCAATGTCGAAATTGTGACAACACACCTGTCACATGGTGAACTTCACTAACATATTGTCAAAGCTTCTGGACAAGTTATGTCATATAAGGACACATTACGAGGTCATCCTCTTTTCGCCTATGATTTTGAATCATAGTTGTCCTTATGTCTACCTCACGGAATAAAAACAAAAAAATTGGTTGGCCACTATCTTTTAATTCCTATGTTAGTGTTGGAATTGTGACAACACACCTGTCACATGGTGAACTTCACTAACATATTGAATTTCTTATGTAGCAGGAGAAGCTTGATATTTTTCTTACATTAGAGGTGGAGGAATCTGTTGTGTCTATAAAGAGATATTTGCTATAACTCCTGATGCCTGCAAATCTTGTGCAATGGTATTGATATTTTAAAGAATATTCAGTTCCTCCCTCGCTACATCTCTAGTTGTCAAAAGTGTTGCATCTATGCCTGTCTTTTCTTTCAGTAAGACTTCTGGATCTATCTTATGCTCTTTGATTATTCTTCTCAATGTATTATTTTTTTATTTATTACTTTGAGTTTTTTCTTCAACCGTACAAACAAATTCAGGATTTGCGGGCATTCCTTAAATGTGCTTCAAAAACAACTGCTTCTTTCTTTAAATTTTCATATTTTTCCTGCAAAACAAAAATATCAAAATTTAGTCTATTAGATAAGTTAAACAAATATATTACAGTGCTTATAATATTAGGATTTTGCATGTAAAACATAAAGCCCACTCACCACAACTTTTTCTTTTTCAACATTTGCTATTAAAACATTTGTCTTGTCTTTTGCCCATTTGTTGTAGTAAGCATGTGCTTTAGCATTCAGATTCTCCAACTTGTTTAACATTATGTCTATAATTTCATCATTGTAATTATTAGTATAGGAAATTGTCCCTGACTGAGCTTTATTTAGCAAAACGTCCTGCCTTTGTCGGTTGGCTCTCTACGGTAGTGAACAATGAATGCCTTTGAGCATGATTATGGTATCTTGTATTTATTTATTTTATCAAAAAAATTCTCTCCTCTCCCAAGACTGCACCAAATCCACATCAAACATTACAACCTCTTGAATTGTTGCCCCCATACTATCTGATATCATATTTTCTAATATAAAATGTGTCTTTTCATCATCTATTTGTGGAGCATTTGTTGGAGGAGGAGGAGAGTCACTGTCTCTGTACATCATGCACATTTTGTTGTTGTGGTTGAGGTGGAGTAGATTGAATCATATCATGAGTTTCAAAATAGTTTCCCTTGTCAGCATCACTAGTATCAAGCCCAAATACTCCTCATCAAGGGTGATGTTGTTGAAAATATGTGAGGTTGTTACACTTAAAACACCTCCTAGCGAGAGTCTAGGAAATTTTGTTGTTGCAGGATGAACTATTCCAACTGATTCTATAGAAACCTTATATTCTTGCCTGCAGATCTTATTTTTGTTTGGACTAAACGTGTTGGTGGTATTGGTGGCCTCCTTGCAAGTGGAATGTGCTTAAAAGATATATTACCTGCAAGATGCAAACAACAAATTGTTAGAAGCCATTATACGGTTAGGCCTTGTAAATTCTAAAAAGTAGTAACATAATAAAACACTAAATATTAAATATTACAATTTACCTTACACGTTTGGAGACACAAGCGTAACATTTTGATCTTGTGTGTCAAAATGAGTTTGATCATCATCACCCATTTCAGTAGTTTCTGAATACAATAAATGTAAAAAAGAACAGTAGAAATATTAAAATACAATACTACCTACATAATCTATATTAGTTGTTTGAATTAGTTAATTATATCAATAGAAAAATTCATACCTGTAGTTAAATGTGATGGTAGACGTGATGCACATAATGACCCCCTAGGTTGCTTTTGATGAGGAGGTCTTACTGGTGTTGATTCTGCTAAATCCATGTCAGAATCAACAAAGACCTCTGCAGGGGATTTTCCTTGAGAAATTTCCTCCTTATGAGTTGTTGCAACAATAATTATTCTCTACAATAGAAAATATTACAATTATTATTTTATTGAAAAATATTGAATTTGAAATCATTATAACAAGAAAACTGTAAAAGTAACAATTACCAGTTGTTCTTCAAGAGTTAGACCAATCATTTTATCATTGATTGTAGTTGGAATTTTAGCTTTCTGAAATTTGTAGAATGCTTCCTGATAGAAAGAAATAATAAAATTACAACAAGAGAATATAGTCTTGGATTTATCAAATTGATTGGCATTATGAGCACGAGAGACATCTTTTTTTATTCGATTAGACAAATATGTGCACCAATCGAATTGTTGACCCGCTAGTGTCTGTAATAAATATTGAACGCCTAATGAGAATTTCTACAGATCTTCCTATAATACAATCCTATCCTGAAAAAGTGATGTAACTGCAATAAAGAATTGGTTTGTAATACCTTGAAGAAGGCCTCATGATGAACAATTAAGAGGATCTGCAATAATAATAGAAAAAATGTTAAGAGAAAAATAATTTCAAAATAATAAACTTACCATCAACCTGCACACTGTAGTGAGACTCCAAAAAAATTTGTCTTCGTCTGTGAGGAAAGCCTTTGTAGTAATAGGTGGCTTATTTTCGAATGGTAACCCAGTTAACCGATGTATGTCTATGGGCTCAATTGTGAATGAAATTTGACGACGTCTCGGATGCACGAAGAGAACGGAAAATTTTCCATCATTCTCGTTGTAAGAGGCGAGAAGGTAATCAAGCATCAAATTGGGGCGTGTCCAAAAGCCTAGTAAATTCTGATTTTTCGAGCCAATCCTTTTGTGCATATTTTGCTTTGTAAGGGCTACAATCAGGGCACATGAGGTTTTTGTATTGGAATTTGGGTGTAGGAGTAGATGTGGTGCTTTCCATTGTTGAAATTTGGAAGAACTTTGAAAATTGGAGAGCTCTGAGTACTAGAATTTTTTGAAGAAAAGTGAATAAATGAACCTTGTAGGGGTATTTATAGGGTTCTGAATGGGTCAAAGGACACATGGTTGAAAATTATTGGCTAGCCAAGGCAGCCACCCAACCCATAATTAATGAACCCATCCAAAACTTATCCATCCAACCCCTCAACTGACCAACCCACCATCCAACCCTTTTCGTCCAACTCCTTAACCGTCCAACCCATCAACCATCCAACCCACCAGCCCAACCCATAGCCATCCAACCCTCTACCATCCAATGCCTTTAACCATCCATCCCACCCATCCAACCCTGAGCCATCCAACTCCCAACCATCCTACCCACCCATCCAACCCTTGGTCATCCAACCCCTAAACCAACCAACCATCCCATCCAACCCCATGCCCACCCAACCCACCCATCCAACCCTTACCCGTCCAACCTCATACCCATCCAACCCTTTCTGTTCAATCCTTAACCATCCAACCTACTTGTCTAAACCACTTGTCCAACCCTTGCCTATCCAACCCACCCGTCCAACCCTTCGCCATCTAATCAACCCGTCCAACCCACCCATCTAACCCCTTAACCATCCAACCGACCCGTCTAACCCCATAGCCATCCAACCCTTATTTTCCCAGCCCCTCAATTTTACACCATCCAACCCACCCGACCAACCTTCCCACCCAACCTACATGCTAACCTTCCCGGCCTACTTTGTGAAACTAGGGAAAATTTCTCTCTGTGAAATTGCCTTTTCCACGAAACATTTTTTCGATATTCGCCGACAATTGAAAGTTGATTTTTGAGATTTGCCAAAATTTCTAAGCTAATTTTTCAGAGGGACCTTCTTAAAATGAACCCTGTCTTTATGTTTTCTATCCATTGCATCATATTTTGTAGATAAAGTTAGATTCGTAGACCTCTAGACATGTTCATCCACTGCATCCCATAGATCCAAATCAATCAAAAAATATTCCATATTCAACTTCCACATTTCAAAATTTGTGCCAAAAATTTCTCCACCTCAATCCTCCTAGATGTGCTCGCCATTTGAAAAATATCTGCAACAAGATCACAAAGTATCCTCTACACAATCTCCCGCTCAAACATTGATTAACACAAAAACCCAACAACCCACAACTAAAACCAAAGGTGATCAAGTTTTGATACCACTTGCAAGGAAATTAGAGTAGCGAAATAAATTCCTGCACCAATCTTGAGGAGAGATATTATGCAAAAATTTTAAAAGTTAATCAAACAATTACATAAATTCCATAACACATTCACAACAAGAAAATAAACAATTAACACAAACACCAGATATTCGTGGGGAAAACCCTTTCGGATGAAAAACCCCACACTCCAAAATCCCACTCAATGTATTTCAAATCTAACAACAAGATTACATACACTTGCAGAGCAAGTTTATTACAAGATTATTACCAGTAAACAATTGGAAGAATTCAGGCTGCATTCCAACATAACAATACTTGCAAAACTCACCACACAAACTATTCCTCAAACCTTCAATTTATAGACCTCCGGTTATACAAGAAACCATATGTGGTTTACAAAACCATGTGCAAAACCTCTCATGAGGTGGATTGCATTAAAGGGAAAGATTTTGGTCTAAAATTAGGCTCTCACATTCACAATATTCTCCTTGATTTCTGACCCTCAAAAATGTCATAAAAATTGTCATAATATCTCTAAAAATAACCCTTCCATGATATACTATCATATGGGCATCTTTTGACAACTTATTTTCAAAGCACCGACAATGTGAAATAGTTGTAGGAAAATCTTAAATGAATAAATCAAATAGCAAGGTTGAGACACCTAATTTCCAACAATACACATACACATACACATGTGTGTGTACACACATATAAACTTTGATTAATTAACCAATGAATAAGGAGAGTATGAAATATGAATTATATTAATACTTATATGGAAGAATATATTCATAAACCATGAGAAATGTTTCGAATTAGAATAATATTAATATTGATAAATAAAACATACATCCGAGGTCAAATTTTATGGCGGTTCGAATTTTTTTATGATTTTAAGCAGTAAAATATTTGTAAATATTTGAAATAATCATCACATTTGACTTGCAAATTTTAAGTATGACCGTCATTTTTATATAGATGTATAGTTAAATTATACTAATATATACTATAAATAATTGAATCTATATATTTTATTAACATTGTTAAAATTATACTATTTTGCAATTTTGAAGGATAATATTTTTTTATTGGTCGAATCTCGTGTAGTGTGTGCTTGAGAAATTCTACTTCTAACAACATTGGGGGTGGGAGCTTCAATATACCTAAAGGTGGGCCCCACACCTTGTATGGACTTAGTAGGGTTTGAACCTAGGTGGAGCATGAATGCTCAAAATTATCCGACACGGCTACCAAGTTACCTAATCCCCCTGCTATGAAGGGAAATATTTGAAAATAATTGTCACCTAAAAATTATTTGATGCACATATAGGGGGCCATCAAATTTAACCCTCGTATACATACCATGAATAAAAAAGAAAAGTAATAGAAAATTTTCTTAATGCTAGTCATCCATAGAATGTTTTTTCATCGTACATTCCTTAAAAGAACGTGTGAAATACAAATAGAAAATGAGGGAAATCCAAAGATTTTAAAGTAAAGAGATTTGATCCAATCATGGTGAATCCTTGCATTGCTCTCCAAAGTGTGACCAAAGATCGGGGAAAATTTCTGCAGATCCAGTGATCCTTACACAACTAATATTTTACTACATTATGTTTTGACCACATAAGTATTTTCTAGGCCATATTAACACATAAATTATATAGGTGGTTTCATATATCTGCTAGGTCATGTTAGTTATGCGGCACTTTGACCACACTAACCACCTAAGGTGCTTACAATATTTCCCATACTCTGCATTCTTGGTGGTTTGGGACTATCCTACGAATGTGGGGATTAAATTTTCTAATAGCATTTTAATAGGATTTCACCGCCCATGTTAACACTGGTCAAAGGACCGCTTATCATGCATGGTCGGGAGAGTTGGCTTATACGGTTAGTTGGTGATAATGTAGCTTGGTTAGAATTGAAAAATCCAATGGGACATGGCATGACTTAGCTTATGTGTTTTATTATATTTGGTTCATAATATAATGCATGGAATTTACTTAGGAATACGAGCTTAGAAAATGATGCATGCCATATTGTTGAGTTGGTGTGGTGTTTGGTGACCGTTGTATTAAAACTATAAAACATTACATTTAATATATAAGCACATAGCAGGGAATAGGATTTTTGTTTACATTGGATGGCATGTAATTTGTTAGATAAGATAAAGAGTTGAATGTAAAGTTATAAAGAAAAATGTTTTCAACGGAAAATATTTAATTTGTTAAATAAGACAAAGACATTAAAGAAATTTTGAAAGGAAAATGTAGGCATTAAATACGTACATATCTCACACCTGTTCCATGACTTAGATTGTTCGTACACAAAAATAATGTACCATGTACTCTCTACTTTATCATATGGATCTTAGATGCATTAATCACATGACTACAATGTACACTTAAATGACACAAAATAAAAAGTGAGGAAAATATGACAAGTTTCACTTTCAAAACCCAATCATATCATTCACGTAATAAAACTAATAAAAACCTAAATATGTGGCATGATTATTTAAAGCTAAAATTAAATTCCATATAATAATTTTCCCTTAGCCATTACTTTCTTTATGTTTATGGATGATGATATATCCGTATGTGGACTTTTACTCAACATTATTAATGATATTTAGTATAAACTACCTTCCATTACATAATCATCATTGCCCTCATTAAAGCAATAATATTTAATGGTGGACTAATTTATAACAGATCAAACTTTCACCTCCTTAAATGCATTGATTGACTGATCCATACAATTAATTTACAATAGTGATGTGTTGATCTCAAATCGAAAAAGAAAAGTCTAAAGCAACTTCTAGAGCAATATCAACGACACTGACAGTTATCCAACATTTCCAAACCAAACTAAATTATCCTACGACCAATTTAAAGATTTCAATCGACATATGAAAATTGAAAGGAAAATCGAAATAGATTTATTCATGTCCCGTGTCTCGTAAAAATCAAGACTGAATACATTGAAATCAAAGTAAAGTGTTAGAAATGGAAAATAGATTAGAACGTGATTATTTTACTTTGATTATAATTACACTTAAAGTATGAAAACTATTTTAAAATCTTATTCAATTATTTGTTTTAGGATTACCAAAATTACTTTATTTAATACTTTTACAACACCATGAGAATAGGGGAGACTTCCTAACAAAAAAACATAATATATTCTCTTTGTTCAACCGACAAATAATAAAACATAGTTTTTTAATCTACTCAAAGCTTTTCTCCATTGAAAATGCAAAAAATGGCATTTTTGTGTTTATACATCGACACATTATAGGTGGTAAAGAGGCAATGTTGGAAGCTCATCTATAGCTGAAAATTTGTTTACAAGTTGGCGAGAGAAGAAAAACCAAACTGCTCGTGTGTTCCATGGTAGGACTAAAATAGTCATGATAAACTCGTGTAAAAACAATGGTGAGAAAGGTGGTTTTTGTTTGCTACTTTTGGAGGTTTTTGACATAGAAGAATGGGATCACATTGTATTGTCAATGTCCCTCCAAAACAATTTGACTGGATCTTAGTGTTTTTTGTGTCGACGGAGAAATGGTAGTTTTAACTAGGGACGCCTTTGGCGTAAAGATGAATCCTTGAATAAAATTTTGGAAAGAATAATATAGGACTTAAATACGGGAATTAAATACTGCGCATATCCCACGTGGTCACACCTATTCCAAGGTTCAAATTGTCTCTACCCAAATAATATCCGAATTGTTTAGTCTACATTATTGTCTCAATCTTTCTTGCATTATTAATATGAGTGCAAATTATGTTTAAAGGGGAGAAAATGAAAAATATGAAATATCCAATAGGTTCCAAGTTCTATACCCAACAATAATGATAGATTTTGTTGAGTTGTGGAGCTCAATTACTTGGATTTAACATGCAATATGAAACTTGCTTTGGAAAATATCAGAACCAACATCGGTTATGGAGGGACCAACATCACCACCTATGACCAGCATTGGTTAGGCAGGAGGAACCGACATCGCTTAGGGCTAACCGGTGTCGCTTACTTGTGCGGGAGCATTTTATTTAACTCTCAGGAATTATATCTATTTTTAGTATTAAAGTAGATCTATTGATTATAATTGCATGGCTAAGTGCCCTAAGTTTGTATACACCTATATAAGCATGAAAGCTAGGGTTTAGAAGTAAGAATTAAGAAGAACTTGCAAAAGTTGATGATTATTGTGAGAATAATTGTGAGAGAGAGAATTCTTGGAGAAGAAGAAAAATATTGAGTGAAAGAAAGTACTTGTACATCTGAGAGGTGTGGAAGATTGTAAATCTTCAATTTTATATCTTGTCAAAGCTTTGTATAATACATTGGCTTGTTTCTTGGTGGATGTAGCCCACAGGGAATCACATTAAATCTGGTGTTGACTTATATCTCTTGTTTTGTATAATTCTTCTAGTAGAATATCCGCTTTCATTGCATGTATGTTTAGATCTGATATATTATCTATACAACCTTGTGCTAACCCCAACAACTAGTATCAGATATTTGTTTGAGGGTTTTGTGTGTTGAAATATTTACTCACAGAGGGTTTTTTAATTGAGTGGGAGCTACAACAATGGCAGAATAAAAAAAATACAAGGTAGAGAATTTTGACAACTAAAATTATCAATTATGGAAGATGCAGATTGAGGATTATCTGTATCAAAGAGATTTGTATTTACCATTGGATGAGAAGTCTAGACCTATGAAGATGACTGATGAAGAATAGAATATTCTTGATAGAAAGGCTTTGGGATCTATAAGATTGAGCCTGACAACATCCATGGCTTCCAATATTACATAAGCGACTTCTACGGTAGGGTTAATGAAATCTCTTGCTAATTTATATGAAAAACCTAGTGCTTCAAATAAAGTTTATTTGATGAAGAAACTATTTAGTTCTAAGATGCATGAAGGTGGATTTGCATCTAGTCATTTGAATGATTTTTGATCTATTGTAAATCAGTTAAAATCAGTTGATATTCCATTTTATGATGAAGTGAAAGCACTTTTATTCTTATGTTCTTTTCCTGATAGTTGGGATAACTTGGTAATGGTTATTAGTAATACAACATCTGCTAATAATATTTTGAAGTTTGATGATGTGGTTAGTATAATCTTGAATGAATAAATTTGTAGGAAAAGTATAGAGGAATCATCATCTGGGAATGCTTTGAATGTAGAAAGCAGGGGTAGGAAGAAGGAGAGATCCAAGAGTAAGAGTAATGGGAAATCAAAGTCAAGGGATAACATATCTAGATCAATATGTAAGGGAATTACTTGTTAAAAATGCGGAAAGAAAGGACATGTAAAGAAAGATTGTTGGTCAAAGAATAAAGAGAACCAACAACTAGACAAAGGTAAAGAAGAAAATCTTGTTGCAACAGAGGTAATACAAGATGCTCTTATTATTTCTTTAGATAATAGAATTGAATCATGGGTTTTAGATTCAAGATCTTCTTTCCATGCAACCCCTAATAAGGGTTATTTTAGAAATTATGTCCAGGGCAATTTTGGACATGTTTATTTAGGTGATGATGAACCTTGCAGTATTATTGGTAAAGGGGAAGTTCATCTAAAATTGTAAAATGGAAATACATGGGTATTGAAAGATGTGAGACATGTCTCAAGCCTCAAAAGGAATCTTATTTCTACATGGCAACTAGGAGAATCTGTTTGTATGGTTACTTTTACAGAGAGACTCTTGGAAAGTCACCAAGCGTGTTTTTTTTGTGGCAAGAGGTAAGAAGGTATGAATGCTATATTTATCTACTTGTGTTACTTGATTCTTTTTCGCATTATCTACTTCAGATTCGAGATGCATGCATGTGGCATAATTGTTTGGGCCATATGAGTCAAAAAGGAATGCAAATCTTAAAGGTTAAGGGTAAGTTATCAGATTTAAAATATTTAGATCTTGATTTATGTGAGCATTGTCTTTGGAAATTAAAAGAGAGTGAGATTTTTCAAAGTTGGGGCAACTAAGTAGGAGCATAAATTTAAGATTGTACACATAAATGTGTGGGGACCAGCTTAGGTAGCTTCTCATGGAGGATCCCAATATTATGTTACTTTCATTTATGATGCTATAAGAAAGGTATGGGTTTATTGTATTAAACATAAATATGATGTTTTTAAGAATTTTAAAATATGGAAAGCCCTTGTTGAGAATGAATCAAATTCAAAGTTAAAGTGCCTCAGATCTAACAATGGTGGTGAATACTGTAGCAAGAATTTCAATGATTATTGTTCAGTGAATGAGATACGTAGAGAAAGAACGGTTCCAAGAACACCACATGAGAATGGTGTTGCAGAAAGAATGAACAGGACAATCATGGAACATGCTAGAAGTATGAGGATACATTTTGGATTGCCTTTGCAGTTTTGGGAAAAAGCAATTGATACATCAGTTTATTTGATTAACTGTGGGCCTTCAAGTTCACTAGATGGAGGAATACCAAAGGAATCTTGGACCGAAAAAGAGGTAGATATTTCTTTTCTTAAAGTTTTTAGTTCATAAGCTTTTGTGCATATTGATAAGGAAAATAGGAAAACGTTGGATGCAAAATCCAAGAGATGCACTTTCATTGGTTATGGATCTGGTGATTTCGGATTCCATTTTTGGGATTTAGATAATTCTAAAATTATTAGGAGTCATGATATTGAATGGAATGAAAAGAGAATGTACAGGATCAAATTTTGGTACCCAAGGACGAACCGGTTGAGAAGTTTATGAATAAAAATGAACTCTCGGATTTAAAAGTAATACCGACAGGTTTCATAGTAACCAGTGTCGGTTGACCCCTAACCGACATCGATTAGTAGAACGGATATCGGTTACAAAAGATCCAAACCAACATCGGTTAGCTGAGCCGAATCGATGTCACATGTGATCAAGATCGGTCACTGACAAATTTTGATATAAATTTCCAGGAGGTCCAGAATGAGCCTCCAATACCCCAAACTCCTGTGATAAGGTCACAAAGGGTAAGTAAACCTCTAGAAAGATTTACATCTTCTCTATTTTATTTATTATTGACTAATAATGGTGAACCAAAGAAGCAATGTAGGATGAGACCCACATCCAAAGTGGGAGCATGGCATGGATGAGGAGATGAACTCCTTGGAACAAAACTAGACTTGGGATTTGGTTAAGTTACTAGTAGGTAAGAGGACATTGTAGAACAAGTGGGTTTACAGGATCAAGGAAGAAGAGGGTGGATAGAAAAGGTACAAGGAAAGGCTTGTAGTAAAGGGATTTGCACAGAAAGTAGGTATTGACTTTGGTGAAATATTTTCTCTGTTGTAAAGATGATTTCTATTTGTACTGTATTGAGTTTAGTTGTAGTACATGATTTGTATTTAGATAAATTAGACGTGAAGAAGACTTTTCTTCATGGTGATTTGGATGAAGATATTTATATAGAACAACCACTTGGGTATGAATTCAAGGGTAAGGATAAATTAGTGTGCAGATTGAAAAAGAGCCTATATGGGTTCAAACAAGCTCCAAGGAAATGGTACATGAGGTTTGATAGTTTTATGCATGAGCATGGCTACTTGAGATGTGAATCTGACCATTATCTTTATTTCAAGAATCTTGAAAATGGGAGCTATATTATTTTGTTACTGTATGTGGATGATATGCTTATTATAGGATCTAGTATGTAGGACATTAGTGAGCTTAAGGGAAATTTAGCTCAAACATTTAATATGAAGGATTTAGGAGCTTCAAAATAATCCTTGGCATGAAAATACACATAAACATGAAGAACAAGAAATTGTATTTGTCTCTAGAGGATTATATCGACAGGTGTGTAGAAAGGTTCAATATACGTAATGCAAAACCTACTAATACACCTATGGATAGACACTTCAAATTGATCAAAGATCAGTTTCCTTCATCACATGAGGAGGTAAAATACATGACACAAGTTCCATATGCTTCAACAGTTGGGATTCTCATGTATGCTATGGTTTGTACCAGACCATACATTGCACAAGCAAGTGGGAGTTGTGAGTAGATATATGGCTAATCTAGGTAAAGAGCATTGGAAAGTAGTCCAATGGATACTCATGTATTTGAAAGGGACATCTAGCATGTAGTTATGCTATTAAGGTTAAAATATTTCATTATGTGGCTATGTTGATTCGGATATGGTTGGAGATATGGATGGTAGAAGGAGCACTACTAGATATATTTTCATAGTAGGTGGGATGAAAGTTAGCTGGATTTCAAGATTGCAGAAGGTTGTGGCTTTGTCTACTACAGAGGCAGAGTATGTTGCAGCTACAGAGGCTAGCAAGGAGATGATATGGATGAGTAGGTTCATGAAAGAGTTGGGAAAGGAGCAAGATGATTGCAAATTATTCAGTGATAGTCAGAGTGTAATTCATTTGACAAAGAACTTAGTGTTTCATTCAAGAATGAAACACATTCAGTTGAGGTATCACTTCATATGATAGGTATTGGAGGATGGGCAGTTGAATCTGGAAAATATTTATACGAGTGAGAACCCTGTGGATATGCTAACGAAGTTGTTAGCAAAAGAGAATTTGGAGCTACACTCCACTTCTGTTGGTCTTCAATTTTGAGACTTGAAGAGGAAGAAACAAATAAATGGAAGAATCCAAGAATGATGTTTTACAGGTATGGTGTGGTAATTAATCTCCAAGTGGGAGATTGTTGAGTTGTGGAGCTCAATTACTTCGATTAGCATGTAATATGAAACTTGCTGGAAAATACATTAACCGACATCAGTTATGGAGGGACTAGCATCGGTCACCTATGACCAACATCGGTCAGGAAAGGAGGAACCGACATCGGCTAGGGCTAACTAGTGTCGGTTAACCTGTGCAGGAGTGTTTTATTTAACTCTCAATAATTAGATCTATTTTTAGTATTAAAGTGGAGCTATTGATTGTAATTGCATGGCTAAGTGCCCTAAGTTTTTATACACCTATATAAGCATGAAAGATAGGGTTTGGAAGTAAGAATTAAGAATAACTTACAAAATACGATGATTATTGTGAGAATAATTGTGAGAGAGAGAATTCTTGGAGAAGAAGAAAAATCTTGAGTGAAAGAAAGTACTATACATCTGAGAGGTGTGGATAATTTTAAATATTCAATTGTATATCTTGTCAAAGCTTTGGATAATAGATTGGCTTGTTTATCGGTGGACGTAGCCCACACTGGGTGAACCATGTTAAATCTAGTGTTGATTTATATCTCTTGTTTTATATAATTCTTCTGATAGAATATTGGATTTCATTACATGTATGTTTAGATTTGATATATTATCTATATAACATTGTGCTAACCCCAACAAATTCTTGTAGCACTTTGTAACCCTCCTTTTCAATTTTATGTTTGATAAGTTGCATAAAGAAAATAGGCACCGTCACACAACATTCTTCTCAAAAAGGTGAAATATGAATAGGGTTCCCTTTCCATGGTTTATAGAGGGTTAGTTATTTCCAATGTAGGTATGGGACCACAACACTTTTTAATTTACTAACTTTGAAAGGTTGGTGTAGTTTTTTATTTTTTTATTTTTTGAGAGGTGACGTTAATATTTTTCAACACATAGCTAAATACAATATAGAAGCAAGGTTGTGGACACGTCCTTTGTCAATATTCCAAAATCTATTGTTTGCATGTGATGAGAACTACAAGCATAAGCTACAACAAAAATAAACCCACTTGAAGTCTAATTTACTATCAATTGTATGCAAAGTTTACGATGAAAATGTCGAAGGGGATACTTTGAAAACGTGATACCTAGAATGAAACAAAGAGAAAGGAACAAGGTCAATCAAGAACGGTTAGAGGGAGGAGAATTCGTAGGTTAGGAGAACTAGTTGGGGAAATAATGTTAAACTCTCCTTTTTTATGGACACTTGTGTTTAATTTAAACAAATACAAATCCTTTTAATGGACACTTGTATTTTATTTAAGCAAATTCATTATGCTGCACCAAAGGCAAATTAAGAAGAATTCAAAATATATGAGCTTTTTTTTTTCCCAACACAAAAATCAGGGTAATCGAAGACTAGTAGATTGTCAAAGAAATTCAAAATTTCAGCCGCAGAGACAGGAAGATTAGTAGGGTGGAAATGAAATAGACAAAGTGAATGAGCTTTATAACTGTCACCTAAAGAGACATGTGGACGACTTATGTTGCTCCATACGTCAACGTCTTCTATCTTTCCATCTCAACCTTCCATCTCCTCTTCCTGTCGTAAAAATCTCATTCTCATTTAGAAATAGCAAAAATGACTAAAACATTCCATTTAGATGGTGGAGATCAAAACATGGCATTTTGTATTATCCACTCTTAGTATCGATTGTCGATTTATAGAGATGGAGAATACAGGATGGAAAGAATTAAATGTAAAGAGATCTGATCCAGTCATGGTGAAGCCCCGCATTCATCCGCCCAAAACTATCTCGCAACTCTCCAAAACATGCCAAAGGTGATAAGGGCATTCATTCATACAAGGCCTATGATATAATTTCAACATATCCTATACAAGTAATTTGGGAGGCTCTCTCAAGGTGGTGGTGCATTATTTCCGTTTTGCTAGATGGCTCAAATATAAATAAAATGGGGAATTTGAAGTGGATTACACAGGGAGGGTATTCCCTTTGTGGAAGCCATGGTGGACGGAAACATTTTAGTGTTGGGAGATTTAGATGACCCCGAGCCTTCATATAGAGATTAATTTTTGCTCTTCCCCGAATATAAATGTTGTGGATCATCATCTTTTGGTTGTTCACATAATATCTCTTATGTTTAGTATTTTTTTATAATGTCTCTTCAAATGGTGTCATGCATATCTACATATTTGGTATTTTTAGTAGTTATGATGTCTTTGCAAATGGTTTCATGCATATCAAATGGTTTTTTTCATATCTCACATGTAGGTAACACGATTTACATGTGGGGTGTGGGAGTGAGTTTTCACCATAGTATATGTGATGGACGAGAAGTTGGTCAATTTCTACATGGTCTTGCAAAGATGGCAAAGGGAGAAGATAAGCTCTCATGTGAACTAATATGAAATAGACATCTATCAAGCCCGAAGATCTTACACATCTCCAATTTTATCACTTGTATTCACTACGCCCTTTAGTCACAACTGAGCAATGGATTCCTACCTCTCTTGTTATAAACTTTGACGCAATAACACGTATAAAACAATCTATTATGGAAGAATATAAAGAATTTTTCTTTGCATTCAAAATTGTGGCAACATTGACTTGCAAGTGAATACAAAGGTTCTTCAAGTTCCACATACTTAGAATGTGAATCTTATCTTTCTTTATCATTTGTGAGAAAATCATTTGATCCCCCATTTCTAACTAGATACTATGGTAATGCTATTGGTTTTGCATGTGTAATAGATAATGTCCAAGACCCGTTAAATAGATCTCTTTTCCATGTTATAAATATTATAAAGAATTCAAAGACATCTTCAATCAAACAAGATTCAACGTCAAGCATCTTGAAGAACCCATCTCCATTAGACGTGACTTTTAGACAAGAAAATGTAGTTGCATTAACTGATTTGAGGCTATTGGGATTTCATGAAGTGGATTTTGGGTGGGGAGATGTAGTGAATGTAAGACATGTACAATGGATGATAAATGAGATAGTTATACAAAAAAATTATATTCCTATGACCCTTCAAATACATACTTAATGGAATCAATCTTTTAATGTTGATGACCTCATCAATGGTGAAATCATTTCAATTTGAAGTAGAAAACATGATAAAAAATATACCACCATAGTGTGAAACTCGTAACTCAAGCCTTGTGTTTTCTAAATAAACATTTGAAATAAAAAGTTTTGATAGAAGGAGAGTAATTATTGGTTAATTGTTGCATGCTGGTCTAAAAATAGAAGTTGGACAATTCACCCAAAAGTATAGATTATCCTAAATTTAGTACAATATTGATTTTTTTTTAATTTCAATTTATTCCATCATTGAGTTATAATATGAATTGTTATTATGTTATTATCTTGCCAAAGACAGTGTATATAGGCTTCAAAAAAATAATTTCACTTTCTTGCTTGACCAATCACAATGATGCATGTGACATTTTATATCATTTGTATATAGTTTTTCAAAATTATATATATATATATATATATATATATATATATATATATAAAAAACTGATTTGATTTTTCTGATTGGATTGAAAATAAATTATAGCCATCTCAAGAATTTTCTAATTAATAAAAATAGGAATTTTCATATACTATAGTTTAAACATTATAATTATAAAATGTTGACACATTGTAGTAAATGTTGCAAGTACAACATTAAATCAATTGTCAATTCATCTCCATCAGGGAAACTTGTACATGAGAGTCATGGCGACAGTGACTATGTTGGTGATGTCAGACGGTGTGGTCCTCGAATTCCCAACCAAACACGCAACAAAAATGCCCATATTTATCAAGATTTCAAATCGAACTTGTCTCGAACCAATTGTTTGAATAAGTCTGGTCTAGGTAATCCTACACATTTTCCTCTCGCATAGTCTTGGCTTGCAATCATTCCCACCCAAAAAACTCTTCTCGTTGATTTCCCTTTCACATGGAGGAAGAGGGAAAGATACAAATCTTGGAGAGGCATAAGTGGGATAGCAGGAAAACTAAGCGCCTCCTAATGCAAGAGACATTACACCCGAATGAAGTGCCTCCTAATCCTTAATCATCTTCTTCTTATTCTCGCATACAATAAAAAAAAGCGACATGCGGTAGTTTCCTGTCACAAAGAGAATTGAACCCACTTCAAATATAGATACAAATCCATATCAATCAATTTTTATATAGTAAAATGAGAAGATACCAGTGATTACAGATTTATCTCCGTGTGCAGACCTGATTTAACCCATAATGGTACTGATTTTAGGAAGGCTATTAGAGAGAGCTCAGCAGAGCATAGTTCCCGTAACCTTATGTTTATTTAATTATGTGAGTACAAAAACCTACCCTACCATTGTTAGTAAAGCAGAGCCCAGACTTTTGCACTCACTGCAACTATACAATTACTACTAAATTTTGGGTTTCAACATGGCTAACGCCTCTCGATCTCAAATAAAGTGCTTGTATTATTATGGCAAGGAAATAAATTTATTTTTTTGTAAAATCAAACAAATCATTGTTTATTATTAACTACCTTTAAATCCACTTTTATGACATAATATTGCTTTGTAGAATTTGTCAAGAACACTATCATTATTATTAACCTATTTTCATAAATTCATTCATGATCTATATTATTAAGTGTGTTATTTTTTTACACTAAGATTTTTTTGTATTCACCTACCACAAGATCTCATGGATGATGTTGCTATGAATAAATAATTATTTTCTACATGTAAATCCATTGTCACAAACAAATGAATCAATCTATAAGAATTACCTACTATTATTTGTTTATAATAAAATTGAATTCAGATTTTTATTTAATAAAGTAATTATTAAGTACAATTATTAGCAATGTAATACTTCTAATAAATCCTTCTATATGCCTATCGGCCTCTCACAAACACCTATGGATGCTTTTTCTAGTTATCTACAATTTTGTATCATGTCATATTTTTATTTGTTATAATGTCTCTACAAATGGTTTCATGCATATCAAATGGTTTACTACATATTTCACATGTAGGTAACATGATTTGCATGTCGGGGTTTTGTTGTGGGAGTGAGTTTTCACCATAGTATATGTGATGGATGAGGAGAGCTGCTCAATTTCTACATAGTCTTGCAGAGATGGCGAGGGGAGAAGATAAGCTCTCATGTGAATCAAGTTATCTAATTTTGCGTACATGGGAAAATTGGACAACGGGGTCCTATTATGATAAAATCAGGGCATTAGTCCCAGGAACCCCTTGTCTTCACTATGACAGAGATTAAATGATTAAAATAATTAATAAATTAATAAGTGAGTTCACCTAGCTTTAAAATAGGGTCAACTCAATGAGTCCGGTGTGTATTCAAATTTCGGAAAGAGCTCGGGGTAACTCGGGCTCGGTGGATTCACTTAAACATAGAGTGGAGCTCGGTATGGAGCACTATGTGGAGCTCAAAAGAATGATTTGTTAGATGAGTTTTTCTCATGGAGGAAGCAAGCTCACGGTAGGGTCTCTGTATAGTGAATTTGTAAATAACTTGGGTCAGGTAGAAATGGCCAGGCCAAGTCATTGGTACCATATGGTAGGAGCTCGACAAACTTAGAAATCAACAAATCAATGTAGAGAGCTCGCTCTAGCGATTCATAGGGTGAAACCAAGTTTTGTGGATTCTTTTGAAGTTCGAGGCGGTGGTATATTAATGAAGTGATCTAAGAGTATGACTTGGCGATTGTTGTTATGACAAGATCGGAGCTTAAGGATGAATAAAACCAAGCTCTCATGGATTCATCATAGGTCAATTGGGTGGGGAGGATAAAAATATGCGGAAGCTCATAGATTAGGCCAAGCACGAGCCAAATATGGGCGAATGATAATGAAATAGAGGGATTGCGAGATATCAAAGAGCTCAGTATGGATTTTCTGAGCTAGTTCGTAGATAAACTAAGTTTTTGATCTCAGCGTTGTAGTGGTCATGTTTAAGAAAGTCGAAAAGTCATTTTGGATCATCCTCATGAGTCACGTTTTTGGAATCTTGCTTCAGAGTTATCCATTTTGGAATTTTAGAGATTTTTGGGATCAAAAATGTCGAGCGAGTTGAAAATTTCCGAAGCCCGAAACCCGAAAATCTAAAATTTGGATTTTTGTGTTTTCAAGATTCATGAGTGAATGGATTTAGAGTTTGGGGATTGTGTGTTTTGGTGTTGAAGCGGTTTCCAAGGATTGAGTTAGTTGGTGACTCATGAAGAGTCTCGAGTCCTTCGCCAATTAATCGGTGGCAAGTCATCTCATGTTTCAGATTATGGGAACCGGTTTGCCCGCTAACGATTGTTATTGGTTACGCCGAGTTACTCGGTCATTGATGACCTAGAAAATGGTTAGAGCTCCATGAAGAGAAGGAGCATGGTTGTGGTGGTGTAAAGCACATTTTGGTAGCTTGTTAAGGAAAGGAAATTGTCATCGAGGTGGAGAATGTTACATGCTTGAGTCAAGGATGCAATCATGGTGAGTGATCTCGATGAGGCCTTTGTCTCTACAAGAGCTCGTCTCAACGTCAGCAAAGGAGGACAGATCGAAGGAGGTTAAATACTTGGAACTTAACGATGGTCATAGTGATGAAGGATCTCGGCTTGTGATGATCTACAAAATAACTTGACTTTGCATAGTAGGAGATCCGGTCGAGTGATGTCGTTATACTTGGAGGTGAAGCTTATCGGGTAAATGGAGCACAAAATTTGTGGGATATAGGTTTTGGTAAAAACTCATGAAGACATGTTTAAGCTCTTTATGTCATTACAGAGTCTAATTACACAACGAGTGTGAGGGAGATCAGATCATTGACGGAATGGACATGAATCACTATAAGCCAGGATTACAAGCCAATGGGTTTCACATGAGTCGTTGAGCCAAGGTAAGGATTGGGCTATGAGCTCACAGAGAGTAAACATGAATGAATAAGGTGTGCAACTCAAGTTTGAGCTCCGAGTGTAGTTGTCTTTGTGACATAGTTTGGAGCTCAAAAAGTTGGAGCTCAAGATCAAACACATATGGTAAAAGTGTTAAAACAAGGTCGTTTGAGCTCATGATCGAGCAAGGAAGGTTAATGGCTTGTTTGCAAGATGACTTGGGAAAACCCATAGAAGTATCAAATATGACTTGTTAAATAGCCATCGATGAGCTAGCTAGGAGGACTGATGGATGTCGACTAAAGTATGAATACCTTCATTCGAGCTTGTGAATGGTTCCTGAGGTGGGAAGATAGAATTCGCAAAGAGCTCACAAGACCATGAAGTTTCAAGTGACTCATGAAGGAATTCTGTAACATGCATAAGAAAGGGCTGAGGCTTCCAAGTTAAAACTAGTGAGGAACTCGTGATCAACACGTAATAAGGAGATCGATTTGAAATAGGAATTGGTTGTGGCGAGCTTACAAATAGATCTTGTGGAGTCAATCCATATGGAGGAGTTTACAGAGAGAGTGAGTTGTGTCGGTGGAAGCTCGTTGAAGATAGTTCCCGAGCCAAACAAATACATGTAGGGCTCAGCTGAGCCATCAAGTAAATCTAATGAGCGGTGAGCCCATGCAAGTGTAAAGGAGATCTGTAACTTTAGGTGAGTAAGAGCTCGGTCGCATCGGTAGGAATATGAAGAGATCGGTGGAAATTTCATTTTAGAAACTCAATGCGGTGAGCATTGGAAGTGATGGAGGAGCCATGTTTCAAGACCGGGCTGGTCAAGAAGCATTCGATGTGATTGAAGCTTGATGTGGTGGAGAGTTTGTTTCAGAACTTGGCGGTAGGAGCTTAGCTCGGTGGTAGTTAATGAAAGTGGAGATCGAATCCAACTCGGTGAGTTAGTTTGGCGAGCCAACCATTGAGTTGGGCCATTTTTGGCTTTTTTCCTTCAGTGCAAACTAGTCAACAAAAGGGTACCAAACTTTAATTAATTTAATATTTTTTATTTAAATATTTTAAATAATAATATTTATTATTATTATTTAAATATTATTTTAATTAATTGAGAAGACTATGTCAACAAACATTAATGATGCATGATGGAACTTTCTCAAGTGGTTCAACCAAATGTAATAAATGATACATCATGTACCTTCAATTTAGGAATGGAATTTATGACTCTTTCTCTCCTCTCTCTCAATTTATTCTATAAATATAAACTGGAAGCTCATTCCAAGGGGTTCCAATAGGTCAAATAGGTTAGAAAGTTAGACATCTTAGGAAAGTGCAATTTTCAAGATTCCTCTCTCTTTTGCAAGTTGTCCTTGTGTGTTGAGAGAAATTTCAAGCCTCCTCTTCAAGACTGTAATGGAAACCATTACCTCTTCTGAATGTATGATGCATTGTGCACGTTATTGAAGTAATAAAAGTGTGTGTTTTGTGACTAATCTTGGTCCTTTCATCCTTCTATACTTCCTTGTGCCTTTTCTCATGCTTACAGGTACATTGTGCAAGTTCACGTTTCTATTGCAGGTTCTTAGAGTTCTGTGCTTATCGAGTGGTGGATTATTGCATGCAGTTGAGTTGTGGTGTCCATTCACCCTTCTTAAGTTCATCCTTCTTCACTGGGAAACTGATATATTGCTTTGTCTGATCAATTTTAACAAAGGGAACACATGTTTCTTATTTTATGGTATTTTGTACCCTCTCTAAGTTGCAATAGGTGAATTTGATCCAGGTGCACACACCCTCTTCAAATAACCCTTTTTAGTTTGAAAACACCCTTTATTTGGTGTATCACCATCCCTAGTATATTTTCATTTCTGCAAATCTCTTTCCCTAAAATCCCATGAAAATGTTAGCATAGGACTAGATAGCCTTTTTATTACACTAGGAGTAGTACAACACTCGGTTTAGGAAGAGGAAGCCGGCCTTCTTCGAAGGTTCACATAGAGCCCAAGTCCCACAGCTTGAGAGGTGATTACATATGTCTCAATCACACCGAACATCCTGCTTCACATTCGGCCATTCAAAGGGTGTGGTGATTTGGCAACAACATGAACCAATATGGAATAGATATCTCAAGCCTAAAGATCTTACACATCTTTAATTTTATCACTTGTATTCGTTACACCCTTTAGTCACAACCGAGGAATGGATTCCTACCTCTCTTCTTATAAACCTTGACATAATAACACGTATAAAACAGATCTATTATGGAAGAATATAAAGTATTTTGTTCTGCATTTGAAATTGTGGCAACATTAACGTAGCGAGCGAATACAAAGGTTCTTCAAATTCCACAAACTCAAAATGTGAAGCTTATCTTTGTTGTCGATGTGAGGAAATCATTTGATCCCCATTTCCAATTGGATACTATGCTAATGTTATTGGTTTTCATGTGTAATGGATAATGTCCAAGACCTCTTAAATGGATCTCTTTTCCACATTATAAATATTATAAGGAAATCAATGACATCTTTAATCAAACAAGATTAAACATAAAACATCTTGGAGAACACATCTCCATTAGATGTGAATTATGGATAAGAAAATGTAGTTGCATTAACCAATTTGAGGCGATTGGGGTTTCATGAAGTGGATTTTGAGTGGGGAGATGCATTGAATCTAAGACCCATACAACGGATGACAAATGGGATAGTTATACCAAATGTTTTTTTATTTTCCTACAACCCCCAAAGATATGCCTAATGGAATCAAGATACTAATGTGGATGACTTCATCAATGATGAAATCGCTTAAATTTGAAATAGAAAACATGATAAACAAATATATTGCCATGATGTGAAACTCAGTAATAAATCAAGCCTTGTGTTTTCCAAATAAATATTTGAAATAAAAGGTTTTGATAGAAGTACTACACTTTCAAGTTTAGAAACATTATTTTTCAAAATTATAAAACATGTAATATGGAAGGAGATTTGTAACACCCATTCCAACAAAATCTATCAATAAATAGAAATGGAATGTGAGGATGATGAGGTGGCTCCATGTAGGATGCCACTTCATCATTCCTCCATTCCCACACTCAAGTCAACACACCATGCCCAAGACAATAAATGAGCATGTAAGAACTATGACAACCCACATGGCACACAAACTTGCACACCATGCCTTCTAAGGACAAAATTAATTGAGGTAGAAGGAAAGTGCAATTATTTTCTCTCTTTTACACTCCAAAAAGGATAAATAAGTCAAAAATAAACTTCCCAACCCATAGGTAGGGTTGTTGGGTAAATTTAAGAGGCATGGGACAAGCTTAGCTTGTCCCACAAGCCTCCAAAAAGGCCCCCTAAGTCAAAATACGAATTTTAAAGTTGAGGTGGAGTAAAACACACATAAACTAACATAAATATCACTTACAACAAGGACCATCTAACCTCATAATTACCTATTTATCACATTTCTATTCTAGTTAACCAAATAAAAAGGATTAGCTTAATTAAGACACATTATTACAAGCTAATAAAGTGACATCAATTCCAAAATTTAAATACATAAAACAAAAATAAAGCACATACAAAAATTAAAAGAAAGGGAACACATATCACCCCATGGCCACACATATGAGGTCACCCCAAGGAAACCTCCTAAAAAGGCATCTAAAAAAACACAACACTATAACATTACGTAAGTTGTCAAATTTTGGCCACATTTCTCAACACCCGACATCTTTATGTGGTTGGTCCCATATCCCCTTTCGATGTATGTGTTAAAATGTCCTGCACACAAACAAAATACATCTCGGCCTTTCGGTACCGTATTAACAACATCGAGGCAATATACATAATAAACAATAATCATCATTCGAATCTAAAAATTCTATTGTCCATCATCATACAATTAATTTTATTCTGACATCCATTAAAAAGCATAATTTTACTCAAAACATCCAATCACATGTTATGCATCTAAATACGACATGCTAGTATAAAATCAGAATATCAAAATCAACATATATAATTGTCTATCATCATCGTCTAGTGCATCATAATAAAAGTTTAAACTACATAATGTCGCTAGTCTAAATATTTACATAGTCCATCATCTACTAATCAAAATATAATGCTCAAATTTATAAGTACAAATCCAACAATATCAACATCAAAACGAAATAGTGTCGAAGAGGAGTGGGCACTACAAGATTAGTTATTGTTTAATTGTTGATTTAGAAATCGAAGTTGCACTCTTCACCCAAAAGTATAGACTATCCTAAATTTACTACAATATTGAACTATGCTTTATTTTTCTTTCAAATTATTCTATCATTGAGTTATAATATAAATTATTACTATGTTATTGAATTTTGTTTGCTCCTAAAAATTTATGATTAAGGTTTGCAAATTAAAAATTAAAATATTTTAATTTCTTATTATTTATTAAATAAAATATGTAAATAATTTATATAATATTATTTTCAATATATTGTACTATATTGTTATAAAAAGTTTTTTCCTTCTTTAAAAATTGAGCTCTCACTACATTATAAAATTATTAATGTTATTATGTCCCTCATGTTATCTTGATATGAATATTTATGATACTTATAAAAATATATTTTTTTATGTATGTGTAAAAAGGAAAAATACACTTATTGGTTAGGATAAAATTAGATTAGATTCAACATATGGGCAACACTAAAATGTATTATGTTTTAGATCAACATAAGGACTAGTGGTTATCTTGTGTAAGCCTAATCAAAGGCATCGCTAATGAATACAAATAAGTCGGAATGTTACTAATCTTATTCAAGATATAGACTACCAAAGTTTTGTTTTAAGGATTCAAGTGACTTATAACACAATTGTATATTCACATTGCCTCTTACGAAATTTAGTCTAATATGATTGATAGCTCATTTAAGTGGGACTTCATAGAATTGTAGAATCTTGAAATTACTTTCTTCAAAAAAAGATTGAAAATTGATTTAAATTTTTGTATATGGTTTGTATTCCTTATTGATGGTTTATTTTTAATTAGTTGCATCCGCATAACTTTCATAACATGAGATACGCATAAATTTTATTTGTCACTTTTATTAATGATTTCTCTGTATAGGTTATCGACACATTAAATTCTAGTGTGTATCTTAAGAGGCACATTAGTAGTTGGGTTGGGTTGGTTGGTGGTACATGGCAAGAGAGTCGACATGGCATTTCCATAGCTTGCCCTAACATGCCTTCCTTATTACCTCATTATCTCCTCTTTATGACCACTTGATATCATCCGTAATACCATCTTCACATCAATTACCTCCTATTATGTTACACCCCTAATATTATCTCCATATGAGTATTAAGGTTATGGAATGTAGTACATAACCTTTATCTTTCATTTATTATTATTTAATATTGTTTTAAGTGACCTACTTAGAATGAAATGATGCGACCACACATACTTATATGTCTATAAATATGGATGAATATGACTCTCCCAAATCATTACAAGATATATTATTGAATAATTTATTTATTGAATTATTCTTATATCCAAAGGTTTCCCCCTAAATAGATTATATTTCGGCATTTTTTCATTATCTTAAATAATATCATAACAAATGGTACGAGAGCATCAATTTTGGAAAAATTTCTTTCCACTATATATCATTGATAACTATGAATGTTTTGGGTAAGTGTGAGGAATCGGGAGCCTAAAGGGGGTCTTAAGTGGATGATTTAAAAAAATAAGAAACCTTAACTCGCACCAATTATATGATATGAATACACTTTGAATATGTTATAAGAATATGAATTGTAGCATTTCGAGTCTAGTTTCTAACTACTAATTTTGTTTTCAAAAACATAGTAGATAGTCGATCATACACCCCCACATTTTTAGCATTGTTTAATATTAATTAAAACAATTTGGTGGAAAGTTATATAAGATTGTTTAGTTTGGGACACTTTTGTTTTAAATAGTGATTATATATTTTTATTGATTTTCCATGTAAAAAACCATGAAAATTGATAAATAATAGATAGTGACCATAGGCCCCCCCCGAAATACCTAAAAAAATCAAAATTATTATTTTTGAATGATTAGTCATAGTTTGGGACTGTATAATTGTTAATCAATTTGAATGAACGAAAAAGAGATACATAAAGAAAGAGAGACATGTATAAGTAAAACAAAATGAGGTATACAAAGACATAGTTTGAAATTAATATAGTTGGAAACCTTATAATAGTCAAAAAATAAACAAATCATATACTTAGAAAGAGGAGAGTTTGCTTGACACCGTACTCATTTTTTTAACAAATGTGTCGAATCCTTTTGTAGAATTTTTCATAGAGGAAGATGGATTTCAACATTTTTAGTCCAAAACATGCAGTTGGGTGTGTTTTAACAAGTTCAGGCCTTAGGCTCAGGAATCCAAGCCACGTTAGTCCTTGAGGCATTTATCTTGGATGTATAAAGTAAAGAACACATATGAACTATAACACATACATGTTCCTTTAATTAAGTATAATACACACCCTTCAACGTCCCAATTTTGTTTTTTAAGCGAATTTAGTCCCCACACTATTTGTTTTGTATCATTGTACACATTTATGTGAGATTTTTGTAATTTGAAGTTGTCCCCACCCCCAATGTTATCTATATTGGAATCGTCATAAGGGATTAATATCAAAGTAAAAATAAGGGAAAAAATGACAAAAAAAAAATCAGAGCAATTATAAGTGATGATAATAAACAAAGTATATTGAATACGAAGAATCCATGGAGAGAAAAGTACATCTACTAACCCAAATGCACCAAACATTTTATACAAAGATGATTTAATGAATAATGATGATGAAATAATTAATGAGAATGAAGTGGATAACTATGTTGAAATGATTATTGATGATGAATTAAAGAATGATGTTAATATAAAAATGATAATCTATCTTTACCTAAGAATCTAATTGGCACTTTTAAAAATTACATGGAAAGACCAAATGATGAAAGTGACCCTAATAATGAATCTTTACCACTAAGAACACTTCCTTACTTTTTGTGTTCAATATCCATACACTTAATTACAATCGATGAAAAAAATTTGAAGTTAATTCCTAAAAAAATGTTAACTAAATTTTAAGAAGAAAAGGTATGGAAATTTGGAATAAATAATTTAAGAAAACAAATAATACTCAAAGATGTCAATTTCTTGTTACACAAATGAAACTAATTAAGATGAGACCTATAATGAAGAACTTAGGACTAAGAACATCTAATATTGATGGTTAAAGTGAGGCAATCATTGAAATTTTAAAATCATATCATATTGTAGATGTGAAAAAACACACCAAAAATAGTAATGCTACATAACACACACTTTATTTTTGTATAGTAATTGGTAAAACAATGAAAAAATATTGATTACAAAAATAAGTAGAACCTCAAAGTAAATAGAAAAACACTAATGAAAGAAATTGAAAGACGTAAGAGTCTTGAATCATCCAATTACTTTAACTAGTGGGAATTCTGTAATAGAATCCCACATAGAGACACCGATACATCTAATACTATAAAAGAATTACTTGTAATTTTTTTGAATAAGAGCACAAGGGTTTAACCAAATAGAAGAGATACGATAGTAAAAAGAGTTGATTCTTGTAATTGTGAACCACATTCAAAACATTTCTTAGATATGACCCAAACACAATTGGTCTCTAAGATTAAAAAGGAAAAATTAAAAATTTACATTAGTCATATTTTTTTTTCAAACGACCAAACCCTTCTAGGTAAATAACAATCACTCATGTACCACTTTTTTTTACATGCATAATGTTGAATTTTCAATTCTTTATGATGTTTTTTCTCATGTATGTTTTGTTTTGCATACGACAACATTTTGTAGAATTAAAAATTAAATTTCCCACTAAAATTAGTAAGTGCATTTATTCCTACCATAATTTTTGAAAGAACAAAGGATAATTTTTTTATTAAAAAGCATGTTTGGATGAAATTTTTTACATATGTGGTGCATTGCCACAATTTAAAATTTGTATCCATGAGGAGAGTCCACATCCAATCGAAAAGAATTAGTTGGTCTTAACAAGTAAAAAATATGTGACATATCAATTAAAATATTAAAAAGAGTCTAAAAGGTGTGAGAATGTTATATAACAAACACATTTATCAAAATATATGGTTGATTAAACTAAAATGAATTATATTAGCCTAATTTGATGCTATGTAAGCAGTAAATAAATAAATAAATACAATACTGAAATTACCCAAGCAAGCTAAGCAAGGAGAATATGAAAATATGAAACCCTAATGTGCAAAGAGGGTTAGAAAGGCCTTAGCTGATTTGCAGATGTCGCAGATCCGTGTGTTGCAGTGGATACCAACTGACAAGAGCAGAAACCACCGCAAAAGAGCTTGAGAATGTGTAGATATGGGATTTCTCGGCCAGACTGGGCACTGGAGAAGGATGGAGGCACTTAAGCCCCTAGTCTAAGATACGGTGCCCTGGCCTCAGAGAAATGCCGAGAACCTCCTCGAGGTGTCACCGAATGTTCACTTGTATTTGTCTTCAGCCACGTTTATGTCATTGTATGATCGTCAATGTCATTGAGACTGTAATAAAATAATCACCTCCAAAACCCTAGACAAAGCATCGAATCCTACAAAAAGAAAGATGCATCTAAAGGGATCGACTATCCTCATTTTCCAAATGGATGGAATTATCACCGAGCACTATACTACATCTCATACCCAATGTACTTATAGGTGTTTGTGTTTGGAAATCGTGCCCTAGATGCTCTTGTGCCGGCTACGCACTTTATGAGTAGTGAGAAATAACTAGATGTAGAATGTAATTAAATGGTGCCTGAAAAGAATAAACTCCCCTCATATGAAGTGTGATGCGGATGAACTATCCTTTGTCTAACATGATGGATCTAGATGGATTCAAATGGAGGAGTATAAGCCTTTGATGGATGCAACCTTAGGTGGTGATAGTAGAGCTTAGTGTTTTGTCCCTCATTATGGTAACATAACTTTATATTTATATAGTTCTCTTGCTTTAATTTTGTAACTAACCCCAAAAGGGCCGACCACCAAAAAGGTAGAAAGCTCAAACAACTAGAAAGTTTCCAAAAAGTGAGATGAAAGTGAAAAGAGGATCAAGGTTCCCAAAGGGAACTAGGGCACTGGGTACCCTGGTCCCGGTGGGTGCCCCCATCGTAAATAGGGAAAACACAAGATAAAAATATAGATTGGGAAAGTGTGGGTGCAAGATCGAAAGTAGCAATAGAAAACAATGTAGGATGGCCAAATACATGGGTTAATTAGTACTTGTCCATTTTTTCCCCTAACTAAAAATGAACAATGAGGGTCTACAAGATAAAATTGTCAAAGTTGGTGTATAAAATTTTCTAAAGTTCTTCTATACCTTCATGATGCCTTAGAAGGATCTTCAAACACATGGGAAGAAGGATATTCAAACATAACTCAGTTGAGCTAAATGGACATGATACGGGTTATGTTGATGGCTCAACAGCTTACATTTTTTACAAAATGGAGACAACCCTCCGCGTAGCTCAGTTGAGCCCAAATCAACATATAAGTACATTAATGCAAATTAAAATCATTTTAGTAGGCTTGTGTTTGAATTAGGTAAATTATTACAGCTCTTAAGCTCAAACTTGGAACATTGTGTTTGACAGGGTTGGGAGCTAGCTCGGGTTATGGTGAGTCAAAAATCATGATGGCTTGGGGGCCCATTAGCATACCTATATCAAGCGAGTTGTTACAAAGGAAATGAAGATGGTATTAGATGGTATCGAGTCAACACATGACTTATTGCACAACCCAATTTTCTCGGCCCTCATGTTAAGTGTCCTCCAAGAATAGCTTGGTCGAGATAAGAACAAGCTCGGTGAGTCTTAGACATGTTAGTGAAGTAACCATAAACAATCTCGAGTGATTCGATCAAGGACCAACACAAAAGAACGAGCCCGAATGCAAACGGATTTTGATGGACAACTCAGCTTAGAGGTTTGAGTTAAGTGAGAACTTGGTGGATCGTTGGGACATAGCTCCCTGCGGTGGAGTTTTTGGACAAGCTCATGATTTTGACAAACATTTGTACATTATGGTATGAATCTTGAGCCAAGTTTTGGATTGGTACGGGAGATGCTTTACACCAGGAACTTGGAAATATTTGGGTCGATTCGAGAAATATAGTAGGAACTCACAAGGATCCATTGACATTGACAAGGGGACTCAAAGGTTTCAAGCTAGCAATGAAGTGAAGCATCGGTGGTGCAACACAACATAGGGTCAATTTGGAAGATCTCGGACTTAAAGCTCGGTATCACAAAGGTGAGGTGGTGTGAAAAGATAAATGAGTTCCTTGTTTAGCGAGTCAACAAAGGCCCCGTAGGAGAGAGGATTAGGGTCTGACATCTTCTATTTCGATCATATAAGGAAGTGAGATGTCCCACAAATGAAGATGAGCTTAGCATAAGAAATTGGGAACTCGAGAGAGGCTCATTTGAGCTTGGGATGAGAATACAATGAAGATGAGATCATCGTAGAGCCATAACAATGGGAAACCAAGTCACCAGAGTAGGAGTAGGGATAAGTCAGTTTGAAAATCTCACATATAGCCAAGTTCTCAATGGCACTGGAACTTGGTTAGGCTGAGCCCATGGTAAATTCATAGGATGGACAATGAGCCATTCGTAGAGAAGGGAGTAGCTCGGTCCACCGAGAAAAGAATGATTCATTTGGTGCCTAAGGTCTATGGTGAGCCGAACATAGCTCATTAAGTTATGGGAAATTATAAGATTCATAGATAGAAAGTGGGAGTGCTATGATGGAGTGCCAACGTGAAAATCCCACTCGTGGGATATTTTTGGTTCTTTTCCTAGTCGAGTGGCTTAAGTGGTGTCTCAACCCCACATTAAAATTATTCACCAGAAAGTTGCTTAACATGAAAACTAGGGATCGAGGAGCCAATGCGCGAGGCTGATTCATAGGTGAGATGGAAAGTCATGGTGGAAATTAAGAAATTGGGGAGTTTTGAAATTCACGGCCATGGTGGAGATTCAGGGTGGTCAGACAAGTTATTATGACCGAAGGGAGTTTGGGACCCACTGGGAAATATTCCAAATGCGGATATTTGGGTTGCTTTGAGCCAGGAGGTTCAAATATTTTTTCCCATAGGAAGTGAGGTCGTGGAGTAAGCGATTTGTCGAGTCAAGTCCCAATCCCAAATGAATCGACATATAAATCAAGAAACGTGGGAGGTCATCCTAGCATGATGGTTAAGCTATTCAAATGCCAAAACATGAGGTAGTTCAGTTGAAGCTTAGTGGTCAAGAGGAAGAAGATAATATTCATACATGATTTTCAAGCTCGAGTTAGGTCATGTCAAAACTCAAAGGAAAAAATGATTACAGGTGATGCATAGAAAGTTGAGCTCCTGCATGGCTAACTCGGTGATGATGCATTCGGAAGATGCGAGGAGCCAACTCGGTGCAAACAAAGGAGCTCATTCGAGCTAAAAGTTAAAACTCGTAGAGAATGGAACCATGCAGTACAACAGAAAACCTCAAACTCAAACATTGAACAAAACAATGAAAGCTCGATAGATAGTATTTGAAGCTTGAACTTATGGGCATCACGCAGAATCACACTCAAGCTCGTGGAGGACTTGACATCGAGTTCAAGCATGATGTAAGCCGATGGCATTAAGGGCACCAAGCTGACATGGTTGGGTGATGCCAAGAACTTGGATTGATATGAAGCGAGGCAATCGGTGGTGGGTCAGGCTGAGAGGCCAAGTCGGTAGATGGAACTTAGAAGTTAAAGGAGAGATCATGGTTGTGGTGATCTCGGATAAATGTCCTCGAATGAAGGATCACAGGAGCTCAGGGTGAAGGTGGTAAAATATATGGGCCACCGAGTTGGAGGGAAGGACTCAATGTGGGAGAATATTCAATATCACATGGGAGTAGCTTAGCTAGTGGGAGTATAGAGATGGAGTTAACTTGGGATTGATGGCGAGGAAGGCACAACTCGATGGGGCCAAGGAAATGGTTCTTACAAACGAAGTTGTTTTAGCTTAGTGAGTCGTGAATATTTTTAGAGCTCTCACAAAATGATGAGGTGGAACCCCGAGTTACTTGGGGAACTCTAAGAGTTATCAATACGCATCGCTGATGACACAGAGTTCGTTAAATCGAGCTATGCAGAGAAAATCACATGTGTCAATGAGCTAGGAGGAGGAGGGTAGAGCTTGATTCATTCGAGCTCGATGTGAAACAAAAGGATTTGGGTTGTGCATGGCCAAGCTATGTAGAAACAAAGTAAGCTAGCATCATGGAAGTACATGATGAGTTATCCATGCATTAAATCGAGTCAATGGCATAGTTCCAAGGTGTTGAACATATGTATGGAGCTCGTGGACAAACTCATGTATGCGGTCTCGGCACTCAGATGACATACTGAGCTCGATCCTGTAATTCAAAGGAGCTCGATCTTTGATGGAAGATCTCGGTTGCACGCAAGGATAAAGGAGCTCGATTCTTGCAAAAGAGCTTAGTTTCAGTTAATTTTGAGCAAGTCATTCAATGAAGAGCTCATGTTGTGAGAACTCACGGAGCGAGCCAATCCTTCATGATACCAAACTAGCTCAAGTAGTGGTGAAGGCTGAAGGAGCTCGATCCCAACTTCTGAGATTTCTCTTCAAGCCAACCACCGAGTTGGACTCATTTTTGGACTTTTCTTCATGACCCCTCCCTCTTTGAGTCAAACCGATCAACGGGGGTCCCACCATTATTTTTAATTAATTTAACATTTTTATTTAAATATTTTAATAATAATATTTATTATTATTATTCAAATATTTTATTATATATTATTTTAATTAATTAAGGAAAGCTAGGTCAATAGGCATTAATGGCACATGATGGAAGATTCTCAAAGTGGTTCAACCAATTGTAATAAATACATCATGTTTCTTCAATTTAGGAATGTAATTATGACATTTCCTCTTCTCTCACATATTCTTCTATAAATGTAAGTTGGAAGCTCATTCTAAAGGGGTTTCAATAGGTCGATAGGTTGAAAAGTTATACATCTTAGCAAGTGCAATTTTTCAAGAGTCCTCTCTCTTTTGTAAGTTGTCCTTGTGTGTTGAGAGAAATTTCAAGCCTCCTTTTCAAGACTATAATGGAAACCATTTCCTCTTCCAAATGTATAATGCATTATGAACATTATTGAAGCAATAAAAGTTTGTTTTTGTGTCTAATCTCTATCCTTTCATCCTTTTATACTTCTTTGTGCCTTTTCTCATTCCTACAGTACACATGTGCAAGTTCACATTTCTATTGCAGGTTCTTGGAGTTATGTTCATATCAAGTGGTGGAGCATTGCATGCAGTTGAATTGTTGTGTTTGTTCGCCCTTATCAAGTTCATCCTTCTTCACTGGAAGAATGATAACTTGTTTTTTTGATCGAGTTTAATAAAGGGAATGTGTGCTTCCTAGTCTTTGGTATTTTGTACCCTCTCTAAGTTGCAGTAGGTGAAGTTGACTTGTGGTGCACACACCCTCTTCTAATTAACCCTTCCTAAGTTTGGAAATACCCTTTATTTGGTGCATCACTATCCCTAGTATAGTTTCATTTTCTGCACATCTCTTTCCCTAAAACCCATGAAAATGTTAGTCTAGGAATAGATAACCATTTTATTACACTAGGAGTAGTAAAACACTTAGTTTAGGAAGAGGAAGCCGGCCTTCTCCGGAGGTTCACCTCGAGCCCAAGTCCCACAACTTGAGAGGTGATCCCATGTGTCCCAATCACACCAAACATCTTGTTCACATTCTTGCCATTCGAAGGGTGCAATTATTTGGTGACAATAGTTTTTGGCATGCCCAAAGTGGGATAGAGAGAGTTGGTACTTCTCTTCTCACTTACACAAGTCAAAGTACCTGACGACTCTATATCTCTAGATTCCAAATCTTAGTGCGTTAACTTTGCGAAGAATTCGTGACAGAGCTTCTTCAAAGCAAGTAAATTATCACCATATCAAACTATCCTTGTCTCCTCCAAGGAGAAGGAGAAGAGGCATCTCAACATCACCCGTTGCAGCATTATTTAATTTCATTAATTTGTTGTGCTCTTAGTGAAATTTCAGCCTTACGAGGCATACCCAAGCACAACTGGTAGACTCCATTAGTCAAGGTGACTTACTTTCCATGTTGCAGATTTTTAGTTTTACCCATTTCCATCTAGTTTTCTTCGACATCTTTCCATTCATGAGGCAGGTTCCATCATGACTTCATTTCCACAATGGGATTCCCACTTGCAGCAATGGTAGTTCTTTCCATCTTCAGGGTATTACAATTCACCTCCAGACCAATTTCATGAAAAATATCAGTCTGAGCATGCATTCCCACATGAGCAAGATACAGGTTGTTTTGGTCACCCACCAGACTGGGAGGATACTAAAGAACAATGGCATGTAGATTCTAAAATCTATCATAAACCTAAAGAAGACCACTTACAGAAGAATGTTCAAGAGTTGGATTATAACATGGTGCAAATAAGGACCAATGAAATGGTAAAGGAAGCTCAGTTGGCTTCAAAGATTCCATACCCCCGGATTAACCCTATACCATGTGAGCTTAATCCTCAACAAAAGCTTCAATTCATAATCAATACGATGCCTCAAGTTGGAGAATGGATCAAGAAGAGGGACATTCAAGAATATAATGTTAGTCAATCTTATCAATGGGAGGCCCCTGCATTACCACCTTACAACCCTCTTTCCATGTCTCCATCCATGCAGTTTCAACTTGAAGCACATGATCCTAACCTTCCAGTTTCTACCCCTACAGTGGAATTCACTACTTCATCTTCTATTCCTCCATTCCATCATGAATCTTCCATGCCTCATTCTTCTAAAGTTCCTTCTTTTCTATGAAGGCCACCAAGACAAGAAGTTGAATCTCTTCCACTTCCTCAAATGGTGAGTAAATTAGTTGAATCCCAATTCATCCCTCGTCTGGTTGTCCCAAACCCATTTTGGGAGGAGCATCTTCAAGAAATGAGTGAAAGGGAGGAATATATGGTTGAGGAGAATAGAAATGGAGAGCATGCAGAGAATCTGAAGAAATGGGCTGCAAAACTTAACATCAAGCAAACTTCATTCCTGACTAAACCTTCCTAGAAGTTGAGGCTCAAGAATAAGCGAAACAAAATAGTTTTGTACCAGAAACAAATCCAGAGATGAACGATGAAGACCAACAGTCTACATGTTTAGAATGTAGTATTCACATTGGCTCCATATCATCAGAGGAGTTTGGATCACCAAAAGTGGCCAAACCAGTAGTGGAAGAGCATGTGCATGATAAAGAAGAAAGACTCTCAAGTGTACAAGCTGATTCTAATGAGTGCAATGATCCTAATTGCCATGCATGTCAAGAACTTGTAACACTTCTAGAGGGTTGTAGCAGCTTTCCAAGGTCATCATTAGATGTTACAATTAGCCACAAGAAGTTTCATGAGACCAAGGCAGATTTAGAGGTCATGAATGTGGATGAGACCATGCAGAGGCTTTCAAATCCTTTTCCCTCTCTACCTTCTCAAAAATCTGATTTTTTAGATGAATTTGATCTTTCTAATTTCATGTTTGAGAATGAAGAATATCAAGGTGAAGGAGGTTCTAGTTTAGAGGATACTCATATTGAAGAAGAACCTTTGACACAATCAGAGAATGAAGAAGCAAATTATCTATCAAATTTGGAAGAATTTTTGATGGACAAGAGCCTATGGAACTTGACAAATTTTTTATTCCGTCACTTCTTTTCCAACACAAAGTGTTGATGAAGAGGGACATGCTCAAGAACAACTCATTACTCATAATTTTCCTTTGGAATCAGAATTGGAGGAATTGAGTCTTCTATATCCCTAATCACATGTAAAGGAGGAATGCACATGAGAAGATTGGACCAATATAGAAGCATTGAATGAAGATTATACCATGGAGAGCTTTCATTTTTAGTTATGGAACCTGTTTTAGTTAACGAATCTATGATGGAGGAAAGTATTCTTGAATATTTTTCTTCCCCTAACAATCTTCAAAATCTGCAAATCAAAGGGTTTGAATTTTCAAATTCCATGTCGAATAAGGGAGATGTCACTGCAATACCATCCATCTAGGTGGAAGATAAGTTGTTTGTAAATGGGAAACAAGAGGGAAATCAGGTCACAAATAACCATCTTTTTCAAGGATGTCTTGAAATACTTTCTTGTTAGATTTTAAGTTCAAAGCAACAAGAATATTCAACAGGTTATACCATCTCCCATCAGGTACCTGGCTTCATTAAATCCAAAAGAGAAGCCAGAACCAATCACATTCATTCCAAAATGAGAGGATGAGTTTTACAATTCTGAGGATCAGCTGCAATGCCTCTACAAGAAAATGCAGAGCAACTAAAAGAGGAATCCTTTCTCTTTCTAGTTGATACCTTGGTGGACCAAGTGGAGAATATGGCTAGATTCAATTCTTTACTCTCACTTTCAGCCACGTCCATTTTCAAATCATCTGCATGGAAATCCATTGTGAGGAAAGGAATCTATTTTTCATAGCCATTGTAAGGTTTGTTTAACTCACATTTTCATCCAGTTAGCATAGAGTAGGAATAGGTTTTCTTTTAACAGAATAAGTGCTTTGCACACCCCGCATGTCTCAATTGGGGCATGTACAATTTTTAGTTTTAGGGTTTTTTTCTTTTTTTTGTCGCTCTTGTGTTGTTCTCGCATATAGTTTCATCATTAGAGGTTTTTCAAGGAGGAGAAGGAAGGTTCAAAGTTTTAATAAGAGTTTCATGATATCCCTAATTCAATATCTACTTCATTCAAAATTCTGTAGTGTTCATGATGTCAAGCATTCAACAGATTCAGTATACCTCATGCCTAACATTTCAGGGAGGTCCAAGATCAGATTTTCTCAAGGGGATTCTGGGATGTATCATAGAAGATCAAATTAATCTCAAAATTCAAACATAGAGTCCATTCCCAATGGACGACTTAAGGCTATTGAAATCATGCTTAGTAGGCAATCATCCCCGAGAGGTTGCCAAAAATGTTATCCATTTTTTCCCTAAGTAAAAATGAACAATGGGGGTCTACAGACTAAAATTTTCAAAGTTGGTGTATAAAATTTTCTATAGTTCTTCTATACCTTCATGATGCCTTAGAAGGATTTTCAAACACATGGGAGGAAGGATTCTCAAACATAACTTGGTTAAGTTAAATGGACATGATATGGGTTATGTTGATGGCTCAAAGAACCTTACATTTTATAAAAAATGGAGACAACCCTCTGCTTAGCTCAGTTGAGCCCAAATAAAAATATAAGTGCATTAATGCAAATTAAAATCATTTTAGTAGGCTTGTGTTTGAATTAGGTAAATTATTACAGGCTCTCGAGCTCAAACTTGGAACATTGTGTTTGACAGGGTTGGGGAGCTAGCTCGGGTTATGGTGAGTCAAAAATCATGATGGCTTGGGAGCCCATTAGCATACCTATATCAAGTGAGTTGTTACAAAGGAAACAAAGATGGTATTAGATGGTACCGAGTCAACACATGACTTATTACATAACCCAATTTTCTCAGAGCCCTCATGTTAAGTGTCCTCCAGGAATAGCTCGGTCAAGATAAGAATGAGCTCGGCGAGTCTTAGACATGTTGGTGAAGTAACCATAAACGAGCTCGAGTGAGTCGATCAAGGACCAATGCAAAAGAACGAGCCCGAATGCAAATGGAGTTCAATGGACAACTCAACTTAGAGGTTTGAGTTAAGTAAGAACTTGGTAGATCGTTGGGACATAACTTGCTACAAGTGGAGTTTTTGGATGAGCTCATGATTTTGAAAAACATTTGTACATTACGGTATGAAGCTTGAGCCAAGTTTTGGCTCGATACGGGAGATGCTTTGCACTGGGAACTCGGGAATATTTGGGTCGATTTGAGAAATATGGTAGGAGCTCATAAGGAGCCATTGACATTGATGAGGGACTCGAGGTTTCGAGATGGCAATGAAATGAATCATCAATGATGCAACTCAAAGATAGGGTCAATTTGGAAGAGCTCGAGACTTACAAGCTTAGACCGATGGTGAGGCAAAGTGTGAAAAGATAAACGAGTTCTTTGTTTAGTGAGTCAAAAAGGGCCTGTAGGAGAGAGGCTCGGGGTTGGAATATTTTAGTTTAATGATAGAAGGAAGTGAGATGGCTCACAAATGAATCTCAGCTCGGCATAAGAGATGGGGAAGCTGAGAGAGGCTCATTCGAGCTTGGCATGAGAAGGTGATGAAGATGAGCTCATTGCAGAGCCATAACAACGGGAAACTAAGTCACCAAAGTAGGAGTAGGGATAAGTCATTTTCAAGAGCTTAAATGTAGCCAAGTGAGCAATGGTAGTGGAACTCGGTTGGGCTGAGCTCATGGAAAGTTCACAAAAACATGACTTAGTGAGACATTCATGGAGAAGGAAGAATCTTGGTCCACCGAGAAAAGAATGAGTCATTTTATGCCTAAGGTCTGTAGTGAGATGAACATTGCTCATTGAGTTATGGGAAATTATAGGATCCATAACCAGGTGGGAGTGTTATGATGGAGTACCAATGTGAAAATACCGCTTGTGGGATATTTTTGGTTCTTTTCCCAGTCGAGTGGCTTAAGTGGTGTCTCAACCCCACAATAAAATTGGGACGGATCTCTAGAAAATGTCGGTTCCTCTATCTATCTCTAATGCTACTGCTACTCCTAGTGTTGGAAAGAAAAACTAAGCTAATGATGCCAAGGGACCAAGGAAAGAAGGATAACATGAAGGAAACTACACTAAAAGGTGATAGCACTAAAAAAGAGGGATGAACACTATCTGTTATGAGTGAGAATGATAGGGAATGCATGAAAGGAGGCTAGGCATGAGTAGCACAATAAAATACACATTCACCATATCGTTCTCATGGAACACAACTAAATATGGAACTACAGGGGACCTGAAGTAGCACAACCAACACACAATGCAAAAGAAAAGGCAAGAAGAAGGAATGTAAACACGTTAGGATAGAGAATAGTCACAAAATGATGCTTCTATTACTTCCAAAATGCATAGAGTTGTTACAATGATGAAGGAGGCCGATATCCACATGCAAGAGCCAAACATAGAGGTATGTAACTCAAAATACAAAAATATGGAGTCCTTAGCAAAATGCGTAAGGATCCAGAGTGTCCAACATAACAAATGAGCCTTTATCTTACATTTATAGATGAATCCATGGAGGAAGAAAGGAAAAGGAGGGAAAACCTGAATTTGAAACACAACCACCAACAAGAAGCATTCAATGTCTGTAAATCCACTTGAAATCTATGAAATATGCTTCCCCATGCCTATTTGACATGTTGAAGATAGAAAGGAGGGTGAATCATACCAAATTGGGTGGTTGGAGAAATCAGATTTGCTCATCAATGTTCAGAGAGATGTTTTCCCATTTCTCACCTACCAGATCCGCCAAAATTTGAATTTTGAATTTTTGGCACTATAGTTGATGTCAGCAGCTCTCTGACAAGTCCATAAAGCGCTGCTGATCTGAGATGTGTAGCAGAAGATATGGTTGTCAGAAGATGTCAGAGTCGTCGGTGCACACAAAATATGTGGTGTGCACGGGATTGGCTGAAATGATGGCCAATTGTACAACTATTTTTCATTTCTACCACGTGTCACGCTTATTATTTGTTGCAAGGATTCGGTGCCCTATTGGTGTGTTTTTGATAGGTTGTGCACGACACACTTAAGCATGTGTCAAAATATGATCTAGCATAGAAGGGCATGAGGGAATCGCACACAAAAAAAATAGAGGAAGGTGCAAGAGGGGGCACGTGCATGTGCACACGGGGAGATGAGGAAAATGGTGAGTAGAGAATGTATGTTAAGGCACAACTATTACAAAGTAATGGATGTGGCACATGAAGGGCCAAGGACTTAGTAGTAAGTGCGAGGTGGCAGGGATGGGAAGAAGCTGACTAGGAAGAAGGTGAATGCGTGAAGGTGGGGTGGGCAAGGGAGAAGTGGAAGGAGAAAAGGAAAGGGGCATGGTAAAATATGACCAAGGGAATGTGCCAAGTGATTTTGAGCACGCGTAATTCTTCAATGAATAACTTAGGGCCGAATGTGTATGCAAGTTATCCAAATCACTAGGAGAGCTATTTGATAACAATTTTGGTGAATTTCGGGGCCATCTACCTACTAGATGAAAGAGATTAGTAGCTTGAAGCATCCATTGGGCATGGAGTCTACTTATGCAATCATGAAAATTCCCCTGTGATCACTTGAGAATCATTTCTACACTCTATTCTAAATCTCACAACTGACTGAGAGAAGCTCTGCACTCTAGAAGTAACAAAAGAGCATGCGCAGGAAGCACACAGAGGAAAGAACTATGTACAAACAAACAATGTGCATGAAGCACACTTGAGGAATTAAAACTACTCTAATATATACAACATGATGTAACAAACTTAATGGAAGGGTTTGAGATAGATCCCATTTATTGGGATTTACAGACATGCATCCATCAAGATGAGTTAACTCAAAGAGTTAGCTTCTTTACAGGAACTGATGATGTATGGGCCACTCCAAAGTGCATCAAAATTTGAATGGCACCCTATCTTAGCTCTGTCAACATCCCATTTTAGAACCAAGTCCCCAATTTTTAAAGCTTTAGGCCTAGCCTTTCTGTCAAACCATTTCTTTGTTTCTTGTTGATGTTGTTCTAGCTTGATCATGGCAGAGTTCCTTTAAGTTCTTCAAGATGAACCAGCTCTACCATTCTATTTCTCTCTGGTCCATGCCTTCAAATTCTAACTACTGGGCAAGTGCTAATGAATTTAGTTCTAGTGTCAAAGGAAGGGCAAGCCTCCTTGCCATAGACAAGCTTGTAAGGTGAAGTTCCTATTGCCTTTTTTACTATGTGATTCTATCTTCCCAGAGCACACAAGACCTTCATATGCCACTATCTTTGGTTGATGTTCATTGTGCACTTCATGATTCTAATTAGGTTCTTGTTTGTTGATTCTGCCAAACCATTTCCCTGAGGGTAATAGTTGGAAGAGGTTTTTAGGTAAATGCCCAGACTTAGAGCCCAATCAGTGATTTTAGCACCAAGGAAGGCCTTTGCATTATCAGAGATAATGGTTTGAGGAACACCAAACCTTGTGACTAAACCCTCGAGAAAGTCAAGGATGACTACCTCGGTTGATTCCTTGAGCGCAAAAGCTTTTTTCCATCTAGTGAAGTAATCTGTAGCTATCAACACCCATTTATGTCCAACGCTTGAAGGTGGATTGATCATGCCTATGAAGTCGAGACCCCATTGTGCAAAAGGCTGATCCGCTTGGATTGGTCGAGGGGAAGCACTGCCAATATTTTCTTTCCTACAAAGAAAGTGCATTCCTTGCATTTTGTGACCCACCTATGTGCATCTACAAACAGGGTAGGCCAAAAGATACCTACCATTATGATCTTCATTGTTGTAGTCTTGGCAGAGAAGTGTCCACCAGAGAATCCATCATGAAATTATGCTAACACTTTTTCAGTCTGCGCACCATTGATACATCTTAACAACACACCATCAAGATTTCTTTTGAAGAGAAGTCCATCAATCAACACATAAGGGATAGATTGTAACCTCATGTCTTCTCTTTTATTTATTTAAACCGGGAGGGTATGCACCCTCGAAAGGAATGTGATCATGTCCTTCATCCAGTCATGCACCCAGGGTCTATATTCTATTCAAGTTCTACACGCGAAGGTCTTCATCCAGAAATAATGAAGCCTCAGTTCACTTTGTGCATCCTCAACAATCTGCTTACAGAGTGCACTACCTCTTACCATTTTGGCCTTAATAGTCACATCATATTCCATGATTTTGGTCACCCATCATGCTCTTTTCTCACTTGATTTCTACTCCCATGATGAAGTCTCGACGACAAAGAGTGGGAGACTAACACCTTGATATGATTGGTGGCAAGCATACTTTTGAATTTCTTGAGCGCATGCATGATGGTGAAGACTTTCTTCTCTCATGTGATTGTATTTAATTCATAATCCTTCAAGTGTTTGGTTAAAGAAAGCCACTGGTTGTTCCAACCCTTGTTCATTTTCTTGTGTTAGGACAACAACAACACTTACATCCATGCCATAAGCATAAAGGATGAAATCCTTTGAATAATCTAGATTGATGAGTGTTGGCACACAAGCAATCTCTTTCTTGATCTTTTTGAAGCTTTCTCTTCCTTCTATTGTCCATCTGAAGGCTATGTCCTTCTTGAGCATCAAGGTGATGGGCCAAACCAGTCCTACAAAGTTAGGGATAAAACACCTAACAAAATTGATCTTTCCAAGGAAGGACTGATAGGGCCTTTTTGCACTAGGAAGGGAAAGAGCTAGGATGGCTGAAATGCACTCAGATCAATCACGATGCCATCCTTTGAAACCACATGGCCCAAGAGCTTTCCCTGTGCCACCACAAAATTACACTTCTTGGGTTAAGAGATACCCCAAATTCTCTACATCTCTCAAAGACTTTTTCCAGGTGTGCCATGTGATCCACTCTACTTTGAGAAGATAGTTATATCATCAAGGTAAACCAAGATGAACTCATTAATGTATCCTTTAAAGGCAATATCCATAACGCATTGAAATGTGGCACCCACATTTGATAGACCAAAGGGCATTTTCTGATATGCATATGTTCCCCACTTGGTTGTAAATGTTGTTTTGAATTGATCCTCTTCCTTGACTAGGATCTGGTTGAAACCTGAGTACCCATCTAGCATGGAGAATGTCTACGCGCCAGCCACAGTCTGACAGAATATGCTCCATTAAAGGCAAAGGATAATGATCCTTTAGAGATGCCTTATTCAAATCTCTGAAATCAACACAAAGTCTGATTTCACCATTCTTCTTGTGCACTGGAACCAGATTTGTGACCTAGGTAGAGTATTTGATAGGAAAATAATTTTTGCCTCAATGAGTTTTGATAATTCCTTTCTCATGAGGGGCTCTATCTTTGGATTGACTGGACCGCTTTCTTCTATCTGATGGGCTTTATACCAGATCAAGGTCAATGGAGTGTTGAGCAACACTTGGATCAAAACCTTTGAGGTCTTCATACTCCCATGAGAAAATATCACTGTATTTTTGACAGAGAGAGATGAAGGCCTATTTTTCTTCATGCACACAAGTCTTACTGAGCAATAGCTCTTTTCCACGTGCAATAGTAATGGATGAGTAGTCCTCTTACGTGACACACATGTATCTTTCTTCACCCTTGAACTCATCATCAAGGGCTGAAAATTTTCTCTAAGGTGACCAGCCCTTTAGGAAACTTATTTGTCTTCAATTATATCACTTGGTCACCATAGTTGTCATGCAAGTCAACTTGCATATTTGATGAAAATTCAGCTTCATTCTGGATAAAATAGATGATCTGCACATCACTTCAAACACTTTCCAGCTGGTGTTATTATTCTGAATGGATGGTCTGATCACCATCTTAATGTGCTGAGTGTTTCCTTTGATAAAGTCCTCAAAGAGAGAGAAAACTCGTGAACCGAGCGCAACCATCTAGGTCACTTCCTTATTCATTCTACGTGGAACCACCTACAGATTAAGGGCATCAAATATCTCAAGTAGGTCCCAAAATCTATATTTATAAGCTTTAAGAAGCTTATTCTTTGTCTAGAATTTGTTGGTGACCTAGTGGATGATCAATTCTATGTCCCCAAAGATCTGCAACACTTTAATTTTCTTCTTTTCAACAATGAGCAAGCCATGCACTAGCGCTTCATATTCTACCACATTATTAGAGCATGTAAACCAGCCTATGTGCATGAAGAAGAATTTCTCATCCTTAGGGGAAATGAGAACCACTCCTACTCCCGCCATTTCTACTTCTAGATCCATCAAAGTACAACTTCCATAGACCAGTTTGAACTTTGTCTTTCATGAGCACACACGAAAGCATAACATCTTCTTCTAGAATGCAATAAGTACCAAGCCCAGTTTCATAGGCTTCTAGTTCTTCAACATAGGGATCAAATTTGTGATGTCTTTCCACCCATTCATCAAGCACTAGGTCTGAATAGAGGGTGGAAGAGACTGCTCTTCAAGAACTGAAAATTGTTCTTCTTGGATAAGACAATTGGCTTGAGAGGGGATGGGACATATGACTCTACATGATAGGAAAATATAGGCTCAGCTTGTATGGTAAACCGGGTACCATACCTTGTCTTGAGTAACATATGAGACCAATCAGAAGACAAGTAACCACCCACTTTAGCAATAAATTCTCTTGATAGACATAGGGAAAACAAAGGAGGCAGGTCAATGATTGACACATCTTGAGTAATTTTAGGCTTGGACATGCATGAGGGTTAACTCAAGATCCTTGATGACTCCTAAGGTGGTTAAAATTGAGCCATCAAGTTGTAGGACTCCTTTAGACAAAGGGCTATATTTCAGACCTAAGACATCAACTATCTTCTTAGGCATAACAGAAGTACTAGCACCTAAGTCAATCATGCAGTTATGCACTAGGTGTTTACCTATAATCAAGGACATATAGAAGGGTGGGGTTTTAACAACTTTACTTACTTGTTTCTCCTCTTCTTGGTAGATTTTGACAGAAGCATGTGGATTTTGCATAACTAGGATCAACACGTGGGAGTTGTGCTAGAGCTTCATGCAATAGATCCCATTGAGATGGAATGGTCAGGCATCCCACATTGTGACATTTATGTTTGTTCTCTTCATCTAGTCAACAATGCTAAATGGAAGCCCCCATCTTGTGCATTTGGGGAACAACATCCCTTCTTGACTGCTTAGGAATGGAAGCCTAAATTTTAGCTAGGAGCAAAGGCTTGGCCTACCAAAGGAGGGGCACATGTTGTTTTTCAAGGAGCTTTATGAGGGGCCTCCTGTATAGGGATTTGAGCACTTTTACTACAAGATGCCTTGTCTTGATTCTTTCTTCTTCTAAGGATCTACTTGCATTTCACTGGGGTAACCTACGTGCCTGACTCTAACATTCTTTTCTTATATCTTATGTTGTCTGCAACTTGGGCATGTGGTCTGTTTGTATCTTCTATAGCTTGGTTGATTGCACAAAAGTCCTCCATGCCAAAGAACATCAAATTGGTCTCCGAGAGGAACTTCTGGTCTTTCTAGATTATCTACTTCATGGGTGCTTTGTTGAAGGCTCATAGATGAAGCATTCTAGATCATGAAGGCTTGGGCATGCAACATTATTAGCACAATGATATTGACTATGAGGCATGTTGCAAGGGAAGCACCATTCTAACTCTTGTGCCAAGTTGTTTCTGAACTGGAACAAGCACTCGACTCACACTGGGTGCTGGAGAGAAGGTGCAGGGAGGAAAACTTGCAAGGGTAGATGTGCATTAGGCTACCATCTATCATTCTACTGGTTGGGCATGTATCTTTGATTTCCATATTGATTCCACCAAGGCTGATTGCCTTGGCCATGCACCTGATTGAATTGTCTATAGCTTGCCTGCTGTTTTTTTTCTAATGATATGACCTTTGTTTGATAAATTTATGATCAAGGCCTTCAATTCTTCATCTTCCTTTTATTGTGATGGAGAATAGGATGTTGAGGCAACTGGTTGCATGCTTTTCTCAGGATAGGAATAGGGGCCACAAAAGGTCAGGGGCACTTGTGACATCTCTGGGAATCAGGGCATGGGTGGTCTAGAGCCAACTTTCCCACCTAAATGAGACTATTTTCTACCCTTACTACAATGCTATAAGTAGCTGGTAAAGTCCTACCTCCCATAGATTGGATCATAACTGAAATATCATTGTTGAGCACCTTCAGATAATAAAGGAAAGCATGTTGGGCTATAGGTCTTACCACAAGAGGAATTCTATCCCAAGTCTTCTAAAATCTGATGTTGAAATCAGTCATCTACTCATTAGCTTCCTCCTTGTTGTTGTCAGTTGCTCCACCAATGATAGGTGATCTGACTTATCTTCAAAGTAATTACAAAGAGTTGTTCCCAGCTCATCCCAAGTGGTGATAGATCCAAGTCTCAAGCCTCGTACCATTGAAGTGCTTTACCTTTGAAAGAGGCTGCAAAGCAATTTGACTGTTATATCATCATGTGTGATCAGATAGAGTGAACACACATTTTCTACATCCTAGATATGCTCCTGAGGGGTGACTTGATTCTCACCAATAAAGTAAGGAATACTCTTGAGCGCACCATTTGGCATATCATGCTGCATGGCCAGAGTAAGGGACTCCCTCAAGAAAGTTTGCAAAGTTTCTTAATGGAGGAGGTTGTTGATGCACCATTACAGGGTGCAGAAGGTTGTGTGTTTTGAGGAGGAGTTGAATGGGTGTGGCACGCTAGAGATAGAGATGCACACGTGGGCTTTCTAGAATGAACTCTTCTCGAGGATAGCTGGAGGTATTCAAAAGAATCTTCAACTATGCACTTCTTCTTGTATGCACTCTTCTCATGAAAGGTGCTCAGACTACAAACAGAGATCTTAAAATATTGGGAGTCACTAGATGTGTTTGAAATGAGCCTCCAAAGGCTGAAACACTAAGTTCACACACCAGAACTTAGAGATATGAAATTTGAGCTTTCAATGCTTGTCCCACCGGCATGCTAGAAACTATTGTTGGTTTCTCAAACATGCACCCATGTCTCGATCTCGGAAGGGCCGAGGTGTTTGAGACCACAATGGAACCATCCCCAAGTTGTGGGACCTTGCGAGCTTGGGACGGATCTCCAGAGAAGGTTGGTTCCTCTATCTATTTCTATTCTACTATACTACTACTACTCTAGTGCTAGAAGGAAAACTAAGCTAATGATGCCAAGGGACCAAGGAAAGAAGGATAACATGAAGAGAAACTACACTAAAAGGTGATAACACTAGAAAAGAGGGATGAACACTATCTATTTTGAGTGAGAATGATAGGGAATGCGTGAAAGGAGGCTAGGCATGAGTAACACAACGAAATACACATTCACTATATCGTTCTCATGGAACACAACTAAATATGGAACTCATAGGGGACCTGAAAATAGCACAACCAACACACACACAAAAGAAAAGGCAAGAAGAAGGAATGCAAACATGTTAGGACAGAGAATAGTCACAAAACAATGCTTCTATTACTTCCAAAAATGCACAAGAGTTGTTACAATGATGAAGGAGGCCGATATCCACATGCAAGAGCCAAACATAGAGGTCTGCAACTCAAAATACATAAAATATGGAGTCCTTAACAAAAATGCACAAGGATCCAGAGTGTCCAACATAAAAATGAGCCTTTCTCTTACATTTATAGATGAATCCATGGAGGAAGAAGGGAAAAGGAGGGAAAACTGAATTTGAAACACAACCACCAACAAGAAGCATTCAATGTCTACAAATCCACTTGAAATCTATGAAATACACTTCCCCATGCCTATTTGACATGTTGAAGACAAAGGAGGGTGGATCATACCAAATTGGGTGGTTGGAGCAATCAGATCTACTCATCAATGTTCAGAGAGATGTTTTCCCATTTCTCACCTACCAGATCCACCAAAATTTGAATTTTGAATTTCTGGCACTATAACTAATGTCAACATCTCTCTGACAAGTCCATGAACACATCCGATCTAAGCTCATAGTAGTCGAAGATACAGGTATCGAAGATGTCAGAGTCATCGGTGCACACAAAAACATGTGGCATGCACGGATTGGTTGAAATGATGGCCAATTATACAACTATTTTTCATTTCTACCACGTGTCACTCATTGATTTGTCAGTAAGGATTCGTGCCTTGTTGGCACGTTTTGACTGGTCAGTTACACATGACACACACTTAAGCATGTCAAAAGATGATCTAGCATAGAAGGGCATGAGGGAAGGGCACATGGAGAAAATAGAGGAAGGCAGAGGGGGGGGGCGTGATGCATGTGGGGAATGAGGAAAATTGGTGAGCAGAGAACGTATGGTTAAGGTGTAACTATTACAAAGTAATGGGTGTGGCATACGAAGGGCCAAGGACTTAGTAGTAAGTGTGAGGCATGCGGGATGGGAAGAAGCTGACTAGGAAGAAGGTGAATGCATGGAAGGTGGGCACAAGGGAGAAGTGGAAGGAGAAAAGGAAAGGGGCGTGCAGTAAACTGCAACCAAGGGAATGTGCCAAGAGCATGATTTTCAATGAAGGAGCCAACTCTTGCAAAAAAAGAGCTCATTCGAGCTAAAAGTTAAAACTTGTAGAGAATGGAACCATGTAATCACAACAAAAACCTCAAACTTAGAAACATTGAACAAAACAATGAAATCTCGATAGATAGTGTCCGAAGTTTGAACTTATGGGCATCATGCGTAATCACACTTGAGCTCGTGGAGGACTCGACATCAAGTTCAAGCTTGATTTAAGATGATGGCATTAAGGGCACCAAGTGACACGGTTGGGTGATGTTGAGAACTCAAACCGATATGAAGCAAGGCAATCGGTGGTGGGCAACCGAGAGGTCAAGTTGTTAGGCGAAACTCGAAAGTTAGAGGAGAGCTTGGTTATGGTGAGCTTGATCAATGTGCTTGAACAAAGGATCACAGGAGCTCAGGGAAAAGGTGGTAAAAGATATGGGCCACCGAGTTGGAGTGAAGGACTCAATACGGGAGAAGATTCAATAGCACATGGGAGTAGCTCGGCCCACGGGAGTCTACAGATGGAGTTAACTTGGGATTCATGGTGAGGAAGGCACAACTTGATGGGGCCAAGGAAATGGTTCTTACAACGAAGGTTTTCTAGCTCGGTGAGTCACGAAGAGTTTTCAAAGCTCTCACAAAATGACGAGGTGGAACCCAAGTTGCTCGGGAATTCTAAGAGTTATCAATACGCATCGCCAGATGACAAAGAGTTCGTTAAATTGAGCTATGCGGAGAAAATCATAGGTGTCAATGAGATAGGAGGAGGAGGGTAGATCTCGAGTCATTCGAGATCGATGTGAAATAAAAGGACTTAGGTTGTGTGCGGCCAAGCTATGTAGAAATAAAGTAAGCTAGCATCATGGAAGCATAGTTCGAGTTGGCCACACATTAAACCAAGTTGACAGAATAGTTCCAAGGTTGTGGATGTATGTAAGGAGCTCGTGCACAAATTCATGCATGTGGTCTCGACACTCGTGTGACATACCAAGCTTGATGTTGTAATGAAAAGGATCTCGATCTTAGATGGAAGAGTTCGGTTACACGTAAGGACAAAGGAGCTCAATTCTTGCAAAAAAGCTTGGTTGTTAATTTTGAGCGAGTCACTCAACAAAGAGCTCATGTTGTGAGAACTCACAGAGCGAGCCAAGCCTTCATGATGCCAAAATATCTCGGTAGCGGTGAAGGCTAAAGGAGCTTGATCCCAACTTTGTGAGTTGGCTCGGCAAGCCAACCACCAAGTTAAACTTATTTTTGGCCTTTTCTTCATGACCCTCCTCTTGAGTCAAACTGGTCAACTGGGGTCCCACCAAGATTTGAATTAATTTAATATTTTTATTTAAATATTCTAATAATAATATTTAGTATTTTTATTTAAATATTTTGATAATAATATTTATTATTATTATTTAAATATTCTTTTAATTAACTAAGGAAAACTAGGTCAACCATGGATTAATGGCACATGATTGAAGCTTCTCAAAGTGGTTCAACCAATTGTAATAAATACATCATGTGCTTTCAATTTAGGAATGTAATTATGACCTTTCCTCCTATCTCTCACATATTCTTCTATAAATGTAAGTTGGAAGCTCATTCCAAAGGGGTTCTAACAGTCGATAGGTTGGAAAGTTAGACATCTTGGGCAAGTGTAATTTTTCAAGAGTCCTCTCTCTTCTACAAGTTGTCCTCAGTGTGTTGAGAGAACTCAGCAAGCCTCCTCTTCAAGATTGTAATTGAAACCATTACCTCTTCCGAATGTATGATGCATTGTGCATGTTATTGAAGTAATAAAGCATGTGTTTTGTGATTAATCTCGGTCATTTCATCCTTCTATACTTCTTTGTGCCTTTTCTCATGCTTGTAGGTACACTGTGCAAGTTCACGTATTTATTACAGGTTATTTGAGTTATGTGCTTATCAAGTGGTGGAGAATTTCATGAAATTGAGTTGTTGTGTTTGTTCACCCTTCTCAAATTCATCCTTCTTCACTAGAAGACCGATAACTTGTTTGTCTGATCGATTTTAAGAAAGGGAACACATGCTTCATAGTCTATGGTATTTTGTACCCTCTTTAAGTTGCAGTAGGTGAAGTTGACCTTTGGTGCACACACCCTATTCAAATTAACCCTTCCTGAGTCTAGAAATACCCTTTATTTGGTGCATCACCATCCCTAGTATAGTTTCATTTTCTCTACATCTCTTTCCCTAAAACCCATGAAAATGTTAGCCTAGGAATAAATAGTCATTTTATTACTCTAGGAGTAGTACAACACTTAGTTTAGGAAGAGGAAGCCGACCTTCTCTAGAGGTTCATTTCGAGCCCAAGTCCTACAACTTGAGAGGTGATCCCATGTGTCCCAATCACACCGAACATCCTGTTCACATTTTGGCCTTTCGAGGTTACAATGATTTGGTGACAATAGTATTCTTTTCACTTAAGAACCATTGAATAATAGTATGAAACTGGGACTAAATAATTACCCAAAGTGTGTGATTTAGTGTTTACCTTTACCCCCACTTTATGTTGGTGATCGAAATCTTAGTAACATAAAATAGATAGAGATGTGTAACTGATATCCATGTAGATCGATGTAGAAAATGTGCTTAGGGACTAGACAAAGCGTGGAGTGACAAAAAGGTGGAGTGTGAAGGCTAAAGATACAAAAGTGTAAAAAGTGTTGAGACCGAACCTAGGGCAAAAATGTGTGTAGATTCGAATATGTGTGATGTACCTACATGTTAGTATTATGTGTGTGATTTTGAGCGATGTTTTTATTGTTATTGACTGCTTGTTTCCCATACAGACAAACCTGCAAAAGAGAAGACAATCAAGTAGTCAAATACACATGTATGTGTGTAAAACGTATGAAAATGAAAAAGGAACATGTGCACTTGATCCATGATGAGAAGAAGTAAAATATCTTGTAAATTTCAATGAAGTGCGAGTTTTTTGGATGATTTTATACCACCGGATAAAAAGTGTAGGGAGGAAATTTCAATGTATCCTCCAACATGTAATTGCTTCCCGAGAGTGAAGAGATCTTTTTACTGTCTGGTTTTTGGGTGATCCAATGCCACTTGACCAAAGTAGTGTAGAGAGGAAGGTCTGATTTATCCTCTAACTTGTAACTTCTCCCCATAATACTAAGGATAATCTGCTTTGTAAAAGCCATTGTGTATGGAGTTACGTAGGGCTGGTCTCAACCCTCTTGTTGTGTAACTCACTGTGTCATGGAAAAAAATGAAAACTAAACTATACTGGTACTGTGTTGTGTATTGTGTATAAACCCAAATGATGCCCCCCTCTTTGGGGGTGTATGCAACGTCGCAGATAGGATAATGCGGCCCAAAAGAGGATGGACTACTAAAATCATGCCTTGTAGGGGGGAAGGGAATGTGCTTGGTAGAAACTAAGGCACATGAAAACAAGTGGCTAGGAAATACGTGTTAGTACAAACAAACATGCATGTAGAAGACAAAATGTAAGCTACACAGATAATGTGTAAGCTAGAATGCAAGTAAACATGCAAGAAGCCAATCATACATAAAAAAGTAGGATGCAAATATGGGACATCACTCATGATGTTGCAAAGACACTCAAGGCTATAGTGGCAAAAAAACAAACAAGTGTGCACAAAAACAAACGGGAATACCGTATACAATGGAAAATAGAGACAAGTAAGTACAAAAACATAGATAGCCATGGTAGCAGATAATCTTGCAAAACAAATGTTACACATAAAGCACCCGATAGCATGTTAGAAAGATAAATTTTATTTCAAAAGTGTGGATAACCAATAATTTAAAGTGTTAAGTACAAAATGAAACAATAACACCTATAGTGTATGAAATTGGATGCCCCAAGAGCCACTATGGGACTGGTAGTGTGTCAAGCATCCATGTTGCGTGTAGAAGCTCTATATCTACGATCGTAACTAGAGAAGGATGTGAACGTGCATGTGTGTATGGTAAAGATAATGACATATAAGAAATATATCTAGCATGTGTAATAAGATGAACATGTACAAGTAAATGCAAGCAAGAGTAAAAACAACCAAGATATACAGTATGTTATGGATGGTGAAATGGAATGAAGAGTGAATGATAGGAGCCTTGTGCCCCCCGAGTGAATGGAATTCTATGCAGTGAGGTTTATTTGTTTATGCCCCCTCAAAAATCAAGAATGAACCGTAAATGAGAGTGTGTCATCGTGTGTGTAGCATACTGAATGTATATCTATGGTGATGATATGCAACATAGAGATGATGTATGAAAATGTGTGATGATTTAGTCTAAAGCATATATCACAATGAGATGATTGAAATAGGTGGTGATGTAGCCTATAGTGTATACCACTACAAGATGATGGAATAGGTGATAATTTATCCTATAGCATATGCTACTAGCCTTGGAATGTCGCATGATAGAAGGATTGAATGATGAATGTGCGAATGTGATGAGGTCCATTGTTGATGTATACCCTCAACACCCACTTTAGGGACCATGAGACTAGAGTGTGTCATCGGGTAGTGAATGTAGTGTGTAGATGTGTAAGATGTATAATATGCATGGTATAGTATGCAATGCAAGATGTGTCGATAAAATAAGAGTGTGAAGTGTGCGCTATGTAGAATGTAGGATGAGTAGTATGTAATACAAGAGTCGTAGATGATATAATTACAATGACTGACTAATAACATGGTTTACAAAATATGTAAGGTAGGGGTTTTTTTAGGGGTGAATATTTGTAAAATGGAAAATATTAGGATTTTTCAAATTAGAAATTGGCTATTTTTTCATTACCGTATGGTAGCAAGTTTGCCAAAATTTAAGGGTCATAAATAAATTTGACCCTAGTTTCACCTATTCGTTTCACTAAGGGCCAACCAATGGTTGTATATTCGCCATTATGTTACCGGATGATAACATAATATATGTTTTCAGCCAGTAGCATAAAATATGCTACCGACCAACAACATATATTATGTTTTCAACCGGTAACATAAAATATGCTACTAGATAGTAGTATAAAAAATTTACATATGTTTTTAGCCGACACCATTATTAAACTTTAAAACCCATTTTCTTCAGATTTGCCATCATTTCGAAAGTCATTTTCATAGATTTTCCAAGGAATCTATAGACATTTTTTTGGGGGAGGGTCTTAAAATGAAACATAATGTAAGGTATGTAGATGCGCAAAGGTTGCAATACAAATGATGTAGAGTAACGATAAGATACAATATACGCAAGATGTAAGATGTATAATGCAAGTGTATTGCAAGATGTGTGAAGAGATGTGATGCGTAGTGTCTAATGTGCAAGTGTGTGGGTTTCATGTGTATAGGATGCCCTCAATAGTCAAGTGTGAATTGAAGCATAAGAGTGTGTCATTAGGTAATGATCGATGCTAACATGCGATGAATATGTGTATGCTAAAAGGTTGATAATGTGAGCACGAAACATGTGTTAATGCTAGGGTGGGGGGAATGTGTGAATGTTATGACCCCTAAGTGTGAGGAATGATTAAGTGATGTCATCAAGAAGATTGTTAGTGTCTGGATCAAAGCCATAAGGTGTTGCATCGAAAACCTGATAAGCTATAGTGTCGGGTTGGTCATGCAATGAGCCATTGAGGCATAAATGATACATGCCCATAGCATATTCATCATTAGTGAATGGTGGAATTGGACAACCTTCTCGCATATTACCAAGTAATATTTTGTGTATAGCAGAGGAAAGAGTTGTTGCAAATGAATATATGACCAAAGGGCATAGGGAATGAGATATCAATATGATCATGGTCTAATGTACCCCCTATATAAGTAAGCCAAGACTGCCCTAATGTGAGTGGAGAAGAGAGAGGAGTGCGCGATAGATAGACTATAAGATGGAAGACACGTAAACCATAAGCAATAGTGATAGTGATGAATCCATAATATAGATGAGGATGATGAGTAGGAAGATAGAGGTCCTCAAAAGTGAAATCGAGTCGAGCTAGACCATTATGTGAACATATAGTGACATCGTAAGTAGGATCAAATGGAATATGTTCCCAATATGCATCATTCATGAAAAGTATGAATTGAAATGGAGGATGTGTTGATGGAGGTGGTGTATGTGAAGGTGTAGAAGATAGAGCGAGGTTCGTAGACTAGACAGGCCTCCGATAAATAATTATAGCAGAAGTAGTAGTAGGTGGAGGTGATCATGTAGAAGAAATGATATATATCACACAAATAACACCTTCAAGTGGTGGTAAATGAGGTGGTTCATCCATAGGTTGAGGATCATCTATAGTATCAGTGTGTGGAGTAGGAAGAGTAGTATTAGGATCTTAGTCACAATATTGGAATGGGTCACGATCATGAATTAAAATATATTTGATACCTTCATGTATGAATTTGACACAATGATTCACTTTGGAAGCAACAACTTGCATCCAACATGAATTCATGTCCTACACGGAAAATAATTATAAGATACTGGAAATTTGATGACAAAGAACAGAGTTTTTATAGTTTTTGGACCTACTGTGATAGGTAAGGTGATATGAACAATGCATGGATGAACATAACCATCATATGCATGAAGTGAAAGAGAAGACAAATTAACATCATGAGCAGAAATACCTATATTTTCAATGAATGACATGGGACATAAATTGAGTTCATATCCATTATCAATTAAAGTGCACTTGACACCAAATGTGTAAATGTGAATCATGATATGCAAGGGTGGGTCATTTTCAAAAGTGTTAAGATCAGAAGGAGGATTAGATTTTAATGTTATGTATGATAAAATACATCAAAAATGAATGATAGACTGAGTTTGGATGCATATCTATAGGAATATGAGTAGTAGCATGTAGATGTTGGACTCTATGCCTTAAATCAAGATTTGCAAGAAAGAAATCGTTGATTGAGATACTCATGATGACTAAAGTTTAGGATGAAAATCAAAGAATGAGGATCCCGAAAGCGTTACGATCGAGTATGGGTTCACTAAAATGATTAAAATAAAATGAATTATAGTAGCCTAATCGTATGCTATAGAAGCGGTAAATAAATACAATATTGAAATTACCTAAGCAAGCTAAGCAAGTAGAATATGAAAAATATGTAACCCTAATGTGCAAAGAGGGTTATAAAGGCCTTAGATGATTTGAAGATATTGTGAAACTATGTCGTAGTAGAGAGACCATTTGGATAGGAGGAGGAAACTGCCACATAGGAGCTCGAGAAAGTGCAAATCTAGGTTGACTTAATAGACTGGGGTGCCTAGAGAAGGATGGAGGTACCTAGGGCACCCTAGTCTACGAGAATGACCATAGAACCTCCTCTGAGGTGTCACTTAATGTTATCATGTATTCATATTCATTCACATGTATGTCGTTGTATGATCACCAATGTCATTTTAGATCTGCAATAAAGGAATCATCTACAAAACCCCAGACAAAGCATCAAAACCCTAAAAAATAAAGATACATATGAAGGGGTCGACTATCCTCAACTTCCAAATGGATGGACTTATCACTAAGTGTTGCACTACATATTAGACCCAATGTAATTCTAGGTGTGTGTGTGTGTGTGTGTGTGTGTGTGTGTGTGTGTGTGTGTGTGTGTGTACAGAAATCGTGCCCTAGGTGCTCTTGTGCCAGTCACACTTTGTGAGTAGTGAACAATAACTATATGTAGAATGTAAGTAAATGGTGCATGGAATAGAATAAACTCCCCTCCTATGAAGTGTGATGTAGATGAACCAGCCTTTGTCCCTTGTGATGGAGCTATATGGATGCAAATGGAGTAGTAGAATCCTTTAATGGATGTAACCTTAGGTGGTGATATTAGTACTTAGTGCTTTGTCCCTCATTATGGTAACATAAATGTAGTTCTTTTGCTTTAATTTTGTAATTAACCCCGAAAAGGCCGACCACCAAAAATATAGAAAGCTCAAATGGTTAGAAAGTGCCCAAAAGTGAGAGGAAAGTGTAAAGAGGATCAAGGCACTGGGCATGCCGATCTGGTGGGCACCCTAGTCAGAAATAGGGAAAATGAAGTATAAAAATACGGACTAGGTAAGTGTGGGTGGAAGATCGAAAGTAGCAACAAAAATAATGCAAGATGACCAAAGACATGGGTTAATTAGTACTCTTTTTCACTCAAGAACCATATGAATAGTAGTATGAAATCGAGACTAAATAATTACCCAAAGTGCATGATTTAGTGTCTACAATGGTCAAATTTATAGAGGAATTTTTTTATGAGTACGTAAGGTCCACGCATATAAAGTGATGGTTGGATGAATAATTCAAGTTAAAAAATGATACATTCCCACTTAGAACTATTGTTTTAGTAATGGAATTCACAAAGAATTACTCATTACAACCACAAATGAAGGTTCAATCACAATACTACAACTGAATGCAAGATTTAATTTTCATGTATGTAAAATTCATGCATTACCTTAAGTAAAGAGTAAGATTGAAAGAAATATGAGAATATCATTTCTACATCAATAATGATCAAACACAATCTACAAAAAAATTTCAAGGGTGTTTCCAATCTATGTGAACTTGGTTGAAAAGAACATTATTTTCAATCAACATTATATCTGGTCAAACAACTACATGTCACAATTTAAGAATGTATGGATGTTCTATTGGCTAAACATGATGTATGTGAACATGTGTATAATATATTTGGAGTTTTATGACTAAAGTAGGACATGGACAATGAGAGCATGTGTGGAAATATTCCTTATAAGATAAGAATTGAAGTTCAAAGGTGGTTTTAATTTCATGGGTGTAAAAAGAATGTTGAATGGTGTAACAAGAATATAATCTGCGGTTATCAATAAATATCAAATTTTTATAGATATTTCGGTTCATAGAGGAACAACATTTGGAAATCTATGAATATTTTATGACAGCTACAAGATTAAGTAAATTACAATCATTTCGTAGCTCAAACAAAGATTTTGGACTATTCATATGTGGTGTATTGCATGTTTTTTTATATATGATGTATTATTTTTGTTTGGAATGAGTCTGAGTCACAAAAGTGGGTGGTCAAATTGATTTATAGACCTCTATTTTTCTTAACACATATCAAGTTCCATGAGCATTATATCTCATCTCTTCATATCAAATGATAACACCACTTGAATTTGACCATATATTTGTTATTGATTAAGCAAATATTGAAATAAATAGATGCCTAAATCTAAATATGTAACAATGTTAAATATAAACAATTAAGTACATGATTTGATCCAAGCAAATAAGTAATTTAAATTTGAAACCCTAGTTGCAAATGAAGGGAATAATATACTTAGTTGATTCACAATAATCCCAAAGGTAGGAACTCATAGTGTCGCATTTAGACCGTGAAATTTTTAGGAGTGTCAAAAATGATAGGACCAGGATACATATGGAGGGTCAGGGGCACCTGGGGCACTAGAGGCCTATTCTCGAGTGCCTATGATTGCTCAAAAGCTGCGGAACTCAATTTTGCAAGGGCGCAAGATGTTAGGTAGTTTTCATCTTTGATCACTGTGATGTTCTTTGGACTTCCTTTATTATTCACCTCGAAGCCTATAATCAAAGAGAAACACTTACAAAACCCCCAAACTACATCAAATCCTAAAAAATGGGGTATGCAAAATGAGGGGTTAGAATTTCCTCGGTTGTCAACAAAGTGAAATTTTGACCAGAGTGTTGCACTACATCTCGACCCAATGTAGTTCTGTGTGTGTGTGAAGAAATTTTTCCCTAGGAAGCTCTTGTGCACATCACACTTGATAACAAGAAATAGTTAAATGTAGAAAATTTAGATAGATGTGTACATGAAAGAATGAGCTTCCCCTCTTATACGTGTCTGCAGAAATGACATTTCCTTTTCCCTTGTGTGGAGCTAGGTGGATGCTTGAATTTGCTTAGAATTCTCTTGGATGTAACCTTAGGTGGTGATAGATAATGGTTAGTGCTTGGTCCTTTATTATGATCACATAACTTTGTATTTATATGATTCCCTTGTTTGAATTTTATAATTAACCACTAAAATGATGAATAGTAAAAATCAAGATGCCCAAACAGATAGAAAAGACCTAAAAGATGTGAACAAAGTACAAAGAGGTTGGGGTGCCTAGAGGGGACATGGACGCCTAACACCGGTGTCCTAGTTGGGCTAGATTCTAGAATGAAAAATGCCAAAGTATGAAAAGACAGACTGGGAAAGGAGTGTAATACCAAGAGAGAAAATAGAAAACAAGCAAAGATGGCCAAAGACAGTGATCAATTAGTACTTTTCTCGCTTAGGAATCATATGAATAGTGGTATGTGATCAAGACTAGATAAATACCTAAAGTGTGTGATTTAGTGTCTATATTTACCCCTAATTTATGTTATTGAGTGAATTCTCGATAACATAAATTAGATAACAAATGCATACCGATACCTACGTAGATCAATGGTGAAAAGTGTGCTTTGAGATACAAGAAAAAGTGCGGAGTAATAAAAATGTGAAGCATGGAAGCTAGAGAAGAGGAAGTGAAAATGATGATGATGACCCTAAGGTGAGAGCATATGTGTAGATGTCATGTTTGTACCTATTTTTGATGTCAATTATTGTTTGATTATGTGTGATTGATGATGTGACTACCTTCCCATAGGATAGACCTACAAAAGAGAAGAACAAACAAGTAGTCAAATATGCGTATATATGATCAAAACATATAAAAAGTGTGTAAAAATATTTAAAAATGAAAAAGGAACATGTGTACACTGATCCATGATGGGTGAAAAGAGATAGGAAGGATCCTAAAGATGTTGTAGAAGAAAGTTTTTTGGGTGATCTCACACCAGTTTCGTTGAGTGTGAGTTATTTGGGTGATCTCACACCAAGTGTGGAATAAGTGTAGGGAGAAAGGTCTAGTGTTATTCTCCAACCTTTAACTGCTTCCCCAAGTGTAAACACCAATAAAAGTAGAAAAGAAGGTGTAGTGCATGCATGTAAAGTTCTAAAGGACTGTGTGTCATGTAAAATCCATTGTGTAAACTAATTTGAAAAATGTGCTAAATCTGAAAAAAATGTTGTGTAAAAACCCCTTGTCACAGGACTCCAGAAAGTTTTAGGGGCACCCAGGTTCTACTTGTCCGGTATGGGCGCCGTGGTGTGACTGTGCTACACTGAGGACCCAAGTCAGGTTCTGGGTTATTGGTGACACTTATTACTATGCTTGACTATGGCCAATATGAATCTTGAGTATGACTGAATCGTGACTATAGACTATTGTATGGGGTGAATGATTCACCCAATAGATTCCCCCTCTCATTTGGGGTGCATATGACATCACAAAGAGGATGTGGCCTAAAGGAGGACCAAACATTGTGTTGAAACTCAAGCCTTACATGGGGAGGGAGTATTCTCGGTAGAAACCAAGGCACACACAAAAAAAGTGGTTGGAAATAAGTGTTAGTGCAAACAAGATAAACACGCATGTAGAAGACAAGATGTAAGATAAGCATGTAAGAAGAAAATGTAGACAAGAAATAGTGCAGACAAAGTAGACTATGAAAAGTGGGTTTTAAACATGGGACATCACTCAAGGTTTCACAAAGCAATCGAGGCCGTAGTGGCTGAAAGAAGAAAGTGTGCACACAAGACAAAGGGCTAATCCCATAATTAATAGCATACAATGGAAGACAAGAGAAAACACTAGAAAGAAAATCAACAGATAACCATGGTCAAAGATAGACCTGCAAAAAAAATTACACATGAAGCACCCATTAGCATGTTAGAAAGATAGAAAGAATGTCAAAGTGTGTATAATATGATATATTAATGTGATATGAAAAATGAAACAATAACACTTGTAATGTACGAAAGTGGATGCCCCAAGAGCCATTGTGGGACTGGTAGAAGGCATTGTGTCAAGCATTGGTGTTGCATGTAACAATCTATATGAAAGATGCATCCACAACTAGAAGGCAAGTGAATGCACATGTGTATATAGAAATATAATGACATATAAGATATCTGTATAGCATGTGTAATAAAGTGTACATGTAAGCATAAGAAATCAAGAGTAAATGTGACCAAGATATGCAGTATGCTATTGATGATATCAAATGGAATGCGAGTGAGTGTGATAGGAGCAAAGTGTACCCCATGAGTGGATGTGTATTTATGAGATGAGGTTCATTGATAAAATACCCCTCATCAGTCAAGAATGAACCATAGGAAAAAGTGTGTCATTAGGAAATGGTTTGAATGTGTGTGCTAGAAAGATGTGATCGAGAAATTGTAGAGCATATAGAGTGAGTGAGTATGACGAGCCTCATTTTAGATTGAAATCCTCAACAGTAAAGTATGAACCATTTAACTAGAGTACGTCATAGGGTAATGAGTGCAACATGTGGAAGTATATACAAGAAAGATATTTTGTGAATGTGTAGAGTGTGTAGTGTGGATGATGCACGGTGGATGCAACATAGAAAGAGATGTCATGAATGTATGATGTGTGAAATGTATATTGTGTGAGGTTCATGTATGTAGTATTCCCTCAACAGTTAAGTGTGAACCATAAAGCACGAGATTTTTTCATCGGGTAGTGATGATACAAGTGTGTCAAGATGTGTAAGATGCGTGTGAGAAACTATATGTGAAGTATAGAGTATGTAAGACACCTAAGAATGGTAAAAAGAGGGGAAGAATAAGTATGATGCCCCCAAGTATTAAATGGTTAGAATGATCAAGTGACGTCATCTAAGAGGTCTTCATTTTCATGGATAAAACCGAATGGAGATGCATCTGAGACTTGGTAAACAATTTTATGTGGTTGATTGACCAAATATCCATTGCTGCATAGATTATACATGTCCATTGCATATTCCTTGTGAATGATAGGTGGTAATGGACATCCATGTGCATACCAACGAGAAAGGTTTTGTGAATAACCGAGAAATGATTCATTACAAATGAAAACATTCCAAAGGCATGGGGAATGAGATGTCAATATGATCTGGATCTAAAGTACCACCAATATAATCAAGCCAAGATTGTCGAAGAGTGAGTGGTGTAAGACGTGGAGTACATGTGCAACAAATACTAGAAGATGAAATACTCAAAGGCCATAAGCAACAATAATTCAAGCATGTCCATGATATAGATGTGATGAATGTAGTGGAGGTAAGATACCATAAAGTGTCAACCCAAGCCTATTCAAGCCATCAAGTGTGTAACTAGTCTCAAAGAAAGTGGGATCTAATGGAATGTGTGACTAGAAAGAATTTTTATGAAAAGATTGCATGTGAAAGGATTTATCACAGATGTAGGTTGCTAAAGAGGAGAAAATGAAGGTGGTATGATGTCCAATGAACGGAAAAAACCCAAATAAATTACCATAGCAAGAGTAGAAGGAGGTGAGATTATGAAGTAGAGATGGAACAACATATAATTTGTAAAAAGTTCTCAAGTGGAGGTAAATGTACTAGATAATGTTCGGTCATGGAACAACAACAAGATGCACAGTACCAGAAGTAGGGAATAGGAAATACGGTGTTATAATCTATGTTGCAATATTGTAATGGTGTACTATTAGCGGGAATCTCATAGTCAAATCCCTCAAGTAAGAATCTAACACATCAATGAATGGTGGATGACATTTCTTTTATATGATGAATCCATGGCCGACCAAGTAAAAAATTATATGAAAGTGGTATATCAACGACAAAGAATGGAACTAGAATAGTTTTGGGCCCAACTGTGAGCGAAAAGGTGATAGTTCCTAATCATGTACGCATAGTAGAATCATATGATTATAAAAAAGATATGTTAGGTTAATATTAGATACGAATGAATGATATAGCTTGAATGAATGATAAAGGACAAATATTAATCTCAGATCCAGTAGATCAACTAAAATGTGCTTGATGCATAAGTTATTGATACAAACTTGTATATATAGAGGAGGATCATTGTCATATACAACAAGATTTTTAGCTATAGCTGATGGAAAAGTAATCTATTGAGAAAATGCATTGAAAATGTTTGATAAACAACATCTGGATGAGTAATGGTAGGAATACGAGTAGTAGCCAAAAGATTAATGATTTTAGCAAAACACTCAGAATTGGATAACAAGAAATCATGGAGATAGAGATAGAGGATCCATGATGAGAAGAGTAGAAGTATGAGGACCCTAAGAATGTTCGAATGAGTCGGGTTCACCAAATGATTAAGAAAATAATGAAGTAAATAGATGCCTAAATCTAAATATGTAACAATGTTGAATAAAAAAAATTAAGTACATATCTAATCTAAGAAAATAAGAAAAAACAATTGAAACCCTAGTTGCAATGAATGGAATAATATAATTAGATGATTCGACATAATTCCAAAGGTATGCCGAGCAGAAAATTGCTGGAATAAGAACTCGAGTTTCACAATCCGACCTAGAAATTTGTAGGAGTGTCGAAATGATATGACCAGGGTGCCTTAAGAGAGGTTAGGGGTACCATAGACCTATTCTAGGCACTGTGATTGCTCGAAGCTATGGAACCCAATTTTGTAGGGTCACGAGATGTTTTCTGGTTTTTACCTTTGATTTCCTGTATGTCAATGGACTTCATTGTTATTCACTTGAAACTTGCAATTATAGAGAAACATCTACAAAATATCCAAACCAAATCAAATCCTAAAATAAGAAGATGCAAAATGAGTGGTTGGACTATCCTCGAGTGTCAACAAATTGAAATTAAAACCGAGCACTACGCTACATCTCAAACCTAGTGTAGTTCTATGTGTGTGTGTGTGAAGAAATTGTGCCTAGGTGTAGAAAATGTAGCTAGATGTGTGCATGAAAGAATGAACTTCCCCTCCTATGCATGTTTATAGATATGCCAGTCCCTTTTCCCTTGTGTGGAGATAGATGGATGCTTGAATGCTCTTAGAATGCTCTTGGATGCAACCTTAGGTGGTGATAGATAATTCTTAGTGTTTGGTCCTTTATTATGATCACATAGCTTTATATTTATATGATTCCCTTGTTTGAATTTCGTAATTAACCACTAAAAGGATGACTAGTAAAAAGAAAGATTCCCAAATGGCTAGAAAAGACCCAAAAGATGTGAAAAAAGTACAAAGAGGTTGGGAGCGCCTGAGGGACGGGGGTCACCTGTCAGTTGGTGTCCTTCTTGGGCATTGGTTTCGAATGAGAAATGCGAAGTATGAAAAGATAGACTGAGAAAAAAGGAGTGTAAGACCAAGACATACAATAGAAAGCAAACAAAGATGGCCAAATACAATGATCAATTAGTACTTTTCTCACTTAGGAATCATATGAATAGTGGTATGTGATCAAGACTAGATAGATACCCAAAGTGTGTGATTTAGTGTCTACATATATATTACAACAAGGTACATGACTTTTTATAAATAAATTGTTAAATTATGAGGCCTAAATGTATTAAATTTGACTCAAGTTTTACTTGGTGATGTACGACATGATTTTTTTATTATTGTGAAAAATACAACAAAAATGGAACATATTACTACTTGTGTCATTGTGTAGAGGAAAAGAAAAATTGACTTCCGCAATCACAATTGGGGAAAACCTTGAGTATCTCAATGGATCAAGTAGTTACTGGAACTTGGATTTGATGATATCCTATTAAAAAATCAAAGGTTTGGTTGTATGAAGACTATGAAATACATATGATGATACTTCACTATTCACATTTGGTTCTTGACAAACATCCATTTGATCAAATGTTGAAGTTTTGAGAGTCTAACCATGAATTAATTATTTCTTCTATCAAGAATAGATTTGATCTCAATAAGGTTCATTGGATTGAATTTCCAAGGTATGTAGACTTAAGACTAAATGTATATGTGTTTCATTTTATTAAATATTTAATTACTTAATAACATGTTTATGTAGGTTATTGATGCAAAAAGGATTTCACCCTCACATGCCAAGAAATGTTAGTAGAGAATTCATATTGTAGAAGCTAAGAGAAGCTTACAAAATCGATATCATGGACAAATCACTTAAGTTACCACCACACATCCATCACTTTTTCTCCATGGGCATGTTCTAGGGTATAATAAGAGGGATTCAAGACACATGTTTCAATATCAAAAATTCTTTTAGATAAAAAATGGTGATATTTTCACATCCGTGTGAAAGTGGCACAGAAAACAACACTTTTATTGTATTGGGAAGGGGGTTCTTGATGTCGTAATGTGTAGACTCACTCCTAAATGGGAATAATAATAATCCAAGAAAGTGGTCCTAGGAATTATTGGGCACGATAGATGTGTTGTCAATATCATTTTTCACCCACAATGTCTTAGTGTTTGAGTTCTCCAACTACACCTCAATATTTGATACATTTTGTGTCAATATTTTTCACATGTTTGATTGGTGGGAAAAGTATGTATCTACTCGATTTGAATCTCATGGTTAGGGGAACATGTGTAAGTTTCCTATCCCTCTATATTGGAAGTGGTGGAATTATAAGCGGAGGTTGATGCAGAGGAGGATCATCAATAACTCAACATTCAAGAACCAAGAGTAGTCTTCTTTGTTAATCCAAGAACTTGTTTCTCAAGAAGCCTTAAACTTTCTCAAAAGCAAAAAAATGAACCAAAACAATGCACCTAAGGCTATATTCACTTCAAACATGCTTAAACACATCAGATAAACATGATCATACACTTTTCAAAGTATCATACCTTCAATTTTCTTCATTTTCCTCTTTTGACCTTCACCTAGGCTTGTAGCCCTCCTTTTAGCCAAATTCTAATGTAAAACACACAAAACAAGGAGTTAAAATTTACTGGTAAGATATTTGAATACCCAATATGTCCATTGAGGTTTTTACAAAGTTTCAGAACTCCAAGCTTCACCAATTTGCTTTTATCCTCCTTATATCGTTTTAGCTCAATTCTTGCAATTAGCCCTCCAAATGGACAAGTCTTAGTGTTCTGGATAATCTATAAACTTTCAAGACAAGATGTTTACCTTTTCAACTACCCATTTGAGCATTACAATTTCATGCAAATTTATATTTTCCAACTCCTTACCCATTCTCCCCAACTCACTCATTCACCTTTTTTCCTAAACAAGTTAGACCTACTTAGGGTTTGAAGTAGCTCATTAGGGTTTTGATGATTTCCTCTGTTTTTCAAAACTTGGAACACTTTTACCATCCAAACTCATCTTTTTCATGCTAATCTACACTTCTAAAATATATTTTACCTCTAAATAAGTTCTTTCTTGAATTTGTCTTCTTATAGCCTCCTCTTGTTCTTAAGCATTCATAGTCTTCAATACTCTATTTTTGCTTGTCACACTAACCCAATATTCATTTTAAGAACCCCCCTTGAAAAATTATTATAGAATGGGTAGAAAATATGAAGAAAAGGCCATTCACATTGTTGGTGAATGTAGGAAATGAGGGTTTCGTGACAACGCCGAATAGAGGGTTTTTTCAAGTCACCAGTGGAAGATGTACTTTTTTTGCTTTGTTCCTAGTCAAAAAGTACAAAATGATACCAAATGTTATATACGAAATACTACGGAATGAAAAGAAAAACATAACAAACCGTTCTCGGATGGTAACAAATTTTTATTGGCGAAGAACATAATCTACCCATTCCCGGACAACAACATGTTGTTCTGGACAAGATAACAAAATGCACTTTGTTGTCATTTAGGAATATGTAGATTCTGCTCTGGATGGTAACATAGTGTTACCATCTGGTAAAAAAAAATCACTTGTTCTCGGATGGAAACGATGTGTTGTCTCCGGGGAACAGGTTTTGTTCCCGATTATAACATATTGTTGTTGGTCGATAACATAATGTACTTGTTCCCAGATTTACAACAAGTTATTGTCGTTTCCATTTTATTCCTAGATGTAAACATAATTTAGGAACATAATTTAGTTCTTTTTGACAACACTATTATATTCCTAGATGGAAACAAAGCTGCATTATTTTGTTGTCATTCAAGATTCCCTAGGTCATGTGTCTTCCACTTGATCTGCGAGCCTTGACCCACGACCCTTTCCTTTCCTATATATATACCCATCCCCATTCATTTTGTCTCATTTTCACTTGTAGGTTTGTTCGAGATAGAATTTTTCAGAGAGTTCCAACCTTCTCGTCCACTTCCAATATTATCCAGTAGCCACATGATTTGTTCTATGATCCTTGTATACAAGTATCTACCATTTTCCAACACATCTTTTTTTCAAAGAATAAAAACATCAAGGATTCAAGGTTCAAGAATAATGACACCAAGAAAAAATTCCATTAAAATAACTTTCTATGTTTACAAACATTTTGTATCTGCAATTACTATAACTCTGTGGAAGACCCTCAAATAATTAGTCAATTCGATTAGATTAGTATCTCAGGGTTCCATGGACTTATTTACATGCCCTAGTATCAGACAGAACACAAGTTATTAAATAATTTAATGCAAATGTATAATAGTTTTGATGGCACTTTCACTGTTGCATTACCATCCCACCAATTTTTCATCAGAATAACACTTGATGATATTCATCATCTAACAGCCTACCCCATCAAAACACATTTCCTATAACCACCAAATATGTTATACCTTATGAGAAAAAGAATTTTTATAGTCTCATTACGATCCTTTTGTTGAGGTTGAGATTAATGCTCCTCTAAAAGATGGATTAATACAAAATCTATCAAATACCCCTTTCTCCTATCATGGTGGAATTTTTCCAGTTCCCGCATCGTGTTATAGGGAAAATACACTGATATTCCTCATAGGGCACTCTACTACCTTCTCCAAACCATTTCTGGTGTTAGATTCGATTGGTCCACATTTCTTTCATCAAGGATTTGTTTTGACCTTGACAAATCCAAATTGAATCCTTCGCAATTATTTCTTCTTGTTGTTTTGTTCTTGCTTTATATTATGAGGGTTTTTACAGGACTCAAAATAAAAACTATTCCAATTTTTCTACAAGAGAAGATGGATAAACATGGAATTCCTCTGGACCAACAATTGGTGAGTATTTTGTTTTAAAAGAATTTAATCTTGATTCTTTTCAAAAACAAAATAATTTTTAAATCAATTCTTATAAATATATAATTTGTAACTCTATTTTGAACATCTCAAAGCAAGCAAAATAACGGCAGCTGTAATGTGGCGGTTCATGCACATAACCCCCGTTGAGCTTGAGGGGCCTGGTGACAACAATTTAATTGATATCACCATGACCGATGACTATATAGTTGTCACTAGCAACCAACAATATAGAGGGATAACAAGAGCCAAACAAATGTGTGGTTCTATGGATTCGTCCCATAGCTAGGACAAAATGTGCATTATCACTATGGCCAATCCAAGTTTTAATTTATCCATAATGCATAATTGTTTTAATTTTATTAAATTATTTTATAGACTAATGATAATTTGAATCTTTGATTCTTGACAATGACATATTTCATTATCCTAATGTGGAGTCTTGTCCAACACATCAATGAATCGAGACACACGGTGTCTTCTCATACCGATGTAGACACTTCATACATACCTCGGTAAGAAGAGACTGAGTCTGCACCATTTGGTCTCCCTCTAATCTCTAGTACTAAGCAATTAATAAATAGTGAATTAAATTTTATTTCTTTCGAATTTCTTATAGGAATTTATCATTCTTTTTTATTGGTTTTTGTTAAATTCGGGTTTCACGGTGCCACTACCCCCTTCCACCCAAATGCATGATCTATTGATTACCAATAACAACATTCATAATGTAAGAAATTTCTATTTATTTCAATCTTATTAATTTGAAGTTCTTACTATTCACTTGTTTGTCTTTGTAATTTCAACATATTGAATATGATATTGTTAAATTATTAATGCTCGCAAATATTTTACAAATGTAATTTCAAAATTAACCCATGACCATGGCCACCCCCCACTAATCGACTCTAGATTAGTGCTTAAGGATTACATTAGTCCGACCTACCCTTTCACCTATGGCTTATGGTAGGGGAAAAAGGATTGTGTTCCCTGGAATGAGAAGGGGGACGCAGAATTTCACAACATCAGAGTTCCTCAATTTTCTAATTAGCGATTAATGCGAGTTCCAAAGGAACTTCTATTTTAAATAACATCAATATGGATGAAGAGTACCTCAGTTTTCACAACATTTATGACAACTTTACGCAACATTAGGGAGGCATATCAAAGATCTCACTCAATGTGCATGTATAGAGGTGCAAGTGCCACAATAACCATCCTCTTCAGATCCTCCTTCCCCAACTAGGCAGAAAACTTGGATGATGATGCGAAGACCAAATTTTCAGTACACATCCTTGTGTCTAATAATGCTATAGCCCTTGTCATGGAAAATTTTATTCTGACATTAAGGAGCTGAATATTTTGGAGATTAGAGTGAAATCTCTGATAAAATAAATTAATGATAGATATCATAATTTTGAACACAAAGAAAGAATTTTTCATTGATTAAAAATGAACTCATGAATATTTATGCTTTACTTTCTCAAGAACAATTTCATAATGGATTTACCAATAATATTTACAATATTGACAAAATTGTAATAGAATGCTTAATAGATTAGCTAATTTGAATGCTGAGGTGCAGTCTTACTACAACAAGTGGAATAAAGACAAGAAACTTGTCAGTATTGCTAATGCAGAGAAAGACTTGGTTGTGGTAAGTTCTGATTTTTTTGTAGATTATTATATATATAGTTATCATTTATCTACTTCTAAATATTAATTATGGGGTTTTTAATTGCAGTCAAAATACCATACTTTGAAGACAGAGGTGTAGGTGTTAGATGAGCACCTGAAAAAAGTGTGAGAGAGTTTCTCTGGGGTAATTAATTCTAAAGAAAAATAAACAAGCAAAACAATGTTTTACGAAGGATTATAATGAAGAATAGATTAGATCTGGATATTCTTTTGAAGAAAAAAATGATGAGGATCCTTCTCTCCTTTCAGTAGGAGATGCAACTCGTGAAGATAGAGAAAATTTAGAAAATATTAATGCAATTGCAAAAGAATTAGTAGAGTTTGGTGTGATAAAAGATAGTTCAAATGTTGTCGATGTTATAGAATCTGTTCAAGGACAAGGGTCCAAATGAACTTGAATTAAAAATATTGATGTAAATAATTGTATTTGACAAATGAAATTTGAAAACATTATCTTTATGTGAAATTGTCAATCTTTTTATTTCTCTCATGCCTGTTGTCGAATGAAAACTTTAGTCTTTATCTTTTTTTCAAGCTTGTATAGTTGATGAATAATATACATGGATTATGGAATCTGGATTTACATTGTTCAATTTAGTTTCAAACATGTATGAACTCAATAATTAAAACTTAGATGTGCATGTTGTTGTTGAATCTTGATAGTTGATTCATCATGTAAAGATTATCTCCAATAATCATGATGGGATATAGACTGCTATGTTTTTATTAATCCTAATAATCATGATGGGATATGGATTATAATATATTTGCGAACATGTGTGCTGTGGAATTGATAGTGAGAAATCAAATATTGAACATACTTTCCTAGTAACAAACTTTAATTTTATTACATCATCCAATTTGCAAATTGCACAACTATGAACCATTTGTTATTTCCAAACAATATAAAAATATAGAAGGGATTTAAAAATTTTCCAAACATTATATGCACAATATATGTAAATAAAAAAATATTGAGTCACAATATATATTTCAGAAAATGAATACATTCAACTGTCTGGTAGCTGAAACAACCCTATCCTTAATGGTCCTTCATCACTTATTTTATCTGTTGCAATTTTGGTCTAGTAAAGTCCAAGTCGGTTTCACCATAATTAGAGGCTCCATTATTTGCTATCTCGATTAATGATTTGTGCTCTATAAGATATGTCCATCTCTCTAGTTCTCTTTCATATGGAAATGTGTCCACTCTATATATTGAAACATAGAGTCTCAAACAAGTTTCCAAATTCTTGTCCAATCTATTGCAAAATTTTGATTTCACAAATGTATGTGCACTAAATAAAATTTCATCTTCAATAGACCCAAGAATCATTGTCTCTATGAGTTCATATATTTTGAATTATTCACTTATATTTTCTCTTTGAATTCTACTCTGATACATATTTCTCCACAATAATGTGATAGCTCCCATTTATGTTAGGTCGGCAATAGACCGATATTGATCGATCATTGTAAATGCAAAATGCTGTGACTTTGATACGATTAATTTTCTATCTAATATACTATTTAATTACCCTCCATCAACATTTGAAGATTTACAAAACTTTTCCATAAGTGTAGTCATGGATTTCCTGAAGTTTGTAGCTCTTTTTTTCACCAATCATCGAATTCAAAAAAATGAGATTTATAACTCCATGGCCTCAAGAAGAGCACTAATTTTAGAACATTCTCTCGATGTCGAAGATAATGTTTCAGCTATCTTCATAAAAAAATTTGTGAATCAGAAATTGCATCATAAAAAGAACTTGTGACTAGTACTTCCTTAATTTGAACTGTTACATAAAGATCTCTGTGGAAAGTGTGCTTTGGAATATTTTTTCCATCAAAAAAATTAAAAATATGACCATTGATATTGAACTTCAAATAATTTTTGGGATATTTTGTATTTTTCAAAACCTTCCGAATCTTGAAAAATTGGCTTCAAACCAGTCTTGGGTGGAATATAAGGTATATAAAATATACTTGTATTCTTAATTTTATAAAATCAACAATGTATACAGATCTTTCCTGATCATGTTTCACCAAGTTGTTTATTTCTTTCAGCATTGGAAAAATACCACATAAAGTTAATAATGTCTCCAAATATGTCAAGTGATACAACAAATCTTTAGCCTTGTCAACTTCTCTTCAATTCTTGAACATATACCCTGTTAAGGACCTGTATTCCTCAAAAATATTGCAAGCTAGATCATACAATGATATCCATCTTGTGTCAACATCTTTTAGAAATTTTTTACCATTTTTTATTCCAACATAAAATCTCTGAAACTCCAAAAATATTTTAGGATTGCTTGACATATATGAATGCAAGTCCCGTATAAGCTCCTCCACTTTAGCAACATTTTCAAAATTACTTACAATATTGTAAGCCAGATTCATTATGTGAGCCATGTAGTGAATATGTATCATGTAAGGGGTTACAATTATTTGAAGGTGAATACAAATCCCACTTTTGTGACCTTGCATGATACACATGCCATCAGCTCCTATACAAATAAACTTTGTAGAGATTGAAGGATCATCCATACAAGTTATTTCCTTCAATTTTTTTATAACAAGTTTATAGAGGTTCTCGAATTACATTCTCCATAATTTTTGCATAGCTATTATATGATTTTCCCTGAAATGGTTTTGAAACTAAAAGTGTAGACATGCATGCATACCCAAGATATATTATCTACTTGTTGTGACCTCATCAATTGACAATGCAATAAAATTCACATTTTTGCCTTCTCTCTCAAATCAGTGATTTCAATTTCTCCCATACACTTTGCCATTTCCCATGCACTTTGGTATTTGGCCGAGTGTGTTGTTGAATGTTTGGAAACCTATTAGATTGAAACAATATCTTATAATCAATCATATCTGAAATTGTTTGGCCCTTTTTTAAAATGTGAAACATTGTTTTGAATGTATACATTTTTCCTAAAGACTTGCATCAATAGTTTTTTCAAATTTATCATTTATTGTTTCACCTTTCTCGACTAGGCCTTGAAGATGTTTATGATGATTGTCATATGTTGTTTCATATCTCATATGTAAACAATCTTCCTCAATTTTCCATCTATTTTTATTTATTACTATTCCATCATCTTGTTTTCTAGACTCATATACCTTCCCTTAATGTTTCTCTATTGTGTCCAACTTCAATTGCATTTTTGGTCACTGCCTAGTTTCCAACTACATATGGTACATCTACATTCTGTAGGAGTATCAATACTATTTTTTGGTTCAACAAGTTCAATGAATGGATATTTTGTTGACCATTCAAATTTATAAGTCCTTCCTATAGTCCACTTCTCACTCTTACATTTCTGATGTGTGTTTTTGGAATGTTTATTAGAAGTTTGAGTTGGATGGCAAATGGGATTATTAATACTATCAATTTGAATTGAATTACTCTGCTAATTGGGAATTTCATCTGGAGTAAGGTCATTGCTATGGTTTTCTACATTTGAAATAAATTGGTTTTCTTACAGCATCCTTAAGTAAATCAACAAATAAAGTAACATTAACATAATAAGAGTCAAAATTACCTCTTGCCACTAGGGTTATTGTTGGTATGAAAATATTTTGAAATGTCCATGTCATATTTTATTTTTCCTTGAGTTCTTTTCTCATTTATAACAGGGGCCATCATATGGGTGATTTTGAAGTCTGCACATGCGACAAAAATATAGAAGTTTCAAATATGATCTGTAAAAAATAAATGCAAGATTGCGAAAAATAAAGATCATGCTACGGAATGGAAACACAACTTAATGCTACCATATGGTAACACAAACTAACATTGTCGAATAACAACACAAATGAATATTGTCGAACGGTAAAACAAACATTGTCGAATGACAATGCAAAACAATGTTACCGGATGTAACACAAATAATTGTTACCGATCGATAACATGTTCTTGTTACCGGTCGACATTACATAGTCACCTTTCCTTACGGAAATACAAATTAATATTATCGATCGGTAACAATTTTACAAAAAAACTTGACAGATAGACAATTCACTTTTTCGCTTACCTCTTTCACTTATTCCTTTGAATTTTTGGCTTATACTTTGATTTTTCATAGGCTTATTAATGAATTTTGAAAGTAAATTTTATTACTATATTATGGTGAATTAATCCTATATATAATAGTATGTTATAACATGAAGGCGAATATACTAACATTGGTTGACCCTTAGTGGAAATACGAAGGTGAAATTATACTCAAAATTTTAGGACCCGTAAAATTTTTGTGAGCGTGTTTTTTTAATATTGGTAAATAGTTTTTGAAAGGGACTATACCCTTGTGTACAAAAGGAGGCCTAAAAGCCTGAATAAGAGAGAGGAGCAGAGAAGTCATATCAAAGCACAAAAGTTACAAACAAAGAACACCGGAGCCAAGAAACAAAGCAACACAAACGAGACTTAACAAAGAAAAACAACGGCAACAAAACAATGAGCCTACGGCCAAGCGAGTAGTAAACCGGACTACTTCTTGGCCGCTTGATCAATACTCATCTTTACTTTTTCCAAGCATGATACATACCCAATAAGTGGTCATATGAGCAAAGATCTGTCTTATCGAGCTCCTCTCTGGTTCTTTTACTCTCTTTCTCATTGCCCCAAAGAGTAATCGGGACACCGCTGAGATGCGAAACACTTCTTGCATGACCTTCGATGAATTCCTCTATGGCCCTGAATGCTGCAATATTATACTCATGCCTAGTCTTCGTTTTCCCAAGGCGGGAGTCTAGGGAGGTCAGTTTTTTGTATATTTCATCAAGTCAGCTATCGCAATGCTCCTTCTCCCTCAATGCTTTTTTTGCCTTTTTGCTTAGCAAGATTTTTTACCTCATCCTTCAGCAATTTAAGCTCAGCCTCTAAGGCCTCCAATCTTCTAGAAGGGTTATCCGTTGGTGCCGCCTGGGGACTGGCACTACTAATGTTCAAAGCAGATCACGAGCAATGTCATCCAAAGGTTCATCCCCTCGGCAGAGACTCAAGATCGAGTCTCCTGAAAGCCCCGTGACACGTTTAGAAGTAGAGACAGTGTGGGTGGCAGGGCAGCAGCAGCGAGGAGGAAAGAAGGAGAAGCATGAGCAGCATGCATGGGGGCATCAGCACCGGAGGCGGGGGCAGCAGCAGGGACAGCAGGGGAGACAGGACTGGCAGCAACGGAGCCCACCAAAGCCAGGCCGGGAGAGGAAGGGAGACCGGGGAATTTGATAAGGCAGTGCTTGTGAATAAGCAGAATAAGCCCTTGGTGAAGGGGAACCGCCCGGGTATGCTTCTGGAACTCCAAAATGGAGCGCTCAAGAGAGTTTAACAGATAGTGGGGGAAGCAAACCAACCTACTCCTACGAAAGTGATTCAAAAAGACAAGGTGCTTGGCAGGGACAGTAACAAACCTGCCTTCCAAGGATATGTAGCGAATCATCATGCGGGTGACTTCATCATACGGAGAAGGAATTGAATTAACAAGCAGACCCGCGGTGTTGAATATAAGCTTCTCCTCCTCCTCCACAAATCTTCTCTCTTCAGCCTCTTTGATAACCCTCTTGTTGAAGAAGCGGTATCCTTCCAAGCTGAGGCCAGTCGCTTCGGCTATGAGTTCGTCATTAATAAGAATCTTGTGAGCGTGTTCTTGTATGGTAGTAAAAAAATTTCCAACTTCAAAGTTTCTTATATTTGCCTATTTACGAATATTCACCCCTAAAATAAACTTTGTACTCATAATTTACTCCTTTTAAGTAATCAATTTAAAAATAATGCAAGACAATAATGACAATTGCACACAGATTGATTACGGAGTTCGGCAATTGCCTACGTCTCCGGGTTCATGGTTGAACTATTCCACTAGTCAAAACTTGTAAGTTACAATAGTACTTTCACAAGAAAACCTAATGGAAACTATTTAAACTTGCTTAGAAGAATAACCAGACCTTCGGACGACAAGGGTGAAAAATAGCACCCGACTCCCACCTTCTTGGCATATTCGGCAAGCTTGATGGCTCCAGCTCCACTATTCGAAACCTTCGGTTCTCGATCGGCCTTCCAGACGCTAATACAACGCCCTATGGCTCTCCGGTCGATATACCAGGCTTCACAATAATTTACTGTGGCGCTATGGGCCGACTAGGTAGTTTGAATAACTCCTAGCCACAAATATTTAATTTATTATTGCCTAACAAATAATAGGTCAATAATAATCAAAATAATAATGCCTAAATAATTTAGGTCTTCACACAACAACAATTTCTCATTCGCCTTCCAAGCTCTGAGCTTGTCTTCGTATTTTGTGTGTGTTCCCACAATAAGCTTAACAAATAATAAGCTTAGGTTGTGTGTCCATTACAATGAACTAGGTACCCTATTTATACAATTTTAGGGCCCTCAAATAATGCAATACATATTATCTTAAGGCTATTTTAAACCTTAACCGTAGCATTTTTAATAAAGGATAAAATATTCCCATTTGGGCGGATTAACGTATGAAAAGGGATTAATACCCATTTTAGCCGATTTGCATTTGATAAGGGATAATATCCCAAATGAGCGGCTTTTGTTTGAATGAGGGGATTAAATCCCATTTTAGGCACTTAGGGCTAGTGGTTTATATCCCACATTTGGCGCCATTTCATTTGGGTAAGGTTTTAATAACCCTTACCCACTCCATCCTTCACGTGGAAACATCCACGCATGGCTTAGCCCCCTACACCACTTCACCTCCTTCCACGTGGTCCTCCATGCATGGCATGTGGGTAATTTCTAACCATTAATACATGGCTATTATAATAAAACCCACCCCACTTAGTCATGTGGCATGGAAATTGATTTGTAAGTGGACTTACCAAGATAATATAATTTCGACCCATATAATGTGGTATAGAAATAATTAACTCGGTCCATAGCATGTAATCCACTTGTCATCTCCCGATAGGAAAATCAAGTGAATTCGACGAGTGGTGGCAAGCCACGTGGTGGCTTGTGGACCCACCACGTCGGCGATAATACCATAGTCCACACGGCACGCGGGGTTCCCCTCCATGATAAAATTTGAGCCTCTTGTTCCTGTGCACCATTTTTACGCTCATCAAAGACCGGTGATCAAAAACCAATAAACAACTCCCTTTTGCCTTTTCGCCACGTGTCACAGTGCCATTGGTCCAATATTGACTAGTTGACTAGAGTTGACTTTCTCATTGTCTGAACTTTGACCAAACATATCTAGAGCTCCGATGTCCATTTTGCCATTCTCACAGTCATTGGAAAGCTCTCAAGATGATCTTCTACACTAACACCATTTAGGGATGTTTAGGGAACTTTCAAAAATGATCCCTGATCACACCTCCCCACTAAGAAAGGCTTTTTGTCCCAAAAAGCTTCCATACTGTCCTGAATCTGAAAACTCTGCTGCCACCTCGGAAGTGCTGTTTGTAGTAGACCCTTGGGTCTTCTCCTCCAACCTTCTCACTTCAACAACTCTGCTCCGATCCTGGGACTTGTGGGTTATGGGCCCACGATGCTTCCATTGCGCCACTCTGATATCCAAAGAAGACCTCCACACCTCTCGCTTTATGGTGCTAAGTTTCTGAATGAAACCTCAACGCTCCTTCTGTGCGGTGCTAAGCTTCTTGATATCTGACAACAAGGATCTTCTTTTACTCTATAACACAACTCCTGGCTCCGAGTTGATTCCACGTAGAATCCAAACTGGTTTGAAGGAACTCCATGTTACGTAGAGCTTTGATTGATCCGATGTCGGTGATGGACAATGCCTTGTCCCTTTACAGACCTCAACGCCTCCAATGCATGATGCTAAAGCCTCTTTCAGACCTCGAGCCTCCAATGCATGATGCTAAGTCTATTACAAACCTCAACGCCTCCAATGCATGATGTTAAGCCTCTTTTAAGACCTCGAGCCTCCAATGCACGATGCTAAGTCTGTTGATCAGCTACCATTCGTATGTGTGGTCACAATGCCTTGACACCGAATGATGTTTAGAGCTGATCTTTTGAGAGCTCTTCTTGTTGACATACATTATCGCTACCACTGCTGCAGGTCACAATGCCTCTACACAGAATGAAGTTCCGACTGACGTTAACGATGCCAATGGTGATTTTTTGAGCTCCTCTTGTTGACTAATATCGGCTAATACCATGCACGGTCACAATGCCTCTACATAGAATGAAGTTCCGACCCGACGTCAATGCCAACGGTGATTCAGCTACCATTCTATTGCACGGTCACAATGCCTCTACACAGAATGAAGTTCCGAGCTGATCTTTGTGAACTCTATTGTCTGCACAAATGGCAAGATCAATCTCCAAGCTTTATATGAGTTAATTCTTGTGTCCAAGCTGTAATAACAGTACTCACAAGCTTATTAGGAGATATGTTTGGAGCATTAATCAAATTTTCTAAGTAAGAAAATCCACTGAGTATTGTAAACCTTTCTCTCAGCATTTTCTCACAAAATCTGATCTCCAAACTTAATACTGCATACGATCCATCAATCTGAATTATGCAATATATAATTGAAAAATTGTTGACTTACCCATTTTAAAGGACTTTCACTTTCAGGTATTACCTAGTCCTAGGTTGACTTGTCAACTGGTGGTGGAGTAGAAACCTCTTTTGCCTTTACAATAGGCCTCCATTCCATCTTTGGCTTGCCATTACTCTGATGGCGAGATGGATGCAGTTTCCAGCAATTTTCCACCCGATGCCCATTCCTCTGGCAATGAGCACAAAAATTCCTCTTAATCTCCTTCTTCTGGGATGAGGAACTCTTTCTACCATTTCTCGACTCTGCATGTGAGATTGGTCTTTCTAATTTTCCTTGTTCTTGATGAATGACATCAAATTCTTCATCAGTGTCCTTCTCTTCCAACATCTGGCCACTGAATGATTATGCAATCCACAAAAAGTACATGGAAAAGAATTCCACATCTTCTGAAAATCATAACCATACTTCTTAAGCTGAAAAAGTGGATCAGAAGTTTTATTGTGCTTATGATTATGGTAAGAAACTGGAGGTGGAATCTCATTACCTCTTCATTGATTTCTCTTACCACATCTTGCCTGTGATGATGAAGCACAACTTTCCTGCTCAGAATCTTCTTGCAGGACTAGTGGGGTAATCACTTTGCTTTTGGAAGCTTGTCTCCCGTCAGCATTCTTGGAGCATTCTCCAATTTCCATTCCCACACTAGGATAACCCAAACCTACAAAAATGAGGACGATCCTCGACCTGTATTGGGTTAGCAATACCTTGGCCATTTTTACCAAGGCCTCTTCCATCAAATCCCATTTTATCTAGTAACTTGGATCCAATGCCTCTAGTATGCTTTTCAAACAAACCAAAGACTTCATTACCTAAATCCAAAACCGAATGGGAGGAAGAAGAAGATTCCCATGGTGAACAACTTACAGTGCAATCATCTGCCATGGCCTCTGCATCTGAAGTTGAAGGTATTTCCTTCCTCTGATCACCACACTGCAACCTTGCCAAGAGCTCATCCTTGGTTTGCAGTTCTGATTTCAAATGAGCATTCTCCTCTTCCAAGGAGTAATACATTGATCGCAGGAGAGAGTTCTCTTCCTGGATCTGGTGATTATAAGCTTCAATTTCCTCGAGCTTTGCCTGTTTAGACATCTTGCCCATAGTGCACTTGTACCCTGTTCACACAAATTGAACCAACTGCACCAACTTGAAGCAATCACTCTGTTAATCAGATTTACTGAAAAACAAATATGGAGCTAAACCAGCTCTGATACCAAACATGATCCGAAAATAATCAGATTATTACTACCTGATCTCGGACCCTTATAGGCTTTAATTATTTGCCGATAATTTACTCCTTTTAAGTAATCAATTTAAAATAAATGCAAGACAATAAGACAATTGCACAAAGATTGATTACGGAGTTCGGCAATTGCCTACGTCTCTAGGTTCATGGTCGAACTATTCCACTAGTCAAAACTTGTAAGTTACAATAGTACTTTCACAAGAAAACCTAATGGAAACTATTTAAACTTGCTTAGAAGAATAACTAGACCTTCGGACGACAAGGGTGAAAAATAGCACCCGACTCCCACCTTCCTGGTGTATTCGGCAAGCTTGATGGCTCTAACTCCACTATTCGGAAACCTTCGGTTCTCGATCGGCCTTCCAGATGCTAATACAACACCCTATGGCTCTCCGATCGATATACCAGGCTTCACAATAATTTACTGTGGCGCTATGGGCTGACTAGGTAGTTTGAATAACTCCTAGCCACAAATATTTAATTTATTATTGCCTAACAAATAATAGGTCAATAATAATCAAAATAATAATGCCTAAATAATTTAGGTCTTCACACAACAACAATTTCTCATTCGCCTTCCAAGCTCTGAGCTTGTCTTCGTATTTTGTGTGTGTGTTCCCACAATAAGCTTAACAAATAATAAGCTTAGGTTGTGTGTCTATTACAATGAACTAGGTACCCTATTTATACAATTTTAGGGCCCTCAAATAATGCAATACATATTATCTTAAGGCTATTTTAAACCTTAAACCGTAGAATTTTTAATAAAGGATAAAAATATTCCCATTTGGGCGGATTAACGTTTTAAAGGGATTAATACCCATTTTAGCCGATTTGCATTTGATAAGGGATAATATCCCAAATGAGCGGCTTTTTTTTTGAATGAGGGGATTAAATCCCATTTTAGGTGCTTAGGGCTAGTGGTTTATATCCCACATTTGGCGCCATTTCATTTGGGTAAGGTTTTAATAACCCTTACCCACTCCATCCTTCACGTGGAAACATCCACGCATGGCTTAACCCCTCCACTACTTCACCTCCTTCCACGTGGTCTCCATGCATGGCATGTGGGTAATTTCTAACCATGAATACATGGCTGGCTATTATAATAAAACCCACCCCACTTAGTCATGTGGCATGGAAATTGATTTGTAAGTGGACTTACCAAGATAATATAATTTTGACCCATATAATGTGGTATAGAAATAATTAACTCGGTCCATAGCATGTAATCCACTTGTCGTCTCCCGATAGGAAAATCAAGTGAATTCGATGAGTGGTGGCAAGCCACGTGGTGGCTTGTGGACCCACCACGTCGGCGATAATACCATAGTCCACATGGCGGCCGGGCTCCCCTCCGTAATAAAATTTGAGCCTCTTGTTCCTGTGCACCATTTTTACGCTCATCAAATACCGGTGATAAAAACCAATAAACAACTCCCTTTTGCCTTTTCACCACGTGTCATAGTGCCATTGGTCCAATATTGACTAGTTGACCAGAGTTGACTTTCCCGTTGTCTGAACTTTGACCAAACATATCTAGAGCTGATGTCCGTTTTCCGCGTTCTCACAGTCATTGGAAAGCTATCGAGCTGATCTTGTACACTGACACCATTTAGGGATGTTTAGGGAACTTTCAAAAATGATCCCCTGATCACTTACTTTACTTCTAAAGACCTTATATTCACTTGGAATCCACTTTTCACGATCAATCTTCCATTGTCACATTTTCTAAGTGCATGACTACTGATTTAATAAAATATGTATATTTTATTAAAATATGAATGCAAAGATTGCTACAATGATATACAATGAAATACAAGTGCTAGGCAATTTTACTTGATGTAATTATGAAAGAAAATGAAAGAGATAGGGAACTTACCTTGATTTCACTTATCCCGAAGTGTGTATAGATGGATGAACTGATGGAATAACAACTCAGAATGTCACAAGAATGCTAAAAAATCTAGAGATGTCAACAATTCCTGGACACGAACACCCTAGACCTATGTGGGGCAATTTGGATTCGCCAAAAAGGTTGGGAGATGGTTTCATCACTTTTGCTAGGGTTTCGCATTTGTTCCCCTTTTATCACCTATATGTCACACTTGGATTATTGAGGTACTTGTAGATCTGAAACACAAATAATATCTTACAAAACCCTCAAACTACATCAAATACTAAAAAAGAAAGATACAAAATGAGGGGTCAGATTGTCCTCAGTTTTCAAATAAGTGAACTTACGACTAAGTGCTTTTGCACTACATCTCATATCCAATGTAGTTCTATGTGCTTGTGTGTGCAATAGTGCTCTAATTTTCCCTCACACCGATGACACCAAGATAATGGGAGACAACTAGATGGAATACAAATGTGTGGATGGAAAAACAAACTTCCCCTTCCTATGCAAAGGTGTGTATTCGAGTAATAACCCCAAGATGCAGCCCTTTGATATGTAGATAAATAGCCCTTGATAGAAATTTCTCGTATTATAATGGTATGTATGTTGTCTTTATCCTGGGGTCTCATATTTGAATTTTGAAACTAATGACCCGACATACGACTAGTACCTCAAGATATGAGAGGAAAATAAAAAAGAACAACCTCAAATGTAAAAATTAAGATAAAAAATAAAGAGGACACGGGCACCTAGGATGGACAGAACGCTTGGGCATTGGTTTCCAGAGTCAACTCATGAAAATTGTGCAAAGAGTGAGAGATAGGGATCCCTATGATTTGACCGGAATGGGTGTATGAGTGGAAAGTGTGAAAGATAAAAACAATAGAAACAAAAACACAAACAAATGGAATAATAAGTGTATCACTAGTGAATATAGAAGTAAAATTTCAAAATTTTGAGTTATGAGTGTTTTCTCTGAAGTGCCTAAGCCGTGAAAATTGAGAAAATCTGTGTTTTGGGTCATTTTGTATGTATTTCGGGCCTGTCGGAAGTTTTTGTCCCGCCTGTCCCAAGTACGAAAGTGCTTTCTGTTCTCCGACCGCCGAAATCCCCGAAATTGTCCCATTTTCGCCCGTCGGATGTTTTTGTCCCAAGTGTCCCAAAACTCAAAGTGCGCTCTGTTCCCCGATCGGCCGAACCACCCGAACCACTCGGAACTTTTGTCCCATGTGTCCCAAAACTCAAAGTGCGCTCTGTTCCCCGATCGGCCGAACCACCCGAACCGCGCAATGGAAATTTTTGTCCCAGATGTCCCAAGTTCAAACGGACCTGTTGTTCCATTTTCGGCCGATTCGCCCGATTTTGTCCCAACTGTCCCGAGTTCCAAATTGCTCTCTGTTCCAATTTCGGCCGAACCGCCCGAGTCGCGCGCTTCGCACATTTTTGTCCCAAGTGTCCCGAAGCCAAAAATGCAAACTGTTCCAATTTCGGCCGAACCGCCCGAGTCGCGCACTTCGCACATTTTTGTCCCAATTGTCCCAAATTCATTTGTGCGTCTTCTCCCCGTTTCACCCGAATCGGCCGAGCCTCGTGTTTCGCGCATTCGCGTCTCACATGTCCCAAGTGAACCTAAGGCAATTCATACTTAGTTTTTCCCGCTCGACCCGAATATGCTGTTTTTCAAAATATGAATTTAAGTTGCGGCTCTGATGCTATCAATCCGAAGATCAAATTTCAAGGACAGCTGGCGGAAGGACGAAGCTCTCAAGACGCTGGTTGCATCAGTTTTCAAAGACACTCATTGTCATCCTCAAGATGAAACGTCTGGTGTGTCCCTCATGGCAAATACAGAGCTGAGACGTTAGAAAGATTCAAGCAGCGGTTTCTGAAGACAGTGGGTCCCTCTCAGAACTGGCCACCTGTCCCCTTCTCCATCCTTCTTTCTTCTTCCCACTCCTTTCGTATTCCATGTAATTAGTTAAGGCATTGCAATTAACAGTCCTTAACTATTCTCTAGTTAAAAGAAACGGTTACGAGGAGTAACCGAATTGTAAACTATATAATGGCCTTCTGCGCCATTTTAAAAAAAGAAGAGGAAGAGCTTGGATATTTGCTGAAAGTGTAAATAGATCTTAAAGAAATCAATACAAAAGGGCTTTCCATTCTTTGTCTATCTAATTCTTGTTATCTCTGTGTTTTCCTTTAATATTGTGGAGATCATTTTGTTCCTAACTCGTTAGTCTCTCTGATTGCATACTGTTCAGTTTTGCAAATACAGTGATCTTGTACAACCAAGAAGGAACTTTGTGTCCTTGATTAATAAATCTGAAGAAGGTTATTTATGGAACTTTGTGTCTTTAAATTTAATCTCATTCAGCCAACGCAAATGATCTTGTCTTAAATTCTTTGAAGCTTCGCATACACGAGGAATTATTCTGCTATCTATAATTCTGAATGTTGCTATTCTGCTCATCTTCTTATTCCCTTTCCTCAGTCCTTGTGTAATTGATGATCCTTGTGGAAAACACTTTCGTAAAATCCAAGTTTGACCATAAAACAATGTTCTGTACATTTGTAAATAAGTTCGTTTCTGAATAAGGGAACCTCTCCCATTAAAGAGGAGGGACTTCTTGTCCCCTGACTGTTGCTCTTCTAAAAAGTCCTATCTGACGACCAACAACAGTTTTTGGCGACTTACTGGGAAAATCGCATTCCAAGATCGCAATTTTTTTGATCATCCTTTGATCTCGGTGACTCCGCGCTTCACTCGAGGGAGAAGGACCCTTGTATCGAAGATTCTCGCCAGCTTTTGGAGCAACAGGTTTTCCTTTCCTTCAAATAGAAGAACTCGCTCGACGAGCACTCCACCTGTTCAAGATAGAAGTCCTACGGGTGGTATTCCTTCAGAACCTGCCAGTCCCAATCTACGAGCTTTGATCCTAGCCGGTGTTACAGTTCCCTTCCAAGCCGTATTTCCAAGAATGGCGGCACAATTGCCATGGGGTCAACGTGTTGGGCCCCTGGCCCTTAATCAGCCTTTGCATGAGTTACCTAGAGGTAACCAAAGAACTTCCCCAAATTTAAAGGAGATGGCAAAGTACACCCTGATGAACACATTGCAGCCTTCATAGTTGCATGTGGAGTCTTGGGAGTAGAACATGAAGACGCCTCGCAAGGGGCCGTTCATTGAGACGCACAGATAATGTCGCCGATCGTTCTATCACCTTCCTACCGGTGCCATCACCGACGGAATACAATGAGAACTCGCCAAAAGCCGCTTTCAAGCCGGGCAGAAGATGTGCATGCCCCGCTTGCCCAAATTTTTCGATAAAGAAAGATCCATCGTAACCCATGAGAGAATTTGTGGCTCGATTCAACAGACTGATCAACAAAATTCCTGTAAATACTCGACCGGTTGATCAAATTCAAAAATGTTTCTTTCTAAATGCTCAAACACCCAAAGTCAGTTATGCTCTAAGAAGGGCTAATCTCGGAACGTTAATTCTGGATCAAGAACTGGCTGTTAGTGTCGAGGATGACTTGATCATGTCAGGGAAGTTGAGAAGAGATCCTCCCAAATCTAAATCTGCTGCTTCTTCCTCTTCCACCTCTCGACCCACATCGATCCATTAGTCCGGAAACTTGCAAATGATCTAGTAGCCATAAAGAAACAATTGGCTCAGCATGCACCGTATGCAGATGTTCCAAGAAGAAATTTCCAGCCCAGAAATCATTTGCCTGCTCCTCACACAAGACTAGCACTTGAAGGACCTCCTGTCAAAGTTCCTGTGAATGCAACCTGTGAAGTTGAAGAGCCAGATGATGATGTGGACGATGAAGCTCGTGAGGAGTTCCTGGAAGAATTTGATGATGAGGCGGAAGAACTCGAAGGATCTCGGGTTAATTTCTTTACCACCGAAGGCACTGATGATGGAGATGACTATGATGAAGTGGTAGCAGATATGAACAGTGAATCATTTGCTGTCATGACTCGAGAATGCATACAAGGCGTATGAGAAAGTAACACAGCCCATGAAGAAATCTAAGGAGCAGCTGCAACTATTCCTGTAATTGCCAGAAGAGGATCTCCTATCCCTACCTCATCCGCACCAAAGGTAAGTCCTGCCAATCCTACTAGCAAAGTTCCTTCTTTTTCTCCTAAAGTTGATAAGCCTAGAATTCCAAATGATGATGGTCCATCTACCTCTGGATCCTTTGATATTGTTGATCACCTAAAAAGGACCAAGGTTCAAATTTCAGAAGCTGAATACTATCAAACCCATCCCAAAGCTTTTGCCAAGATGATCCAATTTGTTAATTCCCATTCCAAGACCACCTCTAAAGGCCTTTTGCCTACTCCTCCTTCTGCACCACAGCCTAGTCTGGTAGCTGCCGTAACCTCGCCTGGCGACAAAATCAAGCCTTTTTATGTAACACTTCTTATAGCTGGCCATAGGCTCAATAATTGTGTCATAGATTCCGAGCCTCGATAACGTGATGCCTCGCTAAAGTAGCTCATGCTTTAGGCTTGACCCTCACTCATACTTATGGATCTTGCTACTCCATGGAAAGTAAGGAAGTGCCTTTGGTTGGAAGGATTAAAGATGCACAAGTGGCTTTTGCTGCTTTACCTGAAAAGAAAGTCTTGGCTACCATCCTAGTAGCAGACATTCCTCCTTCTTATGGAATGTTGCTAAGCAGAACTTCTAGAAGATGTGGGTGGAGAGATTCAAATGGATTGGTCACATGCACTCATACCTGTCAATGGACATATGAAGAAGTTGATGCCTGAGAAACAATCAGAGTATATTGTGCAGAAAACGGATGATCCTAAGGCACAAATACTCTATGAGGATATGGGCCATGGTAATTACATGATTCTATCCCCTGATGAAATCCAACCCTCCAAAGTATCACCCAAAGATCCCAATGGTGTTTGGATTTTAGAATTTGATGGAAGTTGTTCCTCGGCTGGTTCTGGAGCTGGTGTCCTGCTAGTGTCACCTGAAGGATGCCTACACCCTTTTTCATTTAAGTTGCAGTTCGAAAACACTAACAACACCACAGAGTATGAGGCTCTTATTCTTGGACTGCAAGTGGCCAAAGAACGAGGTGTAAAAAATCTTCTGGCTCGTGGTGATGCAGAGCTGATTGTGAAGCAAGTCAGAAGCCTTTTTCAGGTAAAAAATGGGAGGCTGAAGCATTACCGGAATCAGGTTTGGGATTCAATTGAATTCCTTGATGCTTTCTCCATTGAAGCAATACCTAGAGAAAAGAACAGCAGGGCTGATTCACTGGCTGTCTCAGGATCACTACTGATTCCCCATCCTGAATTCTCTCAGGATAAGTTCACTATTGAAATGGTCCACCGGCCTAGTGTACCTGACAATACCAATAACTGGCAAGTTTTCAACGATGACCAGCATTTGCTTTCCTTCCTGAACTCAAGGGGAATTTCGAACAACTATATTTTGAGGGAAGTGACAACCTGCCTCGTGAGAGTGTGTCCTCTGACCAAGCTGTCACCCAAGGAGAAGAAACAGATCAGGAAGGATGCATTAAACTCAAAGGAAACAAGATTCCCAAAGGTTTGGTGAGTTTGGAGGAGTTGTTTGATAAACATGACAGATATGTAAAATCTAAAGCTTACTAGACCTCAAAGAATCACCGAGTATGATAAGATTGATATAGGGAGTTCTACTGATCCCAAGCTGGTAAATATTGGGAAATGTTGCACAACCGACGAGAGGAGAAAAGCAATTGATCTTCTAAGGAAGTATAAGGATGTTCTTGCATATTCTTATGAGGATCTAAAAGCCTTCAAGCCAAAAGACATGCAAAGACTCTATCCTCTCAAACCAGAATCAAGCCTTTCAAGCAGAAACAAAGGCAGTATAATCCCAAAATAGCCGACACTATATTTCAGGAGATTCAGAAATTGTTGAAGGCTAAAATCATTTTTCCCATTCACCATTCAACATGGATTGCAAACATTGTGCTGTTAGGAAGAAGAATGGTGAGATCCGCATCTGTGTTGATTTCAGAACTCAATCAAAGCTTCTCTGAAAGATAACTACCCTCTTTCCTATGATGGATCAAATATTGCAAGCAAGAATGTGATCTGAAATGTTATCTATGCTTGATGGGTTCTCAGGATACAATCAGGTAGAGGTTGATACTGCAGATCAACACAAGACAGCCTTCACCACTCCTTGGGGTACCTTTGCCTACAAGAGAATGCCTTTTGGGCTGATTAATGCTGGTGCCACTTTCCAGAGAGCTATGGATCTGGCTTTTGGAAGCTTGAAAGGGAAATGTATTGTCATATACCTTGATGACCTGACAGTGTTTTCAAAGACAAGAGCAGATCACTTCGACCACCTGGAAACGGTTCTGCAGAGATGCCGAGAGCATGGGATTTCTTTAAATCCTAAAAAATATGTCTTCTGTGTTACAGAAGGAAAACTATTAGGGCACATTGTCTCCAAGGATGGTATTAAGATTGATCCTGAACGAGTTCAAGCCATCCAACAAATTCCTCTCCCAACCAGTAAAAAGGCGTGCATTCCTTTTTCGGTAAGATCAATTTTTTAAGAAGATTCATCCCTGATTTTGCTGAATTAACTTTGAACATCTCTCAGATGATGAAAGGGAAGCAAACATTTGGTTGGTCTTCTGAAGGAAAGGAATCCTTTGAGGGTATCAAGAAAGCTATTGCTAAAACTCCAGTTTTGGCCTGTCCTGACTTCAGCAAAGATTTCATCATCTATTGCTATGCTACAGATAATACCCTGGCTGCTGTCTTAACCCAAGAAGACTCTGATGGACATGAGCTACCAATTGCCTTCATGAGCTATATCCTGAAGAATCATGAGCTGAAATACACCATGATGGAGAAGCATGCTTTTGCAGTAGTCAAAGCTGTCAAGCAGTTCCGTTTCTATATCCTCAACTCTCACTCTATGGTGCTGGTTCCAGATACAACTGTTAAGTCAATTCTTACACAGCAAGAATTTGGGTCCAAGAGAGGAAACTGGGTGGCTAAAGTCCAGGAGTATGACATTGATATCAAACCGACCAAGCTGGTTCGTGGAAAAGGTCTTTGTGAGCTCATTGCTGAAGGAGCCAAACATGAGTTGCTGGAGGAGAAAGCTGACATTCCTACTGTTCTATTCCTTAGTTCAGTCGATGAATGGTATTCTGACATCGCCCATTTTCTCACCTATGGGGAATGCCCCTCTCATTTAACTACCAAGGAAAAGAGGACTGTTAAATTGAGATCAACGCAATATGTACTGTGGGAAAATGCCTTGTTCAAGCGTGGTTTAGATGGGAGATTTCTGAAGTGTGTGGACAAGGAACAACAGAGAAAGTTGCTCTCAGCTTTTCATGATCAGACATGTGGAGGGCACTATTCATCAACAGTCACAGCTCACAAGATACTCCGGGGAGGATATTACTGGCCTTCCTTGTTCAGAGATGCATCCAAGTGGGTGGATAAATGCGAGGCTTGTCAGACCTTTGTGGGAAGACCTAAATTGGCCTCTTTGCCTCTCAAGCCAGTTGTGATTAAGGAACCATTTCAACAGTGGGGTCTGATTTCATTGGTGCACTCAACCCTGTTTCTAGTGCTGGTCACACTCATGTGCTAACCGCCACTGACTACTTCACCAAATGGGTGGAAGCTATTCCAGTCAAGAGCACTACTTCTGAAGTGGTATGCAACTTCATCAAAGAGAACATCTTGGTAAGGTATGGTGTACCTAACAAGATTGTAATAGATAATGCTTCAAACTTCTCCTCAACTGAGATAATGGATTTCTGCTACGGGTATGGCATCTCTCTGGCTCATTCTTCAGATTATTATCCCCAGGGAAATGGACAAGCAGAATCCACCAACAAAAATCTGGTGACAATTATAAGGAAGTTGGTCAATGAGTCTCAACGAAACTGGCACAAGAAGCTCTATGATGCTCTTTGGGCAGACAGGATCACACCTAAAAGAGCCATTGGAATGTCTCCTTTTCAAGTGGTGTATGGAGTAGAAGCTCAATCCAAAGGATGATGTGGAACCGCCACCTTGCACCCGATGAAGGCCATCAAGATACTAGTTTCAAAGTGATGCTCGATAAAAGAATCATGTACTCCGCACAAACCGAACGAGGACAGATTGAGGTTGCTGATAGGATATCTCGCTCACCAAAGCAGAAGGTAAAGGTTTTGTTTGACAAGAAAGCTAGGTTCAGAGAGTTCCAAGTTGGAGATACCGTGCTGTTATGGGACAAAAGACATGAACCTCGTGGCAGCCATGGAAAATTTGATTCCCTGTGGCTCGGACCTTTCAAGATAAGACACTTTGCTGGTAAGAACTCTTTCTATCTTGATTACATGGATGGTTCTCCCCTCCCACTTCCTTATAGTGGGCAGTATTTGAAGTTGTTCAAGTCATAGGTGACTAAGGAGTCCCTTTGTATATTCTGTACAGTGTTTTTGCTTTTCTGCTTTTGGTGTGTTTTCCTTTTGTTGTTTTGGTGTGTTGCCCTCTGTGTTGGTGTTCTTTTTGACTCCGTGGCCCAATGGATAAGGCACTGGTCTGCTCTCCCCGAGTTTGTCTAAGTTCTTGCCTTGCCTCATTCCTTGAATTTATGCCAAGTCATCCCCAGAAGGAGCCAGCTGTTGTTCACTCAAAATTCCCTGTTCTGATAGAAGTAAAATTTCAAAATTTTGAGTTATGAGTGTTTTCTCTGAAGTGCCTAAGCCGTGAAAATTGAGAAAATCTGTGTTTTGGGTCATTTTGTATGTATTTCGGGCCTGTCGGAAGTTTTTGTCCCGCCTGTCCCAAGTACGAAAGTGCTTTCTGTTCTCCGACCGGCCGAAATCCCCGAAATTGTCCCATTTTCGGGCCCGTCGGATGTTTTTGTCCCAAGTGTCCCAAAACTCAAAGTGCGCTCTGTTCCCCGATCGGCCGAACCACCCGAACCGCGTACTCCGGAACTTTTTGTCCCAGTGTCCCAAAACTCAAAGTGCGCTCTGTTCCCCGATCGGCCGAACCACCCGAACCGCGTACTCCGGAACTTTTTGTCCCAGATGTCCCAAGTTCAAACGGACCTGTTGTTCCATTTTCGGCCGATTCGCCCGATTTTGTCCCAACTGTCCCGAGTTCCAAATTGCTCTCTGTTCCAATTTCGGCCGAACCGCCCGAGTCGCGCGCTTCGCACATTTTTGTCCCAAGTGTCCCGAAGCCAAAAATGCAAACTGTTCCAATTTCGGCCGAACCGCCCGAGTCGCGCACTTCGCACATTTTTGTCCCAATTGTCCCAAATTCATTTGTGCGTCTTCTCCCCATTTCACCCGAATCGGCCGAGCCTCGTGTTTCGCGCATTCGCGTCTCACATGTCCCAAGTGAACCTAAGGCAATTCATACTTAGTTTTTCCCGCTCGACCCGAATATGCTGTTTTTCAAAATATGAATTTAAGTTGCGGCTCTGATGCTATCAATCCGAAGATCAAATTTCAAGGACAGCTGGCGGAAGGACGAAGCTCTCAAGACGCTGGTTGCATCAGTTTTCAAAGACACTCATTGTCATCCTCAAGATGAAACGTCTGGTGTGTCCCTCGTGGCAAATACAGAGCTGAGACGTTAGAAAGATTCAAGCAGCGGTTTCTGAAGACAGTGGGTCCCTCTCAGAACTGGCCACCTGTCCCCTTCTCCATCCTTCTTTCTTCTTCCCACTCCTTTCGTATTCCATGTAATTAGTTAAGGCATTGCAATTAACAGTCCTTAACTATTCTCTAGTTAAAAGAAACGGTTACGAGGAGTAACCGAATTGTAAACTATATAATGGCCTTCTGCGCCATTTTAAAAAAGAGTAGAGGAAGAGCTTGGATATTTGCTGAAAGTGTAAATAGATCTTAAAGAAATCAATACAAAAAGGGCTTTTCATTCTTTGTCTATCTAATCCTTGTTATCTCTGTGTTTTCCTTTAATATTGTGGAGATCATTTTGTTCCTAACTCGTTAGTCTCTCCGATTGCATACTGCCTGGGCTTTTGCAAATACAGTGATCTTGTACAACCAAGAAGGAACTTTGTGTCCTTGATTAATAAATCTGAAGAAGGTTATTTATGGAACTTTGTGTCTTTAAATTTAATCTCATTCAGCCAACGCAAATGATCTTGTCTTAAATTCTTTGAAGCTTCGCATACACAAAAGGAATTATTCTGCTATCTATAATTCTGAATGTTGCTATTCTGCTCATCTTCTTATTCCCTTTCCTCAGTCCTTGTGTAATTGATGATCCTTGTGGAAAACACTTTCGTAAAATCCAAGTTTGACCATAAAACAATGTTCTGTACATTTGTAAATAAGTTCGTTTCTGAATAAGGGAACCTCTCCCATTAAAGAGGAGGGACTTCTAGTCCCCTGACTATTGCTCTTCTAAAAATTCCTATCCGATCGACCAACACGATCCATGTGGCATAGCGAGAGAAAGTGAACCATTGTGAGGATTACTAAGTGAATTTGATGATTTCAATTGTGAGTGATTGGAGATTTCAATTTTTTCACCGTTGGAGATTTATTGGGGTAGGGAGTGATCAGGTTCACAACACGATTTTGTATATGTGAAAAAATAAGTATTTGGGTGGCATGCCTTTAGAAGAGTGTAGGGAGAGAGGTATAGTTTTACTCTCCAAATTTAACTACATCCTCAAAGTCGAGCCGGTGTAGACGGAAAAAGAACAAATTGTGTTCATTTCAATCCAACGAGAATAACCAATATATGAGCGTATAGGAAACACACATGACATATCATTTCCCCCATTCCAAGGGTGTTGCAATGTGTAGGATGTTTGATGGCTTCCATGTTAGGTCATCTGGGAAAGATACAAAGTGGTGTAGCTCCCAAGTTAGGTCATCTGGGAGAGATAGTAAAATACGTTGTGTTGTGTCGATTAGTTGATTTGATTGGAGAAGTAGGAAATTCTACTTTGAAATTAAATATGTATGATAGTTCAATCATGGATATATTTTCTATTTTTTCTCCCATATTAGGTCATTAGGGGGATTGCTATAAAGTGGTATGAAATGTCACATAATGTGAGAAAAAAATTGATAATGATGAATTTTATGTGTAAAAGGATCGTGTAATAGTGTGAGGGGGATCATAGGGTGACCCCGATTATATGCCCCCTTTTAGAGAAAGGGAGAGTGATGGTTGGAATGAACACTAAGACGAAGGTAGATCTATAATGAAATAATATTGAATGAGATGAATATATAGCAGATGTCACAAAATTGTGTGTATATTGAAATGAAGACATTCCAAATTGGAAACTAGTGTTGTGGGATGTGTACAAGATGATATTTGGTGAAATTTTGAAGAGAATGACATAGATGGGATAGGAAACAAAGTAAAAAATCTCAAGATATGATCAAAACCGTGTGATGTGTATTAGTTGGAAGAATGAGCACAAATAGTGACCATAGTAATATAGCAATTATTGAAAGTGTTATATATAGTAAGTGTAAAAAGTGACTATTGATTTCATTTGAACTTTGATTGAGTGTGAATTGGAGCTTTGATTATGTGAAAATTTTGCAAGTTAGAACCACATGATTGAGTTGATTTGAGATGGTGGTGACATATGTTGCATCACGTATGATAGTTGAGTTGGTAAGTATGGTTATTTTCAAAACTGTGTTGAAATGAGTTAATTTTTTGTGAATTTTTGCAAAATTTGTTTTTTTAAAAAAATATTTAGGCATTTTTGACCTAAGAAAGAGTGAAAAAGATGTTAATGACCTTTGGGATGCCAACGCCCAAATAAAGGTGTTGGTGACTCGCTCCCGGGTGCCCGCATCTTGCTCATGGGCGTTGACGACCCGAAGGCTTGGTTTTATCCCGAGTGTGAGAAATGTGCAATGTGATGTATATGAGTGCTATAGATAATCATATTTGTGTGTATATAAGGTTCTAATGTCATGTTTGTTGTTTTTTTGTGTTGTGCAGAGAGATCTTCATTCGAGATATTTCTACAAAGGGTCACGATTTGAGCACATTGTTGGAATTAGGTTTATCGGATGATGAGTGGGATATAGTAGACCATGTCATCCTACAACACATAGTGAGGATGAGGGATCAATAACCGATCATGCCAAGCCAATAACACATATGCTAATCAAACATCACAATCAATAAGATGAAAGAAATTCACCGAATAACTTTACATAAACCTTTGCAAACAAATGAGCAACAATATCATATATTATTATGGAACTCAATGAAATACAATGAGAATGGGCCTTGCTTATATAGGCAAGGAATAACAATCTAAGAACCAGTCAAGGTCGTAGATCAAGCCATAAATCATGGAAAGAACTAGTCATTAAAGAACTAGTCTAGTCCATAGATTTATGAGAGAATTAGACATCAAAGATCTAGTCAATACCATAGATCTAGGAAAGAACTAGTCAATACCATAGATCAAGGAAAGAACTATACCTAACAACTAGATAATATCTCCTAATATCTAAATAAATAAAAAGAAATATCCACACACATAAGTGGGTGAGGATAAATACAATAAAGGTAAATAATGTACCTAGGTGAACATGAGCTAAGGTAAATACCTACTCTAACAACGTTGATGACCCGTATGCTTGGTTTTATCACAGAGTGTGAGAAATGTGCAATGTGATGTATATGGGTGCTATAGATAATCATATTTATGTGTATATAAGGTTCTAATGTCATGTTTGTTGTTGTTTTGTGTTGTGCAGAGAGATCTTCATTCGAGAGAGTTCTACGGTGGTTGTGATTTGAGCACATTTTTGGGATTGGGTTTATCGATGATGAGTGGGATATAGTATAGTATGTCATCCTATGACACATAGTGAGGATGGGGATGTGCCCCATAATATGTCGATGAGTACGACCTTATGCAAGTGATGGTGTGTAGACACATGTACTATTTGGTTTCCTACTTTGGGAGATGGATGCGACCACGGAGGATGTATATCCCATATCATGCGACTACCAGTTGTATGTGAGAGGGTCCAAGTGATGGCCATGGAGGATGCACAGAGACAAATGTGAGTATCTAGGTGGTATTTTATAGGGACACAAGTACAGACTAAGATGCACATAAGCTTGGATTTCATACGATATCGGTGTTCCACAATTGTATAACTTTATTCAAGTTGTAATTGCTTGCTTGTCTATGGTAGTGGAGGGTGGTAGTGTAAGCATATTGTATGAGATTCATGATATTTTTCACCGCATAGAGGATCATGGAAGGAGGTATACGTGGGCACGATGTGTATTGACACATTTATACATGGACCTATATAGGTTCACTCAGGAGGAGCATGGGGGTGGACTAGGAGCCACCGATGCTACATGTGGGCGTTTATGAGCACATTGTGATATTGAGGTCACTTGGTGGACCGTGTGTAGAGTGGGAGAGACCAAATATATTCACTGTGAGATGGGTAGGTGTATGGAGTAGGAGGATGGACACTAATAGTTATAAATCAATGTTGGATTGCATGGGGCCGGGGGATTTATATGGAGGCCATATCAAGACTATGGTGGATGGCCCAAGGATGGAGTAGAGCTTCGATGTATCTGACATACTATGTGGTTGGAGGAAATTTTTCATGGAGTGCCCGAGCTATTTCAATAAGAGCGTGTGTCACGATAGTTTGGGATGACTCGGATGTTCCCCGAGCCGTATGTATGGGTAAGATCCATAAGGGAACCAAGGAGGGTTAGAGTGAGACCAAGGTCCATAGGACATAGTTTGTATCCCTAGTCTAGATGATTCTATTGCAAGCATAGGGCCAATACAGTAGATTATGTGGGGTGTACTTGAGGCGTATAATGCATGGTGGGAATCACACCAATGGGTGCTACTATATCCAATTATTGTGGATATGATGGCAGCACCGCTAGTTTGAGAGTAGAGGGGTAGGAAGCTATCCCCGATAGTGATGGTATAGAGGCATCGATGACAGTGCGTGAGTATAGTGATATTTGTGATTTATTACGTAGCTAATTGATTGTCGTCGTTGTGTATAGTAACTAACATTTTTGATATATGGATGCAGGTGATGCGTATTGGTCATTGATCATTAATACACCGATTCAAAAATTTACACAGAATGTTCCCACCAATGTGCTTATTGGAGGTGGTATATTGGAGCAAGTAGATGCCATTGCGGGTGAGCATGCACACTTATTCGAAATAGTAGTGATAACAGTCATGCGACATGTATTGTGTTTTTGAGCAAGCGTAAGGAGGCACACGAAGAGACTCAGAGAGCTAGGGAGGTGGTAGGAGGAGGATCATTACCACATGTTGTGTCTACATAGTATGTGGACTTACAGAGGTGATTCTCAGAGAATTCATGCGATTTATCCATATTATGGTGGTAGGTGGAGAGATATAGAGGCCATGACCAAAGTGGCGTAGATTGAAGCAGTAATCATCTAGTTCTAGAGCTCCCACATTTGTATATAGTGCTAATGCTAATGATAAATGATATGTGTTGATGTAGCAATATATATGTATGTATGTATGTATCTATATATGTATGTTTGTATGTATGTGTGTGTGTGTGTGTGTGTGTGTGTGTGTGACGATTGACATATGTGTGTTGTATTGATGTTCATTGATGTATGGTGTGATGATGATGTTCGTAGGTTGATATGTGATGTTTTATTTGTGTTATGTAAATGATTATGTGACATAGATGATGATGAGTGACAATTTTATCGTATGTATTCTTGAAGATAGATAGTATGTGATGGTAATAGATGTATGCGATGTATAGCATGATAGATAAAATGAATGAATTTGGAGATAATTTGAAAAATATGTATAACGATGTTTGATATTGTACGTAATATGAAGAGGGAGAAAAGAGTGATTACCCCCAACGTGTACGTGGTAGGATGAGGTTCATTTGCATAAGACCCCTTAACAGTCACATATGAACTATAAAACATGAGTGCATCATTGGGAAGTGATATTGTAGTGTACACCAGATAGATATATTTATATAATGTGTAGCACAAAGATATAATGAGGTTCTTATTAACATATCCCTTAATAATCATGTAAGAACCGTAAGAACACAAGTGTGTCATCGGGTGGTGAGGTGAAAAATTTCACCTAAAAAAGACCGAGTGGGTGTGGAGTGGTGGAAACATATGGAGTGGAAACAACATGAGAGTATGAACCAAACTAAATTCCTGATGAGATGGTGCTAATGACGGGAGATGCAATGGTGGAAAGAACATATGCCAATGGCTTAGAAAGTCAATGTTAGTAGGAGCACTAGGCGGCAAATGAGATGGTGCAGTGGTGGATGAATGGGATAGAGAACATACATGAATAATGTAAATGAATTGTGGTGGTGAAAGAATAGTGACCTTAGAAGCGGGAAAAGGAGACAAATGAACTGTAGTAAAAAACACTTGCATGGAATTCAAGACATGGACCGCTCACATGATTGAGAGCCAAAGGTAATGACACCCTTGTCTTCTAATTGTTACAATTTGTCGTGAAGGACAAAAAAATAATTATCATGATGGCCATTGATGCGATGATAGTTACAATTAGGACAATCATGTTTTTATTGCAAGAGATGAGGAGGATGATGATGATTAGAAGGAACGTGAATCAAGCTCTTATCAAGAAAAGCGCACAACACATCATAGGGATTAGTAGCATGAGAAAAGTGTAATAGATCCCGAGTATAGGATAAAGAAGTATTAGGCGGAGCTCGACGTAATGGAGGAGATGAAAGACGCTTATGCAATGGAGAAGGATGAACTTGCTTGCGAGACAAAGGAGATGTCGACCTTAGAGGATGCTTAAGAAATGGAAGTGGAGATTCGAGAATAACTAGATGATGAAGCAATAACAAAAATAGGAGGTGGATCTATAACATGTGTAGCGAGAAGATCTGGTTCTAGATCAATGACCTTATATCATAAGAGTGTGAATGATTCAAATCATCATATTGCAATTGCTATTTTAAAGCAGAATCAAGCCACAAAAAGATGAATTTCTTATCTAAATCAATGGGATGAAAGCCTAGCTGATGCATGAAAGAATTGAAACACAAAATATAATAAACAATAGGTTATGTCTTTCCTTGATGTAAGCTAGGTAAGTTATTATTTGTGACTCTAGGACCATTGTTAAGAATAAAACATTGAAGAAAGACCTCTTCCATCGAACAATATGTACTAATATATCCAAAAGGTAAATACATTTACCATTGGAGAGCATCATTAGTAAGACAATGGAGAAAAGGTTTAAGCAATAATCGATCATTCGAGTAAGAATCCATAGCTAAGTGATAATTCTTGAGATGCATATATGGGTTTCTAGTACCATTGAAACATGAAAATGTAAGCATGATGAAATCCTTAGGAAATGTTGAATTGTGAATTTTTTTGGAATTGGATTGCCATGTAAATAATTGTTATCGATAGAAGCATAATAGGCCTTGCTTTTAAGAGTGAGAGATTGGACCTGAGATTTTAATTGGCCAAAAACATGCATGAGTGATAAGATATCATGTGAAGGAATGACAACAGATGTGAATGGTGTATTGAGTGGTTGAAGCTTTCCATTATGGGTGATCATAGGAATGTCAGTAGTGGAGGATGTGATGTTATAGACACACTAGATGTAGGTGCGGAAGAAGTAATATGTGGTGAAGAGCATGTAATGTCAATAGTAGTATTAGGAATAACATTAGAAGATTCATGATGAGATGAAACAATAGGGGATAAGAATTAACATGCATGTTACTAGATACAATCTCAAAAGAAGATGAAATCGGAGTGGGGATTCACATTTAGTGGTATGCAGAGAAGTAGAATCATTACTAACATACGCATTATCAGTATTAGACAAATAATAATATGTAAGGATTTCATCAAGTGTATCATCAACATATAATGTAATAGGAGAAAAACTATCATGAGATATATCTTTACAATCATTAGAGACATTTTCAGAAATGCAAGGAGTATGAGATGCAACTATACAATCATCCTGACTAGTATGAGAAACAACATCATGCACATGTATATTTTCATCATGATTTTTATCTATAGTATCACAATCAAGACAAAACATATAATTGATAATAACATCATCTAGATTTTCATAAGAAATAGAAGAAGGTGGAGTAGTCTTAGTGCCAAATGAATAACAAGGAGTACAACCAGAAATGTTTTTCTTTGGGGAAACAATGTTGTAAGAAGAATTGGAAAAGCTAGTAGGAATGTTGTGTTCATTCGCCAAAATTCTCTTTGAATATTATCAACAACATGAGGTTTTTGTTATAGATTTCTAAGCTCAGCTTCAAAACCTCATCATAAATAGGGTTGACACTCACATGATGCATAGCTTTCCTAGGAGAAGAAGAGCTACTTTTAGCCATTAGAGTTTTAGTGGATCTTAGGGAAATGAGTTCTAAGCTACGGCTTCACCAAAATGATTCAATAAAATTTGTATATTTGATTAGTATCTAAATGAAAAGATCGCTATAATGATATACAATGAAATAAAAGTGATAGACAATTTTATTTGATGTAATTATGAAAGAAAATGAAAGAGATAGGGTGCTTACCTTGATTTCTCTTATCTCGAAGAGTGTATGGAATAGATGAATTGATGGAACAGAAACTCAAAATGTCATAAACATGATAAAAAAATTCAAATATTTTGGGAATTCCCGGACATGGGCACATGGGAAAGGGTGAGGGTGCCTACGGGTGCCCTCGACCTCTGTCAAATGTTGGAGTCTACCAAAATGGCCAGGATCTATTTTCGCACTATCGCTATGGTTTCAAACTTATTCTCCTTTGATTACTTTTATGTCATGCTTGGATCACCAAGGTACCTAAATCTACAACACATATAATCTCTACAAAACCCTCAAACTACATCAAATCCTAGAAAAGAAATATGTAAAATGAGGGGTCGACTATCCTCGACTTTCAAACAAGTGAACTTAGGTACAAGCGTTGCACTACATCTCAAACAAAATGTAATTATATGTTCTTTTGTGTGCAATAGTTCTCCAAATTTTTCCCTCGCGTAGATGATGCCAAGATAATGTATGATAGCCGGATAGAATGAAAATGTGCAGATGGAAAAATGAACTTCCCTTCCTATGTAGAGTAATAAGCCCAAGATGTAGACCCTTTGATATGTATCTAGATAGATATCCCTTGATAGTAACTTCTGCCATTATAATGGTATGTATGTTTTGTTTATATAGGGACATCTTGCTTGAATTTCAAACTAATGACCCAACATGCCGACTAGTACCTTGGGATATGAGAGGAAAACTGAAAAAGTCCAAACTCAAATGTTAAAATTAAGATAAAAAATAAATAGGACACGGGTTCCCATGATGGATAGGAGTCATGGGTGCTAGTGTCTAGATACAATTGATGACAAGTGTGCGAAGATTGAGAGATAGATATCACTATGACCTAACTAGAACTAGTTGTATGAGTGATAAGTGTGAAAGATAAAAAAATAGAAACAAAAAACACAAGTGGATGGACTAGGAAGTGTTTCACCAGTGAATACTTTTCTTACTCAAGATCCATATACAAAACAACATACTTGGTGGTATGGTAAATAGTAATAAGTGTGTGATTCTATGTCTACAACTCGCTATTTCCCCAAAATAACATGGTTGTCAAATTTTGATTGTACAAGATAGTCTTGGCATTCATCAAGCTTATATGACATGAAGATTCTTATCCTCCTTTGAAAGTTTCAAATCTACTACACCACTTCACAAACCTCACATCTTCCCTACTTTCTCATTAAAATCATCGACCCACATTCCATTCCTTCTTGTGCCTTTAATCTTGATTATAATGGTTTTTAGGAGACTATATTTTTATGTATTTTCATTTCTTCTTATTGAAATGTATGAGTTTATGCTTGTTTCGTGGTTTCATAGCACAAATATTAGCCTTTACCAAATCTTACAAGGTCTCTTTAAGCATTCAATCTTAACAAATAGTCTATTCACTAAAAATACTTGTTTTTAATCTCTCAAAACGTGTATACCCATATTAGGACTGATACTTCAAGTTTTCTTTAGCATTCTCATCTTCCGTACACTACATAACTCACATTTGCTTTTAATATGCTTTGTTCCACTTTATTTCATCCATCAATGTTAGTTAAATAATCCTTTCATGAATTAATGTTTGAATTAAGACCCAAACCCTTGAGATAGGGTATTTAAACTGGTATGAGGGTTTTTAAGATTTATTGCTCCTAGTAACACTATTTGACAACCAATGATGTTTCTCTTGACTTTTGAACCCTTATACAATCCTCCTAACTCTTTACCAACCTATAAATATTTACGTGCACAAGAATTTGAGACTTCCTTTTGACTATTACAAGGATCATGACCTTTATTCATACGAGATAGAGGTTCGGGTGACAAATGGATTTGTTTAATTCATTGTTCATCATTACATCTCCAGGATCTCATAACCATTCCTATAAGTTAATAAACCCTCACACAAACTTACTATCAAGGAAACATTTCATCCAATGATTAAATCCTTATCAAACATATTCTTACCTCAAACCTACATGTAGTTCTTAGAACCTTTAAATGCCAGTATCTAATTGATTTTCCTCCTCCATAACTTGTAGGAACATTATACAATCATATTAATTGAAATTCCATTTTATTAACTCCAACATTTATTGCTCTACCTCATAATAGACTCTTTTACTCAAACTTCACACATAAAGAAGCTTTATTTCATTGAATAATCTTGTTGTACATAGATTCAAGAGTTTGAAGGTTCATTATAAAGACGTTTCTCTCTATCTCTCTCTATTTCATCTCCTTTTAAACTCATAACTGACTCCATTCTTCAAATTTCCTTTATAGGTTCTTAGCTTCCGAGGAGTTTTCTCAACTTATCTTAATATAACTAAGGTAAATCTAGCTATGAATCACATAACCCTTACACCAAGGTGTATACACTTAATTTCTCCTTTCATATGGTCTTAACTTGCCTATTACATCATATCATCGCATTATTTTCAACAATACGCCTTCTAAACTAGACTTCCAAATTCAAATTTCAGATACTCCCTTTTCGGAGGGAAACTTAAAATGTCTCATCTAACAGATAATGAGAGTCTTAAAATATTGAGGAGGAGTTAAAAAAACCTATTAAGACATCTAAAAACTTATTCACCCATTAATTATACAAAATTACAAAAAAATTTCTCTCTTAGTGATGCTCCCGTGCATCGATGTCCCGAAAGCGAGGATGACTTGTTAGATCCAAAACACTTGTCTCTTCACTATATAAATATGGCATCATAATAATCCTCAATAAAACACCCACCAAAAATCCATCACTCATTATCCTTGGGCATGATCTTGGAGGATTATATGGATTTTACATGAATGTTTCAATCATTATGGTTCATTTAGATGAAAAATGGAGACAATTTCACACATGTATGAAGTTGGCCCAAAAAAATAAGGGGTTATTGATGTTGAAACAAGTATGAATGGTCCTAACTAGAATACTTGGAGGTTAATAAAGTGTTCATAGGAATTATTTTACCACTTTATGTGGTAGCAATTCTAGTTTTCACCCATGAGGTCCTGGACTTTGAGTTCTCCAACTACACATCTATATTTGACAAGATTTGAGTGAACTTTTTCACATGACAGATAGGTGGAAAAAGTGTGTATCCAATTTTATTTGAATCTTTTGATTAGGGGAATGTGTGTAAGTTTCCTATTCCAACATGTTGGAAGTGGTGTAATTGTGCAAGGGGAGTCCTAGAAGGGGACAACTCCTAGATCCAAAGCACTAGTCTTTCACTACACAAAACTAACTTTAAAAGACCCATCTATCAAAAACCCTCCATGCATACCTCATTCATTTTCCATGGGTGCTACATAGGATAAAGTTATAAGTATTCAATGTGCGTGTGTACTGTCTTAATGGTTCATGTAGAAGATAAATGATGAAACAACTAGGTGTATGTGAATTTAGCGCAAAATAATAGTTTTCTTGTATTGGGAAGGGGTTACTAATAATGGAATGGGTATGACCACTCCTAATAAGGTGTACTTGGAGGAAAAAAATGGTCCCAGGAATTATTCATCCCTAAATACTCGGTGAAAGTGCCATTTTCACCCATGATGTCCCAAAATTTTATTTCTCCAATTACACCTCGTGCTTGAAAAGCTTAGTGTCAAATTTTCCACATGTTGGATTGGTGGGAAAAGTGTGTATCCAATTTGATTTGAAGCTCATGGTCATAGTAAATTTGTATTTTTTCTATCCTAACATTTTTTAAGTTGTGAAATCAAGTGTGGGTCCCAAAATGGGGATGAGTGCTACATCCAAAGCACTTATCTCTTCATTTCACGAAATTTTCATTAAAAGAATATTCACTCGAATTCCCACCACACATCCCTCACTTATTTTTATGGGTTTGATCTATGGGAAACTTATATGAATTTAACATGCATGTTTGGTCTTAATGGTTCATGTAGATGGTAAATAGTGATAATTTTGTGTGTGTATGTATGTGTGTGTATGTGAAGTTTGCACAAAAAGTTCATTTCTGTAATTAGAAGGGGTTCTTCATGCCATAACATGTATGATAGATCTTAAATGAGCAATGGTGGCCTTTCTTTGACCAGAAAATTTGTTATGTGGGAAAATTGGTGGGTTTCCAAGGCAAATGGGGAATCACCCTCTACTTGACGGTGTACCTTGGTATGCGCATGCATGAAAAAATGGATTTCAATGGTGGCCTTTCGACCGCCAACAGGGCACTCCACAAAGCTAGCAATTTCTCACTAGAGAAGAACTTTGTCTGAGAAGGGGAAAGGGAGTGAGAATGGAGGTAGGAGAAACTAATGTTGCGAGTAGAATATCAGATGCCCACACACATTAATTAGAAATTTCATTTACATGCATTTATAGTTAGAAGAAAAAAAAATCCACAGGAGAAGCTACAAGACCGAATGAAACTCATTGGTCGTAAAGTACCAATTAATTCCTCAATCAAAGAGGAAAAATTCCTTCTTTTATTATTGAAGCTCAAGCAGAGTTTGTACATAGCTTGAGAATGGAAGAAATTCAAGGAAGAAGAGAAAATAGAAGAAGAATGGCATTTTCTATCTTTTCTAGGTACAGAGCACTCTAGTATTTTTGAAATCAATCACCAGCCCTTGAATGATGTCGAGAAGCCATTATATTCTTTTAAGAAACCGTTACAACTTCACAAATCCTCAACGCCTTTTCAAATTCCTCTATTGTGAAGAAAATGCTCATGGCGGGTTAAAACTAGATCTTGCAAAGCAACCATTACATTCGATTTTCCAGTTTAAATATAGACCATTAGATTTTCTCCTCTAACTCTGAAATCAGGTCGTCCACATGGTAGGAAGGGATTGGAGCGTTATGGGGAAGCCCTTTGCATTTTGTGATTTTTTAGAGATTTGGCAATTTGGAACAAATTGGCCCACCCCCGCTTTGACTTTTCAACTTAGACACGTGGCTGCTTCTGATTGGAAATGGGGTCACGCCCCTTTTCTCAACATTTTAACCTTTTTGGGAAAAAGGCTCAAAACAAATTCTCCACCGCCCGCTCGCTCATTTCCTCCCGCTTGGAGACACTCCCGCTCTCCCACTTTGACTTTTCAATGGGGCCCGCTGCTTCACCTTTGAATTTTTCACTTGACTTTTTCCTTATGGGCTTTAACTTTGACTTTTTCCTTTATAGCCTGATCGGGGTTATGGATCATTTTTTAAATTTTCACCTTTTTTACAAAAAGGCTCAAAAACACAAATTCCTCCACCGGCCCGCTCTTCCGCTTTGACTTTTCAACTTCAAGCCCGAGACCTTGGCGAGCTACGGAGCATTTTAGAATTCTAGAACTTTTACTTCACTTTTGGGAATTTGGTTAAATTTCCAAAAGTTCCCCGATGGCCCACTCGTCTGCTTTGACTTTTCAACAACGGGCTTCAACTTTGACTTTTTCCCTGTGGGCTTCAACTTTGACTTTTTCCTTTATAGCCTGATTTTGGCCGCAAAGAAAATTTACCATTTTTTCAAAAGTGACCAAAAGTGTTAAGTTCACCAAAAATCCCATTCCTCCCCATCCAATAGGATCTGACCATGTACTTGCATTCATTGGGGCCAAAATTTGACGGGGAAAAGACACCCATCATCCCGACTGTGGAAAATACGCAGAGGAAGAAAACTTCATCATTTTGAGTCCAATTTTTGAATTTCCTTCACGAACCAAAGGCATGGAGGCAAAAAAATGATTTGATGACCCAGGCATAGAACAAGTGAACAATTTCATCAAAAATGGAGGTTGCAAAGAGGATATTACGTGCACAGACCGGGAAATGGAGAATTTCTCAAAACGAGCAAAATAGAGATTTAAACAGCACTAGGGCACAACTTTTGCTAATTTCTTAAATATCTAACTTGGCTTAAACACCAACAAAGGGCATGAGCTCAAAAAATTTTAATTTGGCTATGAAAATGTAGAGCATTTTTCAGAGACAATAACTGGCTCTAGCTTGGGGACATGGCGTGAACTAGGGCATGGCTAGGGCACGACATGAGGATCTAGAATCTCAAGTTTCAAAACATATTACATTGACCAGTGCCTTATCCATTGGGCCTTGCAGAGTCATGTACAATTATGAGAAAGAATGGAAGAAGGAGGAAACACACAAGCCAAACCACACACAACAAAAACCAAACAAAACAAAACCAAAACCACACAACAAAAAAGGGAAAAACACACCTACGAAATCACCTATGGTACAAGGTGGGGGACAACCCACTTTCACTGATGATATAGTTTCAAGTATTTCCCACTTCGAGGCAATTCCAATGGTGTTCCATCCAAGTATGAGAGGAGAAAACATTCTCACCACAAGTTCCATGAATTTGGAATGGGCCGAGCCATAATGAATCAAACTTTCCATGGCTGCTCTTTGGTTCTCTTCTCTTGTCCCACAAGCAGAAAAAATCTCCAACCTTGAATTCTCTTTCCTTTTCCCTCTTGTCAAAGATCTTCTTCACTTTCAATTGGTGTTCTTTAATTCTATCCACCACTTGGCATCTACTTTCTTCCAGCTTCTCCAGAAGAGGATCCTCTTGTCAATGGAGTCTTTATATTGACCATCTTCTATTTCTTGCAGCAACTTGAGAGCTAGCATCTCAATTGTGAGGGGAATCTCTGCCTCAACTCCATACAACATTTGGAAAGGTGACATACCTATTTCCTTCTTAGGAGTGATCCTATCAGCCCACAATGCATCATATAACTTCTTGTGCCAATTCCTTTGATTCTCATCTACCAACTTGCGAACAATGGTCACAATGTTCTTGTTTCTTGACTTAGTTTGCCCATTTCCCTGTGGGTAGTAGTCATAAGAGTGAGATAGGGAGATTCCAAATCCATAACAAAAATCTGTGAGCTCCTTGGAAGAGAAATAGGTGGCATTGTCTACAAAATTTTCTCTGTGGTATCCCAAAACAAACAATGATATTCTCCTTGATGAAGTTACAGACTATTTCAGAGTTGGCTTGCTTGGTTGGGATGGCTTCCACCCATTTAGTGAAGTAATCAGTTGCAAGTGAGTACATAAGTATGCCCTACACTAGAATGAGGATTCAGAACACCAATAAAATCTAGCCCCATTGCTGAAATGGTTCTTCAATCACCACAGGCCTGAGTGGCAATGCAACTAGTTGTGGCTTTCCAACAAATTGTTGGCATGCTTTGCATTTGGAAACCCAATCTTGAGTGTCTGCAAAGATGGAGGGCCAATAATATCTCCCTCTAAGGATCTTATGTGTGGTGACCATTGCTGAGAAATGTCCACCACAAGCTTGATCATGATATGCCCTGAGCAACTTTTCTTGTTGCTCCTTATCTACACACCTGAGGAAACAACCATCTAGGCCTCTCTTGTAAAGTGCATGATTCCAGATCACAAACTTGGCTACTTTCAGCTTGAGGGTTCTTCTTTGTTTGTAATCAAGATGAGGAGGGAATTCTCCATAAGTGAGGTAGTAAGCAATGTCAACATACCACTCATCAATAGTGGTGACAAAGAGCACCTGTGGACTGTCTTCTGAAAAGGTTGAGAAAACACCATCTTTTTCTCCTTGCTGAGCTTTTGAGAGCTTCATCTTCAGCAATCAACTTGCACAAACCATTTCCTCTTACCATATTAGAGGGTCTAATCTCCAAGTCATACTCTTGGTCTTTGCAATCCAACTTCCTCTCTTAGCCCCAGATCTTGTTGAGTCAAAATGGACTTGATTGCACTTCCAGGACCATCACCACTATATGGGAATTGAGAATGTAGAATCTAAAACTTTTAACAGCTTTGACCACTACATAGGCATGTTTCTCCAATTGGTTGTACTTTAGCTCATGATTTTTCAAAGGACAACTCATGAAAGCAATGGGTGCTTCCAAACCTTCATCATTTTTCTGAACAAGGACAACAGAGAGTGTATGTTTTGATGCATAGCAATACATGATGAACTCCTTGTTGAAATAGAGATACAAGAGTTGGAGCTTTGGCAATGGATTTCTTGATCTCCTCAAATGTTGTTTTTCCTTCCTTATTCCACTTGAAACTTGCTTGAGGTTTCATCATGGAAGTTATATGCTTAGTCAGTTCAGAAAACTCAGGCACAAAATGACAAAGGAAGTTTACCTTTCCAAAGAATGAATGAACTCCCTTCTTGCTGGTTGGTAAGGCTAGTGCTTGGATAGCTTTGACCCTCTCAGATCAATGTGTGCTCCATGTTTGTTCACAATGTGTCCCAACAACTTACCTTCTGTGACTCCAAAAATGCACTTCTTTGGATTTAGAGAAATGCCATGTTTCCTACACCTTACAAGGACTTGCTCCAAATGACTGATATGATCTCCCCTCCTCTTTGAAAAAACCATGAGGTCATCAAGGTAAATGAAAATGCAATGTTTCAAATCTTTGAAGGCCAAGTCCATTGCTCTCTGAAAGTGGCTCCAACATTGATCAAGCCAAAAGGCATTCTGTTGTAGGCAAAAGTGCCCCAAGGTGTTGTGAAGGTTGTTTTGTTGCAATCCTCTTCTGCCACCTTGATTTGGTTGTACCCTGAGAATCCATCAAGAAAAGAGAGCATTTCAGATCCAGTGACTACTTGCAAAATATGATCCATGATTGGAAGAGGGTAGTTGTCCTTGAGAGATGCCTGATTCAGATTTTGAAAGTCTACACAAATCCTTATTTCCCCATTCTTCTTCCTTACTGGCACAATGTTAGCCACCCATGTTGAATGGTGGATGGGGAAGATGATTCTAGCATTGAGCATCTTTGTCACCTCTTCTTTGATAACATCAACAATCTTTGGATTGTAGGGCCTTTGTTTTTTCCTAAAGGGCTTAGCTCCTTGCTTCAAAGGAATGGAGTGATGCATTTCCTTTGGCTGAAAAGATTTGAGTTCATCATAGGAATAGGCCAGGACATCTGAGTACTTTTTTAGCAGAGCAACAAACTTTCTCTTCTCTTCTGGTGAGCAACATTTACCAATGTTAACCATCCTTGGATTCTCTGAAGTGCCAATGTTTTCTTGATCAAAATCAGATGGACACCGAGAAGACTATTTTTCTTTCTCTTGATGAACTCTGTCATGCTTGTCAAAGAGATCTTCCAAAGAAACTAGGCCTTTGGGGATTTTGTTTCCTTTTAGTTTGATTACTCCCTCTTCATCAATTCCCTTAATTCCTTCCTTCTCTTCTTTGGGGATTGATTCACGGTGTGGGTTTTCACTTCCTTCAAAGAACAAATTATTGAAGTTATCCCTTTGTTCTAAGAAGGCTAGGATCTGATTGTCATCATTGAAGACCTGCCAATGATTTGCATTGTCTGGTATGTTGGGTCTGAACACCATCTCAATGGTCACTTTATCCTTGCCAAAAGAAGGATGAGGTGTCACTAAGGAAGCTGACACTGACTAGAGAATCAACCTTTTCATTCTTTCTCCCTAGGGATAGCTTCAATGGAGAATGCATCAAAGGATTCAATGCAGTCCCACACTCTGTTTCTATAGTGCCCGAGCCTTGGATTTTTCACCTGATATTGTTGGCGGACCTGCTTTACCACAACCTCAACATCACCTTTGCATCTCAAATTCTTCTTGATTCCCATGTCCTCTGCTACATTCATGCCTAAGAGAAATGCTTCATACTCTGTAGTATTGTTTGTATTATCAAATTGCAGCTTGTAGGCAAAAGGATATACCTCATTGGAGGGAGAGTATAATACTACACCAGCTCCTGAACCTCTCTGAATGACTGCCATCAAACTCCATTGTCCAAATCTGATCTTCTTCTTCCTCCATAAGGAGTGGCAAGTTCTCTTCCTTTTGTGATGTAAGGAAGTAGTTTCCTAGCCCACAATCTTGAAAGAGGATGTTAGCTCTTGATCATCAGATTTCCTTATTGTGAATTTCATTTTCCGACTAAGCAAAACTTCTTCATTTCTCCTTTCACTGGGATAGTTGCAGATGACCAATCCATTTTTATTTCTCCACCTAGATCTCTATAAAAACTTCTACTCAACAACATACCAAAAGATGTTGGGATGTCTACCACCAAAATGGTCAAGAGTATCTTCTTATCAGGGTAATCAACTAGTGCAACTTGAGCATCCTTAATCCTTCCTACCAATGGAACTTGTTTGGATTCCATTGAGTAGCATGTGCCATTTACCCGGTCAAAGTGAGGCCAAGAGCATTTGCAAATTTTTCTGGCATCACATTATCTGAGGCTCCAAAATCTATAATGCAATTGTTCAATTGGAAACCTTTGATGAGAAGTGACAGGTAAAAAGGCTCAACTCGTTGTTGGTGGTGGAGGCACTGAGGGCTAACATGTTTTGAGAAGGTGGTATGGATGGTGTGGGTAATAGGCCTTTAGAGATTGGGCTTGAAGAAAAAGGGTTACTACCATGAACTGCCTTGATGAATCTGTCAAATTGGGCAGGATGTGTTTGTAGGTATTCAATCTTAGAGAGCTAAACTTTGGTTTTGTTTGCATGCTCCACAAAGTCAAATGGAGTTATGGTAGATGAGGAAGAGGTTCCAAAGCAAAGGGGAGAGGATTTAAATGACAGGGTTTTGTTACTTTTGGTGCTGGTTTCTCCTTTTCAAATGTAGCAATTGGCTTGGAAGGAGATGGGGGTGTAGCCTTTGATTGAAATTTAGATGTTCTTGTAAACAACATTTAGAAGAGAATTGCTCTTAACAACTTTTGAGTTGGGAGAAGAATCAGATAACTTACTTGGCACAACAGTGTGATCCTTGACAACTGGTGAATCTGATTTCTCTCTAGCTGATTCCATGGAAGGTGGTAATGGTGATCCCCTGCTGATGATCTTGTTTAGTGGAGGCTTTGAAGAGCTATCTTCTTTGTTCTTCCTACCTCTCAATAGACCACCGAGGCTGAAACACCATTCTTGGATTGTACACGAGTGAAAAAACACATGAAAAACTTAGAGCTTCTTCATCACCTTCCTCCTCATCATCAACGTATTCAATCAGGCCATTGTGCATGCCAACCTCTTCAATTTCAAGATAGTTTTCATAGTCATCCATGCTTTCTTCTTCAATTTCCTTAATGTCTATTCCTTCTTCTGATTCCCTAGTGTCACAGATGGCATTGAATGGTGGTGCTTCAAGAGCAAGCCTACAGGAGGTGGAGCAATTCTTGGTCTATCAGAGGATTTGGTCTCCTTGGAGCATTCCTCATTGTGATTTGTGACAACTACTTCTTCAAAGCAACTAGGTCATTTGCCATTTTTTGGAACATTGGATCAATGGTGACTAAATTTGAACTCTAACCTTTTTGCTTCCCATTTGGTCCTTTCACTTTTCCAGAAAGAATTAGATCATCATCAGTCTCAATTGCAAAGTCTTTAGCTTCCCTCAATGTTCTTGGTTGGGCTCTTCTGAGGAAGAAACCAACTTCTGATGGCAAAGCACTGATGAAGAACCTTTTCAAGTTGTTTTCAGAGGGTACCACATCTTCTGGGATCCTTCTTACTAACCTATCATACCTTGCTACAAAATCTCATTGATTCGGAGGTCTCCTTCTTCATCTAAACCAATTAGACCAAAAGATCTTGACAATCTTCTGTGCTCTTGAACCTATGTTCAAATGCACTTCTTATATCTTCCCAACATGTGATAGATCTTGGGGGCAACATGTAGAACCATTCAACAGCTTTTTCTTGAGTGACTCCACAAAGAGCCTAACTGAAACATCTTCATCTTCAACTCCCAACACTCCACAAGTAGTGATGAATGCTACTACATGTTCTTCAGGAGCTAAGAACCATCCCCTTTGAATTTTGGGAAGTTCTTTCTTGAGCCTCTTGGGAGGTCATGAAGTGGTTGTGGAAGAGCAAGTGGACCAGTATTTCCTCCCCATGGTACATTAGGCCTACGGGCCTCACGATCATGATCACACCATTCCATTCTATTTTTGTTTCTAGCTTCCCACCTTGCTAAAGTTGGGCTCTACTATTGCTCTCTCATCTACCTCGGCTTGAAGTCTTTCATTTCTTCAAGTTGAGCCCTTATTTCCTCTTCCACTCTTGCTTCTCTTTCTCTAACTTCTTCTTCGGTTTCTATGTCAGTGAAATCATCAAGGTTCTCATTGATGTATGGAAATTCACCATCCAAAGGATTAACAACACTCAGGTTCTCAATGTGACCAGTTTCTTGATGAAGGGAGGCCCCTAAATTCTAAGAAGCTCTTGTCTTCTTTGAAGTTCTTCAAAAATGGGGTTTTTTTCCTCCTTGTCTCTATTGCTCGAGTGTATCTTCTATCAGCCAACTTGAAAGTTTATGCTCTTCTTTGGGGTGCTAGAATTTGTCTCTAGCCTTTCCAATTCAATAACACGTTCCTCTTCCAAGTCCAAAATCCTTATGGAAATGAAGTATTGATTGACACTTTGTCTCTTATGCCAAATAACTTCTCTCATATCAGAAGTAATGTCTTCTTGGATGTGAAAGAGTAAATCAGGTCTCTCAATAGGAGGATTTCCTAGAATAGCCATGATTTACATCCATGTAGTTTGTGTGATTATTCAATCTCTAGAAACTTTTCTTCTAGAATCTTTTTTTTTGTATTTTATGACCTTGAGGTCATTTTTAGGTGCAGATGTTGCAAAATCTACCCCACAATGGGCGCCAAAAATTATTGGCAAGAAAATTTGTCTTGTGGAAAATTGGTGGGTTTCAAGCCAATGCTATGGGAATCTAAGTCCCTCTACTTGAATGGTGCAACTTCCATATGTGCATGCGTGAAAAAGTGGATTTCAATGGTGGCCTTTCGACCAGAGATCCAACAGGGCACTCCATTGACCCTGTGGCAAAGCTAGCAATTTCTCACTAGAGAAGAACTTTGTCTGAGAAGGGGAAAGGGAGTGAGAATGGAGGTAGGAGAAACTAATGTTGCGAGTAGAATATCATATGCCCACACACATTAATTAGAAATTTCATTTACATGCATTTATAGTTAGAAGAAAAAAAAATCCATAGGAGAAGCTACAAGACCGAATGAAACTCATTGGTCACAAAGTACCAATTAATTCCTCAATCAAAGAGGTAAAAATTCCTTCTTTTATTATTGAAGCTCAAGCATAGAGTTTGTACATAGCTTGAGAATGGAAGAAATTCGAGGAAGAAGAGAAAATAGAAGAAGAATGGTGTTTTCTATCTTTTCCAGGTACATAGAGCACTCTAGTCTTTTTGAAATCAATCGCCAGCCCTTGGAATGACGTCGAGAAGCCATTATATTCTTTGTAAGAAACCATTACAACTTCACAAATCCTCAACACCTTTTCAAATTCCTCTATTGTGAAGAAAACACTCATGGTGGGTTAAAACCAGATCTTGCAAAGCAACCGTTACATTCAATTTGCCAGTTTAAATATAGACCATTTGATTTGCTCCTCTAACTCTGAAATCAGGCCATCCACGTGGTAGGAAGGGATTGGAGTGGTTACGGGGGAAGCCCTTTGCATTTTGTGATTTTTTAGAGATTTGGAATTTGGAACAAATTGGCCCGCACCCTCGATTTGAATTTTCAACTTAGACACATGTGGCACCATTCTTACGATTGGAAATGGGGTCACGTCCTCTTTTCTAAACATTTTAACCTTTTTTGGAAAAAGGCTCAAAACTCAATTTCCTCACGCCCACTCTCCCTTTTAGGACACGTTTTCAACATGGGGGGGCTTTTTCAACTTTTAAATTTTTCCTTGAGGTTTCAAATTTGACTTTTTCCTTTATACCTGATCGGGGATGCACTCATTTTTAACTTTTCACCTTTTTTTTACAAAAGGCTCAAAAACACAAATTCCTCCATCGCCCGCTCTTCCCTTTTGACTTTTCAACTTTAGGCCCGAGACCTCAAAACGGAGTCACGAGCATTCTAGAACTTTTACTTCACTTTTGGGAATTTGGTTAAATTTCCAAAAGTTCCCCGATGGCCCGCTCAAATCACTTTGACTTTTCAACAAGGATTCAACTTTGAATTTTTCCTATGGGCTTCAACTTTGAATTTTTCCTTTATAGCCTAATCGAGGCCATGGGAAAAATTTACCATTCTTTCCAAAAGTGTTAAGTTCACCAAAAATCCCATTCCTCCCCATCCAATAGGATCTGACCACGTACCTGCATTCATTCGAGCCAAAATTTGATGGGAAAAAGACACTTGTTATCCCGACTATGGAAAATACGCAGAGGAAGAAAAATTCATCATTTTTGAGTCCAATTTTTGAATTTCCTTCATGAACTAGAGGCATGGAGGTAAAACAATGATTTGACGACCCAAACCATAGAACAAGTGAACAATTTTGATCAAAAATGGAGGTTTCAAAGAGGATATTACGTGCACAGATCGGGAAATGGAGAATTCTCAAAACAAGCAAAATAGAGATTTAAACAAAGACAATGGCATGAATTTTGCTAATTTCATAAATCTCTAACTTGGCTTAAACACCAACAGAGGGCATGAGCTAAAAAATGTGAATTTGGCTATGAGGTTCAAATATTGTGGTTGTTCATTTAAGATGTTACATATTTTATTATAATGCATTTTTGGATCTTCGTAAATGGTAAAAACTTGATCGATGTAGAAGGTGACAAGGTTTCTATAATAAATTTGGAAGCTTTATCCATATAACCAAAGGATAGAATGACCATCAAGATCCATGCAATCAAATATGTGTTGTGGAACAATGTTTTTTTTAAGAGAGGCGTAGACATAGTTTTTTTCGTTGTGTGGATAAAAAGAAGCAAAATAGGATTTTCCAATCATTTCATGATCAAGCTTGAGGGGGACATTTTTCGACATCATTCATGGTTCATAAATTACTATGAGAATGGTACTATTTTCCCACACTATTTGAATATTCTTGCAAATGGTTATCAAAATTTGAACCATGTCGGTAGTTTGTAGGAAGGCCTAAATTGGCCTTCCTAAGGTTCTAAGACCCATAATCATCAATGAAATCTTTCATTAATGGTGAATTTGATTCATCATAATGAAGAATAATTTACTAAGTGTGGGTCACTCATATGTGTTTACAACCATAGACTATTTCACCAAATGTGTAGAGGCCATACTTGTTAAATAAGATACATCAAAAGTAGTATGTAATTTCATAAAGGAGATCATAATCATGCGGCTTAGAATACCACATTAGGTAGTATCAAACACTAATTCTAATTTTTATTCTAATGAGTTGACTGAGTTTTGTTATGGATATGGTATATCACTATCATATGTGTCGACTACTATCCCCAAGGCAATGGACAAGAGAAATCTACTAAAAAGAATATTTTCACTATTCTCGATAAGTTGGTAGATGAAAAAGTTGAATGCTTTGAAAATAAGCAAATACACGAACAACTCGAAGATTTTACACATAAACAAGACGATGCTTGTATATTTTATTAGTCTTTAAAATCAAGCATTACAATAAGAAGAGAGAGCTACAATATTTATAGATATTAGACAAATTTCTATCTCATCCACAATACATGGAAATAGATAAACTAATCGAGAATAAAATGCAGGATAATATTCACTACCCCTAATTGCACCTATTTCCCCTCATGAAATCATCCGAGAATAAACAAAATGAGATTGAACAATATCTCACAAAACATGTGATAAGACAACTAAGGACAACTAAACACAACTATGAGTTGACTTAATATAATCTAACTAAAGTAATTAAAAAATTACTTTATTATAATATAACATTTAACTCATATGTTGAATTAAGTGTTAGTTTATTTCTAACATTCCCTCCTTGATTCAACATATTTTGAAGAGAGCTGGTGAGGAATAATCTAAATGCCTCAAATTTAGGACGTCTGAAGAGATTTTGTGAAGATATCTCGCACGTTGATGATTTGTTGGGCAATGTTGAAGCCGTATGTTGTTATTCTCGAACATGTTTGCGAGATAAAATGGACTTGCACCTCAATGTGTTTGGTGCGTTCATGAAAGACTAGATTCCGAACAAGTTTTATTACTCCTTCATTGTCTACATGAAGAATGGTTGGATGATCTGTGGAAGTCCCAACCCTTCAAGTATACATTTGAGCCAAATCACTTCATAGACAGCTCCTCCCGCCGCACGATATTCCTCGCTACATGGAAGACCTTGAAACACAATTTTGTTTCTTGCTCCCCCATGAAATAGGTCCAGATCCCAAAAAACACAAATCTTGAAGTGGACTTCCTGTCATCAACGTTCCTGCATGATCTAAATCAGATATCCTGTCAAGAAGAAGTTATCATTCTTCTTGTATTCTAGGCCAAAGTCCATGGTTCCTCTGATGTATCTCAGTACCCTCTTTGTTGCTTTCCAGTGACAAACCCTTGGTTCTTGCATAAATCGAGAAAGATAACTGACTGCATAGCTGATATCTGGCCTAGAATAAGTTAAGTAAATGAGACTCCCAATCAACTATCGATAAAGAGTAACATTTACTTGTTCTGATGGATCTGTGCGAGACAATTGAAGCCTTGTCTCCATAGGTGTAGCCATTGGTATACTATCCATCATTCTAAATTTCTCGAGCATTGTCTTGGCATATTTTAGTTGAGTAACAAAGATGTGATTTTCCTTTTGCCATACTTCAAGTCCAAGACAATAATGAAGAAGCCCGAGATCTGTCATGTCGAATGATCGATTTAGATCTTCCTTAGTTGTTTCAATCATCTTCACTAAACTTCCAGTGATGACTAGATCATCAACATATACTACTATGATCACTATCTCCCCCCCTTGCTTTTTGAGATAGAGATTAGGATCATATGGACTTCTTTTGAATCCATGTTTGATGAGATGCTCATCAATCTTTATGTACCATGCCCTGGGAGCTTGTTTGAGACCGTACAGTGACTTTATGAGTCTACATACCTTGCCTTCTTTTCCTGGTATGAAAAAACCTTCTGGTTGAGTCATGTAGACTTCTTCCTGTAAATCCCCATTGAGAAATGCACTTTTTACATCCATTTGATGAACTTTCCAACCAAATTGTGCAGCTAGAGAAAATATCATCCTGATTGTTTTGATCTTAGCTATTGGTGCGAATGTTTCTTCATAATCAATGCCTTCTTTTTGTGCATAACCCTTAGCTACCAATCTTGCCTTGTATTTATCAATGCTTCCATTTGATTTGTACTTTGTTTTAAATATCCATTTGCAACCTATTGCCTTCTTCCCTGATGGAAGATCTGAAAGTTGCCAAGTATTATTTTTCATCAAAGAGTTGAATTCTGAATTCATAGCATCTGACCAAGGTTTTGACTGTTGGGCATCTTGAACTGTAGTGGGCTCACTTGATTCAATTATTGTACTCATTAAGGCTAAGTTTACCTCATTTTGAGTCATACTACGAGTTCTAGGTCCTGAAGTGGATGTGTTAGGATCACTATCCAACTTAGCATCTCGAATTAGATTAGTATACCACTTAGGCATACATTTAGTTGTTCCTGTAGATGGAGGAGTTGAATTATCCTCATCATCATTATCTTCATCAAGAACATCTTCTATTTTCTTAGTAGGATTGTTTTGTGAGTTTATGGAAGGATCATCTACTTCTTTATTCTCAAAAAACTCAACATCTCTACTTGTGAAAATTTTCCTTGTTTTTGGATCCATTAACCTGTATCCCAAGGCTTCATCACTGTATCCCAAGAATATAAGTTGTTCTGATTTCATATCAAGTTTAGTTCTCTTTTTCTTAGGAATGTGCATACTTGCCTTGCATCCAAAAACTCTAAGGTGTTTTATAGATGGTTTGTCCCTTGACCAAGCTTCCTATGGTGTTATTCCATCAAGTGCGAAGTGGGAACTCTATTCAGAAGATAAATTGTTGTTTTTACTGCTTCTACCCAATATGTTTTACTCAAGCCTGAATCATCGAATGTAGTATACCCACATTTTTCGTGAGTAATCATCAAAAAAGAGCATAAAATATTAAAACCACTGAATGACTAGGTCTCATAGGTCCGCCTGGATCGGTATGCACCAGATCAAGTTTACCACGGCCCTGAATGTATTGCTTTTACGAAAAGAAGCTCTATGTTGTTTTCCCAAACAATTTGTACACTTGTCTGTATTCTTCTTGAAATTTAGCAGTCCTCTTACCATGTTCTTTCCATTTGTACGATCAAAATCCACTTTTAAGTTGTGCTCCAAAAGCTGACTTTCATCGAAAGTAGATTCTTTTTCAATCCAGAACATATAGAACATCTCTTATTGTGCACTTTCTTGATCTAAGAGGTAAGGAGATGTTTCCAATTCCTTGTACTTTGTATGATGAATCATCACCCAACAAAACCAAGTCTTTGTTAGGTATATTTGTTAACTCTACGAACCAATCATTTCTCCCAGTCATATGTCTTGTTGCTCCTGAGTCAACATACCAAATTACCTGTGGTGAATTGATTTCTTGAGTTGATTGTGCAACAAATAGGAATTCCTCATCTGGTGAGTTATCTTCCTCTTTAGCAATGTTTCCGTGCTACGGTGTTTTCTTTTTCCAGTTACTTTTCCTTTGTCCTTGTTGTTTGTTTTGATAACCCTGACTAGATTGTTGAAAATTTGGCTTCTTGCCACTAGATGAACCCTTCTGAAATGTGTTATACCAACAATCTTTTAAGTCATGTCCTTTTCTGCCACAAATTTGACACTGCTTTTGTTGAGTGTTCCCTTGATTATTCTGTTGAGAATGTTGCTTGTGTTGCTTACCAGTTGTATGAATCTGTTTCTTTCCCTTATGGAATGAAGAGAGGGCTTGTTCCTCATCTTCTACAGGTTTGTTCATGGACTCTTCCTATTGTAACATGTTCACTAACTCTTCAAAACTTGTAGTTGGACCCATAATGTTGAGAGTTGTGACAAATATTTTGTATGAGGCTGGTAAAGCTCTCAATACAATAGGGACAAGAGATTCATCAGTGACCTCTTCTTCCAAAGCTTGGAGAGATGATCTCAATATAGCAACACGCTTTAGAAAACCTTCAATAGACTCATTAGACTTCATTTTGAGACAATGGAGTTGTGTTTGTAATTGCAAAATAACATTTTTGTTCTTAGCTTCATATACAGTTGCTAGTTTATCCCATGCTTCTTTTACAGTTGTCGCTTGACGAATATGAGGTTGTACATCATCAGTTACGCCAAATAGAATTATAAGTTTTTCCTTTTGATTAGCACAATCAAACACATGTTGTTGAGCAATATCATTTTCTGGTCTCATTATCGAGCCATCAACTACTACACAATTATGTCTTCAAATTCAAGTTGAGTTTTAATTTTTCGTTTCCATGCGGCATAATTGTCTCCACGAAGGAGTTGTGAACCGGGAAGAAAAAAATTTAGGCGCATTGTTGGCCATTTGTGAATGAAAAGAAGAGAGAGAGAGAGAGAGAGAGAGAGAGAGAGAGAGAGAGAGAGAGAGAGAGAGAACACACAACTAATCCCCCTCAAAATAGTACACACTCCCCCAAAATTGATTTTTATTTAGTGTGGGCTCCTTTTTGGCCTTTTGATGATTTTTGGCACCATCGGCCGTTTTACAAACATCTTGTAAATAGAAAAAAGAATTGCACCCCCTTTCTTGTTTACGGAAAATTAATATTTTCGCAATTTTTTAAATTTGTGGGCACTTTGGCCTCTTTTCCCTTACAAATTTAGTTTTGGGGTATTTGGCCTCTTTGATTGGACCAAAGCGTAGAGCTCTTAAAAACACACACTTTCATAACAAACATGGTAAGAGGACTGCCAAATTTCAAGAAGAATACAGACAAGTGTACAAATTGTTTGGCAGGAAAACAACATAGAGCTTCTTTTCAGAAAAGCAGTACATTCAGGGCCCGTGGTAAACTTGATCTGGTGCATACCAATCTGTGTGGACCTATGAGACCTAGTCATTTAGGGTTTCAATATTTTATGCTCTTTGTTGATGATTACTCATGAAAAATGTGGGTATATTGCATTCGCACCAAAGACCAAGCCTTTGAAACTTTCAAGAAATTCAAAGTAGCTTGTGAAAATGCAACTGGTAAGAAAATAAAAACACTCCACTCAGATCGAGGGGGTGAATACACCAGTAATGAGTTCAAAGCTTTTTTGGAGGTGGTTTGATTTAAGGTCATCTCTCATGGAAGCCGAACTGCAAGGATCTATGCCTTGAGAATGTGAGCGAGTGGTACAACTCATGTATGCATAACAATATTATTCAATGTACTTCTAAAATAAAATAAAATAAATTCACTCCCTGGACAATTTTTCCAATTGCCATCAATTATTTCTTCTGCTACTTCAAATCTGCTGTTGGGATGTGGAGTTGGTGAGGGCAGTGAAGAGGCTTGGGGCAACTCTAGCTCCTCCTTGCTCAAGCTTCCTAATCCTCCTCTCTCAGAACTTCCTACTCCCTCATAGTTCAGAACTTGAATGTGCTCTGATACCAGATGTTGGAGTTGAATGCTTTGATAATAAGAAAATACACAGAACAACTCGAAGCTTTTACATAGAAACAAGATGGTGCTTGTATATTTTATTAATCTTTAAAATCAAGCATTACAATAAGAAGAGAGAGCTGCAATATTTATAGATATTGGATAGCTTCTATCTCATCCACAATACATGGAAATAGATAAACTAATCGAGAATAAAATGTAGGATAATATTCACGCCCTAATCGCACCTATTTCCCCTCATGAAATCATCCGGAATAAACAAAATGAGATTGAACAATATCTCACAAAACATGTGATAAGACAACTAAGGACAATTAAATACAACTATGAGTTGACTTAATATAATCTAACTAAAGTAATTAAAAAATACTTTATTATAATATAACATTTAACTCATATGTTGAATTAAGTGTTAGCTTATTTCTAACAGAAAATCAACACATGTGGCACCAAATGATGTATGAAACCTTTTAGGGTGATCATATTACTCCCAAGATGGCTATAGGAAGGTTCCCTTTTCAATTTTTGTATGAAATTAGTACAAATATTCCTATATCCCAAAATTTTCCTGGATCTAAAGTTCGGAAGGGCTATAAAATATGAGACATTTACAAATCCATTGGTAAAGTGGATAATGTACCTCACTAAACTAGAAGAATGAAGAGCTCGGTGGTTGATAGTATTTCTCAATATCAATCAAAGGTAAAATGAATTGTCGACAAGAAGGATAGGCCTATATATTTCCAAGTCGATGATATTGTATTATTTTGGGACAAGAGGTGAGAACCTAAAGGAATAAATAAAATTTTTGTCTCTCTTTGGAATTGTCATTTTAGGATCCAACTTCCATGTAGAGACAACATTTTTTACCCTGAATTTTAGATGGTACACATCGACACTTCCATCAATGGGTAGTATTTGAAGCACTAAGGACTATAAATAAGGATGTTGTAAGTGCATAGGGTATCTTTAATTCCCTTTCTTTTTGTGTGTTTCCCTTTCATGTTGTGTGATTCCATTTACTTTTGTGTGTTGCCTTTATTTTTCCCCTTTCTCTCATCTATTCTCACACATTTGTATCTTTCCTTGTAAGCTTGAATCCATAACCAATGGATAAGAATAATGGTAGATTTTGAGATAACTCCATAATATGTTCACCTTAAAGGTAGTCCAAAGTCTATCCCTATTCAAAATCAATTGTTATCCCCATTTTTGAATTTCACCAAAAATGTGGCGATAACCATATAACTTTTGGCTCTAAATTTTGTCCCTATTCATAGTTTTGTTTGTTGGATCGTGGTTTTCCCTTCCTTGGCGAGTTGAGTTTATCTCTTAGCTCTATTTTCTACTCGCGGATCTTCCCCGTGCTCACCCCTTTTCATTCTAGCTTGTTGATTACTTAGAGCGTTCACGTCACCATTGGAGTGCAACCTCTTTGATGTGCACCGGTTTTGTATTGATCCTTGCAGAACAATCTAACATATCCCAATCAATGAAGCAAATTTTTGTGATAGCCAACCATATATTGAGGGTGAATCTTGGCCATTGATGAGAACTATGCAAATAACGTGATCATATTATATGGTGTATCTTCGGTGTAAAGATGTTGGTATGACACAAGTTAATCATAATATTAATTTATTTATGTGTTTATACTATCAAATGTTGACATGATAAATGAAATATTAAGACATAAAACCCAATGAAATATTTCATTTTCTTTTATTGTCAAAATTTAGAAATACAAAAATATATATAAATACTAATAAAGCGTTAAATTTATTACATTCAATGAATGTTGTATATACCTTTGACAGAAGATCCTATTTATCACGTGTTCACAAGATTGGCTAGTCAACCAACGAATGGGTTGTATACCACTTTTTAGTAAGGATTTATCATTGATTAGTTAACTGGTCAGCCTTCCAAACATATGTGATGTTTAATGGCTTTAAACAATAATAATGGGAAAAAATCATGTTTATATTCATTACAGCAAAAGGCGTGCTCTCAGTGGGAAAACCCACTTGCAGCTGGCAACGCTAGGACATATAAACATTTCCGATCTCATTGCAGGTGACATTGAAATATGGATAGTGGAGAGACCCATGCGCTTGCGGAAAATGTTAGAACCTTGGACGATGAAGAAGGAGAAGATGAAAGCTATAGATGTGATTGGAAACCCTAAAGTGAATGCATCTTGCACTGTTTTGATGCGAATGAGGGCCGATAACCTTTGTGCCGCTGTCCAAAACTCTGTCTTACACAGCTGTGAGGGAAAATGGGAACTCCTTAACTTGCCGGTGTGTTCCAACACCCGGTGACATGGCAAGGTGGGTCTCCACTATTGTCAACTATTTAACTAACGGTGAATAACTTCTGTCAATTGCTCTGTTAATTTGTATTGCCCTGAAAAGTTTTCCAGCCGTATTAATTGATATTGTTTGAAGTCTTTGTCACGAATCTAACTCGTACCTCCAAAGATCTAAAGTGAACTTAAAAACTAATATTTTTCCACTGCTCAATTAAAGAATTAAATCCAATGAAAATTGGCGGAGAAATGACAGGTGAGCAACAATGGAATTTATGGTTGCAAATAACTCTTTTTGACATGTTTTTAGAGAATCAACCAGAGCAGTCGATAGGATAGCAAAGAGAGGAACTGGTAAGTTGTAGGATAAATTGGTAAACATCATAATAATTTATGAAGAGAGAGGATTATGGGAAGATGTAAAGAAGATTGTCAATCAAGGAAACATGCAAACCAAGTCCCATTGAGAGATTAGAAGCTTTGGCACTGCAGATTTTAGTTTTTCACGTAAAAGGCAGGGACTCCATCAAATTTATTGAATGTAATTCCCTACAACTTTTATCTACCTGCAGTTTCTCTTTCACATGATTGCCAGTAAGTATATTGATATGAATGGTGATTATTTTGATATTTGCTTCTTCCCATTCAGTTATCCTCTCACAACATCAATGTGTTTATGGAAATTTGGGATTTTGTAGCTGTATTGGAAATTTTATTGGTGTTTATGGAAATTTGGGATTTTGTAGCTGCATTGGAAATTTTATTGGTGTTTATGGAAATTTGGGATTTTGTAGCTGCATTGGAAATTTTATTGCCTGCAGTTTCACCTTCACTTAATTGAAGATTTTGGTATGGAAGTTCAACACCATGGCATTGGTAGTTATGAAAATTCCATTGGGTCTACCTCAACATATAATGACATGACTGCTCAAATGGAGCCACCCTTGTTGGCTTCCTGTTATTCTCAAAATATGCATATCTGTAATAATCTTAGGCTCTGTTGTCACAAGGCTTATGCGCATTTCATTCACGATTGATATTGGGATTTCAAGGCCTAATATAAACTTCCTATTTATTGCCCCTAGGTACTTAAATTTCCCCCATGTTTTTACATGCAACTCATATAGCTAACAGATGGTGTCTGTCTCACTCTGTATATGAAACAATTTTATTGTGAATGGAAGGGGCCCCAAAAATATCTCCTCTTTTATCCACCAAAAAAATACTTCGGACCATTCCAACATTTTATTTTTCCGTCACTTCTTTTATTGTTTTTTCATTTCTTTTTATTGTTTAATAGAATTTCACGGACATTCGGGAATATAACCTCAAAGCAAGAGCCTAATGTACTTTACAAATTCTCAACTCGAGTTTCCAAGCAAACTCTAACTAACTTGACTAAATCTACTCTAGGTGGCGGAAATTACTATTTTTAGCATTTTTACTAGACCTGTTATTCTTAGTAATTTCACATGCTTATTAAATCGCAGGCACAAAAATTGCCATGCATCTTCTACATTCCTAAATTAAAGGAATTTCCAACTTTCTAACTCATAATGCAACTAATAGACTAAAATTAACTAATGCTCAAAAATAGGAAAAAACCAAACTACAACTTAAATCCTAATTTTCGGCCTCAAGATGGTGGATTTAGGGCCTAAAAACATACTAAAACTTGCCCCAACTAGTAGGAGTTTGCTATTGCATTTGTCTCATCAAAACATGTGATTTAAAAAAAAAGACTCAAACAGACACCCGAAGCTCAAGTTATGACCTTGTCAAGTTCCCCGTTAATTTTGGCGCATCAACTATATGTATAAGAGTTCTACTCGATCAAATGAAAGTTATAAATGCTAAATAATAAATTCCACCTAGTTAAAGGGTAGGGAATTTTATTTTCATTGAATAACATCTCTAAAAGGATTGGAGAACCTCTTAGCTTGAATTGTCTCCATGTACATGTACTTATCTCTCTTTACTATTGTAGGCTGATCGCATTTTCATCTTGAAATTGCATCCTTAGCCCACCGAACAATTTTTCATTTTCTTTAACCAAGAAGTTACTGATTTGTAATTGCAGTTGAAGGTTCATTTGTTGACTAATTTCATTAATTATCTTAAACTCTTCATTTTTCAAAGTAAATGCCTCTGCTGCTATTGAATGCCTCCCCTGAAGTATGTGATCTTGTTCGTTGTGGTTTTGCAAAATTTGAGTCAAGAGGACTCCTCATTTACAGTTGTGTGATGAGGGCTTGGCTTTGAGTTACAAATAAAAATATTTGTTTGCCTTGTCATTGTCTATCACAGGAATATCCTATTTTTCATATACTTTGTATGTAATTGAGAAAAATACTTGTTGTCCAAGTTAAATTTATTCAAAATAAAACATCATTTCAGGTGTTTTCCCTCCATGATTCCACGTGTTTCCCACTGCTTTCTAATTCAAAGGGTGTTAACTAATGCAGTTGAATTACATTCTTGGACATGGACTGGACTGAATGTTGCAATACCGCTTTCCTTATCTGAATGTTCTGATGCATTGCATTTCTGCAACCAGTAATTGCATTTGTGTATTCCTATTTATTTAATTACATTTTTTAAATTCTAAATTAATATGTGTAACTCTCTTCTTTCTTGTTTGTTTTGTAGATGGGTTCAAAGTGGAAGTCTCTATTATCTCTTCCAGTGCATAATCCCCCACCTGGAGAGTTTTCTTCCAAGGAATTGGATTGGAGTGAGAAGGATATTGTTGCATGGATACAAAGAGATCGCATAGATGATTTCCTAAGGGGTGAATGTAAGAGACCAGGGTATCCCACCACATTTCACATCCAGGACAGTACATACAATCATGAGCCATATGATCTCCAAAAGTTAGGATCGATAGATCTCTTCAATATATAATGTAAGTACAATGTTTTGTAATATATGTTTTTAAATATTTGATTTGGAATATTTTTATAACTTGATTTATGCATGTGTAATATAGTTACTGGTGTACATATGGCCCCGATGATTATAGGCCTCAAGATGAAGCACATTATGAAATTTCTAAGGTTCCAAAGGTTGGTTAGAATAGTCGACCTGGCCGTAAGCATTTACGTCGTGGATGTCAATGCCATTTTTCCATCCATGTGTTGATGAAGCTACAAGATTGAGCTTTGATTACATATAACAAGATGGACCATAGAGATCACGAGGGAAAAATTTTCCATGGGAAAGAGACCGATGACTTTAGGGGTAGTCGTTGTTCTTTGGCTCCACACATAAGTGGCACATTGAAGGATTGGGTAGAGAGTTTGTTATTATTGGGCTTGACCCCTGAACTTGTTCACAAAAACATCGTCACATGGTCCATGAGAAACTCACATTATTCAATGGTCAAACGGAGCAGGATGATTTCTTGACCAAAGATGATATTCGTAATATTGAGGGAGAGATGAAAGAAGCAAAATACAAATTTGAGCTCAATGATGCAGACAATTTTAGAACATTTTCCGCCAAAAATCCTCAAAAGGTATTTGTGTATGAAGAATTTATTAAAATAGGAATGGAAGAGCATCCATTTGTGTTAGGCCTCCAACTTCCTTTCCAGCGTGAGTGGATGTTGAAGTATGCACACAACAATATACTTTCAATGGATTCCACATATGGGACAAATGCACAAAAGGTACTTGTAGATATGTTTATTTGAAACTATGTAGTTTTTATAGTATAAAACTTAACATTTTTCTTGTCTTATGCAGTTCATGTTGTACACTATTCTTGCATTTGATAATATGCATAATGGGCTTCCTGTTGCGTGGGTATTGATGTCGAGGGCTATTGTTCCCGACTTGACATTGTGGATGCGTAAGTTGGTGGTTAGTGTGCATTGTCACATGTTGGAATGGAAACCAAATGATTTCATGGTGGATGATGCTCGTGCTGAAATTGTTGCTATTAGGTAAGTGAGACTCGTGTATATCATAAATATTGCTTATTGTCATTGAAAACAATGTTTTAGCTACTAAATTTTCTCTTCCCTATTATTTTGGCATTGTGAGTGCAGGGAAGTGTTTCAATGCGAGGTATACCTCTGTAGTTGGCACGTGAGGAGAGCATGGCTCAAAAACTTGATTACAAAGGTGAAGGATGTTGAAACAAGGCAAGCAATGTTTACAAGCCTAGGTGAAATTATGCACAAGTCTCCTACTAGAGGAGGCAGCAATTCATGATGCAAACATGTTCATAGAAAAATATGCAGCTCAAGAATCATTCATCACATATTGGAAAGATCAATGGGCCCACCGTATTGGCATGTGGGCAAGGTGTTTGCATACAATGCCACATGTAGGTCAAGAGACAAATGCTGCCATAGAAGTATATCACTCTCATTTGAAGCACATGTTTCTAAATGAAATACGAGTTTGCACCCATCGCAGAGTGGATTGGTTGGTGACTAAGTTAGTGACGGTTGTATTTGTTTACTATTGGTGGACCCAAATGTGTAAGGAGAATGGATTTTATAGGAACTTCAAGCTTGAGCAATTGGAGAACAAGTCATGGATGAAATCTCTATGCATCTCAGATGGTGACGTGAAGTTCTTTGAATTTGACCTTGATGTGGCATGGGTCAAGAGCCAAAGCAAGGAAGAGAAATATTACAAGGTCTATAACGCAGATCACTCTTTTGCATTATGTGAATGCATGTGGGCAGCCCAAGGCCATGTGTGCAAGCATATATTGAAAGTTGCTGATTTGAGAAAGAGAATGGGAATGGAACTTTCTTCCAAAAGAAATGTTTCATTTTCTTCAACAAATCATGCTTCTACCCATGTAAGTGTTATTTTTGTATTGTTTTTTACCATCCCTTACTTTGTTGAATCTATTAATGGTTTTCATAGGGTTATTAACAAGCATCCTTTTGTGGCTTATTCAGGATGAAGCTAATAACAATTTTGTTGACCTCATCAATGATAATGTTGGGTATGATTATGCCAATGAAAATGTTGGTAATACTAGTGTAAACCAAAATGTTGTTGGTGATGTGAATAATCCCAATGATCCCCAAATTGTAAAGATCCGCAAATTGTTAGACACAACTCTTCTTTCTTTACCAATTCAAAGGAGAAGTCTTAATTTCCTTGAGAAGGTGGTGGAAGATGTTTGTAAAAAATTTCGAGCACAGTCAATCTTCAATAATGACGTGGTTTCTCAACCCCATGCACAACCTTTTGAATGTGTAAAAGATAATTATGGGATCTCTCTAAAGCGTACAATGTTGAGAATATGGCAATTCGTAGGTGTGCACCACCAACAAATGAACATGCTGAATTCCCTCCCAGACATAAAGGGTGATCAAAGCGTGTTACATTTTAGGAGGACTTGGATAAAGTAGCTACAAGAGGTGCAGAACAACAGTAGTAAAAATATTGCAAGGACTCCTTTGCTATCCCATTTTTGTAAAGACATTTGGTCTTATAAATACAAATTCAAATCTTTGTTGGGCATTAATATTATGTTTTACAAATTATATTGTAATGCCTTTTGTGTCCCATTTTTTAATTCTTAATGTTTCTCAAGAGTGTAAGCACCTCATAATAGTGAACAATTTGTTAAATTGTCAAGGATATGTTTTTCATATAGTGAACAATTCACCTGTTGTATTACTTAGAATACTTTTGATTAATCATATACAAGAAACACCATCCACTTTACACTAATGTTTGAAATTTGTATTCAAAATCTGGTGTATTGATTGTATCCTCTCTTAATTTATTTGTGGGGACAATGAATGGTTTATTGTATCCTCTCTTAAAACTCTGCATGTCGAAATCGTTTGACAAACTATATTTTCTTTTGAGTTTGAAAAATTTGTTAAGACATTTAACTTTTTGAACAATCAAATCCATATCTTCAACACCATTCAAAATGAACACATAATCGATATGTTTTTCTTTTAGCTCATTATTTAAAATTTTGCTTTGTGAAGGACCATACTTTGATCATTTGTAGATGTGAGTATTCATGAAAACTAGCATTTGGATAAAAGTGAAAAATGTTTAAATTGTGTCTCTATAAGAACATTCGATGTCGGTAATGTTTGATGAAATAATCTCTAGGATGGGACATCATAAATGATGATTTGCTTGAATGATTTGTACAAGAATGGAGGACACATAATACCTAACAAACAACATAATTGCATCAAGTGTTTCTCTCCTCTTTTTCTTGGGTTTATTGATATTTTTTGTGTTCTTTATGTCATATTTTTCGATTTTTTAATCTTTTTCCACTATAGAGTCCTAATTAGAATTCAAGATATTTATAAATAAAGAATGTATTAGTACATTTAAAACAATGAATAATTCAATCATAAATATTTATTAAAGTTGTAAAGATATTTTTATTTTTAAAGAATAAACCTATGAATAAACTTGACCCCAATTATTTAGAGAAGAGCACCCAACATTTTAAAAACTATTCAAAATCATAAGAGGTAATAATAATGCAAAGATAACATAATCCCTCATTAACGCCCTCCACTTTTGTGGTTTTACAAAGTGTTAGAGTCAAATTTAATTTTTGAATGCTATATCGAGCAAATAATATTGAGCTTCATATTTATTAATCACATACTAAGAATTCCTATAGAAAATTAGATATATTGTTTATTTGTCCTTCAATAAAATTTTTCATATAATTAAAATCATTGAAGCTATATGATACATACATGGATAGGTGATACACTTAAGGAAAAAATTAGACCATGTAGCATGAAGAAATAACACAACATAGACTGACTAACATCCTAGCAAACGAAATAAAAATTAAGAAAAATATCACTTTATTCAAATTCATTAAGCAAACATAATTTGTGCACGCAATAAACTAGTTCCAAGAAGAGAATGTAATGTCAATAATAGTATTAGGAATATGATCGGAAGAGTCGTGATGAGATGAAACAATAGGGGATAAGAATCAACATGTATGTTATTAGATACAATCTCAGAAGAAGATGAAAGTGGAGTGGGGGATTCACATTCAACAGTATGCAGAGAAGTAGAATCATTACTAACATGTGCATTATCAGTGTTAGACAAAGAATCACATGCAAGGATTTCATCAAGCATATCATCAACATACAATGTAATAGGAGAAGAACTATCATGAGATATATCTTTACAATCATTAGAGACATTTTCAGAAATGCAAGGAGTATGAGATGTAAATATACAATCATCCTGACTAGTATGAGAAACAACATCATGCACATGTATATTTTCATTTTGATTTTTATCTATAGTACCAAAATCAAGACCAAACATATAATTGATAATAACATCATCAAGAGTTTCAGCAGAAATAGAAGAAGGTGGAGTAGTCTTATTTCCAAATGAATAACAAGGAATACAACAAGAAATGTTTTTCTATGGGGAAACAATGTTGCAAGAAGAATTGGCAAAGCTAGTAGGAATGTTGTGTTCATTTGCCAAAAATTCTCATTGAATATTATCATCAACACGAGGTTTTTGTTATAGATTGCTAAGCTCAGCTTCAAAAACCTCATCATAAATAGGGTTGACACTCACATGATGCATGGCTTTCCTAGGAGAATAAGAGCTACGTTTATCCTTTAGGGTTTTAGTGGATCCTAGGGAAATGCGTTCTAAGTTACCGGTTCACCAAAATGATTCAATAAAATCTATATATTTGATTAATATCTAAATGAAAAGATTGATACAATGATATATAATGAAATACAAGTGCTAGGAAATTTTGTTTGATGTAATTATGAAAGAAAATGAAAGAGATAGGCGCTTACCTTGATTTCTCTTATCTCGAAGTGTGTATGGACTAGACGAACTGATGGAACAAAAACTCAAATTGTCATAAGAATGATAAAAATTCAATTATTTCATAATTCTTAGACAAGGTTTACTAGGAAAGGGTGAGGGTGCTGCGGGCGCCCTAGACCTCTGTCGGTATTAGAGTCTACCAAAATGTTTAGGAGCTATTTTCGACACCTGCCGCTAGGGTTTCAAACTTGTTCTCCTTTGATCGCTTGCATGTTGTGCTAGGATCACCAAGGTACATGTAAATCTACAACACATATAATCTCTACAAAAACCCTCAAACTACATCAAATCCTAAAAAAGAAAGATGTAAAATGAGGGTTGGGACTGTCTCGGCTTTCAAACAAGTGAACTTAGGTCCAAGTGTTGTACTACATCTCATACCTAATGTAATTATATGTTCTTTTGTGTGGAATGGTTCTCCTACGTTTACCTCTCGTAGATGATGCCAATATAACAATTGGTAGCTAGATACAATGAAAATGTGTGGATGGAAAAATGAACTTCCCTTTCTATGTAAAGTAATAAGCCAAAGATGCAGTCCCTTTGATATGTAGATAGATAGCCCTTGATAGTAATTTCCCACCATTATAATGGTATGTATGTTGTGTTTATATAGGGATATCTTTCTTGAATTTCAAAACTAATGACCCGACATGCCGACTAGTACCTCGGGATATGAGTGGGAAAAATGAAAAAGACCGACCTCAAATGTTAAAAATAAGATAAAAAATAAAGAGGACATGGGTTCGCAGGATGGACAGGAGTGCACGGGTGCTAGTGTCCAGATACAACTGATGACAAGTGTGCAAAGATTGAGAGATAGGGATCCTGTGACTCGACTAGAACCGATCGTATGAGTGATAAGTGTAAAAGACAAAGAAATAGAAACAAAAACACAAGTGGATGGACTAGGAGTGTGTCACCAAAGAATTTTTTTTTTTACTCAAGATCCATATACAAAACAACATACTTGGCGGTATGGTAAATAGTAGTAAGTATGTGATTTTGTGTCTACGACTCTTGTTTCCCCAAAATAATATGGTTGTCAAAGTTTGATTGTACAAATAGTCTTGGCATTCATCAAGCTTATATGACATGAAGATTCTTATCCTCCTTTCAAATTTTCAAAGCTACTACACCACTTCATAAATCTCACATCTTTCCTACTTTCTCATTAAACTCATTAGACCCACACTCCATTCCATCTTGTGCATTTAATCTTGATTATAATGGTTTGTATGAGACTATATTTTTATGTCTTTTCCTTTCTTCTTACTTGAAATGTTTGAGTTTATTCTTGTTTCGTGGTTTCATAGCACAAATATTAACCTTTACCAAATCTTGCAAGGTCTCTTTAAGCATTCAATCTTAACTAATAGTCTATTCACTAAAAATACCTATTTTTAAGCTCTCAAACTGTGTATACCCATATTAGGACTGATACTTCAAGTTTTCTTTAGCATTCTTATCTTCCTTACACTACATAACTCACATTTACTTTTAATATGCTTTATTACACTTTATTTCATCCATCAATGTTAGTTAAATAATCCTCTCATGATTTAAATGTTTACTTGCACAAGAATTTGAGACTTCCTTTTGACTATTGCAAAATCATGGCCTTTATTCATACGAGATAGAGGTTCGACTGACAAATAGATTTTTTTAATTCATTGTTCATCATTACATCTCCAGGATCTCATAGCCATTCCTATAAGTTAATAAACCCTCACACAACCTTACTATCAGGAAACATTTCATTGAATAATTAACTCCTTATCAAACATATTATTACCTCAAACTGCATATAGTTCTTAGAACCTTTAAATGCTAGTCTCGATTGATTTTCCTCCTCCATAACTTGTAGGAACATTATACAATCATATTAATTAAAATTATAGTTTATTAACTCCAACATTCAATGCTCAACCTCATAATAGACTCTTTTACTCAACTTCGCACATAAAGAAGCTTTATTTCATTGAATAATCTTGTTGTACATAGATTCAAGAGCCTAAAGGTTCATTACAAAGATTTTTCTCTCAATCTCTCTCTATTTAATCTCCTTTTTAACTCATAACTCGACTCTGGACATAATTCGAATTTCCTTTATATCTTCTTAGCTTCCAAGGAGTTTTCTCAACTTACCTTAATCTAACTAAGGAAAATCTAGCTATGAATCACGTAACCCTTACACCAAGGTGTATACACGTCATCTATCCTCTCATAAGGTCTTAACTTTCCTATTACAACATATCATCACATTATTTCAACATTACACCTTCTAAAATAGACTTCCAAATTCAAATTTCATATACTCCCTTTTTGGAGGGAAACTCAAAATGTCTCATCTAACACATAAGGAGAGTCTTAAAAGACCAAGGAGGAGTTAAAAAAACCTATTAAGACCTATAAAACCTTATTCACCCCTTAATTATACAAAATTACAAAAACATTTTCTCTCTTAGTGATGTTCTGCATTAGATGTTACAAAGCGAGGATGACTATTAGAGCCAAAGCACTTGTCTCTTCACTATATAAATATGGCATCAAAATAATCCTCAATAAAACACCCACCAAAAATACATCACTCATTATCCTTGGGCATGATCTTGTAGTATTATATGGATTTTACATGAATGTTTCAATCATTACGGTTCATTTAGATGAAAATGGAGATAATTTCACACATGTATGAAGTTGGCCCAAAAAATGATTTTCTTGTATTGGGAAGGGGGTTATTGATGCCAAAATGGGTATGAATGGTCATAAATAGAATACTTGGAGGTTAATAAAGTGTTCATAGGAATTATTTTACCACTGTATGTGGCAGCAATTCTATTTTTCACCCATGAGGTCTTGGACTTTGAGTTCTCCAACTACACATCTATATTTGACAAGATTTGAGTGAATTTTTTCACATGATAGATAGGTGGAAAAAGTATGTATCCAATTTTATTTGAATATTTTTATGAGGAGAATGTGTGTAAGTTTTCTATTTCAACATGTTGGAAGTGGTGTAATTGCAAGCAGGAGTCCTAGAAGAGGGGACAAATCCTAGATCCAAAGCACTAGTCTTTCACTATACAAAACTAACATTAAAAGAACCATCTCTCAAACACCCTCCATGCATCCCTCATTCATTTTCCATGGGTGCTACATAGGATAAAGTTATAGGTATTCAATGTGCATGTGTCTTTCTTAATGGTTCACGTAGAAGATAAATGATGAAACAACTAGGTGTATGTGAATTTAGCCCAAAATAATAGTTTTCTTGTATTGGGAAGGGGTTACTAACAATGGAATGGGTATGACCACTCCTAATCAGGTGTACTTGGAGGAAAAAAGTGGTCCTATGAATTATTCATCCCTAAATACTCGGTGAAAGTGCCATTTTTCACCCATGATGTCCCAAAATTTTATTTCTCCAATTACACCTCTGTGCTTGAAAAGCTTAGTGTCAAATTTTCCACATGTTGGATTGGTGGGAAAAGTGTGTATCCGCTTTGATTTGAAGCACATGTAAAAATGGGGATGAGTGCTACATCCAAAGCACTTATCTCTTCATTGCATGAAATTGTCATTAAAATAATGTTCAATCAAATTCCCACCACACGTCCCTCAATTATTTTTCATGGGTTTCATCTATGGGAAAATTATATGAATTTAACATGCATGTTTGGTCTTAATGGTTCATGTAGATGATAAATACTGATAATTGTGTGTGTGTGTGTGTGTGTGTGTGTGTGTGTGTGTGTGTGTGTGTGTGTGTGTGTGTGTGTGTGTGTGTGTGTGTGTGCGTGTGCGTGTGCGTGTGCGTGTGCGTGTGCGTGTGCGTGTGCGTGTGCGTGTGCGTGTGCGTGTGCGTGTGCGTGTGCGTGTGCGTGTGCGTGTGTGTGAAGTTGGCACAAAAATTTCATTTCTTGTAATTAGAAGGGGGTTCTTCATGCCATAACAGGTATGATCAATCTTAAACGAGTGTACTTGGAGGCTAGAAAAGTGTTCCTAGAAATTATTTTCCCCCGATTCATCGTTGTGGTGTTATTTTTCACTCACAAGGTCCTAAAGTTTAAGCTCTCCAACCGCACTCTATATTTGATAACTTTTGCAATGTATTGTTTTGTTATTACTAGTCTTTGTATACCCTATTGGGATATTTCTTAACTTAGAAGTGTTATCAAAAGCTGATTATATATGGATAGAATTAATGTTTAGTAACAATTTCAAGGATTGCTAGGTTCAAAGATTGTGGTTGTTCATTGAAGATGTTACATATTTTATTATAATGCATTTTTGGATCTTCGGGTAAATGGTAAAAACTTGATCAATGTAGAAGGTGGCAAGCTTTATGAGATAAATTTGGTAGCCTTATCCATATAACCAAAGGATAGAATGACCATCAAGATCCATGCAATCAAATATGTGTTGTGGAATAATGTCTTTTTAAGAAAGGTGTAGACGGAGTTTTTGTCGTTGTGTGGATAAAAAGCAACAAAATAGGTTTTTCCAATCATTTCATGATCAATCTTGAGGGGAAACTTTTGGACATCATTCATGGCTCATAAAATACTATAAGAATGGTACTATTTTCACACACTATTTGAATATTATTACAAATGGTTATCAAAATTTGAACCATGTCGAGTTTGTAGGAAGGCCTAAATTGGCCTCCCTAAGGTTCTATGACCCATAATCATTGATGAAAACTTTCATTAATGGGTAATTGAATTCATCATAATGCAGAATACTTTACTAAGTGTAGGTCACTTATATGTGTTTACAATCATAGACTATTTCACCAAATGTGTAGAGGCCATACCTTTTAAATAAGATACATCAAAAGTAATATGTAATTTCATAAAGGAGATCATAATCATGTGGCTTGGAATACCGCATTAGGTAGTATCAAACACTAATTCTAATTTTTATTCTAATGAGTTGATTGAGTTTTGTTATGGATATGGTATATCACTATCATATGTGTCGACTACTATCCCCAAGGCAATGGACAAGAGAAATCTACTAAAAGAATATTTTCACTATTCTCCATAAGTTGGTAGATGAAAATCAACACATGTGGCACCAAATGATGTATGAAACCTTTTGGGTTGATCATATTACTCCCAAGATGGCTATAGGAAGGTTCCCTTTGCAATTTTTGTATGAAATTAGTACAAATATTCCTATATCCCAAAAGTTTCCAGATCTAAAGTTCGGAAGGGCTATAGAAGATGAGACATTTACAAATCCATTGGAAAAGCGGATAATGTACCTCACTAAACTAGAAGAATGAAGAGCTCGGTGATTAACAATAATTCTCAATATCAATCAAAGGTAAAATGAATTGTCTAACAAGAAGGATAGGCCTATATATTTCCAAGTTGATGACATTATCTTATTTTGGGACAAGCGGTGAGAACTTAAAGGAATACATAAAAACTTTGGCTCTCTTTGGAATTGTCATTTCAGGATCCAACTTCCATGTAGAGACAACATTTTTACCCGACATTTGAGATGGTACACATCCGACACTTCCCCACAATGGGTAGTATTTGAAGCACTAAATACTATAAAAAGGATGTTGTAAGTACATAGGGTATCTTTAATTCCCTTTCTTGTTGTGTGTTTCCATTTCATGTTGTGTAATTCCATTTCCTTTTGTGTGTTGCCTTTATTTTCCCCTTTCTCTCATCTATTCTCACACATTTTTATCTTTTCTTGTAAGCTTGAATCCATAACCAATGGATAAGAATAATGGTAGATTTTGAGATTACTCCATAATATGTTCACCTTAAAGGTAATTCAAATTCTGTCCCTATTCAAAACCAATTATTATCCCCATTTTTGACATGCCTCGACGATTCCATATGAGTTGATAGTAGTGATGGTAATTGTGACGGTGAATGCCTCAAAGGTTAATGCACCTTTGGCATAAACCACTTCAACCTCAACAATGCCGCATTTGGTCATATGGTCATTGTAGGCCATGCCTCCTCTCTTCTCAAAACTAGAGAACTCCCCATCCTTTACTGAGAAGGTATACAACACATCCTCACTCTGTTTTGTTTCTCTATTTCTGTTTTGAGAAATGTAATGTTAGTCAAAGCCAATATGCAATTATTCGGGTAGAACATCATTTTCCATGTGAACGAAGGATCCATGGACTACTAGTTTTTCATTCTGATTGAGTATGAAGGCGGCGATGGAGATGCATTTAAAATAGGTATATTTACTATGTTTCTATCTTTAATTAATCGATGTTTTTTTACACATAACCATAATCCTTGTTTGGTAAGTACAAGAAGGGTCGGAGACGTGGATAGAAATGAAGCATTTGTGGGGAGCAAAACTGGTTTCGAGTTGAAAATGGACTGGATATGGCTAAGAAGAACAAGATGCTTGATATCCACATTATTTGGATTGTCATTTATGGGCTCTATTTTTCCTTTCCTTCTCCATTATATGTCGATCCATGCTAGGTTGAGTTTTTCTCACCCTATTTTCTGCAGTGATGTCTCTATCACTTTTAAACCCATAATTATTCTTAGTTCCTTTCTAAATAGCCATCGTCTATTGTATTTCTCCATTCTTGCACTAATGTTTTTCCTTGAATGTTAGGCAATCATAGCTACCTAAGTCTTGGGGATCGGGGGATGGGGAGACGGAGGGACGGGGTTTCGGGATGAGAAAAAAATCCCAAATTTTGGGGACGGTAAAGGGACGACTATTAAAATAATATATAAAATATTAACTAGCCATTGTTCTCTTGTATGTATGCGCTTTTGAGCTACTCAAAAGCCATAGAAAAAACTTTTATCAATGTAGAAATTAGGCACATAAAATAAAAATTAATGAAATAAACTAAAGAATTACAAATATAACAAATTATTACAAAATCGAGATCAGGGACTTTTGTGCATATATTTCTTCTTCCTTGTCAGAATATCCACTCAATACAATCTCTCTGAATGTGTTATATCAAAACACTTACAATTTCCTCTAAAAGTAGATGGCTTTCATCTAACAACAAAAACACTCCACTCTCCTAAAATTTGCACATGCTTTTGTGCAATACAAAGCTTTTGATTTATTTGCTTTATTAGCTTTTCCTAAAACTAGGAACATCTATTTAAAAATAACCTCTGCATGAAAAACAACTTGCTTTTAATTTTCTCAGAAAAAATGATTAAATCGTGTGGGAGAAATTATCTATTTCCAACATCTATTTAAAAATAACCTATGCATGAAAAACAACTTGCTTTTACTTTTCCCTAAAAGTGATTAAAACATGTGGGAGAAATTATCTATTTCCAACACTCCCCCTTAATTTCAACCTTCAAACTTTAATTTTTCTAGAGTTGAGTGTGCACTTCCAGATCTGACATATTCCTGATCACAAATTCCCAAACAAGTTCTCAAATACTCAAAAACTTCATTTCCCAAAGCTTTCGTAAAGATATCAGCAAAATGATCTTCGGATCTACAAAATTCAAGACAAATTTTCTTATTGTTAACCAACTCCCTGATGAAGTGATACCTCATGTCTATGTGCTTGCTCCTCTTGTGAAAAACATGATTTTTGGACAATTCTATTGCTGAATTGTTGTCACAAAAATCTGTGTAGCGTCCTCTTGATTCTGCCTCAAATCTTTCAATAATATTCTCATCCAAATAACCTCAAATATTGCTACTACATACTCTACTTCTACTGAAGATAGTGTGATTATGGGTTGCTTCTTCAATGCCCATGAAACTAAACATGTTCCAAAGTGAAAATAATAGCCGGATGTACTCTTTCTGTCATCAATACTTCCGACACTATCACTGTCTGTGTAACCTATGAGTTTGAACTCATCTGATGTTGAATAAAATTTTTCATGATTCTTAGTTCCACATACATACCTCAAAATCCTTTTCCAGCTTGCCAATGTGAATCTTTTGGAGATTCCATGAACCTTGAGATGAGGCTCACACCATACATAATATTTGGCCTTGTGACCGTTAAATACATGAGACTTCCAACTAGCCTTTTGAACAATGTTGAATCTACAAATGATTTATTGTCATCTTTGCTTAACTTCAAACCTACTACAACAAGTGTTGGCACTGACTTGCAATTCAACATGTTAAATCTCTTCAAAACATCATTAGCATACCTTGCTTGTGAAATAAAAACTCCAGCTTCTGATTGTTGAACTTCAATGCCCAAAAAATAGTGCATGAGGCCTAGATCTGTCATCTCAAATTCTTTCTTCATAGCTGATTTGAATGAATATGTAGATAGATTTCCAATGATGATTAAATCATCCACATATAAACAAACAATAAAAATTTTACCTTGCTCATTGATCTTGATGTATAAGGTAGGCTCACTGCTGCTCCTACTGAAACCATTCTGTATCAAATAAGAATCAATCATGTTGTACCAAGCTCTAGGTGCTTGTTTGAGACCATAGAGCACTTTTTTCAACATGTATACCTTTCCTTCATGACCTTAAATATCATAACCTTCTGGATGATTCACATAAACTTATTCTTCAAGAAAACCATTCAATAATTCTTATTTTACATCCATATGATAAATAAGCCATTTGTTTTGAGTTGCAATTGCTAAAATCATTCTTACCATGTCCAAATGTGCTACAAGTGAAAATGTCTCATTGTAATCTACTCCATATTTTTGTGAAAAACCTATGGCAACCAACCTTTCTTTATGTTTCGTACTTTACCATCAACATTATATTTGGTCTTATAGACCCACTTCACTCCTATCACGTCCTTTCCTTCTGGAAGATATACCAATTCCCATGTTTGATTCTTCTCTATGGTGTTTATCTCATCATCCATGGCTTGAACCCAAACTTCATTGTTTATAGCCTCTTCAAAGTATACTTGGATCTACAACTTGAGAAAACAATGCAAAAACTGAAAAAGAGTTAGTTGTATCAACATTATAAATCTCACTAAGACTCCTTATTTTTTATTGCGAAAGGGATATCTAATGATGAACTTGTAATGTCCCCATTTTTGAAAACCCTTAAATTTGTCTTTCTCCATGGGCTTTGGGATGTTGCAAGGAACAACTTTATTAAATAATTAAATATTATTGCAAGCAAATAATTATTTAATTATTTAATTATTTAATTGTGAAGATTATTTAATTTAATTCCCAAAATATAAAAATTAAATGGGGAATTAATTAAATAAATATTTAAGTGTTTGTTATTGATAAGACCACCCTTTGAAAAGGGTATGCCACACCTAGGGGAAATACATTGCTTTTATTTATTAATTTCCCTCTCCTAGGGATTTCAAATTTTGTGCCTCCTTGCTTATAAAAGGAGTGTTGGGATCATTGTTAGACTCACGTTGATTTGATCATTTATGTCTCTCCATGCTTGTAGAAATGGGATGTATGCCCTATATTTTCATTGTGCTCTCTCTCATTCGATTTGGAATTGAAATGGATTTGATTTTGAAGACTTTTTCATTGAAGATTTGAAGACTTGATATTTATTTTTTCCATTTTAGAAAGTGGCAACTTTGCTGGAAATTTCTGTTGCATTTCTAGAAAATTGTTAGTTGGAATTTGATGAATTTATGTTCATTGGAAATATCTTTGTCCAATCTTTCCAACAAGGGTAATTTCATGTCAAAATTCCAAGTATTGCTCAAGATATGAATTTATGAAGATTTATGTTATTTACCTAATTTCCCAAAATTAGGGCAATGACTTGTTTTGGAGTTTCAGGTGAATTTTTAGCATGGAATTCATGGATGCAAAATTCTAAAATTGATCTCATAATTTTCCTTATAATTTATGCTTCGTTTTGAGCTATGGTTCATAATTTTCGGATAAGTATTTTGCAAGTTATGAGGGTTTGATGCTGCAGCTGTATTTCAGGATTTAAAAATCAGGTTTTCCATATTTTCATGGTTTTCTTGTACGGAAATTTTCTCCTAATTAATATCTATCATTTCCCTTTCGTTTCATGCAATTCGGAGTTGTAAATCAAAAGTTATGAAATTTTGAATATTTCACTAGGGTAGAGGTTTTGACGAACTTCCTAAAAATAGTAAGTTCCAGATTTCAATACTTTTGTTGAGGGTTTATGGTTGAAATGTAAGATTCAGATTTTTATTTTCAGATTTGGCTAATTTTCTGGTTTGTTCCAAAAAGGGGACATCACAGTGGTATTAGAGCTTCCTTCCTCTATTCGTGTGGGTCATTTGTGAATGCAAGATTTGTATTTTCATATTTGTATGCAGAGATAAGAGGTTGAGTGGAACCATGGAGTTAATGAGTGAAGGTGGTTTGAAAGAAAGGATCATCAGGGTTGGAAAGAAGCTTAAGCATCTACATCATTCCAAGGATGTCTTGCTTAAGGACTTGGAGGAAACAACGAATTGTTTGGCCATGGTCGAACAATCAGATAAGTACATGATTCATTCATTGATGTTTCAGTTGATTAAGCCTAAGATATTTTGGCATGAAGATGTGAGAGTGAAAATTATGGTTGTTACTTGCATTGCTGAAGTCACAAGGGTCACAACCCCTAATTTTCCCTACAATGATGATATCATGAGAGACATATTCGAACACATGGTCGGAAGTTTTCAAGGCCTTTGGAACATCACAAGCCCTTATTACAGCAAGAGGGTAAAAATTCTAGAAACTATGGCAAAGGTAAGATCTTGTGTATTGATGTTAGATCTTGGTTGTAATGATCTTGTCCTTCATATGTTCGAGGTATTCTTTGGGGTCATACAGGATAATCGTTTAGAAAATGTAATGGTTGCAATACAGAGTATCATGTCTATGGTGATAGATGAATATGATAATGTTCCTCAACATTTGTTGAATGTGCTTAAGGAAGAATTGAGACATGAGGCACCATATATTTCTCACACCTTGGCCAAAGGTGTCATGAATCAAATCAAGATGAAGACATATATGGCAGCCAAGTCTTCAAAAAAGGATATGGGAATGGATCCTCAAGGTATGAGTTCTTCGGTGCATACTAATGAGTTTCTTGTATCTAATACTTGCATAGAATGTGAAGGCACAAAATAATCAGCTTCTAAGGTAAAGAACAACTAAGAGATTTTAAAGGAATTAAGTAAGGGATACCCCCAACAAATACAAATGTAAATGGCAAGCTTGCTGGTCCATACAATACCATTGTACATATTCAACGAAAAATAACGAATAAGGGACAACCAAGGTCACTTTTGGGTGATCAAAATCATGCCTCAAAAGGGCAGCCATGTAATAAGGTAATGGATTATTCATATTTTTATTTGGCTAATGAAGTTATTGTTGATGAACATGAGCATAAGGAAGAAAGTGTAATAGAGGGAACTTTGGCATCACTTTCCGAAAATGATATAATTCACCCATTCCAAACAAGAGGTATGTTGTATGGCAATCCAATGAGTTTTTTCATTAATAATGATGCTTCACATGATTTCATTGATGCAAGGATGGTTGCAGACTTAAGTCTAAATATTGGAGGATTCCAAGGTCTCAAGGTATCCTTAGCTAATGGATCTACCATACTATGTTGGCACAAGAGTTCTCCACTCATTACCACATTAATAAATAATGAAGTATGTGATGATGTTTATGTTGTGAGTTGGAATGATATGTATGTGATGATAGGGTGTCAATGGTTTTACACATTGGGGAATTCACTCTCACCCTAGATAAGATGGAGCTCGATACACCAAGGAAGAAAAGGAAAGGGAAATCCAATGTATGAGAACAAATTTGCCTAATGATGAGTCTTTGATTATTGACAATTTGCATATGGAAGTTCCTTGTCATGATCTATTTGGCACTTCAAGTAGTTGGGTAAACTTTATTGCTATTATGCATAAGAAAAAACAGCCACCTCATGCTTTTCTTATAGATAATTTTTTTCAGGTGCAAAGGCTCAGAAAATTTCAGTTTTTCATGACACAACAAATTGGAAGTTTCTTATGCATGGACTGATAAAAAGAATGCAGTTTAAGGGGGCTGTTAATAGTAATTTTCTAAGAGGGCTACAAAACCGCTTAGGGACATGCAAACAGGGGTTCAAGGGTATCTATATGATACCAAAATTCAAGGTAATAGATGATGCTTGGGCCTTGAAGAAGAAGGGTTTATTGTTAGTACAAGCTCTCATGCAACCTAAGATTGATGTATTTATCATTTTCAGTTTGTTACCTTCTTCATTTGTTGTTTCTTATGATCATGGACCACATGTTAGGAAGAGTGATGAAGTTTCGACTCATGTTCTTTTATGAGTAATGAGTTTTTCCACATCCAATGGAGTTTCATGAGGAATTATGTATGGCTTGATTTTATAGCTAACATGTTGTGGGAAAGAGTGTGGCAAAAGTATAGGAAAATCTTGAAGCATATGATTGAGATTTTGGGACAGCAAAATGAGGAAACAAATTATGCAAGATTGTTTAATTCTACAGTTCAGATTTTTTATGTACACATGATGATATGGTTATGGGTGTTTGTTTGTAACTCATGCATGATTGATTGGGAAGGGATAAGTCTGATTTTTGATGAAGAATGACATGACTACAACAGCATATGGGATTGCATAGCAGATTATGGGGGCAGCCCATATAACCTTGTTAGGGATGTCCCTAATTTTACCCCCATATTTTAGATAAGTATAAGGGCCATTTTATGCATGCATGAAAGAAAGTTGGGCACCATCCAAGCCATGGAGATACCAAGAAGAGTGTTCTTCAACACTCATTTTTCTAACTGGTTTGTTTCATGTGCAGGTTTGAAAAATAAAATGCAGCAGTTTACACTCCTAACTTTTAGGAGGACGAAGTAGCCCAAGATATTACAGATGCTACTCCACTTGAGTGGCATGGGAACTTGGTTCTTGGAGAGCTACCCTTTTGGTACCAAATGCATGGGCTTGCTATTGCTTGAGGGCAAGCAATCTTGGGAAGGGAGGATTGTAATGTCCCCATTTTTGAAGACCCTTAGCCTATCTTTCCCCGTGGGCTTTGGGATGTTGCAAGGGGAACAATTTTATTAAATAATTAAATATTATTTCCTAAAGCAATAATTATTTAATTATTTAATTGTGAATATTATTTAATTTAATTCCCAAAATATTTAAGTGGTTTTTATTGATAAAATCACCCTTTGAAAAGGGGACGCCACACCTACGGGAAATAAATTGCTTTTATTTAATAATTTCCCTCTCCTAGGGATTTCAAATTTTGTGCCTCCTTGCTTATAGAAGGAGTGTTGGGATCATTGTTAGATTCATGTTGATTTGATCATTTATGTCTCTCCATGATTGGAGAAATGGGATGTATACCCTAGATTTTCATTGTCCTCTCTCTCATTCAATTTGGAATTGAAGTGGATCTAATTTTGAAGACTTGATATTTATTTTTGCTATTTTGGAAAGTGGTGACTTTGTTGGAAATTTCTGTTGCATTTTTGGAAAATTTTGTTGGTTAGAATTTGATGAATTTATGTTCATTGGAAAGCTCTTTGTCTAAGATTTCCAACAAGGGTAATTTCGTGTCAAAATTCCAAGTATTTCTCAAGATATGAATTTATGAAGATTTTTGTTATTTACCTAATTTCCCAAAATTAGGGCAACGACTTGTTTTGGTGTTTTAGGTGACTTTTTAGCATGGAATTCATCGATGAAAAATTCTAAATTTGATCTCATAATTTTCCTTATAATTTATGCTTCGTTTTGAGCTATGGTTCATAATTGTCGGATAAATATTTTGCAAGTTATGAGGGTTTGATGCTGCAGCTGTATTTTGGGATTTAAAAATCAGGTTTTCCGTATTTTCATGGTTTTCTTGCACAGAAATTTGCTCCTAATTAATATCTATCATTTTCCTTTCGTTTCATGCAATTCAGAATTGTAAATCAAAAGTTATGGAATTTTGAATATTTCAGACCTAGGGTTTTGACAAACTTACTAAAAATAGTAAGTTCCATTTTCATTCTTTTGTTGAGGGTTTATGGTTGAAATGTAAGATTCAGATTTTTATATTCAGATTTGGCTAATTTTCTGGTTTGTTCCAAAAAGGGGACATCACGAAATTGTTTTGTATTGAAGGAGTTGCTTCTGGTGTTCTTTGTGGTGTCTGTTGCATGGTTGAAGATGACTGAAATCTTGGAGATCTCCTAGATGTAGATGGAGGTGTAGCTTGTACTATAACTTGTGGTGCATGTCAAAGATTTGAAGAAGATACAATACCTTGTTGCTCTATGCTTTAATCTGTCATATCATCATGTGGAATAGTTGCTTTCTGAATGACTTGTTTTTAATACTTCCATCCCATGCCTCATTTTCAACAAACTATACATCTCTTCTGATTATGACCTTTCTAGTAACTGGATTAAACAACTTGTGAGATTTTGTATTCTCTGAATGTCCAAAAGTATGCATTTTTCTCCTTTGTTGTCTAACTTCTTCTTTAGCTCATCAGAAACATGTGTGTATGCCACACAACTAAAGATTCTACAATGAGAAACATTGTGTTTCCTCTTAGTCCAAGCTTGTTGACAAACCATGTTTCAAAAAAATTTGTTCGACACATGTTTATGATGTTAACAACGAGTTATTCTTCGCTTTTTCCCAATACTCATTTGAAATATGATTTGCCTTCATCATACTTCTTGCCATCTCCATGATGGTTCTATTCTTTCTCTCTACCACACCATTCTGCTGTGGTGTATACCTTGAAGTAAATTGCTTGTGTATATCATGATATTTTCAAAAATTCATAAAAACATTGGAAACACTCACCTCCTCTATTTTTCCTCATAATTTTGATGTAGTACACACTTTGTTTTTCCACTAAAGCCTTGAACTACTAAAATATATCAAAAGCATCGATTTATGTCTCAAACATACACCCATGTCTTCCTTGTATAGTCATCAATGAATGTCATAAAATATGAGCAACCTCCAATAGAATTTGTTTACATCGGTCCACATAAATATGAGTGAAAAATTTCAAGTGGTGCACTTGCTCTTTTTTGTTTTACCAATTGGGAAGGACTCTCTGTGTTGCTTCCCAAAATATAACCTTCACAAACTCTATCTAGTTTTTGAATCAAAGACAAACCTTTCACCATATTTTTTCGTGTAATAAATTCAAACCACAAAAGTTTAAATGACCAAACCTAAGATGCCATAGCCACAATTCATCTTTTTCAACTAACTGAAAAGCTGATTCAATCTCCTTAGCTCCAGACTGATTTGTAGTATGAACTCCGGATGTGGCTAGTATAATCTTCAAAGGAAACATTATGTTGCTTGTCATATTCACTTTAGCAATCACCTGGTACTTGGAGCTTTATCCACAATCACACATTTGTTGTCTTCAATGTAAACTTTGTATCCCTTTTGTACCAATTGACCAATGCTCATAAGATTATGCTTCAAACCTACAACATAATAAACATCCTACATAATCTTCTTGCTCCCCCTTTTTAGTTAGAATGTTGATTGTTCCTTTTCCTTTTACAGTCATTGTATTATTATTCCCAAGGGTAACTTCTGTCTTTATTGACTCATCCAAATTAGAAAATAAATCTAAGTTACTTGACATGTGATTACTGTAACTAGAATCCAAATACCATACATCACTAGGACTCTCTTGTGATAGATTACACTCAATAGGTGATGCTTCGGAAATATTTGTGCATGCAATAAACATGGAGCTTGAAGTAGAGCTCCTAACCTAATTTTGATTCTGCTTGTTTTGATCATATTACGTTTTCTGGATTCATAAGCATAGTGCCCATATCTCTTGCAATAGTGACACTTTGCACATGCGACTTATCCTGTATCTGACTTGAAAAATGATTATGATTGTGCTCTTGACTATGTCCTCTTCCACTTGATTTTAATGGACCATTACTATGTCCTCTAGATGAACTTCTTCCTCTGCCTCTAGGGCTGAAATTTCCTCTTCCTCTTCCACGATTTCCTGATACCTGTGATGAAAAATCTTGATCTACAACTACATGTGATCTATTCAACCTCTGTTCATGATTTATTAGTCATGCATGCAACTCATCAATTGAAAAATGACTTAGATCATTAGTTTCTTCAATAGCAACTACCAAAAGATTAAATTTGCAAGCAAACTTCTAAGAAATTTTTCAATAATCCTTCTGTCCTCAATAGTTTCACCATGAGATTTGATTTGATTGACTAAACCAACTACAAAAGTAAAGAATGATTCTATAGAATCTAAATCTTTCATTGACATATTTTCAAAATATCTACGAAGTAACTGTAGCTTAGCGGTTTTTACTTTCTCTTTACCTTGATACACAACTTGGAGAGTTTCCCATGCAATTTGTGTTTTACTTGATTCTGCCACTCTGGGTAGGATGCTTTCATGCATGGCTTGATGAATGAAGAAAAGATATTTTTGTCTTTATTTATTAATTCCTTCAAAGTGTCTTTCTCTTCCTATGAGAGTGTGTTATATGTTGTTGCATCTATGGGCTCTATGTACCCATTCTCTATGATTTCCCACACATCCTGGGATTTGAATAGTGCCTTCATGGTTAATGACCAATACTCATAATTCTTTCTTGTAAATTGTGGTGTCTGCAGATTGGATATAGAATCCATAACCTATTGTCAATTAGAAACCTGCTGAAAAATCCACGCTTTGATACCAATTTGTAGAAATTAGGCACATAAAATAACAACTAATAGAAATAAAATAAATAATTGTAAATAAAACAAATTATTGCAAACTCAGATCAACACTTCTGTGCATATATTTCTTCTTCCTTGTCAAAGCTTCAGCTCAATACAATCTCTTTGAATGTGTTATATGAAAACACTTACAATTACCTCTAATAAATAGATGGCTTTCATCTAACAATAAAACACTCCACTCTCCTAAAATTAGCACATGCTTTTGTGCAATACAAAGCTTTTGATTTATTTGCTTTATTAGTTTTTCCTAAAACTAGGAACATCTATTTAAAAATAACCTATGCATAAAAAGCAGCTTGCTTTTACTTTTCCCAAAAAAGTGATTAAAACATGTGGGAGAAATTATCTATATTTCCAAAAATCAAAAAGACATTTAGGATGAGGTTTCTGGCGAGGATTGCAACTCTTATTTTTAATGTGCAAGTGTCCCCATGATAGATTGTTGAATAAAAAGAATCTTCACCATAAAAGTGGGGCAGACAGTCTTTTAGGAGAACAATTTGTGCCACTGCTGATAGGGGGACTAGAATTTTCTAGCACCTGCTCAGACACATAAGGTAGAAATTTTCAAAAGTGAAATGATATTTGTAATAATATTATATGAAAATAAATTGATTGTTAAATTTATATATAAACTCCTAAATAATATCAACATTTAACTGATTTTTTTGTGTAATTTGAGACCATGTTTCTTCATATAACTCCATATTTTTCTTACAAATCACACCTTAATTTCCACGGCTGAACGAAAAAATAGTATGCAGTAATTAGTAAATAGATTGAGTGTCGCTCGGTGACATTGCCAACAATGGTGCTGTGTATCAGCAGTAGGTTTCCAATATGTGTAGAGATGTATAGCTGTCAAATGTATACCCGTGAAATAATTCTATTGAAAACTGTAAACAATATTATCTACCTTGAAGATCCTAAAAAAATGTGAAAAGTGATTTGCATCGCCTGTATGCGTCTATAGCCCTAATTGATCTCTTCTTTACTGTTTTTCAAGTCGTTACTGTAGATATTACACTTTCTGGTTACGCAACAGTTTTATGGCTTGTAGGTAAGAAGATAACAGTTCAGTTTTAAATATGGCGCTATGTTTTTACAGTTTTTTTGTACATTTTCTAGCTATAAATATCCTGCATTAATTGATTGAGAGTGATGTAACTTTGAGATTTTTCCGAATGGCCAAAATTGATTTCATTAAGATTTTTGGTGATTGTTTTTAGCTTTGCTCGTTGTGTGAGTGACAAGTGATTACGAGTGTTGTGTTTGCAGGCCGCTAGCGGATATGGCGCAAAGGTGGGCAATAATGTCTGTAAACACTGTATTTCACCACCTACCCAATGGAGTGTTCTTTCCCATAAATTATGAAATCTACCTAAATATAGAGACCTAATTTAAGTGCAGGATAATAATATAGGCCGATAACTAAAAACTAAAGCCTGAAAGAAGGTACACAACATTCATTGGTGAATGCTCAAAATGCAATGAATGGATGCTTCGTCTTTAGGGGATCTCTCTCTCTCTTTCCTTTTGAAATAAGGATACAAGAATATTAGTTAGGAATGAAAGGCAATGTGATTTTTAGGTAACAATAATACAATACATTATTTTGGAAGTAACAAAAATACAATACAATAAGTCTAAACATGTTTCAAACAACCCCTTGCTCTTGTCATCTCTTGCTGCATCTTGCAATCAAAAGTAGCATGATCAACACTGATATGTTCTATGATGTACTTTTCAAATCTTTTGACATGAGTGTTTCATCTTTATCTTCATCTCCATCATTGTTATCTCTTTTGAAGCATAGAGTAACATACATTTTTATATTATAGATTATTATAGATATTGTTTGAAGAAATGTAGTGCAACCTTCTATTTTTGTTCCTCGTGAGGAAGCTTTAAAGATTCATTTTCACCCTTTGCCCGAAATTTCTAATGTTCAAGGTTATAAATTTTTGTATTTGTTAGAAAATACATTTATCGTATTATAGATCGTACCTGTCATTCCTCCCATAGGAAGATCGAATAATTTAAATGCTTGAATCATACTTCATAAACATGGCTTTAAAATAATGCTTCTTCTATAACATATTTGTACATAATCGTAAATCTATAGATATTCATCATAAAAAGACCACAAAAAACAAGTCCAAATAACAAGACAAAGAAGACCTTTATTGTATGTCCGAATATATATACATATATACATGTGTATTTAAATATATGAATACTTTATCACATATATTTCATCGTTAATGACTATGTAACACCCACAAAATTCTACTCTCAAATCAAAATAGAAACTAATAATTTAATAGTCAAAATTAGATTGTTTTTTGTTCTAAAATTAATAAATTTCCACAATTAATAAATTTCTCGATTAATAAATTAGAATTAAATTAATAATTAAATATTATTAATTTACTTCCTAAAAATATTTACATGGTTTAAAACATTTACCAAGTTCCATTAGTTTACTTAATTACCATGCACCAAGTTTACTTTATTTCCTATAACAAAAGTTTAACTATTTTGTCTAGCCACTAAGTGGCCCCATTCACCCCATTACCCATGCACTTTTTAATTACATTTCATTCCCACAAAAATACCTCCCACTTAAGTGATGTAGGGTTTAATTTGGGCCATTAGATCAAATCTATCCTAGCCATTCAATTTGGGTTTCCCTAAATATCCTTATATGTTTATTTTTATTTCTATTTCCCCTAATTTCATCTTCATTTGTTCATTCTTGTTTTGCAGTTTGGAAGAGGAGAAAGAGGAGAAGCCATGAAAGCAATAAGTGAAACCATGGAGAAATTTTCTTGGTTCTAGTTGCAAATGGAGAAATCTTCCTCCATTCTTCTCTTCATAGTTTAGTTTATTTAAGGGTTTTATATTATAAGGTTCCTCATTTGCTTATTGTAGAGATTCCACCGTGAATTTGGTTTTGCTATTTAATATATCCATTCTTTGAGTTCAATATTTGGGAAACCCCATTTCATAAAATCTAAGATATTTTACACATTTGGATGCCCATAAGAGGATTTATATGTTTAAACAAATGAGTTTGATCATTTACTAGTTGCTAGTAATTTCATCTTGAAGTTTTAAAACTTAGATTTTCTTTAAATTCAATCCATATTTTTCACACTTGTTATTTTTATTTTTCCTTCACAAGTGACGAAATTACCACCCTAAGCAGGTTGGTGGTCCTATGACCACCACCTTGCTAGGTGGGTGGTTCAACCACCACTTTGCCACACTTCCCGAAAACAAAACCTTAAATTCAAGCATTTTTCAAAATATTTTCTACTTAAGTTGGTTTCTAAGGAAACATTAACTTTAATTAAGTGTGTATACAATTCATTAGTTGATAGGTTGATGTCATATCTTTGTTTCATGACTTAAATTACCAAGTACATAGCTTTTCCATTGCAATAGTGTATAACAACAATTAAAGATTTCTTTTTAATAAAATTACTTATAAGCTCTAAAAGAGAGAAAATAAATTCAACCAATTACTAAGTACCATTTCTTTTCTTTACACAAAAAAGTGATAGCCATTCCAACAAGGAAAATCAAGCATAATTTTTCCTACATTCTTCTTTCACCATTTTTAATAAAACAAAACTTGATATTAAACTCTACAAGAACTTCTATTTTTACAATAATACAATTTTCAACAAGGCAATAATACACCCCTTTTTATCAATGAGCATAGTTCATCTTTCTTTCAATACAAAAGTTCTTCTTTCCAATAATATGAAATAATAATTTACAAGTTACATCTTTCACTATTTCAACATTGAAACAACATTTCAAAGGTGCTTCTTTTGGCTCCAACATAACATGACTCCTTCAAACTTCATTTTGTTCTCTTCCACCTCTTAAAATTCTTCAAATCATGGTTCACAATATAAGGAAATGGGTATAGGTGACGCTCTCCACCTAACCTATAATCCAATAAGAGGAGAATCATCCCCTTATTGGCCCCCGAAGCTCCAACCAAAGAAAAATATAGGGGTATTATGCAACATTTGACAACTTTCACACAAGGCTTCCACAACATGCATTCCAAAAATAGCACATTCAAATAACACATTCAAACAATACACTCAAACAATATACTCAAACAATATTACAACTTTCCCAAAAAGCATAAAGGCTTGACAACAACAAGCCAACAAGGAGCAATGGAATATGGGCACCACCTCCTTTTGTCTCCCAAGTGATGTAGGATTTCCACCCAAAAGCCTCCATGTGCACAACTCAAAACATAATCAAATCCTTATTTCTACACTTGCAAAATGTAAAATATATCCATGTTATCCTTTTCACTCCCCATAGGTGGAACTCAAACTCACACTCCCTCCAAAATGCATGCCTCACATCTCCCTTTTCCCTCCCCAATGGTCCCATAAATCCATCTCCCACACACAACTTAAGGCAAGCTACCCATTCACAATCAAACATAACCACAACACTCATACAATATACAAACAAACACAATTTCTACATCAAAATACATTAATAAAAAATGCAAAAAAGGAGGAGAGCCTACCTCTCCATCAAACTTCCAATTCCTTTTCTCAACAAGCTTTAGAATCCTTCACACCAAGCTCAATCCAAGATGCAACTCCAAAAAAAATCCAAGTATGAAAACAAGACCAATTTTCAAAAGTGCAAGAGAAGCAAATAAGGAAAGTAACCCAAAATCCATCAAAATCATCCAATAAATAGAAAAGGGATGTGAGGATGATGAGGTGGCTCCATGTAGGATGTCACTTCATCATCCCTCCATTCCAACACACAAGTCAAACACCAAACCCAAATAAATTAAATGCACATGTAAGACTTATGACATGCCCACATGACACTCCAACTTGCACACCATGCAAATCAAGGACAAACTTAAATGTGGTAAGTAACAAGTGTAATTATTGACCCTTTTACACTAAAAATGCATTAAAATGGTAAAAATATGTCCCATACTTCATAAGTAGGGTTAGGTAGAGAGTTTTGAGATGTGAGGGACAAGGTTAACTTGTCCCTCAAGTCTCTAAAAGTGGCCAACAAGGCCAAATTCGAATTTTGAAAGGATGGTGGAGTACACACCACCTAAATGCATTTAATTCAATTCACATCATGCAACAAACAAGGACTATCTACCCAATTTATTTCCCACATGTCATATCTTCCTTTTAATTTAAATTTAAGCTAAACTAGTTAATTAAGATACATTAGCAAGTGTTAATAAAGTAACAATATTTCCCCAATAATTAAACACATGCACAAAAAATTCAAACAATAAAAATTAAAAGAAAGGAAACACATTACACCCATGGCCACATAAATGAGGTTACCCCCTATGGGAACCTCCTAACAAAGCATGCAACAACACAACATAACATTATACACAAGTTGTCAAATTTTGGCCATGTTGCACAACACCCGAACATCCTTCCGTGGTTGGTCCCTATCCCCTTTTGATGTATGTGATAAAATGTCCTTGAAACACAAACAAAATACCTCTCTGGCCTTATTGCCATATCAACATCATTGAAATAATATACATATATAAATCAATAATCATCATCCAAAATTAGAATTCTATCATCTATCATCATATAAATTTAATTTAATTTTAACATCCATAAAATCATAATTCTACTCAAAATATCCAACATAGGCTATGCATCCAAAATATGACATGTTAGTATAAAATCAAAATACTACAAATCAACATATATATTTGTCCATCATATGTCATCTAGTGCATCATAATCAAAATGTAAATCACAACATATCAATAGTCCAAATATCTGCATAGTCTATCATCTACTTGATCAATATATAATAATCAAAATGTCTAAGTATCAATCTAACAAGTAATATCATCATAATGAAAATAGTGTCGAAGAGGAGTGGGCACTACATCCTCCTCCCCTTAGACTCGACTTCCTCCTAGAAGTCATTGAAATAGGTGTGGAAACTAGGCCCATAACAAAGTAGCATCCTCCCATGTGGTTGTAAGTTTCATCATACCTATCCCATTGACTCACACCTGATCAATCTCACAGCCTCAATGGCCTGGGTCCTACACTCTATTATGCATATGAGCTCCATAAATCACTTGTCCCCTACTCTGCACCTCTACAATGTGGTCCAATCCAATACATGAGAGGGATATGGAATGTATCTCCTAAGAATAAAAACATGAAATACATCATGGACGTGAGAGACAAGATGGGTGGAAAGGCTAGACGATAAGCTAAGGGACCGATCCACTCCAAGATCTCGAATGGACCCATGAATCTAGGAGCTAACTTAGATCCTTTTCCATAATGGATAGGGCTCTTATGAGGTCTGACATGAAGAAACACCTTTGTGCCCACCTCATAGTTGTGGTCAACTCTCTCTTATCTACATATTTCTTTTTTTTATCATGTGCCTCTATATAGTCTCTGTCTGATCAAAACAACTTGTTGCTCCATGTCTTGTAACAAAGTTGGCCCAAGAGATACTATGTCCTCCAATCTATCCCAACTTAGTGGTGTCCTGCACTCCTACCATAAAGTTCTAAAATGGAGCCATACCAATAGAACTCTGAAAGTTGTTATTATAAGAAAACTCACCAAGTAAAATACTCCTCCCACCTCGATTGATGGTCCATGACGTACATCCAAAGCATGTCCTCTAAAATATATTCACCCACTCCATCTGTCCATTTGTCTCTCTGGATGATATGTTGTACTAAATTTGATACTCATCCCAAGGGCATGCTGCATGGTATTCCAAAATGAGAGGTTTATAAGGGATCACGGTCACAAATAATCTTCCATGGAATCTCATGCAATCCTAAAAATCTCATCTAAGTACACTCATACCACTACACTAGTTATATAGGTGGTCTTCACCAGAGAAAAATGAGCCACTTTCATCAATCTATCCACCGTGACCATGATGGCATCATGGTGGTATCTCGACGTCGGTAGCCCTACTATGAAATCCATGGAAATGGTGTCCCATTTCCACTCTAGTATAGCATGTGGGTAGAGAAGGCCAGCTAGATGTTGATGCTCGACCTTCACCCTCTGACACTCCAAAAAAAGACACAAAAATAGCTACATCTCTCTATAGTCCTCTCCAATGGTACAATTTCTCAAAGTGGCGTGCATCTTCTTCACCCTATGGATGGGATAAATAAGGTGCATGATGAGCCTCTGCCAAAATATCTTGTCTCAAACCTCCATCCCTAGGTACATAGATCTAGACTCTTGTGTTTGAGAAATCCATCTAACTCAAATGAAAATCCATCAAACTTCCCTCAAGGGGTCTCTAAGACTCAATCTCTACTCTAGCTGCAAGGTAGAAGTTGTCATGTGGAAGCTATCACAAAATCCTGCTCCACAATTCTGTACCCACTTGAAGTAGTCATAACCAAATGTCTTCATCGACTCAAAGTCATCTATAACCACATTCTCCTTCCCCTTCACATGCTCTATCTCCATGTCATACTCACATAACAACTCCATCCAACTTCATTGATGAGCGTTGAGATTGGGATTGTGTGAAGAGGTGATGTAAGCTCAAATGGTCTTGTCTAAGAATGAACCACATGCCAAGAAGGAAATGATGCCAACACACCAAAGCATGCACCAACTGCCATAAAGCTCAAGGTCATGAGTCAGATAATTGAGCTCATAATCCTTGAGTTTGTGAGACTCAAAGGCTACTACATGGCCATCTTGCATCAAAACACCTCCTAATCCTACCAAAGAAGCATCTGTACACACGAAGAAATACCTCTGAGGATATAGCACTAAAAGAATTAATGTTGTTGTAAGGCATTCCTTCAGTGTATTGAAGGCCTACTCACATCTATCTAACCAAAAAAATTCTTCCCTTTCCACTAAAGGGAAGTGATGGAGTGTGTAATCTAAGAGAATTCCTAAACAAATCTCCTGTAATAACCTACCAATCCCATGAAACTGTGCACTTGGTCACATTGGTTAGTGTTGGCCAATCCATAATAGCTCTAATCTTGGAAGGATCAACTGCGATACCTTCCCCAGAAATAATGTGACCTAAGTATTGTACCTCTGATTTGGAAAAAGGCACACTTCTCTAGGTTCCGTATATAGTTGTTTCTCTCAAAGATACTGGAGAACTTGGTGAAGGTGTTCCTCTGCTCCTCATGTGTGCATGAGTATATCAAAATTTCATCAAGAAACATGAGAACAAAGTGATCCAAAATTTCCTGAACACCCCATTCATCAAACTCATGAATACTACAGGGGCATTTGTCAGACCAAATGGTACCACTGTGAACTCATAGTGGCCATATCTCATGCGAAAGATGTCTTATGGATATCTACCTCCGTAATCCTCAGTTGATGGTATCCTGACTTAAGATATATCTTAGAAAATATGGTGGCCCCCTTCATTTGATCAAATAAATCATCTATATGAGGAAGGGGGTAATGATTTTTTATCATTACTTTGTTTATCTAGTCCACACATAAATGCAAAGATCCATCCTTCTTCTTCACAAAGATCACTGGTGCACCCGGAGATATACACTAGGATGGATTAGGCCTTTCTCAAGAAGGCCCTCCAACTATAACTTGAGCTCACATAGCTCAGGTGTGGTCATCCTATATGGTGCGCATGAGATAGGCTCCACTCCTGGAACCAAATCAATATGAAATTCTATCTCATGTGGGGAGGTAACCTTGGGAAATCACTAGGAAAAAATCTAAAAACTCCTACAAAATGGGGTGGTCATCAAGTGATGGTCCATGAGTCTCATCCTCTGATCGGTCACTAACAATGATGGTATATAACTGACAACTCATCACACATCACTGCTTTAGCTACATACTAGATATGGTGCGAATAGATATGGGTCTCCTAACTCCAACTATCAACGACTCCACTCCCAAATCATCCACAAAGATATAACCTTGTTGTAACAATCAACTCTAGCTCTATGTGTAGAAAACCAATCCATGCCCAAGATAACTCCATATGAACCCAAGGGAAGGATACGAAGATCCAAAGTTGTGGTGAAGGGTCCTAGGTCCACTACACACTCCTTAACTAAGGAGTCCACTAAGATTTTGGCTCCAAAATCCATCTCAACATCCCAACTAAGGCCCTACCTAACTACCACCAGCCTGCATCGCTCTACTAATGATGGAGAAATGAAAGAATCTAAATATCCTAAATCAAATAAGATAGGGGTAGAAATACCACCAATGCTACTTGTGGTCTCAATCACCATGCCTTGTGCTCTTCCTAGCGGTTCTCAACCACAACATAAATCTTGTGGCTCTGGCCATGTCACCAACCATAGGCTCAAAAATAGTGCTTACCCTAGATTAGTAGGGTTTTAGGGCACTCTCTCCAATGATGACCATGTACACCACACCCATAAAACTAACTACTGGTCCTCTCCACTGAGTAGATACTCCTCCAGTGGCCTCGATAGTCTATGTTGTAGAACCTAATGATCCTTTCCATATATATTTGTGGGTGATGTGTGGATGTACTCCTATTGAATTTGCTCGTGGAGCTCATGTGTCCTATTGGCCCCCCTAGGTAGGGGTCCCATACTATGCCCTCTTTGAGCATCATGGTCAGCATGGTGGAGGTCAAAAGGGTGGTTTGAGTCTCTGTTTATTTCTTTGAGGAGGAGGAGGCTTGAAGGAAGAATATGCTGAAAGTGTGTATGCCACGAGGAGGAGGAGTTGATCCCCTCGACCTACTATCCTGCATCTATTGTATACGGATCCTCACTCTCTTGAGCTCTCAATCCTTCTAAGTATTTCCCCTTGTTTTCCTCTATAATGTAGGCCTTCTCCATGACCTCTAATAGTGTTTACAGATAATGAATGTGCACTTTACCCACCCAAGTCTAAGTTCAAGCCCCTAATGAACTTGAAACCTAATATGCTCATCCTGCATGTAGTCTACATACTAAAGCAAATCCAAAACCAACCCTCATACTCTACTACCATCATGGATGCCTATCACAGATAATGGAACTCATCACTCCACTACTAGATGAATCTCTAGATATGTATCTACTCCTAAAATGTTCCTCAAAGAGCTCCCAAGTAATTGTCTCAAAATCTACATGGAGCTTCTCCTCATTCCTCCACCAAACTCCACCTCCGTCTCTCAGAAGGTGGATAGCAACATGAGCTTTCATGTTGTTAGTACAAGGACATAGCTTGAAGCATCCACTCAAGCTAACCATCATGCCTCAGCCTGAAATCCTCTTATGTCTCTATAAAAATGAGGTGGGTGTAACTTCATTATATCTCTAATGTGATCTACCATTGTTGTCATTGTTGGCCCCTAGGTCTCTCCGCATGATCATCCCTCGGCCTAGGGCTCCTAGATCTGTCTCTATGTCCCATAGCTCTATCTTTGTGCTCTATAGGTGGTGACTCATGTCAACCGACTCCATTAGGGAGTTCTCTTTCCCTATCCTCAACACTATGATGTGAAGGTGCATGAGCCTCCACTAATGGCTCTTGTCCTTTCTATTAGGTCACCCTCCTAAAGATCCTCCTCGTAAATAGGAATTAACATCTTGTAGTGTATATAGTATTTGAGGTAATATAGTTGCTACTACCTGATTTGGGGGTGGTAGATCTAGGTTCACATGTAAGAACCCCTTGTCTAATACACACCTCCTGCACAGACTAAGGATGGAGTTAGTTTATCATCATCTAGGCTTTGTTTTAGATTTCTAAGTTTTCTACTTTTAAAATATCATGCAATGTTGTGTGTTCTAGGTTTAGAGTTGCGCTAGGTTTACTTGTTGTGTTTCTTTCCAGTGTTCTGGTCCAAGTGTTAAACCCATGGCTCTCATACCAAGTGTAACCCCAAAAAATTATACTCTCAAATCAAAATAGAAACTAATAATTTAATAGTCAAAATTACGGTAATTTTTTTTTTTTTTAAAAGGGTTTGCAAGGTTAGACATTATCCACAATTAATAAATTTCTCGATTAAGGTTTCTACATGACCTTGCGGAAGTTGGAATTAAATTAATAATTAAATATTATTAATTTACTTCTAAAATATTTATGGTTTAAAACATTTACCAAGTTCCATTAGTTTACTTAATTACCATGCACCAAGTTTACTTTATTTCCTATAATAAAATTTTAACTATTTTGTCTAGCCACTAAGTGGCCCCATTCACCCCATTACCCATGCACTTTTTAATTAAATTTCATTCCCACAAAATACCTCCCACTTAAGTGATGTAGGGTTTAATCTAATCCATTAGATCAAATCTATCCTAGCCATTGGATTTGGGTTGCCCTAAATATCTTTATAGGTTTCTTTTTATTTCTATTTTCCCTAATTTCATCCTCATTTGTTCATTCTTATTTTACAAGTTTGGAAGAGGAGAAAGCGGAGAAGCCATGAAAGAAAGAAGTGAAACCATGGATAATTTCTTTTGGTTCTAGTTACAAATGGAGAAATATTCCTCCATTCTACTCTTCATAGTTTAGTTTATTCAAGGGTTTGCTATTGTAAGGTTCCTCATTTGCTTATTGTAGAGATTCCACTGTGAATCTAGTTTTGTTATTTAATATATACATTCTTTGAGTTCAATAATTGGGGAAACCCCATTTCATTAAATATAGGATATTTTACACATTTGGATTCCCATAAGAGGATTTATATGCTTAAACAAATGAGTTTGATCATTTACTAGTTAATGGTAGTTTCATTTTGAAGTTTTAAATCTTAGATTTTATTTAAATTCAATATGGATTTTTCACAGTCGTTATTTTTATTTTTTTCAATCAAAAGTGATGAAACCACCACCTAAGTAAGTTAGAAAGTCATGTGACCGCCACCTTTCACGATGGATGGTTCATCGATCCGCCGCTCATGTTAGGCGGAAGTTTTTGAAACCGTCCACTCTGCATAGGTGGCGGTTCTAGTTCCCAAAACATAACCTTAAATTCAAGAATTTTTCAAAATATTTTCTACTTAGGTTGGTTTCTAAGGCAACATTAACTTTAATTAAGGTGTCTACAATTCATTAGTTGATAGGTTGATGTCATATCTTGGTTTCATGACTTAAAATTACCAACTACATAAATTTTCCATTGCAATAGTGTATAAGAACAATTACAAGATTTCATTTTCAATAAAATTACTTATAATCTCTAAAAGAGAAAAAAAATTCAATCAATTACTAACTACCATTTCTTTTCTTTACACAATAAAAGTGATAGCCATTCCAATAAGGCAAATTCAAGCATAACTTTCCTACATTCTTCTTTCACCCTTTTTAATACAACAAAACTTGATAATAAACTCTACAAGAACTTCTATTTTTACAATAATACAATTTTGAACAAAGCAATAATACATACCCTTTTTCTCAATGAGAGTAGTTCATTTTCCTTCAATACAAAAGTTCTTCTTTCCAACAATATAAAAGAATAAGTTACAAGTTACAACTTTCATTATTTCAACATTGAAACAACATTTCAAAGGTGCTTCATTTGGCTCTAACATAACATGACTCCTTCAACCTTCATTTTTTCTCACCTCTTCAAATTCTTCAAACTATGGTTCACAATACAAGGAAAGAGGTATAAGGAATGCTCTTTGCCCAACCTATAATCCAAAAAAGAGGAGAATCCATCCTCTTATTGGCCCCGAGTCGAACCAAAGAACAATAAGGGGTATTATGCAAAATTTGACAACTTTCACACAAGGCTTCCACAACATGCATTCCACAAAATAGCACATTGAAATAACACATTCAAATAATACACTCAAACAATATTACAACTTTCCCAACAAGCACAAAGGATTGACAACAACAAGCCAACAAGGAGCAATGGAATATGGGCACCACCTTCTTTTGTCTCCCAAGTGATGTAGGAGTTCCACCCAAAATCCTTCATGTGCACAACTCAAAACATAATCAAATTCTTATTTCTACACTTTCAAATATGCAAAATATATCCATTTTATCTTTTTCACTCCCCATAGGTGGAACTCAAACTCACACTCCCTGATCTCGTAAATGTCTACTTTGGACCTCTATGAATCACACAATTATGTCGTTCTAATTTCTACTTTGGAAATGACAGCTTTAGATGAAGATTAGAGCTTTAATGAGTTATTATATAGTGCTTAGGAAAGAATTGTAGATAGTGCTACAAGAATTCCACACACAACACAAGAATTTTTATCGTTGAAAACCCCAATTTGAGAGAAAACCAATCGGGAAGGGAAACTACTCTTTCTTCCCACTTGTATTAGCCAATAATCAAATTTTACAAATTATAATATGCATGAAAAGAAGAAACAACCTAAACCATTTCTCCAATTACTTGCTTTATTTGTTTCCTTACACCTTTCTCCTATAATTCCACTCCAAAGATTTGAAGAATCTTTGTTCACTAGCTCTCATATACTTTACTTCTTGATCTCTCTGGATCTTCAAATGCCTCAATTCTCTTGTTCCTCCTTGTATTTATAGCATTCTCCCATGTATTCCCATGCATTAGAGAATGGGAAAGGTCGGGAAGGGAAGAGACATAATCAGTGCTTCAAATTCACGTCCATTCGTGCTCCATTTCTCTTTTCTGTTTGAAAGTGTCAGGACCGCCGTCCGAGAAGACCGGTGATTTCACGACCACCGCATTGGTTGGGCGATGGTTATAGGACCACCACCCCGGCTGGCAGTGGTTACAGGACTGCCACCCTATAGGGTAGTTTGTTCTCGCAACCAACACTCTACATAGAGCGGTGGTTCTATCTAGAACCTCTGTTTACCTCATTTTTCTTCATTTTCTTCAATTCTCCTTCTTGGTGCTAATGGAAATGATGAAGTGGTGTGTTTTTATGGATCCCTATGGATCATACCTCCCTTTTTAGGAGGTTTTTGGTCCAAAAATATTAGTGGGGAAGTGGTAGAGGAATCAACTCCCTCTCTTGATATTTTGAGTACCTTTGAGTATTCCTTGGTGTCTTCTCTCAAGAAATCTGCCAAGGCTCATGTGGATGTCCAGGTTTATTGCTCTAGTGCTACATCCTCCTATGAGTTTCCTTGAGTACAATCCTCTTTGGAAGGAAGTTTTTGTATGTTTCATTATTTGTCATGTATATATTTCTTTAGTAGGTGCGAGCTCTTGCAACTTGTTATCGTGTGCATCTACATGAAGTGTGGCAGACTTTGTCTCTTGAGATGGATTTTTCAGATCCTCCCCATATGCATTGCTACTATAGTCACCATTAATCCTGTATCTCCTCTTCTTCTTTACGCCCCATAGTTAGGTCCAGGTGAATCGGTAGGTAGATACGGTGACTGCATAACGAAATTTTGTATTGCTCCTTGAATGAGCAGTTCATGTGGTGGCTTCTTCTACAAAAATTGACAAGTGCTATCCAAATTATCCATCCTTTGGTTAGAAACATCTATTCTCTCTACTCCATTTTTCCTTTCTTCTAATGAAAGTAAACAAAACTGATGATTTTCCTGAATAAGTCTTTATGCTTGGTTGGCACTTACCATAGCCTTCTTTGATTTTCTCTGGTGTTCCCGGATGTTGAAATTGACTCTGTCCTTGACCCATCTATACTGGTTCTCCCTCCTTATGAACACAACATATCTGGAATACAAGTAAGGACTTCCGAAGAAAACATCAAATGCATCAAGTGGAATGATATCAGCCTCTAATACATCAATATATTGGGTATTTATCCCAAACTAAAACTTACACTTTCTTGTAACTTGTATTTCTACACCCTTCTTCACCCATCCCAATGGGTATGGATGTGGATGCGCATAAGTCTCTAGACCAAGCTATTCTACAACCGCATCAGAAATTAGATTTGACTAAGAACCAAAATCTACTAAAGTGTTTACCTTAGTCTTCTTGATTTGGATTCTGATTTGAAATAGCTTACTCAACTCTTCTTCTACACCCCCGTACATGTTAGTGGCTGTGCATCCCAACCTCTCATCTACATCCAAATCATCCTCAATCTCCACCTCTCCTTCTGTTTTCACAGTGGCCATGGATTTCTTGGAATCCTTGGTTTGGTGCTTTGGGTGTAATTCCGGATGCAACTTCCAACATGTGGCATCAGTATGTCCATTTATATCACAATTCTTACAGAAATTCTTTAGATATTTACAAGTATGCAAAGCAGTAGTGGCATGTTTACCTTTCCATTTATCTTTGCTACTTGTCTTCCCTTGTTTTTTTCCTCTTGACCTATTATCGTGGTCTTCCTTTGGTTATGCTTCTCTTTAATTCTTCTCGTCATCAATGTAGTATGCTTGTATACAAGATTCATTGAGATCCTTGGGCTTTGTGGATATTACCTTCCTCCGAAGGTGAGTGTGAAGTCCTCCCAAATACTTGGTCAAAATTTCTCATCCTCCAAGTCTATATTAAGAAACATGGCTTGTCTCCAAATTTTGTAGTGTAGTCTTGCACGCTTTGACCGCTGCCCTATCTAAAGTACTACCACTTAATCATCATGTCAGTCTTATGGCCAATAGGATAGAAGTTAGCTCTAAGAAATTATTTAAAACCTTTCCAAGTATTGACAATAGGACGTTTCTTCTTCTCACAAGTGGCTAGATGGGTTTCCCACCAAACCAGAGCATGACCTTCCATTTTGAGACGTGTAAAGGTAATCCTTTGTGCCTTAGTAACACTATGCACACTAAAATAGACTTCCAACTGTTTTAGCCACTTATCAAGCAATTTTGCATCTACTTGTCCTTCAAAGTTCTTTATTTCCACTTTCATTTCAACTTTAAAAGGTGTATGAGCATATTTTACCTTCTTGCTTACAATTGGCATCTCTTCTTCACGCTCTTCCCATTCTTCCTCTTCATGGCTCTTTCCAATACCAAAATTTTCAGCCAAAGTGCTCAAACCACTGAGTCCATGGAATCTTGCTTAACCGAAGCCATCTTTTGTAGATCTGAAATCTCTTCTTGTTTTCTATGCAACCTATCCATCATGGTCTCTAGCATCTTGACTCTACGGACCAAGTTCTCTTCATCCATTTGAGATTGAATTATCTGTTTCCACTTCTTCATAGAAATATCTAGTTTGCAAGGTAAAACTTCTTCACCTTTGGACCTTGTCATTGTCATACAAACCATAAGAAATATTCGAATACCACAGTCTTGGATATATAATCAGCTATGATACCAAAATTATTTGTAAACTTCTACTTTGGACCTCTAGGAATCACACAATTATGTTGTTCTACTTTATACTTTGGAAAATGACAGCTTTAGATGAAGATTAAAGCTTTAGTGACCGATTATCTAATGCTTAGGACAGAATTGTAGAGAGAGTACTAAAAGAATTCCACACACAATACAAGAATATTTATCCTGAAACCCCCAATATGAGGGAAAACTAGTCGGGAAGGGAAACTGTTCTTTCTTCCCACTTGTATTGGCCAATAATCAAATTTTATAGATTACAATAAGTATGAAAAGAAGAAAAAATGTAAACATTCTCTCCAATTACTTTCTTTCTCTGTTTTCTTACACCTTGCTCCTACAATTCCACTCTAGCACTAAAGAATCTCTGCTCACTTTCTCTCATATACTTTTCTTCTTGATCTCTCTGGATCTTTGAATGCCTCAATTATCTTGCTCCTCCTTGTATTTATAGCATTCTCCCATGTCCTCCTATGTATTGGAGAATGGGAAAGGTCAAGGAGGGAAGAGACATAGTTGGGTGCTTCAAATTCGCGTCCATTCATGCTCCATTTCTCTTTTCTGTTCGAAAGTGTCGGGGCCAACGCCACAGTGTAGACCCGATGGTTTCAAGACCATCACCTTCTTGGGTAGCGTTTCTACAACCGCAGCTTTGCACGAGTGGCGGTTCTATCTAGAACCTTTGTTTACCTCATTTTTATTCATTTTCTTCAATTTTCCTACTTAAATCTTGTGGGCCCGGATGAAGTGGTGTGTTTTTATGGATCCCATGGATCACTCCCTCCAAAGGCATGCCTCACATCTCCCTTTTCCCTCCCCAATGGTCCTATAAATCCATCTCCCAGTAACAACTTAAGGCAAGCTACCCATTCACCATCAAACATAACCACAACACTCATACAATATACAAACAAACACCATTTCTACATCAAAATGCATTAAGACAAAAATGCAAAAGGAGGAGATCCAACCTCTCCATCAAGCTTCCAATTACTTTTCTCAACAAGATTTAAAATCTTTCACACCAAGCTCAATCCAAGTGGTGACTCCAAAAGAAAACTCCAAGTATGAAAAACAAGACCAATTTTCAAAAGCGCAAGAGAAGCAAGTAATGTAAGTAACCCAAAATCCATCAAAATCATCCAACAAATAGAAAAGGGATGTGAGGATGATGAGTTGGCTCCATATAGGATGCAACTTCATCATTCCTCCATTCCAACACACAATTCAAACACCAATCCCAAAGTAATTAAATGCACATGTAAGACTTATAACATGCCCACATTATGCTCGAACTTGCACACCATGTAAATCAAGGAAAACATTAAATGTGGTAAGTAACAAGTGCAATTATTGACCCTTTTTACACTAAAAAAATGCATTAAAATGGTCAAAATATGTCCCATACTTCATAAGTAGGGTTGGTAGGAGATTTTGAGATGTGAGGGACAAGGTTAACTTGTCCCTCAAGTCTCCAAAAGTGGCCAACAAGGACAAATTCGAATTTGGGAAGGATGGTGCAGTACATTTAATTAAATTCACATCATGCAACAAACAAGGACTATCTACCCAATTTATTTCCCACATGTCATATCTTCCCTTTTAATTAATATTTAAGATAACCTAGTTAATTAAGACACATTAGCAAGTTTTAATAAAGTAACAATATTTCCCCAAATAATTAAACACGTACAACAAATTAACAAAAAAATTAAAAGAAAGGAAACACATTACACCCATGGCCACATAAATGAGGTTACCCCCTATGGGAACCTCCTAACAAAGCATGCAACAACACAACATAACATTATACACAAGTTGTCAAATTTTGGCCATGTTGCACAACACCCAACATCCTTCCGTGGTTGGTCCCCTATCCCCTTTCAATGTATGTGATAAAATGTCCCTACAACACAAACATAATACCTCTCTATCCTTGTGGCCGTATCAACAACATCAAGAATAATATCAATAATCGTCAACCAAAATTAGCAATTCTATCATCTATCATCATATATAATTTAATTCGATTTTAACATCCATAAAATCATAATTCTACTCAAAACATACAAAGATAGGCTATGCATCCATAATATGCCATATTAGCTATGCATCCATAATATATATATATTAGTATAAATATCGATATATATATATATATATCAATATATATATATATATATATATATATATATATATATATATATATATATATATATATATCATTGTCATCTAGTGCATCATAATCAAAATGTAAATCACAACATGTCAATAGTCCAAATATCCACATAGTCCATCATCTATTGATCAAGATATAATAATAAAAATGTCTAAATATCAATCCAACAATAATAACATCATCATGAATAGTCTCGAAGAGGAGTGGATACTCTGACTACCAAAAATTAGATAAGTGTTTTATGTGTTATCTCCAACATAGTGAAAGAAAACTACTTTTTTTGAGGTTTCCATTTCCATATTTTTCAGATGTTGTATTTGGATAATGGAACAGTTAAATTGGGCTATAGAAAATGTGCGCCAAAAAATACATCTATATGGTTAATTTTTTTTGTTCCTTGGAAAATCAAATTGTTTCAAAGCATGCCCTTTTATTTGTAGGAGAGACTAAATATATAGACTCTTGTTTGAGCCTATCTGTTTCAATGTGTTGGGTCACATGCCTTCGACATCATTAGGATTTGTTGTGTTCGAGGGGATAGTTTCCTTATGAGGCTACTTCAATACACCCCATGTTGGGCGTTAGACTATGCAATGTGAATATTTTTTAAGTTGCATGTTGAATGGAAAGGATGTTTTTACTTCTTACTCTACTTTGGCTTCCTTTCACAGATTTTACCTCCCGCTAAATGTTTTTAAAAACATAATTCATCTTTATTCCATTGATGCATAGCCTTTCCTCTACCTTCTTTAAGAGACATGAACATTAGAAATACATTTTTTCTCCCCAAAAGGTGTGGCAATGACTACTCCGTACTTGCAATTAGATGATGAGTTTTAAAGGATTCGGTTTGATGTTATTGTTCGCATTACGAAGTCAAGGCCACTTTGAAACCAATGATTATAGAAATGTTCAAAGATTGATTCTATTTGGAATCTTCATGTGTTATGTACCTTTCCAAATTTCAGACAACATGTTCACATTCTTGAGGATTTGGTTTGGTATGCGAATCCAGAGAAAAAGTGAAAAAATATGAGGCTCTTCACAAGTTGAAAAAATGGGTATTGTTGAGAAGAGGAAAAAGTAAAAAAATACAAGAGAAGTGTGAAGAAAATCTCCCATGCAAGCACTAAAAAGTTTTTAAAATAGATTACATATTTATCTCTTTTCTTATGTTGATACATAAAAAAATAGCTATAATGTTGATTAGTCGACTACGGAACTTAGTAGAGAAAATAAAAATGTTTGCATGGGAGAACAGAGCACATTCAAAGGCACGGAAGCATCAGAGAGGATCGCGCACAGAACAGAGACAAATTCGGGACTTATCCATTTTCATGATGAGGATCTATTTTTAGAGATAGCGTGTGGAGCACTCAAACCGATTGGAGACTTACGTGTCACACATTGGTTATTTTTGGATGATTAGGCTATGAAGCGCTTTGCATGGATGCAGGCTAAAGATAAAATGACGGACTAATAGTTGACTAAGGGAGATCTATTGTTAACACTCTTGCATGTAAGCCTATTTTTGTAACGGCGCGTGGCTAATAATAACATGCGACCTATTTTGGGATTAGATAAGTGGTGAAGGGAAAGTCCCCACCCTTATAAATATGTATTGAACTATGTAGTAGAGAGAGCATAGATATACATGTGAGAACTAGGTTATAGTGAGATTATGTTGTCAAATATGTTACGCGCATGAGCATATACTACTTGTGATTGTAAGGAAGATTCTATGTATTTACTGTAATTAATATAATGGAGATTATGGACTGAAAACAAGGTGTTCTCATGGTTATAATTTAGTATTGCATGCTTGATTCCATTATGGTTATCTATTAAGTCTGTTATGTTCTAGATCTAGGTCTGAATATGCATTGTATGAAAGATATATTAGCTATAGATCTAAATGATTAAAGTATTCATCATGCTAACATCCTGCAACAACAACCCTAAAGAGGGGCCTGGTACCTTTTCACACTTCAGGTGAGCGCTCAGTCTAGGCTAAGTGATGTGCCAACATGCAGGCTTGTATTCCTGAATTCTAGGTTGCATCATTGGTTTTGTTTCTGGGACCTCTTTTTAAGTTGTTTTCAGGATGGTTTGTGATGAAGACATACTAGTTGACCTTAACAAGTGTTGAGGAGTGGATACATGATCTGGAAGAAGAATACACACGATGGTTCAGCACTGGATCTGAGTTTAACGCACGTGCGTGGGTGGAACAGAACCTGTATGATAGTTTATATGAGAGATTCTTCACTATCTTTCTAGTAGAATTATATGAGTGGATGATTACGTATGCATCTAAGTGGAATTGGAGGTATCACGCACTTGTCTAGACACAGGAATAATTTCAAGCCCTTTATGATGCTTGATCGATTAGGACTTGAGTTGTGGATACGTGGTTCCATGGTGTTTTGAATAGTTATATCTTGGAGTACTCAATTTCCACTTATTCATGTCTAGAGGTAGCTAAATTCTAGTTTTTATGATATCTAAGGGGAACTTACCTACAAGGCATTCCACTAGCGATCAATATCTTGATGGTAACTTTGAATTTGGAGAGTAAACCGATGGCTAACTAAACCCCACCACGTGTGAGGGAAGGAGCAGGTTTGGTGAAAGATGGAAGACCTAGCGATAGAAAGGAAAAGAGAGGAAAGGTGACTTAAGTATAATGAGGCATGATAGAGGGAGGTACGAAAGCTTCGGGAGATTGCGAGAGAAAAAAATGTTGTGGAGAAAGATAGTTCGAGAAGGAGTTGAAGTTCACATAGAATACATGGAACCCGAGCCTCAAGAACTCCCCCATTTGGGAAAATATGATAGGAAACATCCTCAGCCTCACATAGCAAAGGTGTCCGGAGAGACGACTGGGATGTTGGGGTGCATCCGAATCCACCCGGAAACCTTGCCCTTGTGCTTGGTTTTCTAGAATCTAATCTGACAACAAGCATTCGATAAGAAAATTCAAGCAAGTGAGAGAGTAGAACGAGTCTTATGAAAGGCACGGATGTGAATGGCAACGCAAATGGATTTTTTGTTATATGGGAGTACTTTTTCAAGCATATCATTAGCGTAGAATACGAGCACGCCAATTTTGGACTAACTTTTGGGAGTGGTAATGCTTTGCAGTGTTTGTCAGGGCACGTTTAGTTCTTCTAATTTTGGGACATAGGGAAGTACATCTTCAGTCGACACAAGATACATGTTTGGGATTAGGAGGCATGGGTAGCTCTAGTTACGGAGGATCGGTGGTTCTGGGGGTAGGGAAAACACATGATGTTTTGGATCAGGTGGGCAAGGTCTACACCAACCCTAGAATATTTACATGGAGATGTCTCTTCTTCTTCCAGACTATAAGGGCATAGAAGATGATGTTGAACAAGTGCATATGTGTGAAATAAAGTGGCGCACAAAAGGAATCATGGCTTCTGAGCGTAGGGCAAGCCAATTTGCTACTACATTACAAGGGCGTGCACACAGCTAGTATAGAATTTTTTTCCCGATCGGACTTGTGTAGACTATACACTTTAAAAGATGTATTCCTTAAAGATTTTCAAATCCTTGAGTTTGAGAAGAAGAGTATAAGTGCACTCAAGGATATTAAGCAAGGCACTATTGAGAGTGTTAGAGAGTATGATGCCTATTTTAAAATGATGTTATCTAAGCTTTCTTATGATATACATGTAAGCTAGCATGCACAATGGTTCGTTGGGGGCCTAATTACCCCTTTTAGAAGGGAATTATCACATAAGACATACATTGATCTGCGCAAAGAACTTTAAGCAACCTTACATGCTGAGACAGTTGGAAGTATAGATACTGGAGTGAGCCCATTTTTAGAAGCGCAGATCGCAGCTATAGAAAAATATTTAGAGAAACTATCAACAAATTCAGCACATGAGACACACATAGGGATTTGGTGTACAGATTTTAAAGTAGAAGGTCACACAAAGGATAGTTTTCCTCACAGATCAGTACACTCATTGTTGTTGGATTGTGAGATATGCCATTTAAACCATGATGCTAGCCACTGCCCATTATTACAACATGTGATAAGGAAGAAAGTTTCAAGCTCTTTGTAAGATCTGTAGGTCCACGACTCATGACATAGAAGATTGCTGGCTGATTGGTCAGATCCATGATGCTATAGATATTGGTGTACGATAGACATGAGTTTCAGATAACTCTAAGGGCAAGAATGAGCATCAAGACCGGGATCACAATCAGGCGCGCTATGATCGAATGAAGGGAATTTTGAAGGCGGTCATGGTAGAGGTCGAGGATACTGTGGTGTATTTGGAGGATGAGGCTGTGGTAGTGGAAGAAGTGAGTTCCCTTGTCAAACATGTTATATATGTTGATCTCCTGTCCACTATAGGTGTGAATGTCCTCATAATATTACATGTTATTTTTGTGGAAAGAATCATAGCTATGACGAGTTCCCAGACTTGTATGAGCATATTAGTAAGCAACATAAACAAGAAAAAAGGTGCATGAATGGTTAGGATACAATGTGTTGTGGAAAATCAATGGATGCCTAAGTTGGAAGTAGAGTTCGAGGCATTGTAAGTGAAGATCACGACCCGTGCTAGAGGTAGCACACGCCCGAGAAGCATTGTAGCAGAAGCCTACCATTACTAAGGAGGAGGTTCTACATGCACGGTACCCAAATCCTACCCATCAAAATGAGGTTTATCAAGAAACCATGGAAGTTCTTAGGAATCTTCAGGGTGAGATACAGTACTTAAAATCGTAATCACATAAGATGTCCGAAAAGAAAGTATCATAGATGGTCCAAAATGATATAGATGACTTAAGGGAAGTGTGTAAAATGTTGCGCCAGGAAAATATCATTCCATAGTTAGGGGAGTGGTTAAAGGAAACACTCCATGTAAAAGTATTGAGACTGGACGACAGATCCTGAAAGCGAATCTTCCCCTTCATAGCTAGATTATGACAAGGAAATCACTCTGAATGTTGTTGTGGATGGGTGGCTATTGAGTAATATACTATTTGATACAGGCATTGAAGTCAATGTTCTTACCTTAGATGCATAGGTACAAATGGGGAGAACCTCATTGCATCCATCCTCTTATGTATTGTTCATGGCTAATCAGACTAAAGCCAATCCCATCGGAGTTTTGAAAGATGCATCCATTAATATACAAGGAGCCAAGTTCACTGGAGACTTTGAGGTTTTAGCGCTAGCAGAGTCAGATAACTTCCCAGCTCTATTAGGGCATCCTTGGTGCTATGAAAATAATGTTGATCTTTGGTTCAACAAGGGCTATATCAATTTTGAAAACAAGGAGGAAAGAGTTATTATCCCTTTAACAAATGGAAAATTTGCACCCTATGTTGAGCCCTTAAGTGAAGATGATTTGAATAGGATTTATGTACGCGTCATCCAAGACCCAGAGATACTTGAGCCAACTAAAGAAGGAATAATTCAGTGGGAGGATGCATAATCTATTAGTGATACTACAAGTGTTGCTTGTGATAATTGGGCTCATAACACTTATGAGTTGGTAGGGCACGAATTAAATAGCATATTTCCTAGAGGCAGAAAACTATGTTACGTCCGGAGAATAGGTAACAAGTCAGTACCTTGTTACACCGAGAAGGATATCCTATGGCATTCCTGCACGCCATGGAAGAACAGTTGATAGACCCATTGGAAAGAAGAAATATGCTAGCATATACACTACATAGTACAGTACCACATTGATGGATGGCCCACAAGGATAATCTTGTAGGATGGAATGAAATTAGGATCACCCTTACTACTAGGTTCTTTGGGAGTAATGCACCTACTAAAATATGTACTTATCCTAGTAATCAACCTGTTCAACACCACTTTCATAAGTGTGAGAGACTCTAGACAGAAGGGAAGAAAGCTTCACCACCTTCACTATGGGTGCACAAGTTTTATTCCACTTTACAAGGATGCATGCATGCTTGGTATGTATATGTAGAACTCCATAGAGAGACTGGAAGTTGGAAGAATTTAATTTCAAGAATGACACGGATGTTTGAATTCTTCTCTACAAAGCCTCCTGGTGGAAGAAACATTGAAATTCATAAAGTGCTTAACTATGGGAGATAGTGTCAAAGCGGAATAACTCCTTCAGGATTTATTGGACAAAGAAGACTCGGGAGCACATCTTGTTGAAGAAACAGAGGCTAATGCAAGACTACTTCAACACGCTTGCCTTGAGAAGGAAAAATGAAAAATGGTCTATGTACGATAGAAAATCAACACGTGACCTTCTTCGCACCCGACCTCCCGAGGTCATGCCAAGAAAGCTGGTGTGAAATGGAAATGGAAGTGAAAGTGATGGCCGTGATTGAGCTAATTAGGCAGCCTTATGTATTTGACATGAAATACTGGAATCTACGAATCTAAGGAAAAGAATTCCCTCCTAACTTGAAGGGGTGTGATAGTATGGTCTAATATGATAGCTACTCGGAGACTCCAATCAATGTTTAGTTCTACTGAGATTCTATTGATTGGTTGCATAATACGTGGAAAGTAACCTGCGTGTGCCTCGTATGACTTTATAGACTTTCTAGATAAGGTCATGAAAGTGGAGACAAGAGGTGTAGCGGAGCTATAGGAACTATGGGTGATTTTATGGTCTTGTGTAGAAATTCGAACCTAATCGGCTGCTATGTTTAACAATGAAAGTTGTGTAATAATATCGGGTGGGAGTGGTGAAGATATGAATACCAATGTGCGTAAACTAGTGTCAATATCTAGCTAACTAGCAGGCCCGTTGGGTTGCGGGACCTGTGGATCACAACCAAAGACTCGTTGAGGCTAAGGCCCTCATATGGTCATGCATGCAATCAAACCCTATTTCCAAGAGCAATCCAAAAGTCGTAGGCTTGATTAGCAGCAATATTCAATGTATCTAACTATCCTATTTTCTTAGTGTATGTTACAGGTGCGTAAGACTATTAAATGCAAACTTGTGTCAATGTCAGTTATTAGCTCCACCCGTTAGGTTGTGGGACCAGGATCACAACTATAAGTCTTTTCCTGTTGTGGACCATTGATGGTCATGTAAGATGAATTGATTTTATTTTAGTAAATAAACTATCTATCAAAGGAAATCTAACCTATGTTTTTGGTGTTTTCTCAATATATCGGAACAAAGCAGTAAAACAAGCTAATATATAGAAAGTAAATGTTTTTGTTCTTTTCTAACTTTTCAAACAATACATCTAATCTAATAAACAAATTAAATACAAACAATTATCTGGATGTAGCTAACTATTTATGCAGACATGTGAATCTAAATCTAAAATCTATTCTAATTGAATCAAAATCCTTCCAACCCTACCTCAAAAGTGAAGAACAAATCATAACCCTAACAAAGCTATCATTCCCCACAACTTCCCTAGTAATGTTGAAGAGAAAAATTCCTACTGATTTGATCTACTTGAGATTATTTAGCTAATTGAAATGAATTGTTTCTCTACTCTATTTGATATGCAATTGAAATTAACAATTCATAATTGACAATTTGATAAACAAGGCAAACAAATACACAACTCCAACCTGGAAGAGAAAGAACCTCAACAAATCCAATAGTATCGATTTGTCCCCCTCATTTTCCTTTCTTTCTCTGATTTTTTCTTATGAGTCTAAGGAATTAGGAATGCAAAGAACAAAACAAAAAGATGACACTTGAGAGATGGTGGCTTGGAAGTAATTTGGATGCAATGCAAGTAGAAGAGAGATAGCACAAGATATCTGAGCTTGGCTATACAATTCCTAACAAGATTATGGCAGTAAAACAATACAAGATACACAAAATTCTCAGGCCCTTTTGCTTGAGTACAAGCATGGAATATATAGGAATGGAGGCTAGGAGGTTACTTCATGCATAAGGCAAGAAGAAGCAGTTCTAACTAATTAAATCTCATTTAAAATAGAAGGAGCAAGGAGAACCAAGCAAACAAAGCTAATTTTAGACAATTCGGTGCACGGATGCATGTAAAAGAAAACTTAAGTGAACCATCACATGTTTTAAAACACATGTGTAGAATCTGGAAAAAGTGGGCAGGACCACCACCCTACACAAGGTGGCAATTTGTGAACCGCCACCTAGGCGGGGCGGTGGTCCTCCGCAATCAAGGCCAAAAAAGCACGAAAGAAGAAGGGGGAGATGGAAAATGCATGGAAAAGCTAAGTAAGGCCATCTAGGATACAAATATACATTGTGAATGGGTTTTGGAGCTCGAACACCTTCTTGAAAGGATTTTGAATCATCATTGGGGATTCTTGTAACCATTTTCCTAACAATGTAGCATGTGTAATTTTGGGTGCGTACATATTGCCCCCTCGAGAAGCATCTTAGCCATGAAAATGTGTAAAACATAGAGTTTGAGTTTGGCGTTCCTAAAATGGGGAGTTAGAAGCTATACCTGACATGCTCATGTGTTGAAATGTCGCGCCCAAACTCCCACTACTTGCAAGAGAAAAATAAGACTCAAGTGCAAATAGATAAAATATTGAAAAATAAACACTAGATCAAAACGACAAGAGGACTTACCATTTGCATGGGGATGTAGAAATATACTTGCCAACACTCCAGCCCTATAAACACATACACTCAAAACGAGTTTAAAATGACACATATATATCCAAGAAAACTCATTTTTCAATTCATTTGTGCATTGTTGATTTGGTGAATTTGGAGCTCTAGACCCACGTTGACCGTTTCTGATGTGAATATAGCCAAAATGACCGTTGTGAGATAGCGATCATGCCTCCATGAGTGGGAAATCAACAAAGCATTCCCAGGTTAGTTATTTCCTCTTTTGTATTTTTGTGCCCTAGATGTTAAAATGTTGAAAAGTTCACCTAGGGGAGTTTTCAAATTTTCTTGTTTCAAATGAGTCCTTAGGGGGCGCCATAGGGCATTCTTTTATTATGCTAGTGATAGTCAAATTTCTCATTTTTGGGGTTAAGGGAATGTTTTGGGAAATCAGGTCAAGACCGCCACCCTACACAAGGTGGTGGTTCTAAATAGAATGTCTAAAATGCACCTTAACTTGATTTTTTTGCGTTTTCAATATTTTTCTATGTTTTTGATGAGCTTATCATGTGATGTGCATTTTTTTTTACTTTATTGGCAAATAGTTTTTGAAAGGGACTATACCCTTGAGTACAAAAGAGGGCCTAGGAGCTCCTAATAGGAATGAAAACTAGAGAAAAAGGATCGTACTCCAATTGTGACAATGAAGCCCAAAGTAGCCAAAAACAGCTACCTAAACAAGACAAAACAACAAAAATCTGCAAAAGTAGTAGAGAAACCACAAAAAAAACAGCAAAAACAAACAAGAATAGCTAAAGCACCTCAACTACTTCTTGGCAGCTTTGTCGATGTTGGTTTTGATGTTCTTCCAGGATTTGAACATTCCCAAAGTTGTCATGTGGGTAGCGTCAGTCTTATCCAGCTGATCAATGGTCCTTTTGCTTTCCTTATCATTGCCCCAAAGTGTTGCTGGAACTCCACTGAGATTGGAGACACTTCTGACATGCTACTCAATGAACTCCTCAATCGCACTAAAAATGGCCATATTGTAATCATGATGAGTTTTGGCCTTCCCTAAACGGGAGTCTAAGGAGTTCAGCTTCTTGTAGATATCTTCAATCTGGCTGTTATCAATATCCACCCCCTCCTCCTTCTTCCTCTTTCCTTTCTATTTTTCCAAGTTCTTAACCTCATCCTTCAACAACTTCATATCAGCTTCTAAGGCTTCCAACCTTTTTGTAGAGCTCTCCATATGCACATCCCTGGGGACTAGCACTGCTAATATTTAGTAGGTCATGTGCAATTTCAATTTCATGAGGACCCTTCCCCACAACAAGAGTATCGAGGTTAAGCCTTCTAGATGCCCCGTGACCGGAGTCAGGCCAGGTGGAAGCGAAGTGGGGCGGAAGCAGATGATGGGGGGGAATGGAAGAAGAATCTGGAAGGTCGGCATAGGGTAGGAGGTTAGATATGGTGGCACCCATTTGGCGAGAGAGTGGAGAAACGGGGCTACCAGCCATGTCAAAACCCCCCAGAGGGGGACCTATTTAGGCTAGGAGAGGAAGGGAGACCAGGATACCTAAGAAGACAGAATTTATGCACCAGAAAAATAAGCCCCTGGTTTAAAGGAACCACCCGGGTATGCTTTTGAAACTCCAAAATGGAGCGCTCAAGAGAGTTCTAGAAAATAATGGGGGAAACAAACCATGCGATTCCTACGGAAGTGGTTGAGAAAGATAAGGTGCTTAGCAGGTACGGTGACAAACCTCCCTTCTAAGGAAATAAATCGTATCATCATGCGAGTAACCTCATCATAAGGTGGAGGGATCGAGCTAACAAGTAGGCCCATTGTAACATAGATCAACTTCTCGCATCCTTGACAAATCTCCTCTCTTCAAATCTCTATCGACCCTTTTGTTAAAAAAAATGGTATCCCTCCATGCTAAGAGATAAAGTCGCTTGATAATAAGCTCCTCGTTGACCAAGATCTTACGCCCCTATATTACACATCTGCTCCTTCCAATCCTTCACAAAATAGCCTTTGAGATACTTTGATCATGTCCCTAAACCTTCTCCATGAAGTTGGTGATGCCACCCTTTCTGAGTATATTCCATAGCTCAACATTATCCTTCCAGTCAGGTCCGCACTAGGCTCAATTTGGCAAGGGGACCCCCATCTTCACTATGCTTAACTATTTGCAACAAATTCCCAAATCCTTGAGAGCGCCCTCCCGCTTGCTTTTTTATTGTTGTAATCCACACAATGTTGAAAAAGAGAGCCTTTTCTTTTCCCATGAACGTCCGCGTTCAATCGACTTCGGAAATTCACATGTGGGAATAACGGCACTTAAGTTTTATAATTTAATCAATTACATTACTTTGTCATAGGAAATTTTAGAAAGAAGAAGAAAGAGGAAAGCTGATTTGTCCTATCAATGTAACTCATACTTCCCCATATACTAATTATCTTGATTTAATTCACCAAACTAGACAGTGATTTTCATAATCATTTAGTTTTCTTCCTTCAACATTTTGGGAGTTTTCTCCAAAGTTGATCTTACTGATCCACACCCAATAATCATAACTCAACTCAAGATAACTTGTGTCTTTCTAATATTTTGGTAAGCTAACTCATCATTTTATATAGAAATCTGCGTGAATGCGGTTTTGGAGCTGATTAGGCACAAGATCTTGGAAGGAATTTTATCCCAAACAATGTGATTAACATTAATGCCATAATTAGCCATGATCCCTTGTATTACCCTCCCGAAGTGTGCATGATCTGATGTTATTGAATGTTTGACAAATACTTATGGACTTTCAGATAAAATCCTTAATGCTCCAACTTGGAGATGAGCATTGCAAGGAGATTAATGATATTCGAGGAGTCTCCTTCAATGATGAGGTTCTAGATATTTTGAGTGCGGGCAATTCTCGGGCCCCATAAAGTAGATAATGTCTCGGAAAAATGATTGGTTTGAATTCCCATTTTCCTAGCATACGCAGCAATTAGACTACCTTTATGATCCCATATCGCTCCTCCCCCTGCCGCAATCCCAGGGTTCCCCTTAGAGGCCCCATCAAAGTTCAACTTAAACCAATTAAAATCAGGAGGATGCCATTTAATCAAAGATCTCATCAAGCTATTCACGGGATTGCTACGACTATTGAAGCTTCAATCAAGCAATTGGATAAGATATATTCTTCATTCTCTGGATATCTCTTGTTCTTGGGGGGTTTAAATCTAGCAATGTTCTCTTTGATACCATTAGAAATTTTACCAATACTAAGTTTATAGTTTTGCTTCTTATTTCTGAAGATAATATCATTTCTATCCTTCCATATCCTCCAGATTAAATGAGGGATAACCAGCTTCCAGATCCTTTTGACAACACAATGCCTAAAGGGTGGGTTCCATTGAGTCCATAGCTGATTAAGATCCTTCGGCACCACCCAGAGAGCTTCAAATTTAGAGAGGGAAAAACTCCATATTCTGGTAGCATACTCACAATGTATGAACAAATGACTGATATCCTCATAATATTTCTTACAAAGATGACACCTATTAGGGATTATAAATCCTCTTCTCATCAGGTTGTCAGTGGTAAGAATCCTGCCTCTGATAGCTAACTTGCTCTAGAATCTAATCATGTGATGTGCATTACTAACTTCCTCTTTTCTCATATTTTGGTGAATGTAGAAGAAGGAGGAGTACATATGCTGGAGCAAAGAGAGAGTGTGTGATTGGCTTCCTGGGATTCTAGATCAGTTGACCCATACTCATATGGACTTACTTGAGAGGATGGCATCTAGCGGATAGCCCGTGTGCCCCATGTTGCTCCTATGAGTCACATTCTGTGAGACTTATTCTCTTACTAGGATGCAGACCGGAACACTTTTTGGTTTCTAGGTGTTAGGGGTGAGTGGATTATCACTCTAGAGGATGTATACTCATCCTTGGACTCCCGATACTTGGGAGGAGACTGACATTGGAGACAACAAGGTCCAGTTCCATGATGACATAGTGGACCGCATATATGGGAGACGTCATCGTCTCATCTATCTCAGAGAAGGGAATTAATGTTTGGTTAATTGCTACTACTCCCATTCCTATCCTTCAGAAATCCATCATGGGTATCCTTTCCTCGAGACTAGTCGGGGACAAGGGAGGAGATACACTCTTATACTGTTGGGCCCCAATAATTGCACAGATCAAGGGTCATGGCCGTAAGTATTCCCGGGGTAGATATTATGGGACTACATACCACAATTTATACAGAGTAGTCAAATTGTAGGGACAATCTCTGAGCCATCCCACTCTTATTATGAGTTGGGTTTATGAGCGCTTCATCCCCTATAATAGGGGGTACTAGCATTAGACCCTTGTTCTATTCGGGCGAACTAGATGGGAGGTATGTCGAGTTCTCCAGACACCACATTAGTTAGTGGCTTCCCTGACTATGATAGACATGACTGCCACACCCTACCAGGACATGACAGGATATGGGGTGAGGAGGTTACGACGATGGTGGCTTGCTCCTCCACGAGCCAGTTAGTTGACAGAGATGGGAGATTAGAGATTCACCCATTTGACAGTACCTTAGTAGTTTGGCCTTCCATACCTTATCATGCTTCCTCCAATGGAGCCTATTTATAGGACTATTCGGGAGGCTTGGAGGGGTCCTAGAGGGGATCCTAGTTAGACAGTGGTTACTCATAGTGTTCCTATTGTAATTAGATAGGTGGTCCATGCTCATCGGGTAGCTGGTGCCCCTCGGGCACCTTTACTTCATATTGTGGCAATTCCTGCTCATAGTGGGGAGGATGATGAGCCGATTGAGTTGGACTCTAATTTTTCAAAGGATACTGATAGATGAAGCGGAGGGGAATTTGTCGAGAGGAGGCCGGGAGGAGGATGAGGGGTAGCCCCTTTAGAGGGAGAGGAGAGTGACCCTGAGTGGCATGACACTCAGGAGATCCTCGAGTAGAGCATGAGGAGGTGAGCGCAGAGAGAGAGAGACACTTGGTCTCAGAGGAGACACTAGGAGAGGATGATGAGTCTGTGATTGGATAGTGTCATGCCTTTGGATTCGGTGAGGCCCGTAGCCTTCAATAGCACTAGCAGCTGTGGACCACTGATCCCACATGGATGCCTAGAGACTCGAGTATGTTTGGTACTCCTTTCTCGATTTGGTCTATTGATTTTCGTATGTTTAGATTAGCATTCTCCTTTTGATTTGCATTCTATGATTTTCTAGCTCATTATATCTCTTTTTTTTATTTTGCAGTGACTCGCACACAAGTGGTGAGAACTCATTCATTAGGTATGCGTGGACACCCTATTGATCCCCTCGGGAAGACTCGGCCAAGTTGTCGGCGGATTCAGGACATCCCTTAGCCACCGGACAACATACGATGTGTTCACTCCTATGTGGAAGGTGGCGGAGATAGTGACCTCCCTTCATACCCAGGTAGCTAGATATGAGACTATTGAGTGCACGATGAGGTGGAGCCACTCTCACAATGAGGCTATGGGCAGCGGGTGCCACCACGAGCATTCACACCATTCAGTCCATTCTCAATGCCATCGCAATTAGCAGGAGCCCTAGACGTAGTCACACACCATCCTGAGGGATCCCACAGGGATTGATAGGTCATTGAGCCTTTATTGCTTTGATACCATTTTTGATATTATATGATTTTTTTGTATATTTCGGGCTCATTGTGAGTTTTGACCATGCCTAGTGCATGATGACATTGTATACAAACTTGATCTACTACGATATATATAGACTCTATTTTTGGTTTAGTATTCCATCATATCTAAGTTGAATCTCTTTTGGCTTATCTCTCATGTGTACTCTAGATGTTTAGAATTTCCGCTTTTCAATGCTTTTCAAAATGTATGCAATGGATGTGAATGATAAAAAAATGATTTATTTTTGTATTTTATGTTGCTGATATATGATGATGCAAACACAATGTGATCTTAAACTTAGTTTCTTTTGCAATATTTAGTACTTCATATTGTCTTGATAAAACATGATGATACAATGATACGATAAATAGATGTACTTGCCCCACTCCTAACCCCACACAACTAGTAAGATGTGAGGGCTCAACACCAAGAGTTAGAAAGGGCACAAGTTATGAAAAATTGTTGAATGACAGTGATGAGAGAAAGATAGAGGTTTGACAGAACCAAATTGGGATGCTACAACCTTACTCTACTCAAGCTACTTCATAGTTTAGAATGTGAATTTCTTTGCAGTTTATCTAGACTTGGATCCGTAGATGGCCACTTGGTTGAAAAATATGGTTTTGGGGTTTTAAACTCTCTTGGAATTTTGGACATCTAACTCACTTTGTTTTTTATTTATGATTTCACAATGTTTGACTAATTTGTAACTTTCAAGTTTATCAAAGAGACCCCCTACGCCTTGCCCCATGCTACTAGTAGGAAGCATGGGCTCATCACCATGGACAAGGCATAGATGAGTAAGGGCATTTCCCTCCTTTCCCAACCCTACATCACTAGTAAGAGATGCACGGGCTCAACACCAAAGGTTGGTAGGGCAAGGAAATGTGTAAAAATAAAATTTTCTGTGGATTTGCATTTGACTTACTTATTTGGGAAAAATGTTTAGAATGCTCTTATTTCCAAGGAGATGTATATGGGATAGATGTGACACCATGAAGCTTCTAGAATAGACCATGGGAAAAGACACCCAACCTAGGAAGAGACCAAAAGTAGAACCAAGTATGTAGGCCTTGGTATGGTTACCGTCAAAAATTTTGTCTTATCTTGTTTAGATTGATAACTGATTCAGAAATAGTTGATGATACTTATGAAGGTTTGAAGAGACATGATTTCAATGTTTTGTCAAAAGTTTTTAGGAATTTCTATAAGAATAAGCTCCTTGATCACAATTTTTACAAAATGAATAGATAGATGAAAATGCAATGTGGATGCAATAATGTACATATGAAAATGTTGATGGATCATGCGTAGTATCTCTTTAGGTGAAGAGAGTTTCGGATTTGCTAAACTCCTCACCTTCTAGTGTACACAAGTGAAATGCTCCATTTTTGTAGTCTTCTACTACTCGATATGGACCTAACCACCTAGGTCTGAATTTCCTTCCCTCACCGGTCTTTTTATCTATCTAGCTATCGAGTCTTAATACCAAATCTCCCTCATATATCTCACATTTTTAAAATTTCTTGTTATATTTTTGAGCCATATGGTCGGCGTAAATACTTTGTCATTGTGTGGGCATTCAATCTAGCCTTGTCGAGACTTTCTAATTGGGAGAGTCGTGCTTCTCGATAACCCTCCTCTCCCAGGATCCCATGTAGTGAAATACGAGACTAGGTATTTCGACTTCAAGTGGCAAAACCGCCTCAACACTAAACACTAAAGAAAAGGGGTTTCCCCCATTGGCATTCTAACCGACGTTTGTAGGCCCATAAGGTCAAAAAAGATTTAGGTGCCAATCTCATTTATTCTCCTTAATAGTTTTTAAGAGAATGGATTTTAACATCTTATTTGTAGCCTCAGCTTGTCCATTAGCCTGAGGATAATAGAGAGAAGTTGTGTGATGAATTATCTTGAAATTTGTACAAAACTCACGCATCTCGTTGTTTTTGAAAGATGTTCCAATATTAGAAATAATGACTTGTGGCACCCCATACCTACAGATGATCTAGTTCAAGATGAACTTAGTGATTATAGAGCCAGGTACGGTGGTAAGGGTATGGCTTCTACCCACTTGGTAAAGTATTTTGTGGCCGTGATTATGAAGTTATGGCCATCATTCGAGGAGGGAGAGAATTTCCCTATCAAATCCAAGCCCCACGTGGAAAAGGGCCATGGAGTCGCAATCGGTTGTAGATCCTGTGGTATGTGGATCTCATGAGAGAACTCCTAATTTATGGCATCTACGTATGAATTATACTGCATCATGCTCTAGCATGGGATAGAAGTAGCCCATCCGATGTATTTTCAAGTGGTGGCGTGGCCATAGAAGTGACCTCCACATACCCCGCTATGTGATTCATAAAGAATTTTTCTGGTTCTCTACATCAACAAATCTCAACAAAATTCCATCAAAGGCTCTATGGTAGAGCACTTGTTCCAAAATAATGTACTTAGCGGCAATGACATGTAACCACCTTCTTTGTTGTGATGTTTCCCCTTCTGGGTAAATGTGTTCATGATGGAATTGATAATGTTGGTATACCAAGGACATACAGAGATAGGGGGCCTAGTTTCAAAAAGTAAACACACTCATCGAGAAAGTACATATCTAACAAATCACCCCCATCCAATGGATTTTCAGCTAACCAATCTGTGATGACTTGTCCTTTAACATTTTTTTACAAATGTTAGTTCAAACTTGCCCATTAACGTTATGAAATGCCCGACCTTTTTAGACAAGGATCCTTGCATGAGGAATGTCCACAAGTGGTCCATCTTAACAATAACCCTCATTTCTTGATTAAGCATATAATGCCTTAAATGCTTAGTTACAAATATTATGGCAAGACATTCCTTTTCTGCTTGCATGTAATGTGTCTCATAGTCAAGCAATGTCTGACTAATGAAATAAACTACACGTTCTCGTTTATCATCATCCTCTTGAGCCAACATGCAAGCTAAAAAACATCCGTAGCTTGTGAATACAAGATCAAAGGGTGATCTAATCTAGGTGGAATTAGTGTGGGAGGGGACAATAGGAATCGTTTAACTGCCTCAAAGGCCTCGTTACATTCTTTTGTCCAATCAATGCTATAATCCTTTTTCAACAAATTGTTGATTGGATGGATAACAAAGGTCAAGTTAGGGATGAACCTTTGATTGCACCAAGTTTCCCAAGAAAATATCTAATACCAGACTCATCTGATGGTGGAACCATTTCTAATATAACCCAGATTTTGGTTGGGTCAACATCAATCCCTCGTGAAGATATAATGTAACCTAGAAGCTTGCCTCTATTATGCAAAAACACATTTCTCCAGATTTAATGTGACACCATACTCAATTAAGCATGAAAGGATGATGCAAAGCACCTCTGGGTGATCACAACGCTTCCTGGCCTTAGCCAATAGGTCATCTACATAGGACTCCACAATCTTATGAATAAGATCATGGAATATGTAGGTCATTTCTCATTGGTATGTAGTGTCGGCATTCTTAAGACCGAATGGCATGACAACATAACAATAGGTTCCCCAAGGAGTTATAAATGTAGTCTTAGCTTGATCCTCTTTAGAGATTTTGATTTGATTATATCCGAAAACCCATCCATGAGAGACAACAACTCAAACCCGTTGTTGCATCAATGATAACATCAATGGATGGTAATGGGAAATCATCCTTGGGGAAGCTTTGTTAATGTCCCGAAATTCTATGCAAATATGGATCTTTCCATTCTTTTTTAGAACAGGGGACAATATTAGATACCCATTGTGAATAATCAACTGGTTTAATGAATCCTACCTGGAGAAGTTTCATTACTTCTTCTTTCACCATGAGGGCCACTTTTGGCTTCATGGGCCTTGACTTCTACTTAATTGGTTTAGCATCCATCTTGGTGATGAGATTGTGAACTACGATGTGAGGTGCAATCCCCATCATTTCCTTGTAGCTAAATGCGAAGGATTTTTGATGTTCCTTGAGGATTTGGGTATGTATTTCCACTTCCTCTGGAGTTAAAGAGGACCCAGTTTTAAGATCTTTGGTTCCTCCTCCATTCCAATGTTTATATCAATTGTTCCTTCAATTAAGGAGGCATTTCCCTCCTTGAATTCTAGTGGGGCTGGAGGAAACTCCAAGTCCCCTTCTTCTTCTACCTCATAAATCTCAAGATCCTTTCCTGGAGAGGACTCAATCATGGGATTCCCAAAATAAGAAGAGGAATGTGGGATTAAGGAAAGGTCTATCTTGTGATAGGTAAGATGTAGTTCTGCCAAAGCATTTAAATAACTTAAAGTTGATTCATCACTATTAACATGCTCTGAAACTATCGGGATGACTCTTGGTTTCTACGTATGTCAACATTGGGGTCATTGGTGCTTTACTGAATCAAGGGTTCGGTGCAAACTAAAAGTGAAGTTGGTATCTTCCAAGTCACTACTTGGGGTGAAGCATGAAGCAGAAGTTGCTATAGAATCTACAAGAAGGTTATGTTCACATGGAACTGCTTCAATTGAGATGAAATCAAACCCTTTTGTCAAACCTAGCACTACTATTTTGTAAAGTTGTAGATGCTCAACTCTAGTCTCATACACTTGGATACCTGATTTACAACTAGTTGTGAATCACCCAACACCCTAATATTGAGAATACCCATCCTCTTAGCGAAAATGAGACCTAATAGAAGAGCCTCATATTCGGCCCCATTGTTTGTACATTCAAAATTTATCTTGAAGGAAAAGGTAGAATCCTTCCTTCAGCGAAGTAAGGATCACACTTGCCCCAACGCCAAAGCGACACTTGGCTCCATCAAAATGGAGGTTCCAAAACTACTCGGAAGATGATGGTGAGTCATATTTTGTATCTTCACCTTTTACCTCAGTCACTTCAACCATGCAAATATCATCTGCTGGGAGAGAACCAGTCCTAGAGTATGTCCCATACCCATAGAGTCAAAGGGGAGGAGAATAGGTAAATCCCTCTCCAATAGTTTGACAATCCTTGTTGTGGTTCCCAGTGACACTGTCTCTACAACCACGGTTTCATCTTGGACTACTCGGGATGCCCTCAATCAACCCCGTGACCTCTATCTCTATCATGGGAACTAATTTTTCCTCTGGTGCTGCCCTTGCAGGCCTATTTAAATGATTCGTGGGAAGCTCAAACTTGGAGTGAACGCCTGGCCTTTTCTTTAAATTAGCCAAGTGTATGTCAAAAGGCTTTGGATCACCTTGGCCATAAAGACCTTCCCTAAATGCAAGAACCTTACCTCTTGAAATAGAGTGGAAGGGATTTCCTTCATGTGGTGGATCCAAGGATGGCCAAGGATCATATTATAGTTGGTTTCCCGGTCTATAATATAAAACTCAGTGAGTACCATCTTGGGCCCGAGAGTAACTGGTAATACTATGGTTCCGATCGAGGTCACCTTGAGGCTATCATAGCCCCTCAGTGTGTTTCTTGTCAAGGAGCAATTGGTCTCCCCATATCCTAACTTTTGAAGAAAAGAGAAGGGGACTATGTTAACCATGCCCCATCATCGATCATTACACGTTTCATGTAGTTGTTGTAGATCCAAACTTGTAAAAACAAGGCCGGATCACCTCTACGAGCTATTTCAGCATCCGTAGGCATCTTACTTATGTCAAACACAAACCCAATGTCCCTTCGAGTTTCCCCAGGAGGAAAACGTCAAAGTCTATATGATTTATTTGTGCCTCTAGTAGAGGGGTAACATTAATCAAATGGCCAAGACCTAGCACTTCTAATAGAGCGGCTCGATGAGCAGGGGAATTCTTCAGTAGATCCAAGAAGGAAATATGTGAAAAGGTCTTGGTCAGATCACTTGATTAGATCATAAGCCCCTACCGGCTTTCTTAGCGTATCATGAATATTTCTTGACACATCCGGATAAATCGGGATTGATTGCGAAGAATAATCCCTAGCTCTTGTTGCAGACATTGATTTGGGGTTCAACATCTAACTCAACTAGGCCCACAATTTTGGTTTGTTGGCGACCATCCAGAGGAGGTGCCACTTGTGGGTTTGATGAAGTTGAAGCTTCATGATCATTAGTCCCTATCATAATACCCTTGTTGGAACCATTGGGATCTAATCTACCATCCTTTGGGCATGTGGGGAGAGGATCATTGAAGATTCCTAATGGTGTATTCTGCGGGGACACTGGTCCCATATAGGTATTTTTGTTGGTGTGGTGGGGTTTTTACGGAACATATCAACAAACAACTATCATTGATCCTATGACAAGCACTTGTAGAAACTTATTGCAATCACGACATGTTCTTGCATCATGCCCACAAACCCTATGGAAACCGCAGTATAGATCCGGGTCATAATCTCGTGGCCTTTGATTTGTTCCTTGTTGTGGCCCAAAGTTATGGTTATTGTTTGGTTGTTGACTGTTGTGGTTAAAATTTTGAAACCCTTGCCCTTGGTTCTGGAATTGGTTGGGGTATTGACTAGGGCTTGGGGTTGGCATTTGCCTCTGTTGTTGAGGTTTTTGCTGTTGTTGAGGATGATTAAAATCCACAACATTTACCGAGGGTGAGAAATTTTATTTCTCTAATTATTTCCATTATTTTTGTTGCTATTTGTAACACCTGTGTTAGTAGGATTAACCACATTAGGATTTTTGGGTTGGTCAGTCACACCATCGGTCGTGACTCCACAATTCTTATTAAGGATCTTTGGTCCTTGATTGTTATTTGTGTTGTTGGAGTAGCCGGGAGTGTTTTGAGCAGGAGTGACTAACTTCCCATTTTCCCCATAGGTCTTATGGCCACTATCAATGGCTGCTTGGTCAATTCAAAGAGCACCTTCTAGCACTTCCTCATAGCTCCTGAGTGGGAAATTTTGAACCTCTTCCTTTGTCTCTCTATTGAGAGAGTGGAGGAATAAATCACAAAGTTTTGTTTGATCCATGTTTGGAGCACTTGCAGAAGAATAGAGAACCTGTCGCCACCTCTGAATGAAGTGGGTTGTGGATTCGTTATGTTCTTGTTTGATATGTAAGAATTCTCTTATCCATGTTCTTAGTAGTTTGTTCATATTGAAATCCTTAATGAAATCTGACATGAGTTGTTTAAAAGAGTGTATCGAGGCCTCTGGTATTCTATAATACCAGTCAAGAGTGATGCCTTCTAATGTCTTAGGGAATATTTTTGCAACAACTACATCCCATGGGAGCAACTCTCGAATGGTTGTTGCGTAGGCTTTGATATGAGCATTTGGGTCACCTTCCCCTTTAAACTTTGGAAGATCGGGAAATGGCCTTGGGAGCATGACTATCTGGATGGAAAATTCCAGAGGCTCCTTTAGGTACTTAGAGTAGGTTCCCATTGCATACGTTTCAACCATTGAAGGTCCTTGTTGGGGAAGCAAAGGTTGCATTGGTTGCTGAAATGGCATGGCATAGGCATTTGTCGGGCATATGGCATTCCCTACGGATAACCATAAGGACCTAGATAGGTGTACACATCTCCTTGTGGTGTTTTAGAGTACGTGTGCATATAGGGGGTTGGCCACTTTGATACGGAGCTGAAGGCATGAAGCCAAGGAACGTCGCATTTCTAGTTGGTATAGTGTTTGAGAATGCACTTTGGTGGTGCTTGTTGTAGGTATCCATATGTGGCTTGAGGAGGCATACCTAAGGTACCCATCCCAGTTAATAAATCCCCAGGGTTTGGAGTATTCATGTAGACTGGAGGATTTTATGCAGTAGGCATTTTCCATAGTTATGCGGGTAGGATGGAGTTCGCTCTTTCCCTACGTATGAATTCTACATTTTTGGGTAAGCTCTAACTCTTTGACCTTTTCTACCAAATTTGAAATGACATCACCCATTGATGGGGTGGTGCCTTGCTTAGGTACCTTTTGTTGAACCCTTGGAGGTTGTTGAGGAGTATGGTATCCTACTATGAATTGTTCATGATGTTGCCACCCCTCATTGGTTGTATTATCAGTTGGTAGTGGGGTAGTTATTGTTTTGAAGTAGGACATCACCTTGTCCTTGCAACCTATTGAAAGATTGGTTCATTTTTTGGAAGTGTTGTTCACTCCTAGCATATCGTGCTAAGTACTCCTCATCTAGATGGGGGATTTGATCGATTGCATGGTAATGGGATGCGAAACAATACCCGAGGAGATGAGCTTTCTTCACCAGTGAACGTCATGTTATTTGAGCTTGATTGTTCGAGGGGATAAGTCTGAGTGACCTGATCAAGTTCTCCATGTGTACAAAAGAACCAACATTGGTTCCCTGAAGCAGAGGGTTTTGAGTGGATGAGCGGTTGTCTACCCATGTTGAAAGTGAAGGTGATTTTTGTGGTATATTTGATTGGTAATGGTACATGTCAAAACCCAGGGATGGGCCGACCGTACTCATCGTATCCCGACATATTTAGGGGGTATAAGAATACCCGCAGAATAAAGGATGGACGAAGAAAGTGGAAATGTTTAGAGACTAGCTCTTCACGTCAGGTTCACCAATTTTGTACAATAGAAAATCAACACGTGACCTTCTTCACACCCGACCTCCCAAGGTCGTGCCGAGACAACCGGTGTGGAATGGAAATGGAAGTGAAAGTGATGGTGGTGATCAAGCTAATTGGGAAACCTTATGTTCTTTGACACGTAATACTAGAATCTGTGAATCTAAGGAAAAGAATTCCCTCCTAACCTGAAGGGGTGTGATAGTACGGTCTGATATGATAGCTACTTGAGACTCCAATCGATGTCTAGTTCTTCCAATATTATATTGAGTGGTTACAAAATACGTGGAAAGTAACTTACAGGTGCCTCATATGGGTTTCTAGAAAAGGTGATTAAAGTGGAGACAAGAGGTGTAGTGGAGCTACAGGAACTATGGGCAATTTTCTAGTCTTGTCCATAAAGTCTTAGCCTGATCATTGTTATGTTCAACAATGAAAGTTGTGTAATAATATCGGTGGGAGTGGTGAAGATATGAATACCAATGTGCGTAAACTAATGTCAATATCTAGCTGACTAGTAGGCTCGTTGGGTTATGGGACTTGTGGATCACAACCAAAGACTCATTGAGGCTGAGGCCCTCATATGGTCATGCATGCAATCAAACCCTATTTCTAGGAGTAGTCCAAAAGTTGTAGGCTTGATTAGCAACGATATTCAATGTATCTAACTGTCCTATTTTCTCAGCGTATGTTACAAATGTACGTAAGACTGTTAAATGTAAACTTGTGTCAATGTTAGTTATTAGCTCCAACTTTGTTGGGTTGTGGGACCAGGGGATCACAACTATAAGTATTTTCCTATTGTGGACCATTGATGGTCATGTAAGATGAATTTATTTGCTTTCAATAAATAAACTATCTATTAAAGGAAATCTAACCTATGTTTTTGGTGTTTTCTCAATATATCATAACAAAGCAATAAAACAAGCTAATATATGGAAAGTAAATGTTTTTGTTCTTTTCTAACTTTTCAGACAATGCATCTAATCTAATAAACAAATTAAATATAAACAATTAGCCAGATGTAGCTAACTATTTGTGTAGATGTGTGAATCTAAATCTAAAATATATTCTAATTGAATCAAAATCCTTCCAACCCTACCTCATAAGTGAAGAACAAATCATAACCCTAATAGAGCTATCATTCCCCACAACTTCCCTAGTAATGTTGAAGAGAAAACTTCCTATTGATTTGATCTACTTGAGATTATTTAGCTAATTGAAATGAACTGTTTCTCTACTCTATTTGATATGTAATTGAAATTAACAATTCGTAATTGACAATTTGATAAACAAAGAAAACAAATACACAACTCCAACCTAGAAGAGCAAGAACCTTAGAAAATCTAGTAGTATCAGTATCTGTCCCCTCAATTCTTTCCTTTCTTTCTCTGAGTGTTCATGTGAGTCCAAGGAATTGGGAATGCAAAGAACAACAACAAGAGGATGGTGCTTGAGCGATGGTAGCTTGGAAGTAATTTGGATGCAATGCAAGTAGAAGAGAGATAGCACAAGAGATCTAAGCTTGGCTATACAATTCCTAGCAAGATTATGGCAAAAAAACAATACAAGATTCCCAAAATTCTCAGGGCCTTTTGTTTGAGTACAAGCATGGAATATATAGGAATGGAGGCTAGGAGGTTACTTCATGCACAAGGCAAGAAGAGGCAGTTCTAACTAATTAAATCTCATTTAAAATAGAAGGAGCAAGGAGAACCAAGAAAACAAAGCTAATTTTAGACAATCGGCGCACGGATGCATGCAAAAAGAAAACTTAAGTGAACCATCGCATGTTTTAAAACACGCATGTAGAATCTAGAAAAATCGGAAAACCGCCGCCCTACAGGTAGCGGTTTCAAGACCATTGCCTAGGAACGATAGTGGTTTGTGAACTCGCCACTTGGGTAGGGCGGCGGTCCTGCACTGAAGGCCAAAACAAGCACAAAAAGAAGCGGGGAGATGGAAAAATGCATGGAAAAGCTAAGTAAGGCCATCTAGGCTACAAATATACACTACGAATGGGTTTTGGAGCTCGAACACCTTCTTGAAAGGATTTTGAATCATCATTGGGGATTCTTGTAACCGTTTTCCCAACAATGTAGAACGTACCATTTTGGGTGTGTACATTCTACTTAGTGGATGATGAGGAAGTAGAACATCCGGAGGTAAACCATTCAATAAGTAGGCGTGAGGTATTGGATAGTGTAGATATGACCACGCTCACCTATCATGAACCTATGAAGACAAAGATGGTGAATATTGGATCGGAGAAGGTCGAGCCTAAGGAATCTGTAATTGAGGACTATTGGTCGACTCTTAAGTGGAAAAAATCATAGAATTACTAAGGGATTATCAAGAATTATTCCCTAAGGGGTACCATGAACTTAAAGGCGTGCATGAATCATTAGGGTAGGTGAAGATAAAGCTAAAGAGGGTGCGTGCACGGTTAAAAAGAGACCCTACAGGGATGAACTTCAACTTGCGTGAAAAGTTCAATGGAATTATCAAGCCCCTTGATGAGTTAGAATGGGTTAGTCCAATGGTGATCGAGTGATCAAGAAAGATGGAAGGATTAGGATTTGCATGGACTATAGGGAGTTGAATTTTGCATGTGTGGTGATCCCTTTCCTATGCCATTCACCAAGGAAATACTAGAAGCCATTGTAGGGTGCGGAATCTATTCATTTACGAGATGGGTTCTCTGGGTATCATCGGAGTTCGGATTGCCCAGGGAGGATCAAGAAAAGACTAGGTTTACTTGATAAATGGGGTGGCTTCACCTATACTTGCAATGCCTTTTGGTCCGAAAATGCGTCTGTTTTTTCTCATGCATAGTTATTTAAGCATTCAAGGAATTTATTCACAACTTCTTACAGGTATATTTAGATGATTGGATGGTGTATGGATTAGTTAAGGATCATTGTGACAATCTGCACTTAATGTTTGAAAGATGTAGACAGTTGAGTATCTCCTTGAACATCAAGAAGTGCATATTTGCTACACCATTTGGGATATTGCTAGGACACATAATTTGTAAGGAAGGTTTGTTGGTTGATCCAACCAAAGTTGCAATCATTATAGGCCTAAGGGAGCCTACCAATCAGAGTGAGGTGCATGGATTTTTGGGTCATACGGGATATTACAAATTTTTTATCAAAGGATATGCCAAATTTACCACACCGTTGGAAGATTTACTGAAAGGGAAAGGTACATTCTACTGGGGAGAAATGTAGTAGTGCGCATTTGAAACGTTAAAGGAAAAACATACTACCACTCTTATTCTATGTTTTCCTTCATGGGACCAACCATTTCATGTACATGTTTATGCCTCTGGCATGGCCATTAGCATGGTGTTAGCTTAACTGGAGAAGGTATTACGAGACAATCCCATCTGTTTTGCTAGGAGAAAGCATACTCTGCAGAGCAGAATTACACCACTACAGAGCGCGAAGCTTTGTCAATGTTCTCGTGCGCTACATAAATTCGACTATACTTACTAGCTACACCATTCGTCTTTTATAAAGATCACATGGCATTGAATTATTTGGTAAACATGCCTACTTTACAAGGGAGCATATGTTGATGGGTACTCTTATTTCAAGAATTTGATTTCACAATTGTGGTAAAACTAGGGAAAAGTAATTCTAGATCAGACCATCTCTCAAGAATATAGTCAGGAGAAGAAGCAAAGGAAATTGAAGATACCATGTAAGATGCAAATTTATATATGTTACAACAAGCGCCATCAGAACTAGAGGACATTGTTTTCTTTCTACGAACAGGGATGACACTAGAAGGAATGTAATCCTTGGAGAAGAAATAGCTTTCTATATACATAGCCCCCTATATGTTAATTGGTGGTGACCTATACAAATTAGGCTGAGATGAGGTATTACGTCATTTTGTATTGGAAAATGAGTGCATAGATATTATGGAAGAAGCCCATGGTGGTATTTTAGGTGGCCACTATGCCGGTGGTTCCATTGCACATATTTTATTAATGGGACAATCGAATTCTATTAGATGAATTCATGATTGCACACCATAAGACTACACCCTATCATCCTCAAGCAAATGGGACTGCTAAGGCTTTCAACAAAATTTTGAGCCAGACATTGACAAAAATATGTGATGTTGGAAGAAAGGATTGGGATGATAAAGTATTTGCAGTACTTTGGGCATATCGGACAACATATAAAAGGTTGAACAAAGCCACACCATTTCAGTTAGTGTTTGGTGCAGAAGCAGTTCTTCCTATGGAATTTATGTTACCTTCTTTGCATATTGCGCACGTTGGAGGTCTTGTTGATGAGAAAGCATTAGAAGAACGCATTGAACAATTAATCCAATTGGATGAATGATGAGCCATAGCACGTTGGAGTCAAAAATAAGAGAAGGCCAGGTAGAAAGCATGGCATGACAGGCACATCAAGGATAAACAAAGAGAGATAGGACAAATGGTGCTCCTTTATGATTCTAAGTTTTTGCCATCCAGGTAAACTCAAGGTACATTGGTTGGGGTCGTACGTTATCAATAACATACTCGAATCAGCACTTTCCGATTAGAGGCACTTGATGGAATATGGTTGCCCGATTACTTCAATGGGAGTAGGCTGAAGCCCTACTATAAATAAGTCTTCTTGGTGTTTATAATAAGGTAGTGTTGTCATTTAGATTAGGTTTTCAATTCTACATTCCCTTAATGTGTTTCCTTCTTTTTTGCTATGCTTTGTCAATTTAGTTGGTGTGTTTGTGTAATAACCGCGTTTACGTGCCAGAAGACAATAACTATTTGAAGAATTTTTATGCACAGAGGGATGCACATACCCTTAGTGTGGGGTATGTTGTTGATATCTAGGTACAGGATTGATGGAAAAGAGTCCACATGAAAGGAACTATCTATGGGTACTATTAAAGGTTGGAAAATTGAAAAAAAAATCTTCTAGACACAAGGACCATAGATAGAGAGGAATGAAGAAACAAGTATAATGTGAGGTAAACAGGGTCAAGAAGACTACCGGTGGAAGGTGCGGTGATGATGTAGTCAATCGTATGGAAGTGCAATCAAGAGAAGTCCACACCAAAAGGAAGGAGGGTGTCTTTAGAAGTTTATAGCTTGGGCGTAAAGATGTACCACGCGGAAATAATGAAAATGGTCACTTAATGAGAGGATTGTTGGTAGGTGGAGGAGCAATAAATGCACTAAATTTTTGAAATTATATATAAGGACGGGATGTGAGTTCATTTTTATTGTTACAATTGAGAGAATTTGAAAAGGGTTAAGTGCGAATGAGCCGAGCAATCATGTTGAGGTGCATAGAGTGTGAAACCAGATGTGGAGAGAAGGGTTGTGCATTGGAGAAGCTTGCATTCCCATAGGAGAAGGGTTTGAGCGTAGCGACGTGCTATAAATGAGCTAGGAAAACAATTTCCACTAGGGCATGGAGATTTAAGACAGGGTTTTGACTTGCTCGACTACAAAGGGAAGGAAAGAGATATTTTTCAAATGGCACCAAAGAAAGAACCCACGACAGGAGATAAAGGGAAGAAGAAGAAGATGTAAGTGGAAGAAGAGATTGCTCCTAGAATAATTTTTTAGAAATGTAGTATCCAAAGGGCATGATTGTGGGAAAATAATGGGATTCCCACATCCACCAATGTAAAATCAATGACTATAACCATTGAACATCGATAATAAGAAGTAGCTTGATGCATTGTTGAGCACGGAAAAAAATAAGCACACGATAGAGGATATGCCAATATACGATGACGCCGGTGAGAATTTGGTAAAGCGAGATGGAGTCTACTAGCTGTATGAGCTACCATATTTTGGAAATTATGAACCATTGTATCGGTGGCTGATGAGCAGAGTCCATGAGGACTTCTTCTACTTCACCGGATGGAGGGTAAGAATCACAGCTGCTTTGATTTCAACAGTGATAGGACTAAGGGCCTCAAGGTTGGATCTAGATAGTGATTTAACTGATAAGGCCACAATCTTGGAGACAAGGAAGGAGCTGGGGTATACCAAGGGTTTGTGTAGCATGGACATTGAAAAGTTGAAGAAGTACCCAGTAGTGCAGGTAGTTGCACATCTTGTGACAAAGTTGAATGACCAAAGAAGGTGGTTACAGGTAAACACAATGTGGTTGCACATTTCCAAGAAGATGTCTCAAGGAGTGGTCTAAAACATTGCAGATCACATAGCAAAGACAATCATCGAAGAAGTGTGGACAGGTGACAAAATATTTTTTGGCACTGTGTTATTGTCCTTAGTATTCATGGAGATTGGGGTGCCTGATGGGCCAAAGGAGAAGATTTGGGAGTATTCCATGCAACACAAGTCACCTGTGGAAAGATTTGGCAAGTACTTGTATGATGGATCAATGAGTGGACCATTCAAGTAGAGGGCAGAGATGTGGTACGATAGACTCCATGTGGCATTCGAGGAAGAGTGGTGCATACCCAAGGATTTGCCTTTGGTGGTGGGTAAGGCAGTTCAGTTTGTAGTATACCAACATTATTGCATCACACGATTTGCAATGAAGGACGGACCTTAGAGCCCATGGTGCAAACCGTCATATGCCTTCACACCAAGGTATTTTTAGGCATCGAGTTCATTGGTTCTCGATTCGCACCACTTAACCTTTAATGCAAACAAGCTAGATTGTGAGTACCACACCACGAGGAAGAATTATGTATACCTGGGCGCAATGCATACATTGAAAGACTTATTTTAGATATTAGAAGCATGAAACCTATGATCTTGGTAGTTTGGGATAGCAGATCAATGCTCATGTCCTGCAACTCAAACCCAAGCTAGAGAATGCTAAGTATGTGGAGAATGAGTTCACGATCCCAAGGCCGCCAAAGGGTAAGCATATAATGGAAAATGTTCCAATACTCAAGCCCAAAAAAACAATTCAAGTCGATGATGAAGAGGAAGAGCATGAGGATAGTGGTGGTTTGGAACACAGAGGTAGAAGAAAACTGTTGAATAAGGATGAAGTTAAGGGCGCCCAATTCTCCTACACCTCCAAAGAATGTAGAGGAACAAAAAGATGAGGAAATGAAGGATGGAGAAGAGGGAGAAAAAGGGACATATAAGACAACAACCGAGACTGCTCAGGACATAGTAGCACAAGTTCCCAATCTTGAATCCCAAGTTCCTAAGCAACCTAGATCAAGAAGAACAAGTGGGGAGTATATTCCACCAGCCATGGGCTACACCGAGGACACAGGTAAAATTTTTTGTGCCCATTTCCAGAGAAAAATGGCACAAAAGGAGTTATATGGCTGGGAGTTAATGGATGAAGATATGGTGACAGTGTGCACAAGGAAGAAATTATCATGGTCGATGCACACGCACATGGATGAACTAGAATTTTATGTATGTGAGGATTCATGCATGTCAAGGAGGTTGAAAAAGACACCTCAGGCTAGACACATAACAGTAAATCCTACTGTTATGTCAGATGAACAGTGAGCAATGCTTTGGTGAAAGTCTCAATAGAAGTCACACGTCAGAATATGGATAAAGCTACCACAATTAGGGTGCTAAGGGAGGAGATTAAGACTAAGGATGAGGAAATAGCGCACCTAAAATAGGAAAAGACTTGGCACAGAAGAAGAATGTTGTGTTTATCAACATGGCAGAGGAGATTGGTGACAATGTCATGAAGGCTAGGCCACACTTAGAGCCAAAGGTACCCAAGACGTTTCCTTTGGAAATACATTATGTAAGTACATTGGTGGACTTAGTGCTTGAAGATGAACCTATGCACATGCTAGAACCAAAGGATCCAACATAGGAAGTAGAGTGAGAAAAGGCTTCAGTGATGTGAAAGATTACATCATATGAAGGATTGCTTTAAAATTGGTAGGAGGAACTCAAGAAGGCAGATCAAGTGTTGAATATTTATACATGGCCAGAGGTTGTTATAAGGACTAGGTCTATTTTGGAAGACAATGAGGTCCTGAAGGCCATGAAGGATGAGACATTGAGCCACGCAGTAAGCTTAGTAATTGTTAAGAAAAATCATGAGGCCCTTACAGAGCTCAAGAACCACACAGGGAAAGGTTGGATGAGCTTGGGAAACTCATTGCTCAAAAGATGGACTTGTTGGAAGAGATAATGAAAGGCATGTCCAACATTGTGTTGATATTACGAATGAAAAAAGAGAGATTGCAAGGGATAAATTAGAGTCAATTATAGTGGATATTCTAGAGAAAGCAGAGGCCTCACTCAATGATTCACAAACCTTAGAGGCAGATAAAAGAATAATATCCCGAATTGATTATTCAGGTTGCAGCAAAAGATACTACAGGTTAAAGACATTATTTTATTCATCAAAATTATTTCTATTCTTCTATTCATATTCTTTGATTTGTTTTTGGAGACAACCATTGTTGGGGTGGAAATGTAAACTAGTGTGGGGTAATGTTGATCAATCAAACTCTAGCACTTAGTGGAGAAAATACAAAAGGTTCGCATGGGAGAAAAGAGTGCATTCAAAGGTGTGGAAGTATCGGAGAGGATCGCGCAGAACAAAGATAGATTCGGGACTTAGCCATTTTCATGATGAGGATCTATTTTGGAGATAGTGTGCGGAGCACTCAAACCGATTGGAGACTTGCATGTCACACATTGGCTATTTTTGGATGATCGGATATGAAGTGCTTTGCATGGATGTAGGCTAAAGATAGAATGGCGGACTAATAGTTGACTAAGGGAGATCTATTGTTAACACTCTTACATGTAAGCCTATTTTTGTAACGGCGTGTGGCTAATAATAGCATGCGACCTATTTTGGGATTAGATAAGCGGTGAAGGGAAAGTCCCCACCCTTATAAATATGTATTGAACTATGTAGTAGAGATAATATAGATATACGTGTGAGAACTAGGTTATAGTGAGATTATGTTGTCAAATCTGTTACACGCATGAGCGTATACTACTGTGATTGTAAGGAAGCTTCTGTGTATTTACTACAATTAATATAATGGAGATTATGGACTGAAAACAAGGTGTTCTCATGGTTATAATTTAGTATTGCATGCTTGATTCCATTATGGTTATCTGTTAAGTCTAGTTATGTTCTAGATCTAGATTTGAATATGCACTGTTTGAAAGATATATTAGCTATAGATCTGAATGATTAAAGTATTCATCCTACAACAACAACCCTAAAGAGGGGCCTGGTACCTTTGCGTGCTTTGGGTGAGCACTCAGTCTAGGATGAGTGATGTGCCAGCGTACTTGGGCTTGTATTGCTGAATTCCAGTGCATCATCATATAGGATCCTTACAAACTATAGATTTTTTTAGATGTGTGCTGCAACAACTTTGTACTTTTGTCATTTTCAGTCAAATGAAAACTACTTTGAATATTAAATTGCATGCTCCTCCTACTACACTTTCTACTTGTACCTTATAACTAAATTTAAAGTTTCTAAATGTTGATGGAATCCTTCATAGTTATTTTCAAATTTATTCATATTGAAAAACTCTTTTAATTTGCATTATATTTGACAAAGTCAGTACATGTAAAACGAGAAAAAAATACTTCCTTTTTTCGTTTCCATATTCCTATTTTTTTCCAAACATTTGTTTGTACTTTGCTCATTTAGCTTGATAAATTTTAATATCATTGATCACTAACTTGTTACTATTGTCGAAAATCTATTACTTGTTGTTTCACCTGATTCTTAGACATTTCTTTGAAATATTGATGAAATAGATAGGGTAACGGGCGTAGGAGGAATACCTATTCAAATGTTGGTTGATGGGTTGTTGCACGTGTATGAATTTTGAATCCACATAGTTGGTTGTGAGAGCTTCCTTTTGGCTAGGAGGAACTACCTATAATGAAAAGCAAGACCACCAAAAAGAGTTAAACAATATGTGCAAGAACTCGCTTAACGTATGCTAGATCCGAGAAGTTCGTGTCTTACGACCCCTTGTGACCCGCATCTCATCTCGCAATATAACCTCATCACCTAAACCTTACACAATTATTTATTAATTGCCCTCTAATTGATAAATCCACATCACCTTACCCGCCACCTCACTTTGCCACCTCATCATGACCTAGCCCTAACCCTAAACTAACCTAATTAAGACCCATGACTTGGTCTAGACTCACATCCATAACTAATGCCTCCTTACTCGCACCCAAAGCCGACCTTCTAGCCACTTGACCAAGCCCGCAACTGATCTCTCGGGAGAAAAGCAGGGAAGGTGGGCTATTTTACTAAAAATAGCCTACTTTTTCCTTACCGATGCCGGTTCCTACTCGACCGCCGTCGGTTACGCAACCGCCATCGGTTCCCTGTAAATGGGCTCCCCAAACCAAAACAACGGATCGGAATTTCATTTTGGAGATCAGTCAAAGGATTTCTGGATCAACAGAGAGCATTGCGAGCGAGGAACAGAGTCCTGATCTTCATTTAATCAAGCAGAGACGAGTAAAGAAACCAGAAGTGCTTGCAGTAGAGGAGATCAACTTGCATCTTCGTCAAAACCAGTAAGTCATATCTTGCATGTCCTCTGTTATAACATTTCTTATGCTCTTTGAATCACAGTCCTCCTAAATCCGTTTCTGAATCCACTACCCAACGTGCCATTGCATCTAACTGTCATTCTTTTACCCCTCATCATCTCATTTCCTAATATCATCCATAAACCAGCCTTACAAACACCATAGCTACTAAGAAGATCTTAGAACCCACCGGTATCGGTTATCAGTAACCGGCATCGGCTATCATAACCGGCATCGGCTATCAGTAACCGCCATCGGTTCCTCTGATCAAAACCAAAAACCATCCTTTTTCCCTACCCGGCTTCAACGAAACAATTTAATTGATACTTTACAGTCTTTTGTGTTAATTCATATTAGCAGGGAACTGACCACCTTCGAAAGGAAGTTTTATATTTCCTGGGCCCAAGGCAGTTTCCTCATTTATTGTTTAATCAAATCTTGTGGTCTTGTGTTCTTATTTGCAGGTAGTCCTTCCAAGACAAAAAGGAGTTCTCCGCAGTCAACCTGATCTTTCTCTACGGCACGCGCACACCATCTCGACATTCTACAGGTATTCCTCCTAACCCTAACCTTATCTGTTTCTAAAAGGAACGAGTCTTTCCGAGGAAACATTTTGGCACGCCCGGTGGGACCCATTTTGGGTTTCTTTCTTTTGCTTATTTTCATTTTAGGAAGCATATTTGCTGTTGCTGCTTTTGTTATATATTTCGTAAAGTATTTGTCTTGCTTTTCTAGTTTCGCATTAGTGAAAGTCATCTCTCTTGCTTCATCGAACATAATTTTCGATTTGGGTTTAAAACACATGCATTGCATTCCTGCTTGTTGTTCTTCAATTCTAGTGAACATAGATTAAGTAACAGGTCGTACACGTGGGGGTGATATCCACGGTATTGACAGGAAATTAACCCTAGTTTCACTGCACAACACATACCGAATCACTTCACAATTAACACAACAGCTCAAACATCCCCCCTTTTCCGCGGTATTCCTCCGCCCGATTGAGGTAACCTTATAAGCCAAAACAAACTTGACATTTCCCCTAGGTCTTGTTGTTTAGGATCTGACATCATCTTACGTCTAAAGGCATAAGCCCACGATAATTAAAATTAACCCTAGGGTTAATCTCTGGATTTGCGTGTGCATCTTGCTTGTTTTTAGTTCTGTTTTTCTTTCTCATACTCTGTCTTCTGTGATCAATAAGTGGACAAGTATACTCAACGTTGTTAAAAATCAAATTAGCAGCCTTTTTATATCTTGTTAGCCCAGACTTCTTACACCGACATCGGTTACTTGACCGACGTCGGCTATAGTATAACCGACATCGGTTACTAGACCGATATCGGTTACTGTCTTTTCCTATTCCTGACAAACCAGCAACCTAACAATTTTACCAGTCTGAGTTTGTTTCTATTCCTGACAGATTAAAACCCTACTGTGAACTTCTGTCCATGGTTGTCATCACTCGGAAGCAAGCCGCCACCATGGTTTCACATGCCTCGCTTCTGTGTCTTTTCCCGAATCACCCCCTTCACATTCTATAGGGAACCCTACGACACCAAAGAGATCCCCAAATTCCCGTAGGAGACAAGGACTTTGCCAAATTTCTAGATGCTAATCCCAGTAATACTGCATAAATACTATTTGTCTCATGCCCCGACCGTACGCCCGATGGTCAGCCTCCTGTTGGCATGCCTATTAGTATAGCTGCTCATTTAGCTCCCACTCCTCCTAATAACACTGCCTTACTTCCTGCATCTCTAGCCCCGTCTCCCAATCCGACGGCTTCGAGAGGTTCATACGACCCCAATTAGCTTTCCTTTGGTTAATCTTGACCCCACGTATCGTTACCACCAACCGCCCTACCTCATCTCTCTTTCGACCACTCCATTCATGACTTACTCTCTGCCACCTATTCACACGAGCTTTCCTTCTCAAGCTCCGCCTACCTTTTCATTCCCATACACGTATCCAAAGAACCTCAACACCTTATATGGGACATCCCTATTCTCATTGCACACCATCATCTCATCCAACCACAGATTTCATCAAACAAATGATGGACAAAATGCAAAACCCGGAGGCTTCTGCTTCAGAAGTCGTAGCACTTGACATACGAGCAAGTTTGTCGAGCCCATTCACCCTTCTCGTCCCCTTCATTCATATCCTCCTCAATGGGAGTTGCCAAAATTTACTCGCTTTTAACAAGAAAGAGGATCCTCAACAACACTTGCGATCATTTAGACATACTTGTTATTTGATTGCCCATGATGACGCTTGTTACTCCGCACCTTCCCCATGTCCTTATCAGACCCGCCTTGAGTGGTACAAAGGCTTTTTAACCCAAAGACTCGATCTTCTCTTTTAACCAACTAGCCCAATCTTTCTTGGATCATTTCTCCATTAACATTGCCAAGAAAGTATCTATCACCGACCTTTATGCCATCCGACAATTCGAAGACGAATCTATCGCAGATTTCGTGGGACGATGGCGCGGCCTTATCAACCAACTTACATATGCCTTGCCTCAAGCTGAACTTATCGAACTTTTCACGCGGGCATGTGCTAAGCACATTTCTCCTACTCTTCAAATTCAAACTTTCCGTACATTCGACGAGGCCTTTACTATGGCTCGGAAACTAGAAATTCGAGCCTTAGAAGAAGAGAAATTGCGGTTGCGTAATAAAAACCCCAATTTCCGAACTCCAGATTCTACCAACAAGCCAAATACCGCCACTCCTCACGCGTCCACTTCTTCTAAATCAAAAGGAGCTGTCCACGCGGTAATGGTCAAATCTCAAACACCGTCCAATACTCCGCCGAAAACCACCTATAAGTACAAAGCCGAGCCCATCAATTACACTCCCTTGGGAGAAACTTATGGCGTCATCCTGGAGAAATTGCTCAAAGCTGGGGCTATCACCTTGCCCCCTGTTAAACCTCACTCTGGGTTTGACTCCACCCGCGCAATACCTTCCTGGTACAAAGAAAATGACTTTTGTAACTTTCACCGCGTAAAAGGACATAGTCATGAAAACTGCAAGATGTTGAAAAACATAGTGCAGGAAATGGTTGACGCAGGGGATATAACCCTCGATAATCCTAACGCCCCTGCTAACCGAAATCTGAAAATTTTCAACAAGCCATTCCCGAATCACTCGTCCAACAGTAACGTAAACCAAGATATCTTAGCCGAGGAGAGTGTTCATGAGATCCATGCAGTCTTCGATTCTCAGCCAAAAGCCTCTATTGAAAAAATTTTGAATCAAGCCTCTCCACCAACACAGGAGTCTGAACCTCCTTCACCACCATCAAGCCAAAGTGAAATCATTCCTTTACCCATAGAAGAGTTAACTGCCCGGACTTCTCTTCTCATCGATGAGTCTTCTTACACCACATCCCTACAAGACTGTGAGCGGATGTTATCTAATTTATCTATTTCCCAAACGTCCCCTTCTACCGCTCTCGCTGCACAAGAGGAGAGCTCGCCACTCCTTTTGTCACCTTTAGACGAGAAACTTCTTACACCGACATCACTAACTTCTTTAACCATAACGGACCCCCTCAAACACGCCCTCTTACCTATTAGTTCTTCATCGCCTAAATCTTTTCAGCGACCTGTTGACCTCTTAACATCTATTGATACAGCGCCTCATCTACCCCTTGTATCACACCCGCAGTGGACTGGAATTACAACCCACCTTTCTTCCGTACAAAAATTACAAATCACACTGAGACCGCATTCCACGTAAGATGACAGTTCCCTATGGAACGCTTGAGTACGCCATATTCTACTCAAATGCAAATGACCGATCCCGAGAACTCCACCATATACCCGAAGTGTTTGCGTGCTTAAAATGCCCATGTTCTCACCTTCACCCCCCTCACCTCTACCAAATGCCTCGTCCACTTCTATTAACTTAGCCAAATCTTCCCCTACGCTTGGGACCTTACCCATACCCAGTCTAACGCACCCGCCTAAGCGACTCGATCTATCCAAAAATAAATCCGTCCCGCCACCTAGGAGACAAACTCAATCCGTGCCCCTATCACAATCAAAACCATCATCGTCATACCTACCTTCCATATTGGGACCCCATCCCTCTACCTTACATCAATATATCATACCTCCTGCGTTTTCTTCAAAACAACCTACGCCTTCCGCACCCATACAAAAATTCCAGGTATAAGCAAACACCGCACTCCGCGTATCCTATCCACCTATCAACCCTAAACAAATTCCATCATCAAAAGATTTGTTTTCGGTCACTCCTATTTCCCCGTGGTTGTTTTCTGATACCACATCATCTGCGGCCTCATCACCCAACATAGCTTCTGCGCCAAAGAAATCACGTTTAGTGAAAACCACGTATCAACACCCCTCGGCTAAACCACCACCCGTGCGAACCAACCACGCCCAAACATTACCAAAACCCGCACAACCAATACCCCCATCCTCTTCCGATTTTGACCCACTCAAAGGATCTTACGCCAAAATCCTTGCTATGTTGGTGGAGAATGCGACCATTTCCCTACCTCCACTTAGACCTTATGATCCGTCTAAACCCCGACCTATGGGTTACGATGAGTCTAAAATCTGTGCTTATCACCGCACACCAGGACATGATGTGGAGGGATGCAAAGCTCTAAAAACCATCCTTCGTCAGTCACCTCTCCCGGATAGAAAGATTAAGAAAGACAACTTACGAAGGGAGAGACCTTTAGTTTCCATTCCCTCTCCTATACCATCTGTCCCCGCCTCACCAAGATCTATCATTATTACAACCCCACCTCTTGAAGACCATGAGTTATCCCAACCATCTTCCTCATCTCAGGTCTACGAGATTAATATGATTAGTGTCGCTACTCGAGGGCAGAAAAACAATGGGAAAGCAAAAGAAAACACACCTGCGGCATCTCTTTCTCCGTCAAACATCCCGATTGCACCACCACCTAAAGTGGTCATTCGCGGACCCGCCTATCCCGTCTCTAATGGCATTGCCCACCGAAATATGATTAAACAGCTTCACCAATCGCCCGTAAAAATGACACTGTATGATCTCATTCAGACTTCTGAATCTCATCGACAAGCTCTCGTTGAGATCCTTCAAGGGATAGAGGTTTTACCTAATGAAACCCTGCCTGTCGCCTCCATTCTAACACCCAATCACGTTGCTTCTCTCACCAAACAACCCACTGCCCCAACCACTTCTATCTCTGTACAACAAGCTGCTGCAGTCAGTTTCTCCGAAGACGAAATTGTTGACTTTGGTACAGAAGATCCTGACCCTGCTCTTTTCATCTCAGCTTACATCCGGGACATTCGGGTACGTCGTGTTATGATTGACGGGGGTGCTAGCCTAAACATCATCTCTTCAAAAGCCTTCCAACAAATGAATATCCCTTCTAGTTGCATGTGTGCCAACCCCATCATGTCATGTCATTCAATGACGCTATTACTTCTACCTTAGGCACCGTGATCCTCAACATTCGCGTAGGACCACGTACTTTACCCGAACTCTTCTATGTCCTTGAGGGAGAGTTCCAATATAATATATTGCTGGGTCGTCCTTGGATCCGAGCCATGGGATGCGTTCCCTCAACATTACATAGATGCATAAAATTTGAGTACGAGGGGAAGTCTTACACCGTAAAAGCTGACCCTCCCCCCTTTAAAACCTGCAATATGTTATACCGCCCTAACGATGTGCTTATACCAATCAAGACACCCATACATTCAACCCAACCATCCTCCTCAAATGTACCTCAACCATCCACCTCAACCGCGCCACACCTTCAACCGATGAAACCACCATCGCAAAACCACTTCCCTTCCCGCAGCCTAACATTCCAACCTCCGATCCCTTAGTAGATGTTTTTCAGCGCCTTACGCTGGGGGAGTACCGCCTATATAACGTTAGTTCTTTCCCTACCCCGCAGGAGTACGGACAATTACATGCACATCCCACCTACGACCGTCGCGTGGGGGAGGTAATCTCTTACGGACCACCCCATCGCGCACTAACCTAACGTATGGGGGTGTTGACGACGCATCCTCCATTACCCCCGAACCTCCTCTTGGTGTGGTTCCTTCCAATCCGATTTTCAATACTTGACAAATCGTCGCTTTCGCCTCACCTTCTTGACTCGCTGTGCGTGGAAAGGCTTTGGTTTTGGCCTTTACGAACAAGGCCGACATACACTCATTCCCGTGACTACCCGTAAACATAATGATCGCAGCGGGTCTCGGTTTTCCCAATACACCTACACAGAGACACCTCCGTCACCGTATCCCTGGAAGAAGAAGACGCCGCCCTACCAAACCGTCATCACCCACTTTGCCATCATCACCCACACAATCTATAGACCTTGAATCCATCCCCCTAACTTTTTTTTTTTTTTTTTTTTCATAAATGCTATCTTCATAGGTCCTCTCACTTATCAACGCGATAATGAGGACCCATCTTCTCTTCCCCTTCTGTATCTAGACATGATCGAAGAGGATTCGCCTTTGATTAATGTTGTTGAATGCCAGGATGACGACTCCATCCTCACTTACCTTGGCGCGGATGATTCTTATATTCAACGAGCCTTACCATCTGAAACCCAAACCATGCTGAATGAATCTACCATAGAAATCAACATCCACACGGAGGAGGATCCTCACATTGTGAAGATTGGACAATCCCTTAACACATCAGAACAAGCCGCCTTTACTACCTTTCTCCGTGCTCGCAACCAAGCTTTCGCATGGTCTTACGCCGACATGCCAGAATTGATCCTACCATCATGTCCATAACATCACCCTAAACCCCGATTCCAAACCAAATCAAACAAATTGAGAAAATGCATCCACGCATTGCTCTCTTGGTCAAAGAGGAGCTCCAACGACTCCTTTCTCGCTTTCCTTCATCTTGCCTATCGACTATCCTCAATGGATTTCTAACATCGCACTCGCTACTAAAGCGACAGGGGGACTTCTGATATGCACAGATTTCGGGATCTTAACCTCGCTTGCCCTAAGGATGACTTCCCTTACCTAGCATTGACCAACTTGTTGATCTAACTGCAGGTCATGAGATGCTCTCTCTCATGGATGGCTTTTCAGATACAACCAAATTTTGGTTGCCCCGCCGATCAACACAAAACGCCTTCATAACTCCTTGGGAACCTTCATTATCGTTATCGTGTCATGCCATTTGGCCTTAAGAATGCTGGTGCAACCTATCGCTAAGCTATGACCTACATTTTTCATGACATTATGCACACTATCCTCAAGATTACGTCGACGATCTTCTCGGCAAGTCTAAACATCGTAGTGAACATCTTGATGTTTTAACCATTATTTTTGATCGCTCTTACAATATTCTGTCCGCCTTCAACCAAAGAAATGTGTCTTTGGTGTTCTTTCGGAAAACTTCTTGGCTTTATCGTCTCTTTGCATGGGCATTGAGGTCGATCCATCTAAAGTCAAAGCTATCCTAGAAATGCCCCCACCCAAAATCTCAAACAATTGCGTAGTTTACAAGGTAAGCTCCAATCTATCCGACGTTTCATCTCCCAACTCTCGGATCGGTGTCAACCTTTTCATCACCTTCTTAAAAAGACATTGCCTTTCAATGGAGTGAGGAGTGTCACCAAGCCTTCGAAGCTCTCAAATCCTATCTCTTGCAGCCACCCGTGCTTATCCCACCCCAAGACGACCGCCCTTTCTACCTTTACCTTTCCGCCACCGACCACGCTGTAGGAGCCATGCTTGCACATCGTAACTCTGAGAATCGCGAACAAGCCGTTTATTATATAAGTCGTACTTTGGTGGACTATGAGACTAGGTACACACATATAGAAAAGTTATGCCTAGCCCTATCATTCGTGGCCACCAAACTCCGACACTACCTTCTAAATCACAAGACTTTCGTCATCACCAATACAGACCCCATCCATTACATGTATGCCAAACCTCATCTGAACCAACGCATTGCTAGATGGCTCATGCTTCTCGCCGACCTCGACCTTGAGTTTGTCCACCAGAAATCAATCAAAGGACAAACCATCGCAGACCAACTTGCAGAAGCTCCTTTACCTGGGGAACAATTTACCAATTTCACATTTCCCGACGAACTCATCGCTACTCTTTCCCTCACGGAGGAGTCGTACCCAATGACCCTCTTCTTCGATGGATCTAAATGCCAGTGCGGCGGAGGAGCCGGCGTTGTTCTCATTCCTCTCGACGCTGAACCTATGCCTCTTTCATTCCGACTCGATTTCCCTTGCACTAATAATACAAATGGAATACGAGGCCCTTGTTCTGGTCTCCAAGTTGCAAGCTACACTTAGGCATCAAATCTATCAACATTTTTGGCGACTCTCAATTGGTAGTCAATCAAGTTATGGGCGTCTACCAATGCAAAAATGAGGAACTTCAAAAATACAAACACTACGTGGATTCACTTCTAGCCTTATTTACTCACTATTCTATACAAACCATTCCACGCTCCACTAACAAATTTGCGGACACTATGGCTTGCCTAGCCTCGCAAATTCCCGCCGCACCAACTGACTCTGAATTATTCGTTGTGGTCCAGCAACTTTTTGCACCATCCTATTCAACCCCGGTAGTTTGTATGATAAATACTGTGTCTACTAGTTCGCAGGATACCTGGTACCACCAATTTCACGACTACCTTACAATCTCTGTCCTCCCACCTGACCTTACTAGTAACGGCAAACGTGCTTTTCTTAAAAGTGTTTCGCGTTATGTTGTCATGGGGGGACTCCTCTATAAACGTGGCTTTGATGGCATCCTCCTTCGCTGTCTAACTGGCGCGGAGGCCACTCATACCATCCAACAGGTCCATGACGGTATTTGTGGTGGACATTTCAGCGGCCTTGCCGTGGCCAAACGAATCCTTCGCCTTGGTTATTATTGGCCTACTCTCAATAACGACTGCTACGAATATGTCAAGCGTTGTGTTATGTGTCAACAACATGCCAACCTTCAACATACTCCTAGCCACCCGCTCCAGGTCGCTCGAGATCTTTGGCCCTTCTCCCAATGGGGTTTAGACCTTATTGGTGAGATTCACCCGACCTCTTCACAACGTCACCGTTGGATAATCACAGCGACCGAATATTACACAAAATGGGTGGAGGCTATTCCACTCATTTCAATCAAAAAAGAAAAAATTGTCGAATTTCATTAACCATTACATTATCTCGCCGCTTTTGGTATTCCTCATCGCCTAATAACAGATAATGGTAAATCTTTTAAAAACAAGTTGTTGCAAGACCTTTGCGACAACTTTGGTATCAAACTTAGTTTCTCATCACCCTACTATCCACAAGCCAATGGGCAAGCCGAGTCCTCTAATAAAACACTAACCAAAATCCTCATGAAAGTTGTCAATGAATCCGGAAGAAATTGGCACGATCACATCCCCTTTGCCCTTTGGGCTTATCGTACTAAGCATTCGCACTCTACTAATGCCACACCTTTTCTTTTCGTATACTGCACCGAGGCTGTTTTGCCTCTCGAAATACAAATACCCTCCTTAGAATATCTCTTCAGATATTCTCACCAACGATGATTTCCGCCAAGAGCGGTTAGCCCAATTGGAGCTTCTTGACGAACGCCGTCTTACAGCTCTTGATCACCTTCAAATCTATCAAAAACGCATTAAACGTGCTTATGATAAGCGACTTCATGAGCGTACTTTTAAGGTTGGTGATCTTGTCCTCAAAGAGAATCAACATGTAACCAAACTAGAAAAGAGCAAACGTGGAAAATTTGCTCCCAATTGATTGGGCCTTATATAATCACTCACACCTATGGATCTGTACTTATCGCTTAGCTTCGCTTAATGGTAAACTCCGAGCTCGAACCCCTTAATGCCTTGCATCTTCGACCATTCTACCGTTGAAATTAGTGTTATATCACTTATCTACCTCGCCGCTCGTCCCTTGAGCTCACTTACCACTACATACACTGTTTCCTACACCTCATAATAACAATCAAGCTCACATAGTTTGATTCTCACCTCCTCGATGATGCCTTCCTTTTTAGTCTAGTCCATGACTTCAAAGTATTAAAATAAGCCGTATTCTTATGGGATTTTCTTGAGTCAAACTTCCTACTAAACTAGATGCTTCACGCCAAAAGAACATCTAGCTATCTAAATTATATATAGACTGCTTCCTCAAGGACAGCTATATGCCAAAACTATTAATGCTATTATATATATAGATCGCTCCCTCGAAGGACAACTATGCATTTAAATCATATCTCATACTATATAAATAGATCGCTCCTCAAGGACAAATTTATACACACACACCTTTTTTCGAAGCTTCTCGCATCGATCACCTTCGTGAAGACCTCAAGAATAATACAATCAATATCCCTCAGACTTCCCGCATCGATCAGTCTACATTCAAAAAAATAAAAGCCTCATTCAAAAGAACTTTTGAGTCATGGACTTGTCTATTTAGGGTAGGTTCTCTTCCGGCAGAACACTCACTTTGTAATAAGTTCTCCGTATCTCAACTATATCATCCACCTCACCTCACCATTTGTTTCAACTCAAGGGACGTAATGTACGCTCGATATATTGTGATCACACAACTCTTTTCACCGATTGACTTCTCGTCTATGCACGGTACCTAGGGCGCCAAGCTCGTTCTACGTTGTGTGGTTTGTTTAGCTCTTTTCACCTACGGAGCACTCTTTCTGCTTTGCCTCGCATCTAGGATTGTGTGTTGACCTTAATCAGGACATGGTTCCCTTCTACTTGGGTAGGCTAACTTTCGCTTCCCTTATACCTTTTTACAACATCACCAATTCATTACCAACACCATCAACCTTACCTTTACCAATCTTAATATTTTTACCAACCAACCAATTGCCTAAACCGTACTAAATTGCCTGAATTCGCCTCTCCCTGATCCTAAGGGAGAACTACATCGGTCCGAGGCCCTCCTTGCTTTGTGCAAAGGGCTATGTAGGCAGACTTCGAGACATGGGGTCTCCCAAGGTTAGCTCGACCATCCCCTACCATAACCTATCATGTGTGGTAAATATAAATATTTTTGTGTATTTCTATTTAATCACATTCCTCTTTATCCTTTTTCAAAACACCGAAAATCAAAACACAAACATTCTTATTATTTCATAACTCAAATCAACATACATATTCAGCTTTTATTTAGATGTTAAACAAATACATCTTCTATCATCGACACGCAGTGTCGGCATCCTTATTTATTCTTATACCTTGCTAACATTTACTTAGACACCTCACGCCTCATCCCGAACTAGGTGATGATCGTGATCGCCGACCCTCTCGCCGGGCCTCTCGTCTCTCAAAGGTACCACGGCTATTGGTACCGCCCACCGATCTCGCCAATCTCTCCCGTAACATATGAACACGCCTCTCGCATGGAGAACTCCAGCCTCTAGTCTCTCCACCCGTGACTCAAGAACCACTAACAATCCTCTTGTCTCATTCACTCGCGTTTGAGCTGCTTGAACCAAACGCTGCAGATGATCCTCTCTCGCTGTAATCACCGCTATGTCGTGGTGCTCACGTATACCTCGCAGCTTCTACTACCCACCATAATCTATAGGCCTCTCGCTGCTCTCGCATCCATTACCTCGCGATCGGCTGCTACCTCTTCAGGCCCTTCTGGAGGTGTTGGCCGGGGAGGTGAGAATGCTGCCTCGGCGTCGATCCTCATATATGGTCTATAAGCCAGGGGTATATCCTGCACAAATCCAAATTGTCGCCGCACGCGATCTATAGGAATCCTCTCATATTCACCTGGCCTGTGCCCCGCGATCCACCTCATTCGCTCTACACCCCTTAACTCCTCAGCTATGCTCTCTGTTACCATATAGTTCCCGTAAGGCCTCCAACAGATGTCCGCAACCGTCACCCTCTCCCATACCTGCCTGTAATACTCAATGTCACCCGTCACGGCCTGAGATCTTGCCTCTTGTTCTGTCTGGACCCATCGTCTGAATCCCAACCTCTGTACTCCGGTCTCTCCTGCCCGGAGGGATTGGCCTACTGGTCGCACACAAACAATGTGCTCATAGGCCCAACAGTGTAATAAGTATGAGCAATCCAGTGTCGTCCTGTGATTTCGCCTACAAGCCCATAAACCCCTGTATAGCTCCGCCAAATATGCAGGTGCCCATGCAAAAGTCACGTTCCTTTCTATCATCTCCCAGATAACACACATCAATGCCTTCGGAAATCTTCCTCCTTCTGCCCTCGGTAATGCATAATACCCTACCGCTATCATTAATATCACTGCTAACCTTGTCTCCTCAGGGTGTGCTGCATACATTACCCCATACGTAAAGGATAAACCTCGCTGTGTCAAATCTCGTGCGTATGGACCAAATACTACTGTTATCGCTCCCCGTGCCGCGCTAGGTAGTGCCTGATATACTGGTTCTCCTGTAATAGGGAGTCTCAAAATCCGAACACATCTTCCAATGTTACTGTCATCTCCCCTGTTGGCAGATAGAAGGTATTTGTCTCGGGATTCCATCTCTCAATCAACGCCTGTAACATACCATGATTACGTGCGATTCGTGAATAATAACGGATTCCACTTAACCCCAAACGATTTATCAATGTCCATTCTCGCTGTGTTACATCCGCTGATCCGTGATAAGCAGCAGCCGCTGCACACTATCATTCATCCTCATCCCCGCCTCGCCGCATACGCTTACAAAACAAATAAACCGTTCAATAAATCAAATCACCACGGGTTTTTTCTCAAAATTCTGGAAATTCCTACAGCAACCGGTATCGATTACATCTAATCGGTACCGGTTGAGTAACCGATACCGTTATCCCTAACCGATATCGGCCACATCACATTTTCATACACCTTGCCTAAACAACCACCTACGACAATAAATTGCTCGTTTATTCCTCTCTGTATACACAGACATACCCGAAACCCTTGATTACCTACTACGTAACACTCACCTCATTTATAACTCTTGTTATCATCTTTTCTTTCTCATATCTACCCACATACTTTCCCCCATCTTATTCACAAAACATGCAGAAATCAAATCACAACCAAAACATTTACCTCTGGGGTTGCAGTAGCTTGAGGTGGCCCTTGTCTTCCCTCTTGTCCCTGCCTGCTGGATGTTTCTCCTCGTCCTGCCATTATCACCACTCTTTTCAAATTCACCTTTCTACTTTCTGAATCTCCGATCGCATTCACCTGCCCAGTCTCTTTTCTTATCACCCAAATCTCTCATACAAATTCCTGTCTCTTTTCTCCTTATCACTCAAATCTCTCATGCAAATACTTGTCTCACCGCCAAAAAGCGCCGCTTCACAGCGTATTTAACCTCTTGCATGGCTCTAAAATTAAAACTTAAGTTGCCACCCTAGCTTTTCTATTTTTAGAAAAGCTCATACCTAAATAACCGATCGGGTTATTTAACCGATATCGGCCTATCAGCACCGATATCGGTTCCTTAACCGATATCGGTTACACACCTATCTTTTCTCAACAAAGCTTCTTTTCTTCATTTCTCACCTAAATTTTTGTCGCGCCCGCCTTTTCCCCGCATAAACAACACAATTTACCACATTTGTTCATCCACCACATATAGCATTACACTTTCATTAACATCATTTATTTTATACAAATACACAAACCATCAACTACGGATATCAAGAAACTATCAATCTATACATCATTTGATCCAACTCATCGCTATATATATCACAATGTCACAAAACCAACAATTCATCACATAACCCGTCATTCATATATACGCAAAAAAAAAACATCAACATCATCCATCTATCAACATGTCAACTAAAACTTATCATACATTATATATTACCAACCATTAACAAAATATTTAAACACATTTTGAACACCGCATGTGGATCAAAACATCGCTCTCTATATATATACAAGTTTTCAAAATACAATGTGCCCTACATCGGGGCCTCTCGTGATCTCATAATCCACCAAAGCCGCACGCAGCCGCAATAATCGCAAAAATCTTGACTCGCTCGCAGCCGGTCCTCGTATCAAAATAGATATATACTGCTCGCAGCCGCATTCCACTATACAACCCCTACTCGCTCGCAGCCGGTATACAATAAATGAATGAATGACTACATGAATAATACATAGCACGCAGCCTCTATCAATACACCTGGTTCGCAGACCGGTGCCCATCTCTAAAATACAACAACCATGTCCGGGATCTCTCGCCTCCCCACCGCCCTCGCACCTCTCCCCGCTGTCCCCGTGGTGCCTCGCCTCCCGCCTGCACACACGGACACGCCACCGTGGCTGCACCTCCCCGAGATCTCTCGGGCCGTGAGAGGTCTCGCCCTATGCGCCGCATAAGCCGATACTCGACTCCGTACTCATCAAGAATATCCCGATAATATCGGGCCTCCGCTCTAACCTCCATATAGCGCTCTCGAGCCACCGACGGAGCTGGGGCCGGTCCCTGCACCTACAACCAATGCCCCGAGCTCGTGGCTGGTGCTGCTGGTGGTGGTGCGGGGCCGCAGCGCTGTGGTGCCGTACTGCGCTTCGCCTCGTACTCGCACTCGTGGCCGTGGTGCCGTGGTGGTGCCGCCGTGGCCTACTCGAGCTCGCCGCCGCCTGCACTCGCACTCGTGGCCGTGGTGCCGGTGGTGGTGCCGCTGCGTGCTCGTGCTCGAGCTCTCGCTAGCCGCCCCCTCGTAAGACACCTATTCGTGCTCGTGCTGCAGCTAGCTGCCCCTCGTAAGAGCTGCACTCACCCTCGAGCTGATCTCTCTCTATAATCGCAGCCCCTAGTCTCTGGCCGTGCAGCGTGACTATCTCGCCGCTTCTCGCCTGCCCCACCACACCCTCGTATGCTCCCGCACCCAAAGATCATCTACACCCTCACCGCGCGACCTCTCCGCTACCCAACTGGATCCAAAGGCTGTGGTGCAGCAAAGGGGGCCTCTACATCATCTCTCCCTCGTACCGAGGAACGGGAGGTGGCTCGCCCTGCCGCAGCCCCATCTCGCCTCGCGTACTCTCTCTGTGGGTATCCGCCATACTCTCTCGGCCTCCGCCCCGCTATCCGTAATGTGTACTGGATTAGGCGCAACTGTAAGCGGGCTCCTCTGCCAGGATGGTGACCTCTGTAGGGTCTCCATACAATGTCTACTGCTGTAAGGCCCTCTAGCAAATGTCTATAGTATGCCACATCCCGACCTGCCATAACTGCTCGTGGCTGGCCCACGACCCCCAACCACCTCTGAAAGCCATATCGGTATATATGACCTCGTGGCCCCGCCGCTGGGTAACCTCCTATCGCCTCGATGCATACGATGTGCTCGTATGCCCAACAATGCAACAAAAATGTAGAACAAATACCAAATCGCCTCCTCCGGCGATAGCCCCATAGCTCCCTGTATAATTGCACCAGATATACTGGTGCCCAGGCGTAACAGGTGTGCTCCTCCACCATCTCCAGCAGCACCCCCATCAATGCTCGTGGGAAGCGGCCTCCCTCTGAGTCCGGGAGGGCGAAGCAGGTGATCCCAACCATCATCAACACAGCCAGTCGTGTCTCGTGTCGATGCGCACGGTACATGTCACTGTACCCGATACTCGCGCGCGCTGGGTAGGTCAATAGCACGGCCGCATCCCCAAAACTCGCAGATGCCGTCCATGGCAGCTTCGACCTACTCGAAGACTCGCTCTCCTCGATAGGTAAATCAAGGATGCGATACACATCCTCCATGTGACGGCATCTCCCACGGGAGATGGAACACATTGGTCGCCGATCCCATCTCTCGATGAGGGCAACCATCGCCGTGATCTCTCTCTATCGCTTCTGCACTCTGACTCCACCGAGTCCCACCTCACGCATGATGGCCCAATGAGCCGCAGATACGTGTGGCCTCATCCGCACTAACAAATGGGGCATCCTATCCCGCATCGCCAATCGCCGACGTGCCTGCAAAACCAACCCACATCCTTAGACCTACTCTTTATTACAACATCTACTTTATCATCTAAACACCCCTTTTTATCCCCCGACCATACCCTGACTCTCTACCGCCCCCCTCTAACAACCTACCACCCCTACAAACCCAAAACAACCCACCCAAAAACCCAAAAACAAAACCCAACCCAAAACCCAAAACCCAACCCCCAACCCAAACCCAAAACCTAACCCCACACCTAACCCTTCTCCACCCCTAACCCAACCCCAACCCAACCCAAAACCCAACCCCAACCAAACCCAACCCCTAACCCAAAACCAACACCCACACCTTCCAACCCAACCCAAAACCCAACCCAACTCCCAAACCCCTAACCCCCCAAACCCCCAAAACCCAACCCAAAACCCAAAACCCAACCCAACCCACACCCAAAACCCTTCCCCACCCCTAACCCAACCCAACCCCACACCCACCCCAACCCAACCCAACCCAACCCACACCTAACCCTTCTCCACCCCTAACCCAAAACCCAACCCACCCCAAACCCAACCCAACCCAAAACCCAAAACCCAACCTAACACCCCACTCCCACCCACAACCCACCCAAAACCCAAAAACATACAAGCCACCGACGCGCCGATACATGACCGACGCCGGTCACCAACAAGTCTCCCTTTCCCTAAAATTGTGCGACCGATGCCGGTCGCTTAGTGACCGACATCGGTCCCTGTCCTCTCCCGGAGCCGAACCCCCGCGCGGCCCCCAAAACCCATTTTTTTACCTATTTCTACCCATCTACCCACCCAAAAACCCTAAAAACTTACCCACCTACCCACCTTAGCCTATCTAGCCTATCTACCCTCTCCCTTTTTCAAATCATTTCCATTTTCTCATTCTTTCCTAAAAAGGTTAATTCCTACCCAAACCCCCAATTTAGCATAATACAACCAAATCACCAAATTAAAGAGTTTCAATCTACCCGAACGACGACACGCTGCCGTGGTGGGATGGGTGGTGGCGGTCCACTGGTCCAGCCTTTCTCCAGCCTCCTCCTCGCCGCTCGTGCCATGGCTCCAATCCCGATCTGCTGGGTCCCCGCCAATCAATCTGCGCCGCTCTCCTTAATCGGGCCCACTATCAACTCTCTCCGCCAATACAATAGCTCCACCTCACTCAATCAAGCCTCTAATCCCAACTCTCCACGCGACATAGTCGATTTGGTTTGCAAATAACAAAAGTGACAATGACAAGCCGTATTTTTCTTTTTATAGGTTTTTCGCCTTTCACCGATATCGGTTTCATTTTTCCCTAAGAACCGGTATCGGTCCCTTAACCGATATCGGTCATGCGTAATCGACATCGGTTCTCTACCCAACTTTCACCCCATTCTTTGCCCTTATTTACTCTTTGCCTTTTTTTCACCAATCTCGCCTATCCACCTTTGCACGCACACCATTTGTTCACTTGTCCAACTTTCGTCCTCAACCTCGGCCCGACCTAAGGCCTCAACCTACCTCTTCGCTCCGACCTAAGGCCTCAACCTACCTATTCGGCCCGACCCAAGGCCTCAACCTACCTATTCGGCCCGACCTAAGGCCTCAACCTACCTATTCGGCCCGACCTAAGGCCTCAACCTACCTACCTAACCTACCTATTCGCCCGACCCAAGGCCTCGCCCTACCTATTCGGCCCGACCCAAGGCCCAAGGCCTCACCTACCATTTGGCCCGACCCAAGGCCTCAACCTACCAATTTGCCCGACCCAAGGCCTCAACCTACCTATTCGGCCCGACCTAAGGCCTCAACCCACCAATTGGCCTGACCCAAGGCCTCGCCCTACCTATTTGGCCCGACCCAAGGCCTCGCCCTACCTATTTGGCCCGACCCAAGGCCTCGCCCTACCAATTTGGCCCGACCCAAGGCCTCAACCTACCAATTGGCCCGACCCAAGGCCTCAACCTACCTATTCGGCCCGACCCAAGGCCTCGCCCTAACCATTAGGCCCGACCCAAGGCCTCAACCTACCTATCCGGCCCGACCCAAGGCCTCAACCTACCCATCCGGCCCGACCCAAGGCCTCGCCCTAACAATTTGACCTGACCCAAGGCCTCACTCTACCCTTATGACTTGACCCAGGGCCACCGCCCAACCACTTGGCCTGACCCAAGGCCGTATCACTTCAATACCATACCCACAATCAACGTTTTATTTTATCCATCCATCATGTACCTTTTGTTCAATCGAGCTCACCTGTTCGTGTTTTAGCATGATTAGGGTCCTTGACTTGATCTGTCGACCAACTTTGCCTAGACTCTAGACCGTGACGCTTATCTCAACCAAACCAACCATTCGGGTACACGCCGAACATGCCTAAACGCTTCTCGCACTCTCACCGTTATATACCCCGAGCTACTTCCTATGCCTTGATACCAGGATTATATCACCCTTGTTTGGATAAACTATCGACCTTTGCCTACATTGCTTTGGTTTGCTTGTCAAATCATGTACCCTCAGTCGTATTTTATTGCATTTCAACATGCGTCTCGCTTCCTCGACCTACCCCACCACCTTACCATCCTCTCTACAACATTCACCCTTTATCAACCCTATCCCCGATTTCCCGCTCACTCAATCTATGATAGATTTGAGGGGATTACCTATATCCTTAACAGAGAAACCACTTCATATTATTGTCCGCGCAGCCTTTACAAAACAAGCTACACGACAATAAGGGGCTAATGTAGACACCAAATTCGTGTCTTACGACCCCTTGTGACCCGCATCTCATCTCGCAATATAACCTCATCACCTAAACCTTACACAATTATTTATTAATTGCCCTCTAATTGATAAATCCACATCACCTTACCCGCCACCTCACTTTGCGCCACCTCATCATGACTCCAGCCCTAACCCTAAACTAACCTAATTAAGACCCATGACTTGGTCTAGACTCACATCCATAACTAATGCCTCCTTACTCGCACCCAAAGCCGACCTTCTAGCCACTTGACCAAGCCCGCAACTGATCTCTCGGGAGAAAAGCAGGGAAGGTGGGCTATTTTACTAAAAATAGCCTACTTTTTCCTTACCGATGCCGGTTTGCCTACTCGACCGCCGCTTGCTACAAACCGCCATCGGTTCCTCGTAAATGGGCTCCCAAACCAAAACAACGGATCGGAATTTCATTTTGGAGATCACCAAAGGATTTCTGATCAACAGAGAGTATCATTGAGCGAGGAACAGTCCCGATCTTCATTTAATCAAGCAGACGAGTAAAGAAACCAAGTGTGCTTGCAGAGAGGAGATCAACTTGCATCTTCGCAAAACCAAGAAGTCATATCTCGCATGTCCTCTCGTTATAACATTTCTTATGCTCTTTAAATCACAAATTCTCCTAAATCCGTTTCAATCCACTACCCAACGTGCCATCAGATCTAACTCTATTCTTTTACCCTCATCATCTCATTTCCTAATATCATCCATAAACCAGCCTTTACAAACACCATAGCTACTAAGAAGATCTTAGAACCCACCGGATCGGTTATCGCAATCGCATCGCTATCATAACTGCATCGCATCGGCTATCAAGAATCGCCATCGGTTCCTCTCGATCAAAACCAAAAAACCAGCCTTTCCCTACCTACTTCAACGAAACAATTTAATTGATACTTTTGCGCCTTTTGTGTTAATTCATATTAGCAGGGGAACCGACCACCTTCGAAAGGAAGTTTTATATTTCCTGGCCCAAGGCGCTTCTCATTTATGTTTAATCAAATCTTGTGGTCTTGTGTTCTTATTTACAGTAGTCCTTCCAAGACAAAAAGGAGTTCTCCGCAATAATCAACTTTGATCTTTCTCTACGGCACGCGCACACCATCTCGACATTCTACGGGTATTCCTCCTAACCCTAACCTTATCTGCTTTAAAAGGAACGAGTCTTTCCGAGGGAAACACTAGGTTAGAATAGGATCCAAAGGTCACAAATAACTAGTTCGAATCTTTGTAGTCTAAAAGAGGTCTCGGGTAGGTCACAAGTGATTAAGGGTGATGTGGGAACAAGTGGATAGGTCACTTTTCGGGTTCAGTATGGGCAAATACAGAGACCGATGCCGTTAAGGGTGACCAACGGCGGTTGGGTGTAACCGGTGCCGGTTACTGTGGAAAACTGGGAATGCCACAGAATGAGCTTTGGGTCTCCTTTGTGATTGCACAAAGGATTTTGGTTGGTCGAATGAGGTATTTGGTAGCTTGGGTGGGATTTAGTGAGGTTTTAATGGGTATATGGAGGGGGAGTGTTGAAGGAGGTCAATGGGTGGCTAGGTAAATAATAGGTGATAATATAATGATGAAATGAAATGAACCAGAGAAGTATAACGTTTTACTTACTTGGATTCTGATCCTGGATGCTTGTGAGTGATGAATGGAGGTGCTAATGAGAAGTTGAAGACTATCGAGGATCACCAAACGCTGGAAATCTTCTGCATGGGTTGCATGTGTATTCCTTCTTTCTTGGTTAGATCAAATATGTGTCGGGGTGAATGCTTGATGGTTGTTGGATGATTGTTGGATTTTTGTGCAAGAGGAAATGCTTGATATCCTTACTTGCATGCGTGTTCTCATGGAAACTTGCTCTAAAAATCATATCTCTCGAAAACTCCCAATGTTTGCCAACCTCGAAAATAAGGTTGTTTTAGGAGTTAAAAGTTGACCGACAAGGTGGTTCTGGCTTAACCGGCGACGGTTAGGGGTAACCGACGTCGGTCAAGATAGGATTTCCTAGGTTTACTAAACTAGGGAGATCTTCGTGATTTTCTTAGATCTCATGTCGTTAACCCATAGATTGAATTGGAAGCTTCTTGTAAGTATGCGGGAATGTGGTTAGAGGGAATGTAGGAATTGATTTTTAGGGTTTGGGTAAGTCTTAGTTAGTTATGACAACTTACTAAGAATAGGTCTTAGGGTGAGTTGGTTTGATGTGGTGTCTAGGTGAAGTGTATGTGTGGATATTATTTAAATTAAGATATTTAAATAATAAATATGGTGAGGACAATGAATTAATTAAATTAAATTAACTAAATTAATATTAGTGGGGTGAAGGGGGCCATGGCTAGGTGAATGTGATGAAGGGTGCTTATTTGTTGAGGGACGAAAGGGGAGTGCGACCTAATTTTAGTGTCTACATTTTTCCCCTTTTTGTTGTGTATCTTGTATTGGTAAAGCGGCGCTAACAAAAATAAGATGTGGTTGCCCCATGTGTGGGTGAAGGTGATCCCCCTTAAACTAGGAACTGATGAGGGCGATGACAGAAGTTGTGAGTGGTTTGATAAAAGGTAAATGTGAGGAAAATGTAGGTGGGCAAGGGGGAATAAGCGTTAAAGGTCTACTCTGGCAATCTAGGTAATGGGTCAAGATCAAAGGTAGAAACAATCAAACACACGCACACGTATAAACTGTAGCACACTACCAGGTTGAAGAGTAGGAAAACTCTACATTGTCTAAGGTCGATAGGCTTATCCAAACGAGGTTGAAGTGATTCCAGATCCAAGGTATAGGATATGGTCAGAAACACAATGGAGATTAGGTCTAGGAATATTTAGGTATTTTCCAGTACACCAAAGGTAAGGTCGGGAGAAACGGTCACAACAAGAGGCAAGGTAAAGTCATTAAGTCACCAACACAGTAATAAGGCCGCAAGGTATAACAAACACATGAGGTCAAAGGTCACTAGCGATGGTCCAGGTCCAAATATCTAGGTCACGGCATGGGTAAGGCCAAGGTAGGGGTAAAATAATGAGTCCCCAAAGGAGGACAAAGGGAGGTAGTAAATGATGAGGTCAGGAAGGTGAGGTAAATGGTTTGGGTAAAGGTGGGGTGGGGTAAATGATCAAGGTGAAGGTTGGGTGAGGCAAAAAAAAAAGAAGTAGGGGTAGGGTAAAAGGGTAAAATTTAAGGCAATGTGTAGGTGAGGGTGACCAATGCCGATCAAGGATAACCGACGTTGGTATAGGTCAACCAGTGATGGTCAGGTAGGGCACGCGATTGATGTCGGTCAAGGGTAACCGGTGTCGGTTAGGTCGAGTTTGTTATAAAAATAAAAAATCCATTTTTTTGTTATTTATTTGTCATTTAACTAAGTGAGAAAATGAAAAAAGGAGAGAAAAGAGAGAAAAGTGTCTCTGTATTTAAATAGAGCATTGAGTGGGCGGTGTGAACGATGGGTGATTGGGTGGTGAGAAGTGGATCCATAGGATCAATACAAGGGATTTGATTGGGTAGAGGTTACAGGTAGCGATTTGGTGATGGCAGAGGCTGGAGAGGGATTGGGTGGGCCACCTGCATGCGGTGGATAGGCGTGCCACCGAGATGACGACAACGTGATGAGGTAAGCGATCAACTCTAGGTGTATTTGATTAGATAGGTCGGGGGATTAGTAAAAAAAAATTGTAGTTTTTGTTTGTTTTTTTGTTTTTGTGGGTGGGCAAAGATTAAATTTCGGAATGGGGGGAAAAGTGGGTAAACAGAGGAAGGAGGAGGGTGATAAATGGGATACAGGGTGGGTGGAGGTGCAAAGGTAGTGTAGGTCATTATAGGTGGATAAAAGGGCAAGGGGGAGATTTTTTTAAAGGGGGTTTGGGAATTGCGGATCATTACTTATGACAAAGTGACCAGCGTTGGTCGATTATGGTGGCGTCAGTAAGGTTGAACTAGTATCGGTCACCAAACATAGGTGACCGATGCCTTAAAGGGTGATTGGGGTCGGTTAGGGGGAACTGCACCGGTCGGGTTTTGTGGACACGGGTCAAAAAGTGATGTGGGCTAGGTGGTTGAGATGGGTAGTGTGAAAATAGGTTGCGGGAAAATGATAGTAGGTGAGTATGGGTATGGTAAATGTAGATTAATGTTTTGTTTGTATTGGATGTAGGGAGAGATCATTGCGTATGCGGGATGTGGTTCCACCTCTACTAGTGACAAAGATGCATGGCACAACGACCGGAGGAGCTACAACACGTGTGGAGGTAGTTGGCTTGAGTGGAGTCTAGCGATATCGACATGTATTCTGACAAACCCTTAGTTTGATGGTCGTGCTCATCGATAGATGGGATTCTGTGACCAACACATTCCACCTACCAATGGGTGAGATTACAGTCACCCTGGAGGACATGTTCTGGATTCTATGGTTACCCATATTGGGTACACATGTCTATTTTATCTCCTCCGAGGCCTCGATGAGCTGATTGTGACTATTTTCGGAGAGGGATAGCCGAGATGACATTCCACAGCAAGGTCGGCATTCGATATGGAAGAGATGTACCTAGCTCAACCGGAGGAGACGAGGCTAGTGGTTCTTTTGATGGAGGCAAGTGTCTTTGCTTTGCAGACCGCCAGATGCGAGGGTGGACGTTTTCCTCGATCGTTGATGGGGATACTCTATGACATGATGGTAGATGAGACTCACTTTTCCTGGGAAACAACATTCTTGGTGCAAATTATACGGGAGTTGTGGGCATATGGGCGGCTACAGCGAGTTCACTATGTTGTACATTTTTACTGCACTGCTGGGTGTATGAGCACATAGTTTGTGTGCGACCTATAGGGATGCCCCGAGTAGATGCATTCCCACCGAGATTTGTGTGGGTGGGGTATAGGAGATGGGTGTCGGCTATTGGAGAGCAGAGATCTGAGAAGCCCACACATGATGTGGCCTATTTCCAGTGGTTACTAGAGGGGTTATCCAGAGTGGACATTATATGGAGGTCGTATGTGGGATTCCCCTCATATAGGCATATGCACGAGGAGCTAGCTGAGCTCCACCTAGTGAGATGGATATAAGGTCGTCATGCTTGATGAGCACGAGATGATTCTAGTGGACGAGTCTAGCGGTAGTTCGAGCTTTACAAGACATACCTCTGCCCTTCCCACAGGATCAAGAGATGACGTGGAGAGGCCCTTACCTCTACCACAGCCTACAGTTCCCATAGGGAAAGAGGAGTAGGTAGTGGACCAAAGTGGATAGATGATGTAGGGGTCATAGATAGTGTACACAAATGGTGGGCGGCTCACTTACGAGCCATACGACCTGGACCGAGGCGGTCGATTTAGCCACCATTACGTGCAGAGAGACGCCCTACAAAAAGGTGTGGCTACGCTAATTACCCATTTGGGTATATTGTAGACACAACTAGAGAGCTTTGAGGCAGAGGTAGTAGAGCTACATGTACACCTAGCTAGTCCACAGCCCGGATATGGTGGTGGAGGAGATGGAGAAGGAGAGGAGGGTGATGGTTAGGTAATGACCTTACAAGCTTAGGTGGCAGAGTTTACGAGGCCGGTTGCCGCAACCCAGCATGCAGATTGGGGCCTTACAGGCCTAGATGTAGGCACAGGGGCATGGAGCACCACCACAGGCATTGGGAACCGGATCCCACCATAGGCAAGAGTAGGGCAAGGTCTCGCAGATGTGCAGGGGCCGAGACCTATGGGACCACCATAGACCGTGCCTATATCCAAGTTACGGATGCCCTAGGTGAGGCTAGATACTACCAGGACCAGCTGATGGCGGCCAAGATAGACTTCATATCCTATGCCAAGTACAGGGCATAACAGGCATCTAGTGAGAGGATGAGATCCCACACTCATAGTGTGGAGAGCACAGGGGTCCAGTGAGCTCGAGGCTAGATCGGGTAGAGGATACCAAAGGCATGGAGACTAGCTCCACCGAGGTGCCAGCAGGGACCCAGGAGGCCAAGGGTACAGTCAATACAGAGATGGAGGACATCCGCCAAGATGCTTGATATGTGGCACCTGGTTTTTATGTATGACATTTTTTTGTGATATATACGGCTCGCGTGCCGAGAGAGTTTTATTTTTGATCACATACTGGCTTACATGTGCTTAAAGATAAGCGAGGATGTATGAGAGGTTTTTGTATATTTTGAGCATATACCAGCCTACACCGAAGAGATTTTGTATTGATTCATTATTTTATTGTATATATGAGACCGACCTGCGTACTTAATGACATTTTGTATTGTGTATCGGCCTACATGCCAATGATTTTGAGATGATGGACATGAGGAGATAGCCATGTATATTGTATTGAGATACACATTTATTTATATGATGAGATACATGATATATTTATTTTTTTGATTTGTTGATGTGGTGATGAGATTTTTGATTTATTGGTGCATTAATGAGATTTTTGATTTGTTGTTTTGATATGGATGGAAATTAGGTGAGTTAGGCATGATGGATTCAAGTTGGTTTAGGCATGGATTGATTTATGTTTTAGGCATGGATCGAGTCAGGTTGTAGGCATGGATCGAGTCAAGTTTTAGGCATGGATCAAGTCAGGTCATAGGCATGGTTGAGTCAAGTTTTAGGCATGGATTGAGTCCAAAGTAGGTGAAGTTATGAGTTATTATTTTGTGAAATGAATGATAATATGGGTCATGTGTAAGATGTTGTATATTACATGTATGATGATCTTAGAGAAATGGTAGTCATAATAAATATATGGTGTGATGATAAAAATGTTAAGAAACTTGTTGTTTGTTTGGTTTAATTTCCAATTTTTGACATAAAAAGGGAACACAATGGGGTAGAATGTAATTTAAGAAGATGAAAGATGAATTAGTTAGGGTAGAGAGTGGCTGAGCTAACCTCTAAGGGCTTCATGCCCTTAGAGTGCTTCCTACATAGTCCCGACGAAAAGGGACCTCAGGCCGATGTAGTTCTCCCATGAGCTAGGGAAGAATATGAGGAGGTATGAAAATGAGTTAGTAGGTTTTAGGCATGTTGTGGGTTTAGGTTTGTTTAGGTGTGGGTGGATTATAGGTAAAGTGATGTAGGTGGGTTTGATTGTGGCGAAAGAAGAATATTACCCCAAAGGTAAGCATCGAGGACCAAGTCCTGTATAAGGTAATCAAAACGTAAACAAAGATGGTTAAAAGATAAGAGGGGGCAATAAAGCCACCTAATTGGTTAGGATTATACTTGGGTAGATCACACCATGGAGGAGGTGATGAATGTAAGACCCTAAAGACATTGCATGATTGATTGTTCTACGGTGAAAAGTAGTCACATGATCACCAAATGTCTAAGTTCCAAGAAGTCCCTTGAGGCAATAGGAAATGGGAGTGGGAATGGTAAGAAGGGTGAAAGGTAGTTAATTTTTATGTGGTATGAGGTAACATGCGCTTGGCAAGAGATCCGAGGTCATAATGGGAAAGTCCATGACTAAAAGGTTTGTTGTTTTGACTTATAGTTGAGATAGACTGATCGATGTGGGAAGTCTATATGGGATGAAGAAAATTTAACTCCTTGAGGTCTTCGTGAAGTTGATCGATGTGGGAAGCTTTGGTTGCTCTCATTTTTTTAAGAGCTTTACATAGTTGTCCTTCAAGGGAGCAGTCTATTTATAGCAGCAATTGTCGAGAGGAAGATGTCCTTTTGAGGGAGTCATCTTTTGAGTGGAAGTTTGACTCAAGGAGTTATATCCCATGTGAGGGATTTGAAGTCATGGACAAGACCAAGGTGGAGAATAGGAATCTCGTGTAAAAGGCAAGGTGAAATGACCATGGGATCTCATCTAAAGGTAGATGAAAAGTATCCATGAGAATCATGCTATGTGCAATCGTGGTACACATATTCAAGAGAAGATAACAAGTGACGGGTACTCACATGATTCTTGTTTAATCGTTAGTGAGGTGTATGAAGTGAATAGCACTCAAGGGATGAGCATGGAAAGAGACAAAAGGTGAGGTAGGAATACAAGTCAACAATAGAATGGTCAAAGATACAAGGCATTAAGGGGCTCAGGTTTGGGTTTACCATCGAGTGAAGATAAACAATAAGCACCTGATCCATAGGTATGAGTCACGATGTATGGTCCAAGCCAATTAGGAGAAATTTTTCCCCGTTTGCTTTTTTCTGCTTTAGTTACATGTTGATTTTCTTTCAGGACAAGGTCACCGACTTGGAAGGTTTGTGCATGGACACGTTTTTCATAGGCACGTTTGATACATTTTTGGTAAACTTAAAGGTGATCAAGAGTGTTAAGATGACGTTCGTCTAATAACTCTAGTTGTGCTAAACAGTTCTTAATGAAAGTCATCATCATTGAGCATGTCATGGAGAGAAATGTGGAGTGAGGGAATCTGACTTCGAGAGGCAGGACTGCCTCTATATCGTAGACTAGAGAAAAGGGTGTGGCCGCAGTGGAAGTGCGAATACTAGTGCGGTATGCCCACATGGCAAAAGGAATGTGCGTATTCCAATCGGTCCCAAAGATCATTAACCACCTTCATAAGAATTTTGTTGAGGGTTTGTTAGTGGATTCGACTTAGCCGTTGGTTTGTGGGTAATAAGGTGATGAGAAACTAAGCTTGAATGCTAAAGGCATCACAAAGCTTTTGCAATGTTTTGTTTTTGAATTGTTTTCCATTATCAATGATGAGGCGATGAGGAACACCAAAGCGAAAAATGATGTGGTGGTTAATTAACTCACATATTTTCTCATCTTTCATGGAGATGAGTGGTATGGCTTCACCCATTTTGTATATTTTCGAGTAGCAAGTGATGATCCATTGATGGCATTGGGAAGAATGGGGATTGATTTCTCTGACAAGATCCAAACCCCATTGAGAGAAGGGCCAAATGTCACGGGTGACCTGTAAGGCATGACTAGGTGTATGATGAAGATTGGAATGTTGTTGGCATTTTACACAATGTTGATGTAGTCGCACTAACATGGTTAAGGGTCGCCAAGAATAGCCTGGAGAAAATAATACTCTTAGCAATAAAAGGCGATCAAGTGACCCCCACATATGTCATCATGAACTTCCTTAATGGTATAAGGAATTTCAGAACTTGTGAGGCATCATAAGAGAATACCATCAAATCCGCACTTATAGAGGAGTCCCCCCAGGATGATGTAATGAGAGACCTTTTTAAGGAAGGCACGTTGTCCATTACGGGTGAGATCAGGAGGTAAGATGGAGAGAGAAAGGTAGTTGGAGTATTGTTTGTACCAAAGGTCACTCGGGTCGAGGTGATGGTTCCGATGGAGTAAACATCATGAGGTAAATAAGAAGGTGATTGGAGGCGTTGTATGGTGACAAATATTTTAGAATTGGTGGGTGAAGTGGGTATTTGGGAAGCTAAGCAGGCCATGGTATCTACAAATTTGTTGGTTGAACGTGGGATGGTTTGAAGGGTGTAATGGTCAAAGGTGGTCAAAAGTACATCTACATGATGTTTATACTTTTGAAGTATCTCGTTACAACATTGGTATATACCATTGACTTAGTTTATGACCAATTGAGAATCACCAAAGATGTTGATGGATTTGACATCTAGGGCATAGGTGGCTTGGAGACCTAATACGAATAATTCGTATTCGGAAATATTGTTAGTGCATTAAAAATCTAGTTTGAAAGACACATGAATGGGTTCACCATCAAGAGGAATAAGGATAATACCATCCCCACCCCCACGCTAACACTTGGAACCATCGAAGAAGAGTGTCATTTGGTAAGGGGGTTCGTCCAGGGAAAGGGTAGCAATCGACTCATCTAGAAAGTCAAAATTAGAGGGTTGATCCCGGAAATAGGTGTGTCGGCCAATTGGTTGGCAATGTCTTGGCCCTCGATGGACTTTGATGAATGAATTTGAGGTCAAGATCAGCTAAAAGCATAAGCCATCGTGCAACACGCTGATTTTGATAAGGTTTGGCATACATGAAGTGCAAGGGGTCGTGTTGGTCACAACATAGGTTTTGTGATTGAGTAGGTAATGAAGGAAATTAGTGGCAATGAAAACTAAGGCTAAGAAAAGTTTTTCTGGGTGGGGTGTATGAGGTTTCATAGTCCAAAAGAGTACGGGGTTATGTAATAAACCACCTGCTCCTGTGTTGTTCATCCCGATGAGCGAGCATGGCTCCCAAGGAATGATCGGTAGTTTAGATATATAGGTAAAAAGGTTGATCTCTTTAGGTGGAATGAGTAAAGGTGGTTGGAGAAGGTATTTTTTTAGGCCTCAAAATTTTTGTGGCAACTCATCATCCCATTTAAAGGAGACATTCTTCTTGAGCAGATGATGAAATGGTTGACATCAATCAGATAATCATGAAATGAAATGGAAAATAGATACAATTTACCTTATAGGCTATTGGAGTTGTCTAAGGTTAGTAGGTAGAGGCATTTCGAGAATGGCCTTGACTTTAGCAGGGTCAACTTCTATACCACGTAGGGAAATGATAAAGCCTAGGAGCTTTCTTGAGAGGACCGTGAAGACGCACTTCTTAGGTTGAAGGTGGACGTAATATTTAATGAGATGGTCAAAGATGGTTTTGAGGATGGTAAGGTGCTTAGAGTGGCATTTAGATTTGGCCAAGAGATCATCCATGTAATCTTCCAATATGTGATGCATGATGTCATGGAAGATGTAATTCATAGCCCACGCTGATACATGGCACCGGTGTTTTTTAAGGCCAAAAGACATGACTCGATAGCGAAGGTCCCCCAAGGGGTGATGAATGAGGTCTTGTGTTGATATTCTAGGGCAAAAAGATTTGGTTGTAACTAAGAAGCTATCCATGAGTGATATCATCTCGTGGCCAACATTAAGGTCAACCAAATGGTCAATACCGGTAAGGGAAAGTCATCTTTGGACATGCTAGTTGAGGTCACGAAGTCCACATGCAAATATGAGTCCCCCATCACCTTAGTGATAGGGACAATGTTAGAAATCCAATGAGGATAATCAATGGGTAAGATGAAGGAAATGAAAAGAAGGCATTGAAGTTCTTCTTTGATGAGAAGGGTAATGCGAGGGTGCATTTTCCTCACTTTTGTTGATGGGTTTGCATTAGGAACAAGTGACAATATTTTGCACCACTATGGTGGGGTCAATACTGGCATGTCTGCGCATAAGACCAAGTGAAAGCATGGTTATGATATTTGAGAAAAGAAGTGATGGCTTCCTGTTAAGCAACATCTAAGAGATACCAATCTTTAGGATGTGCGGGTCATCCTGAGTATGAATGTTGATCTCGATAGTCAATTCATTCAACATGGTTTGCATCTCAAAAGGTAACGACCGATGAATATATGAGTCTTCTACACCAAGGTAGGTGAGTATAGATTCATCATCCTGACATTGAATGATGTTAATTGAAGGTGTATCATCATCGATCATTTCAGGATACAGGAAGGGAAGAGTGGAAGGGTCTCGCCCTTGCGTTGATAAGTCAGAGGCCCCAAGGAAATGGTGTTTATGAAAAAAAAATTAGGAGGGATAGATTCAGAATCCATCGACTTCATTGGTGAGGGTGGTGATGAAGGTGGAGTGGGTGAAGAAGGTGGAGAAGGGCTAGTGTCCTTAATGAGTTCAATGCGGGCCTGTTTGGTAGGTGGTTCAGGAAAGCCGATACCACTACATTCGTTATGTTTATGGGTGGTACATGGAATAACGGTATGGCATCCTTGCTCATAAAAGCCAAAACCAAAACCCTTCCATGCACATCGATGTAGGAAGGTGTGGGAAAATGACGATTGGTAAGTGATTGGAAGTCAAAGCAGAAAATGGGCGAGTTTGGGGTAGTGATTTAGGTATATAAGTGGTAGTATCAAGTCCCCCATAGGTGAGACTGGTACGGAGATGAGGAGGACCATAAAGGAGGTGTTTTCCTATGCAAAGATCGTAACGATGGTGTTGGTGTAGACTTCCATACTCTTGTGGAGTAAGGAATGTGTTGACACTATATAGTGGTACTCCCCAAAGTGAGACGTTGAAAACACCTTCCAAGGGATCGGTGGTTGGTATGTAGGTAGCTGGGATGGATGAAGTGTCGAAGGTCGATGCGGAGGTAGAGCTAACGGATTGGGAAGCTTATGGGTCAGTCAGTGGAGGTTGTGGCAGCGGTAGGAATGGAGGAGGTATGTGCGGTAGAAGAATCGGTTGTCAGACTTGTAAGGGAGGTGTAGATGAAGAAGTAGTAGTTGCAGAGGTAGACGGCTTAATAGGTATGAGCACATCATTGGGTTGGTAAAGCATGTTGCATGTTTTAAAATGTGATGGGTCAGCTGGAATGGTATAGGTGTGTCCTTCATGTTCAAACTTTACACAATGATGTAAAGTGGAAAGAACACAACCCATGACACGAGTCCAAGGTCTGCAAGAAACAAATTATATTGGAATTCCCCCTCCAAGACGTAAAATAATTCTGGAATAGTGCAGGGGCCCACGTGAACATGGAGGATGACGGTGCCTAGTGTAGAGGTGATAGCATCATTGAATGAACACAACATGATCGGATGTTTATGCATGTAATTTTCAGGTATGCGCATTTGAGCGAATGCATGGGATGAAATGATGTTAATGCTAGCACCCCCATCAATCATCATATGGCATACCCGTATGTCATTGATGTGGACAAAGATGAAGAGAGTTGGGTCCGGGTCATCATTTTGGTGTGGCGTGATCTCTTCCTCTGAGAAGCTAAGGGAGGATACTTGGTGAATAGGGTGGGGTGAAGATGAAGGTGGTAATTTGGTAAGAGAGGCTACATGATGGGGTGTGATAATGGAGGCTATAGGTGTAGGGTCATTGGGTAAAACCTCAATAGATTAAAGAACCTCCATGAGAGCTTGACGATGGGATTCTGAGGTTTGGATGAGGTCATATAAGGACATTTTGAGGGGGGATTGGTGCAGTTGTTTGAGCATGGTGTGATGTGTAACCCCATTGGAAATAGGATATGTGGGGCCACGGATAGTGATTTTAGGCATGGGTGCAGATGGTATGTTGGGTATGGGATTAGTTGGTGGGTTGGTTGCCTTTTCTTTTCCCTTATCCTTCTGAGCATGTGTAGTGATGTGTATCATGTTGATTTGAGGGGAGGCATGAAATGGAGAAGGTGTAGGATGAGTGGTATAATGACATGACGGGAAAAAACCTACTGGAGGAGAAAAGCCTTGTGAAGTGAGTTGAGCGCAACAACATTTAGGTGATGGTGCAGAAATTTCTCTGATGTGAACCATGTTAATTTCAAATCTTGGGGGTGGATTTAAGAGTCATGAGGGTGGAGGTCATGGTTGTTGAGTGGGAAGTGTGGGAATGGGTGTCAGTGAAGTAGAGTCCTTGTCGAGAAGGTCGTCATCATCAAAGTTGGCTTCAAGAGGACACAACTAGATAAGGACGGCTTTCAAAGCCTTGCAGTTCTCCACATCATGCCCTGGCACACGATGGTATGCACAAATTTTTGTGTCATCAAACCCTTTTGGCTTGGGTTTGAGGGGTTCGTAAGGTCTGAGTGGTGGTAATGTGATGACAGAAGTCTCAAGGAGGTTGGTTAAAATTTTGGCATAGGACCCCGCTAGTGGATCACAATGGGAAGTGAACATGGGTTTGGGTGTAGGTGCGGTTGATTGTTGAGGAATGGTCTTTGGAAGAGGAGGAGTGGATCGAGCTATGGTTTTGGGTGTTGGCATGGTTTTGGGTGTCGGTCGTGTTTGTTTAGGTGGGGTATAGTAGATGGATGGGTAGGAGGGTGTGTGGTTGTTTTGACTACCTTATTGTGGGGTAGTAGAGTTTTGTCTTTGGGTTGCACCTTCTTGGGTAAAGGTGATATGGGTGTATGAGGTCTAGAAGGAAAGGTAGATGGGGGAAGAGGATGAGTTACCCACGGGGATAACGAAGGTGCTATGAAGGTAGAGGATGTGGGTCGTGTAGGAGGTGTAAGGGACAAAGATTGAATCAGTGGGTAGTGAAGGAATTGGTATTAGAGGTATGGGTGGTAAATATGTTATGGGTTTGGGTAAGTCGTTAGAGGTTTTAGAGGTTCGGAAGGAATGGGCTGTTGTATTTTTGATTTATTAATGAGTGGAGGTTTCTTGACCATGTTGGGAAGCTGAGGTCCTAAGATAGATGAGACAAGTGCTGGTGTGATTGGCAACCGGGGTATGAGTTCTATGGGTTTGGTGCTTATGTTTGGGTGTCGAGTAGGTGTGGTGTTGACTTTGGAGGATGTAGCTAAATCCAATTTGATAGGTGGATGAGTAAGGCTGGTGGTCGGGTGACCCCTAAAGTGGTAATAGGTTTAGTCGAGGAAGATGCCATAGGTGTGGGTTTGGGTTTAGATATAGGTTGGGTTATGGGTAAGGGTGTGGTTTGAGCTATGACAAGTGTCGTGGAAGGAGTTGTGATAGAAGTGGTTGTGTTTGGTTTGATTGGTTGAAATATTTTTGGGTAGATAGTGGAGGTATCAACAAGTGACCTCTGCATCGCATTGAGACAGGAAGCAAAAGGTGCCCCCATAGTAAATCCCTATCCACATAATCTAAGTGATCGGCCAAACGTGAGAATGGCATGTCTATGGGTGGAGTTGATGAGGACTTAATGGAAATTCCCATAAAATGTGTCTTAGAGATGGGAAATTGGCTGGCTTCAGCTTCTTGGGTAAAGAGTAGGTATACAGATTTTGGGTAGCTGATGGAGAATGCTCACCAAGAGGCAAAGGTATCTCAACTAGGTCTGTGATGGGTGGAGGAGATGATGGGTGCTCCTCTATAGGTGGAGGAGATGATGGAAGCTCCTCTGTGGGTGAAGGAGGTAAATAAGTATCCTCCATGGACTGAAGAAGTACTATGGGTAAAGGTTCTCCAAGTGGAGAAGCCAAAGGTGAAATGGTCTCGATGTTAGTGGAAGGTTCCTCCATAGGTGAGGAAGGAGGTGAAAGGTGTTCCTCTATGGGTGAAGGAACATGGGAGGTTGATTCCGATGCAGAAGGAGGACTTCGGGCTAGAATCTCCTCTATGGAAGGAATATGGGGTAATTGGGAGGTGATAGGTATGTCATTAAAGATAGTGTGAACCTCGCGGGTATGGGTATCATGAGTTGAGGTCTCACCAATTTGATTAGATGAAGGGGCATGGTTGGGAAATGGTTTCTTGAAGATGTGTAGGTTTTGGTTGGTAGGTGCGTTAGGATTATCCACGGTTAACTCACCTTTCTCAAGCATTTCTTGGACAATGTTTTTGAAAGTGATACAATTGTCATCACTATGACCCTTTACTCGATGATAGTTATAGAAGTCATGTTCTTTATACCATGTGGGTATGGGGCGAGCAGGGTCAAAACTAGTGTGTGGTTTTATAGGTGGAAGGGTGATGGCTCTAATTTGATAAGCTTTTCTAAGACAGAAGAGTAAGGTTCCCTAATTGGGGTGTATTTCTGTTGTTCTCATCTGAATTGAAAAGTTTGGATGGGTGAGAGATTAGATGAGGGGGTAGCCTGATTTGATAGATGAGCTAGGCCAGCCTTGAGTACCACTGTGTTAGCGGTGCCCTTAGCTTTTGAATAATTGTTGTGGTTTGGAAGAAGAAGAGGTATCATTTGACTTGAATGTCGACTTCTTATTGCGTAATTGATTTTCTTCTCTTGATGGCTCGAATCTCTAGCTTTCGTGCCATGGTGAATGCTTTGTTAAATGTTCGGAAGGTTTGAACTTGCAGGTCGGTAAGATATGTCTAGACAAGCCCGCATTAAGAGCTCGATGAGTTATGTTTGTGGCAGTTGGAAGGTGAGCCAATTAATCAAGCTACACCAACAGCGACAAAATCTGTGATAGATTCATCCTCATACTGACGCGTGGAGTATAGGTTGGTCATAGTAACCTTCTTGATGATATTGATAGAGAAATGATCCAAGAAGGCTTGGGCTACCTGATTGAATGAGAATATAGAGTGTCTAGGTAACCCAATATACCAATCTAATATAGGCCTAGTCAGAGACATGAGAAAGGTTCTCAAGAGCAAAAGCATCATCGTGAGTGATCAGATAACACCCATGTTTGAACGACCACAAATGTTGTTGTGGGTCTTCTTTGCTATTGAAACGATTGAATTTAGGCATCTCCCAATGCACGGGGTATGGATGAATAGGAATGGATGGGTGGATGGGTTTGTTGCAAATCTCGTCATAGGTGAGAGTGTTATGGGAGCCGAAACCGATGCCTCCAATGTCTACATCTTGTCCAACATCAATTTGATTAGGTCGTTGGTAGGTTGCGATGATTGGGTGCCTTTTGTAGTGTGAGAGGGTTGGTTTTGGGCATATAACGGGGTGGCACTCCAGTGTATGGTGCTGCCATGTAGGTTGATTGAGAAGAAGGCAGTGAAATAGGGGTACGTGCACTGCAGAGTGAATAATAGATGAAACAGAGAGGTCATTGCCGATAATATGTATATGGAGGTGGAAGGGTCGTGGTAACCCTAGTGGCAATGGGGGCTAATGATTATGGAATGGAAAGGACCACGTTCTTGAAAAGGGGTAGGGGTCACCGACACTGGAGGTGGTAGTGTAGCTACGGGTATGTGTGAGACATTAGGGGTGGATGAGGTTGCATTTTGGGTAGTTGTCGAGGGTATGGTGGATGTGGCGGGTGCCACGAGGTGGCATAGACGGTAGTCATAAAGCAGTATAGGACCTAGTATGAAAATGATTAGGGGGTAAGGTAGATGCGGGAAGCATAGAGCTAGATGGGGCTGATGTAGGAGTGGGAGTGAGAGTCGGGGGATAGATACGGGCATGCCATATATCAACTGACCCGAGGCATCTCGAGTGGATGAGTGGGAAAGGTAAAACTGCAAAGCAACAGGGTTTTGGTCAAGGAGTCATGCGAACTCCTCATCTCCAGTAGCGATAGTGATAGGTTAGATGGGATCCATGGTTGGTGATAAAATGGAAGGTGGTGAAGGACTAGGTGGGAGTGGTTGACAACTGGCATGAAATACAAGTGCGCTTGCTTTTTTTTAGGTCGAACCATGTGAACCAAGATCGATCGTAGGGATGCTTCTTTGTAAATGACACAAAAAAATAGTAGGAACAGGTGAATCTGGTAGCAAAAAGTGGATTAGGTACCAAATGTTGGTTGGAAAGTGAAATAGGCTAACCGATGTTGGTTAGGGAAAACCAACACTGGTTCATGAGTAACCAGTTGTCACTCATTGTAGAAAATGGATAGTGAGTGAAAAACAAGGTATAAGGTCAAATTTGATAGGTATGCCAAATCTAATGAGTTTTACAATGTTAATGGGAATGATAGTAGTGACAGGGACTATGAAAAGTGGAAGAAGATGAATAAATAGCAAGGATGAAGATGAATAAATGTCCCTTTGAGTAGGTTAACAAAAGGACCTGGAACCGATGCCGGTTGGGTATAACCAACGACGGTCAGAGGGTAATCGACGACGGTCACTAGGCCACTGACACCGGCCACTATGTGAAATCAAACAAGGATTACAAAATGGTGGTTGTGAATTAAAATATGATGTTGAATCGCACCCATAATCGAGAATGATGAGAATATGGCCAGCACACTCGGATGAAGCCGGAATACACCAACTATGATGAGGAGCGTGTAAGGATGAACAAGAAGAATGAAGAACTTGATCTTTCACCTCAAAACGCAAGCCAAGCAGAAACACTAAGAAAAATGTGATCCTAGGAGTGCCTTTTCTATTATGTTTATTAGCTTATGCTATTTAAGGACTACACATGAACTGTGAAATAGAGTTTTTTGGTGAGGATGGCTTCCTACGAAGAAGAAGATCTAAAAGGTGAGGTTTCAGGTATGTTATGGTGGGGGTGGGCATCGCTCTCTCGAAGTATTAATCGCTGAGACAAGATGATGGGGAGTACCTACCAATCCTTATATCAAAGTCGATCGTTGACAGCGCTTCCCAGGAAAGATGTTGTTTAAGAATATGTATTTGTTTTGAATTTGTGCAATTTGGCAAGACTCGAGAGAGAGAGAGAGAGAGAGAGAGAGAGAGAGAGAGAGAGAGAGAGATGCTTTCTACGATTTGTTTGTCAACCATCAGCGGGCATGACTTCCAGCGTATAGGTTGCCCACAATTAATGTGAGCTAATGCGATAAATCAGAATGCAATGCACTTATTTTTAAGCCCAAATTGAAGTGTGAAGTTGGATGACACAAAAGATGAAGAGGAAGAGGGATGCTCTTTCACTACAATGCAGAAAACATGAAGAAATGGTTCTTTTTAATTACACCAAAAGAAAGGTTTACTTTAGAGAAAATAGAAAGAAAAGGTGGGTTACCAAGGAAGAAAATTAATGTGTATGCTTTTCAGAAGGGAAACAAACACACAAATTTTCCTAGGAATGAATAAAATGCAAGGAACCCCGGATGGGTCCCACTGGGCATGCCAAAATGTTTCACCTAATTCTTAGACATTTCTTTGAAATATTGATGAAATAGATAGGGTAACGGGCGTAGGAGGAATACCTGTTCAAATGTTGGTTGATGGGTTGTTACATGCGTATGACTTATGAATCCACAGCTGGTTGTGAGAGCTTCCTTTTGGCTAGGAGGAACTACCTGTAATGAAAAGTAAGACCACCAAAAAGAGTTAAACAATATGTGCAGTGAACTGCCTAGCGTATGCTAGATCCGAGAAGTGTGATACTTCCTAGATGGCTGTCAGTCCACTGTTTTAAACAATTTAATGCGAATAATAAAGTAAATCCTATTATAATTTGAAATGATTTAGGTATCTCACATAAAACACAATAAGAAAGATCTAATCTAATAGGCTAGGTTAGAATAGGATCCGAAGGTCAAATAACTAGTTCTCGAATCTCTGCAGTCCGGCAGAGGTCTTGTAGGTAGGTCACCCGTGATTAAGGGTGATGTGGGAATTAGGTGGATAGGTCACTATTCTGGGTTGTATAGGAAAATACAGAGACCGATGCCGGTTAAGGGTAACCGATGGAGGTTGGGTGTAATCGGTGCCTTGCCATTACGTGGAAAACCTGGGAATGCCACAAATGAGTTTTAGGTCTCCTTTGTGATTGCACAAAGGATTTTAGTTGGTGGAATGAGGTATTTGGTATCTTGGGTGGGATTTAGCAAGGTTTTAATGGGTATATGGAGGGGGAGTGTTGAAGGAGGTCAATGGGTGGCTAGGTAAATAATATGTGATAATATAATGAAGAAATGAAATGAACCAAAGAAGTATAATGTTTTACTTACTTGGATTCTGGTCCTCGACGCCTGCGAGTGATGAATGGAGGTGTTGGTGAGAAGTTGAAGACTACTGAGGATCACCAAACGCTGGAAATCTTCTGCATGGGCTACATGTGTATTCCCTTTTGCTTGGTTGATCAAATGTTCCGGGGTGAAGATGGATGGTTGTTGGATGATTGCTAGATGCATGTGCAAGAGGAAATGTTTGATCTCCTTCCTTGCATGTGTGTTCTCGTGGAAACTTGCTCTAAAAGATTTGTTATCTCTCAGGAAAATTTCCAATGTTTTCCAACCTCGAAAATAAGGTTGTTTTGGGAGTTAAAAGGCGATCGATGGTGGTTCCGGCTTAACCGGCGACGATTAGGGGTAACCGGCGTCGGTCAAGGCGGGATTTCCTAGGTTTACTAAACTAGGGAGATCTTCATGATTTTCTCGATCTCGTGTCGTTAACCCCCCGGATTAAACTGGAAGCTTCTTGTAAGCATGCGGGAATGTGGTTAGAGGGAATGTAGGCATTGATTTTTAGGGTTTGGGTAAGTCTTAGTTAGTTATGACAACTTACTAAGAATAGGTCTTAGGGTGAGTTGGTTTGATGAGGTGTCTAGGTGAAGTGTATGTGTGGATATTATTTAAATTAAGATATTTAAATAATAAATATGGTGAGGATAATGAATTAATTTAATTAAATTAACTAAATTAATATTAGTGGGGTGAAGGGGGCCATGGCTAGGTGAATGTGATGAAGGGTACTTATTTGTCGAGGGACCAAAGGGGAGTGTGACCTAATTTTAGTGTCTACAGTTGTTTCTATATATAGGTTGAAAACAATACAATTTGAAAAGGTTGTTAATGTTGCTACAATTTCCTCCCAAAAGATAGGAATGACATGCCTGCTTTTACTAAAGGTGTTGTAAATTGATCTTACAATGGCAATACATGCCAAATAAACCATGCTAGAAATTTTTAGGTGCACAAAATAGAGGTGAGAATATTTGACATTTTTGAATACATGTTAAGGAAAACCTTCATGCAATAGTTGGACTAATAAAGATAATAAAAGAAATTGCCTGATAGTTTTCTTCACACTAAAATTTAATGTACTCCATTACAATACTTGAAAATAGAATGGAAGTAACGAGCATGATTTTATATTTTTAATTGCTTCTATTCCCAACATATTTATAACTAAGTATTGCACTTTAATAATTGTTTCCATGAAATATTGTTGCTTACTTCCACAAGTGAGGTACAAGAAACAAATTTTGTTAACAAACAATATTTTGGTTTAGCTTATTTAGAAACCACAAAACAAATGGATGCATGTTTAAATTGTTGTTTGGTTTGGAACAATTTTTTTGGAAAATAACTATTCTCTTCTTCTTGCCCTATGACTTTGTGGGTCTCGCAGGCCTCCTCTACACTTATGTAAAAAGGAAGAATCCAAACTACATTCTCTCACCTCTTCCCCACACTTTTCCAACCATTGAACTACCCTCTACCAAAACTACTATTTTACTTGCCTTGCCACCAGTACTCAGTTAGATTTCAAGATTTATGTCACTTTCTTTTCACCTACAGAGACTATTCAGTCTCCAACATAATGTATATGCATTGAAATTAATATATTTCCTTATCAAAACACCAACATTTTCTCAATATTTCCCCCTTTCCCATTCCCTCCATCCCTATCATTGTTTTTTGTTTTCAGCTTTTAATTCAACCCTTTCCAGATCATCCACTCCTTATTGCTCCACAATATTCCTTTTGGCGTTCACATTGCACTGCTCGCATGCGATTGCTAGTCATCTTCTTTATTGTTTGGGAGGAAAAATCAGATGTGTTGGGGTGTGACTCCGGCAGGCCTGGAATTTCAAATCATCTCCACCTGTCTAATCAAATTTTATTGACAGTTTAGTTTCATGTGACTGTAAATTCCAATTTCACCTACATTTTTTTAATGATTTCTTCCTATAGATTTGTATATTTTCATATATTTATGGAGAATTATTATTTAAAATGGACTGTTCTTTACATTTTCAACCAGTCATTCTCTACGGTTACCAAATTTAATTACCGGTAATATACGGCTAAAATCACAAAAAAACGGCCCACGGACTGTTAGTTTCCAGTTCCCTAATACATATGTTGAAAAGTAAGGAGGCGGCAGACATGTCAGTAGTCAGCAGGTACAATGGAGAAATTTTAAATATAAAGCATCGCAACCATAGCCATGATTACTAAAAAACGTGTGAAATCCAAATCAGAAAACGAGGGAAATCCATTGAAGTGTTTCTAAACGTGGGAAATCCAATTGAGGGTCTTTCATGGCATTTTGTATTATATAAAGGCTCAATGTAGCCTTGTTTCAATTACCCAGTCTCAGATTCAGTTCAGAGAGGTTGTCAAAGCTTGAATTGCCCAGTTACAGTTTCAGTTTATAAAGATGGAGAATGCAGGCTGGAAAGGCATAAATGTAAAGAGCCTTGATCCAGTCATGGTGAAGCCCTCCATTCCTCTGCCCAAAACTGCCCTGCAGCTCTCCACTGTTGACAACATGCTAGTGATAAGGTCAATCATTCATAACTCCTTGATTGTCTACAAGGCCTCTGATACAATTTCTGCAGATCCTGCACAAGTAATTCGGGAGGCTCTCTCCAAGGTGCTGGTGCATTATTTCCCTTTTGCTGGACGGCTCAGATATAAAGAAAATGGGGAACTAGAAGTGGATTGCACAGGGAGGGTGTTCCCTTTGTTGAAGCCATGGTCGACGGCAACCTTTCAGTGTTGGGAGATTTGGATGACCCCAACCCTTCATATGGAGACTTACTTTTTGCTCTTCCCTGAACACAGATATTGTGGATCATCATCTTCTGGTTGTTCAGGTAATATTTTTAGCAGTTCAATGTTTAGTATTTTTATTTGTTATGATGTCTCTGCAAATGGTGTCATTCATATCTCCACTGTCATCATGTAGGTAACACGATTTGCGTGTGGGGGTTTTGTTGTGGGAGTGAGTTTTCACCATAGTATATGTGATGGACGAGGAGCTGGTCAATTTCTACATGCTCTTGCAGAGATGGCCAGGGGCGAAGATAAGCTCTCATGCGAACCAATATGGAATAGAGATCTGCTGAAGTCTGAAGATCTTACACATCTCCAATTTTATCACTTGTATTCGCTACGCCCTTTAGTCACAGCTGAGGAATGGATTCCTACCTCTCTTGTTATAAACCTTGACACAATAACACGTATAAAACAGTCTATTATGGAAGAATATAAAGAAGTTTGCTCTGCATTTGAAATTGTGGCAGCATTGACTTGGCAAGCGAATACGAAGGTTCTTCAAATTCCACATACTCAGAATGTGAAGCTTATCTTTGCTGTCGATGTAAGGAAATCATTTGATCCTCCATTTCCAACTGGATACTATGGTAATGCTATTGGTTTTGCATGTGCAATGGATAATGTCCAAGACCTCCTAAACGGATCTCTTTTCCACATTATAAATATTATAAAGAAATCAAAGACATCTTTAATCAAACAAGATTCAAGGTCAAGCATCTTGGAGAACCCATCTCCATTAGATGTGAATTCTGGACAAGAAAATGTAGTTGCATTAACCGATTTGAGGCGATTGGGATTTCATGAAGTGGATTTTGGGTGGGGAGAGGCAGTGAATGTAAAACCCGTACAACGGATGATAAATGGGATAGTTATACCAAATGTTTTTCTCTTCCTACGACCTTCCAAAAACATGCCTGAAGGAATCAAGATATTAATGTTGATGACCTCATCAATGGTGAAATCATTTCAATTTGAAATAGAAAACATGATAAACAAATATACCACCATAGTGTGAGCTTGTAACTCGAGCCTTCTGTTTTCTAAATATATATTTGAAATAAAAGGTTTTGATAGAAGTACTAAACTTGTAAGTATAGATATAATTTTTCAAAATTATAAACCTTCACGATAGAAGGAGAGTAATTATTGTTTAATTGTTGCATGTTATCTAAAAACAATTTCTTTATTTTAGGAACCTAATAACAAGAATTCATGTAGCATTTCATTGTTTATTAAAATATATTTATTTATTTGATTTTTCTAAAAATAATGATTTAATTTTTGATTGGCTGTAATATTTTCATAGCCATTTTAGAATTTTTATATTAAAAAATCAGAAAGTTTGAAATATTTTACTTTCCTATAGTTTTAAACATGAATACAAAATATGGGCACCCAACATTGAATACTACAATTTGGCATTGAATACACTTGTGGCTGCACTGATTTTAATGACCGTCCAGATCATTTTAAAATCCCCGAATTTCTAAGAAATTAAATCCTCCAATGTGCTTTTTACTCGTTTTCTGACTGCACTGATAACTTCATCCTTCCTTGCTTACCTCCTTAATATTACAGGTTTTCAAACTGCACTTAAAATCTTGGCATTTTTAACTATTTCCACGTTGTTTTCTTTTATTAATGCGGGTTTGAATCTTTTCAATCTCTGCTTTTCCTTGTTATATTGTATAGGCATCTACAATATGTTGCAGGTTTTAATGCATTGCCTCCATATGGCGCATATGTTGCTTGTGAAAACCTTGTCTTTTCTCTGAATTTTTATTTTGCTTCAAATCATCATACAGCTGCTTCAAATCATAGACTTTCAAGAATACCATGTTTTGTATATCAGTATCCCTTACCTCCAATTTCTTTTGCATTTTCAAAACTCTCTAAACCATGGTGGGGGCTATCAGTAATTCCTTTCAAAATAGGCGAGACTCCAAGCAGAAGACGGTCCAACTTATGGAAAGTAACCACACCATTTGAAGTATTTTGCAGTGTCTCTGCAGATATTTTTGCACACCAACCGTTCAATTTCTCAGTTGCTGTCATAATTTCGATTCCCGCACATTGTGGAGATGCCATTTGATTTTTTTTGCAACATCTAACACTTTCTCACAGTGACTTGGTTCCTATAGAATCTTTAGTGCTGTGATTGGAGGATAAAAAGATGCCATGCATATCTAAGAGAGGCTCGTATGGAAGCATTGTACTCTCCTTCTTGGAAGCAAAAATCTCCTTCCCATCACTTTGCTTTTCCATTTTGCCACCAGCCGCTTCAGCATTACCATGCAATGGTCCTTTGACTAAGTTTATCATTATCATGTTTTTAAATATCAATCCAATTATCCACCCAAGAATCGTCAGGGTGATATTGCCTAAAGATGCATATTTCAACCAGCATATGATATATAGATTGTATACACTCACAATCATTACAGAAAAAATGCATGATCGGAATTTTAAGCCTTCCAAAGTTCAACACAAGGAAACAATATATCCTTAGGTTTTCAGTTTTGAACATCTCAAATTTTACTTTACACCCTCTGGTATAAGTAATAATATGCATGAAATTAAACAAAAAAAATAGATAATAGAAGGGAGATTTGTGCCACGAAAACTATATAAAATGTTATAGATGTTGGTTTCTTGACAACCTGCATAGTCATTGCGTGAAGATATCTAATTGTAACATATAAAATTGCATTTGTTTCCACAACTAAATTTCCCAATCAACCAACATTGGTGAAAAACATTGTCAGCTATTGTTACTCCTTATAATTCTCTCCTCCAGTTTGCCTGCTTCAACAGGATATGTCATTCATGGCCTTGTTATTAACTACCTTTAAATCCACTTTTATGACATAATTTTCCTTTGTAGGATCCAAATTGTAGAGAACACTACTATATTATTAACATATTTTCATGAACTCATTTATAAACACATTATTTATTTTACACTAATAAATGTTTTTGTATTCATTTACCACAAACACTCATGGATGATGTTGGTATGAATAAACAATTATTTTTCTACATGTAAATCCAAATGAATGGATCCATAGTAACTACCTACTATTATTTGTTAACAATAAAACTGAATTCAGAATTTGATTTAATAAAGCACTTATTAAATACAATTATTAGCAATGTAATACTGAACTAATAAATCCTTCTATACACCTATCGGCTTCTCACAAACACCTATACATACTTTTGCTAGTTATCTACAATTTTGCATCACGTCACATTTTTATTCACTAAAAATGTAATCTAATTTGTCCTTCCTAGTCTTGGTAATGTAGCCAACTTTAAGACATACTCATTACTCGCAAATATCTTAATCTTCTAAATCTTCATTATTCAATCATGGATTACAATGCTTCATAAATAGGAAAACAACTCACAACTTGAGTTGCCCATCAAACTCTAACTAAATTTGACTAAATCTACTCTAGATGGCGAAGTTTATTATTTTTAGAAGTTTACAAGAACCTGCTATTCTTAGTAAGTTTGCATGCTTATTCGTACGGGCACAAAAATTGTCACGCATCTTCTACATGTCTAAATTAGATAAATTGCCAACTTTCTAACCTACCATACATTCAAGAGACTAAAATTAACTAATGCCCTAAAATAGGAAAAAACCGAACTACAACTTAAATCCTAAATTTCGTCCCTAGATGGCAGATTTCGGGCCCGAAAATGTGCCAAAACATGATCTAACTGGCATAGCGGGTTGACTGGTGCATTCGCCTCGTACATAACAGTGGTTTTAAAAACCAGACTCAAAAAAAACGCTGAACACAAGTTATGACATTTTCAAGTTCCTACTAAAATTAGTGCATCACTTAGAGAAATATTTTGGTAAACAAAGATCACTGATCAATATAAAATGGAACATCAACTTAATGTTATTAGTTTTACCATCCAATGTTGATAAACTAGTCTTCCCTCTTTCCATAGATTCAAATTCAGGTATACATATAATACAAATTTTAAGCAATGATGCTCTTATTTTTCAGTGCTCTCTCACCCATATCTTCTAACATTTTTTTTTGTTTGTTTGTTGGGGAGAAACAAACCAAAATAAACTTTGAAGATTTCATGATGTGTATTGTGTCTGTATGAAGTGACTAGGCTATTTTTTATTTATTTTTAGCATGCACTATTGTTATAATCCACTTAGACATTACTCTTATTCTTTTTTAATTTTTATTTTAGCAAATTGTTAACCTGCTTTACTATAGGATTGGAACTTAGGTGATCATACACAATTATAAGCTAAAAATTTAGATAACTATATAACATTTAACAGATACCTTAACTAAAACTTATTTGTATATGTAGGAAGAAATCATAAAAGTGGTTTACAAAATATTAAAAATTATAACATTTTGGAAGAGCTACAATATTAATACATTTTGACGTGGCAAAGACCAATAATTTGAAATTCAAAGTCCGCTTCTCAATTAGTTCATTTTTTTGTTTTTGGGATGCTTATGGTGGTGTTATCTATTGCAAAGCAATGAGACGTTCATATACTTGTCTATGTATTCAACATGTCTTGTTTTCAATGCTTATGGTGGTGCTATCTATTGCAAAAGTATCGAATATTATTGTTCCAATCTTTTCATAATCTTCATTTACACTTTTGTTATGCTCCTTAATGAAGTTATTTTTTTGAATTGTTAAATGATGGCATGTGTCATCCATCCATAAAATGAAGTCCAATAGAGATTTTACATCTTGTAATGGTTGAATAATATAAAAACCTTATTGGTAAACATATTTTTCTAAAATACATGATGTTGACAAATGATCAAATCTCTTACCAAGCACTCGACAAGAAACACTTTTGCAAAACTAAAACAAACACTTAAATCCTTGCATCACTAGTCCTTTAGATCATTCCACTTGAAATGTCATTTCGTTCATCTTTGTTCTCAAGTTTAACCCCTACTTCAACAAGATACACCATTCATGGCCTTGTTAAATTATTTTTAATTTTTCTTTTGTTTATTATTAAATAATGGCAGCTAGACAAATAATAACTAAAATTTACATATTAAAAATAAAATAAAATTTAATTTCTTATTATTTTCTAAATAAAATATATAATTAAGTTATATAATATTATTTTCAATGTTATAAAAAAATTGTTTTTAATTAAGCTCTCACTACCTTATAAAATTATTAGTGCTATTCTTCACTCATGTTATCTTGATATAAATATTAATGGTACTTATAAAACTAAAATTTTAGCTTTTAAATTGCATTTTATCTTTATATGTATATTATGTATTTGTAAAAAGTAAAATAATAAAATTACACTTAGTGGTTAAGATAAAATTAGATTAGATTCAAAATAAAGACAACACTAAAATGTGTTATGTATTTTTCTTATTATTTAGGATGCATCTCCATTCTTTGTTCTTTTAGTGTAAATTTTAGGACTAGTGGTTATCTTGTGTAAGCCTAATCTTAGGCATTGCTAGTAAATAAAAAAGAGCTGGAATGTTAGTAATCTCATTCAGTTGCAAATTTTATTTTGAAGGATTATTAATCACACATTTGTACATTCACATTGACTTACATTCATGCTCATTCAAGTTCTTGATTACCTACAATTTTTTAAGTGGGTCTTCATAGAATTGTAGAATTTTGAAATTAATTTCAAAAGGATTCAAAATTAATTTAAATTTGTGTATATGGTTTGTCTTCCTCATTGATGGTCTCTTATGTTTAATTAATTGGATATGAATTATATAAATTTCATAATATGGGATGCCTACAAACCTTATTTTTCACTCTTATTAATGATTTCTCTCTCGTAGGTTATTGGTATATTAAACTCCTTGAGTGTGTACCTTAAGAGGCACATCACTAGTGGGGTTGGGTTGGTTGGTGGTACATGGCAAGAGAGTCGACATGGCATTTCCCTAGCTTGTTGTAACATGTCTTCCTTATTATCTCATTATCTCCTCTTAATGACCACTTGATATCCTTAGTATAACCACCTTGACATAAATTACCTCCTATTATTTTACACCAATAATATTATATCTCCATATGAGTATTAAGGTTATGGAATGTAGTACATAATATTTATCTTTCATTTATTATTTTTTAATATTTATTTGACTAACTTAGAATGACATGATGTGACCACATGTAGTTATGCCCATAAATATGGATGAATAAGACTCTCTCAAATCATTACAAGATATATTATTGAATAATTTATTTCTGAATTATAGAGGCTTCCCCTAAATAGTTTATACTTAAGTATAATGTTAAAAATATCATAACAAATAGTATCATGAGAGCATTGATTTTGGAAAAAATTGTTTCCACTATATATCATAAATCATTATAAATGTATTGGGTTAAGTGTGGGAATTGGGGATTCAAAATGGGGTCTTAAGTGAATGTTTAAAAAGAAGTAGAAACCTTAACTTGTAGGAATTATATGAGATGGCTACACTTTGAAGATGTTATAAGAATATGAATTGTAGTATTTTGAGTGTAGTTTCAAAACTACTAATTTTGTTTTCAAAAAACATAGTAGATAGTTGATCATGCACCCCCAACATTTTTTTAGCATTGTTTAATATTATTATAAACCCTTTGCTAGAAAGTTAGATAAGATCATCTAGTTTAATTAGACACTTGTTTTAATTAAAAAATAGTGAGTATATATTATTATTGTTTTTCCATGTAAAAAAACACTAAAATTTGATAAATAATGGATAGTTGACCAGGGCCCCCTCCCCAACTACCTCAAAAATATCATTTTTTTAATGTGTATAAAATTAGTCCTGGTTTGGGACTATATTATTTTATTCGATTTGGTTGAATCAAAAATAGATACATAAAGAAAAAGAGACGTGTATAAGTACAACAAATTGAGGTAAACAAAGATATATAGTTTGAAATTAATATAGTTGGAAACCTTATAATAGTAAAAAAATAGACAAATCATATATTGAGAAAGAGGAAAGTTTTTTTGGCGTCGTACTCATCTTTTAACAAATGTCTCGATTATTTTTATAGAAGTTATCTTGGAGGAAGAGGGATTTGAGCATTTTCAATCCAAAAATGCAGTTGGGTTTGTTTTAACAGGTTCGGGCCTTAGGCTCAAGAATCCAAGCCATTTAGGGCCTTGAGGCATTCATCTTAGATGTATAAAATAAGAAGCGCATATGCACTATAGCACATACACACTCCTTTAATTAAGTATAGTACACACCCATCAACATCCCAATTTGGTTTTTGTGTGAATTTTGCCCCCACACAATTTTTTTGTATCATTGTACACATTCATGCACAATTTTTTATAATTTGAAGTTTCCCCACCCCCATTATCTATCCTGGACTCGTCATGATGGATTAAAAACAAAGTAAAAATAAGAAAAAGATGATAAAGAAAACATCAGAGAAATTATAAGTGATAATCATAAACAAAGTGGAATAAATACGAAGAATTTGTGGAGAGCAAGGTACACCTACTAATTTGAATGCACCAACCATTTTATACAAAGATGATTTCATAAATAATGATGATGAAATAAGTAACAAGAACGAAGTGAATATTTATGTTGAAATGATTATTAATAATGAATTAAATAATGATGTTGATATGAATAATGATAATGAATCTTTACATCGAATCCAACTCACAATTCTAAAATTTACATGGAGAGACCAAATGATGAAAGTGACCCTATTAATGAATATTTACCACTAAGAACACTTCCTTTCATTTGTTGTTCAATATCCATGCACTTAATTGCAATCAATGAAAACATTCTAAAGCTAATGCTTGACAAAATGCTAACTAAAATTTGAGAAGAAAGGGTATGGAAATTTGAAATAAATACTTTAATAATGTAACTAATACTCAAAGATGTCAATTTCTTGTTACACTAATGAAATTAATTAATATGAGACCTATAATGAAGACCTTAGGACTAAGAATATCTAATATTGATGGTAAAAATGAGGCAATTGTTGAAAATCTATATAAAACATACCATATTGTAGGAGTGAACAAACACACCAAAGATAGTAATGTTAACCAACACACTTACTATGTGTATTGTTATCCGATTTTTCCCCTTAGAAAAAATTGGACTCATATAGATAAAATAGCTTGATCAATTCGACCACGGGAGCTCACATTTTGGGCTCGAGCTAAGTGAGTCAAGTGATGTGAAAGCATTCGGATTCAAGCAGAAAAAAATTCTAAATCGTTGGGCTCAAAAGGACTGAAGGACATCAAAGTCCAAAGTGTGAAATTCGACTTCCGAGTTGAAAGCAGTGGTCGAGCGATGAATAGTACCATGCGGGGAGGGAAAAAATGTCCAAAACCCGAAGTCTGAAATTCAGACTTTGGGATTTCAGGATTTCAAAGATATGTGAAGACCAAAGGAATGAGAACCCCGAAATCCCAAAACCCGAACCCTCGAAACCCTTGAAATCCCAAAATCCTAACCCCTAAAATCTCGAAACCCAAACCCTAAACCCCCTGAAATCCCGAAACCCAACCCCCAAAACCTAAAATCCTCGAAAATACAAAGGTCTAAAGCCCGAAGTCCAAATTTCAGACTTCAAGGTTTTGGAATTTCAGAATGTTGAAGCCCCAGTACACACAAAATCATAGCTTGAAGCCCAAAACTTGAAGTCCAAATTTCATACTTCGTGGTTTCGACATTTCAGAGGTTTCATGAGCTCGAAAATATGAATAGTGAAAGTGACCTCCGAAGTCAAAATACCCGAAGCTCCGAATCCCGAAAGTCTTAAATTTTGGATTTTGGAGGGTGCTATGCAGGTTCGAGTTAGAAAATGCAAGACCAACCACTTGCATTTATTACAAAATGGCACCCTCATCTTCAAATGGCCATAACTTTTGACTAGAGAGCTCATATTTGTACAAAATAGAACTTTTGGAAAGCTCTCAGTGTCCTCTACAAAAATGATTGGTTTTTTAATTTTAGTGAGACTAAGTATTTCAAAATGGGGAAATACAATCCGCCATTTTAGAGGAATGTTTCCAAATTTCTCACCTACCAAAATGATGAAGATATGGGCTTCCTTTCTTCCCCAACAAGACAAAGTACATGGAGGCATGTAGGGTTTTGTAGTGGCGCCCATTATTATCAGTAGGTGATTTTAATGCATTTTTGGGTGGTTGAAGAAATATTTTGAATTCCTCTCTCCCTTCTCTCATTCTTCCTATATATTGTAAGGAGGGGCTCATTTTAAAAGGTTGGAAAACTTGTATATGCCCCTCCCTTATTTCTTGTCTGTAAGAGATTTGTGGAGATTTCAAACCTCCCTATTGAACATTGTAATGCAAAATATGTTCCTTTGGCCCTAAATGTGATGTATTGTATCAACTTTGAGAGCAATAAAATTAGATCTGTGGATGCTTCAAACCCTCTTCTGTGTTATATTGCAACTTTATGATCTTTCATTGCATGCAAGGTTATTGTGTATTGTGTTTTTTTCATTACAAGGTTTTGGTAGTGCTTGTGTTTATTGTGTAGGTTGTTCAACATCCTTCTTGGTGCATCACCTTCCCTTAGAGTAGGTTTTAATTTTCATGCATTTTCTCTAACTCTGTCTCCTTGGGAAAACATTAGATTAGGGTTATATCTACAACTCTCTGCACTTTGGAGTAGTTGGCACTAGGTTAGGATAGGAATCCGGCCTTCTTTGGAGGGTTATCCCGATTGCAAAGTCCCACACTTTGGGATAACTCCATGTTTGAAAATCACACTGATTGCCTCAACCATTCACTTGTGAGAAATCATGGATACTATGATTTCACCATAACATGTATAGTAACCGATATAAAACACTCGATAATTTTTTTATTACAAAAATAACTAGAACCTTGAAAATAAATAGAAAAATACTAATGAAATAAATTGGGAAACATAAGAGTCTTAAATCATCCAATAACATCTGAATAATGGGAATTCTCTAGTAGAATCCAACATAAAGACAATGATACATCTAATACTCTTAAAAAATTACTTGTAAACTTTTGGAATAAGAGCATAAGGGTTTCACCAAAAAGAGATATGATAAAAAGAAGAGTTGGTTCTTGTAATTGTGAACCATATGCAAAACATTTCTGATTTATGACCCAAAACAATTGATCTCTATGTTTAAAAAGGAAAATCAAGAAATTGCCATTAGTAAGAGTTTTTTCAAATGACCAAACACTTCTATGTCAAAATCAATCACTCATGTACCACCTGTTTTTACATGCATCATATTGAATTTTTAATGCGTTGTGAATTTTTTCATCATGTACATTTTGTTTTGAATACTGAAAATATTTTACAAAATTAAAAATTAAATTTCCCACCAAAATTAGTAAGGGAATTCATTCCTACCATTATTTTTGAATGAGAACATTTGGACAATTTTATTATAACAAAGCATGTTTGGATGTAACTTTTTACATATATGGTGTATTACCAAAATTTAAAATTTGTATTTATGAAGAGAGTCCACATGCAATCAAAAAATAATTAGTTGGTCTTAATAAGTAAAAATATGTGACATATCAATAAAAAAGATGGAAAATAGTCTAAAAGCTATGAGAATGTTACAAAACAAATACATGCATCAAAATATAAGGTCAAATTCATAGAGAAAATTGTTTATGAGTATGCAAGGCCTGCACATATATAGTGATGATTGGATAAACAATTCACGTTAAGAAAGGATACATTCCCATTTAGAACCATTGTTTTAGCAATGACTTCACAAAGAATTGCTCATTACAAATTTCACAAATGGAGGTCCGATCACATTACTACAACTCAATGCAAGTTTTTATTTTCATGCATATAACATTCGCATTCCCTTAGGTAAAAATTAAGATTGAAAAATAATATGACAAAGGCCATTTCTACATCGAATGATCAAACGAATACTAATTTTTTTGCAAGGGTGTTTTCAATTATTCTATGTGAAGTTAGTTGAAAAGAACATTATTTTTAATCAACATTATATTTGGTCATAAAACTACATGTCATAATTTAAGAATATATGGATGTTCTATTACCTAAACAGATGCATGTGACCACATATGTATAAAAAATTGGAGTTTCATAACTAAGGTAGGACATGGAAAATGAGAACATGTGTGAAAATATTCCTTACAAGATCGTAATTGAAATTCGTAGGTGGTATTAATTTCACGCTTGTAAAAATAATGTTGAATGGTGCAACAAGAATATAAGCCATGGTTCTTAAGAAATTTTGATTGTTCATATATATTTATGGTTGATAGAGGAACAACATTTGGCAAGCTATGAATATTTTATGATAGTTATAAGATCAAGTAAATTACGCTCATTTCATACCTCAAACAAAATTTCTTGGACTATTCATATGTGGTGCATTACATGTTTTTGTATATCATGCATTAATTTTGTTTGGATTGATTGTGAGTCAAAACAATTGGGTAGTCGAATGGAGTTATAGACCTCTATTTATGTTTGAAACATATACCTATTCCACGAGTATTATAAGGGTAAGTGCATGGAAATGTGGGACCAAATGGGGGTCAAGTGGGCACATTTTCCTGAAATCAGAAAAAATTGAACTTCATCTAATAATTTGGCATGCATATGCTCAAAATTTGACAATGTGATAAGAATAAGAAACGTAGCGCGAGGAATCTAGTTTCTAAATTGCTATTTTTTTTTAAATGTTGAAGATTAAGAAGGTCAAATATGGTGTGTAAAAAAATTTATGTCTATTTTTGTGTCAAAAATATATAACAACCTATTGTGTGTGCGCCCCCACCCCCCCACCCCCACCCCCAACATTTTTTGAGTTCTATAAATTATTTTATAAATCCCTTTAGTAGAAAGTTAGCTAAGACCATGTATGAGGTCCCATCATAATTTTTCGATGAATAAATATATTTTTACTAATTTTCAAAGTGCATACATCCTAAAAATGAAATATTTGTGTGTACATCGCCGTAACTTTGAGAAAAATAGTCAATTTTTTTGTTTTTTTAATGCGTGTAGAATGGAGTTTAGATTAAACCTTTTTAAAAATTTGGATGAAAAAATCATAAATTGTGTACAAAAACATATACATATGTTTTGGCAAGAAAATAAGGCACTAGTAAAAGAAATTAAGGATGAAAGTCTTAAACTAATCGGATTTTAGAAAGAAGTATATTATCACAAAGGTAAAACCGAGCTTGACGTCATAGTATAATTTTTTTGGAATATTGTTTTATAACACATGAGAAATTGGGGTGTACACATGAGATTTTGATGTTTTTTTATAAAACACGGATTTATTCATGGATTACACAGCCAAACCTCCAGGTTTGGATATCCTACAAAAATCCAAGCCTATGGATTGGGAATTTTAAATCCATAGAAGATGAAAAGCACGCGCATGCGCTATAACATGAGTGTGTTCTTGTTTGCAATGTTGTATATGTGCATTTGGGAGGTATATATTTACAAAATAATTTTTTTAATGTTTTCATTTATTAATTTTTATACTTTATTATTCTTATACTTTAAATTTATTTTAGTAATTATAAGAAATTAAGGTCACTCTGCACCTTATGGAACTAGTCTCACAGTTCCATGAGTCACGATTTAGGAGAGTTTTTATAATCTAATGTTGTTAGTACATAGGTATTTTTCAGGATTTTAGCATTTAGCCTAAAGATTTTAGGGTTTAAATTCTACAATCATTGTCTATTTTAGGAAATAATATAGTCATTGTTTAGGCTTTGGGGCCTTTTGGATTTTTTACTTGACTTTTGTAGTAGTGTTAGATGTGTCAAAATTAACAGATCATCAAAATTAACAAGTGTTTTATGGATGAAATCAAGGAAAATGTTTAAACAAATATCAAATTTAAACCCTACTTGCAATAGTAGGTGCATGGCTGGAATGTAAAAGGTATGTTAAGTGGAAAGTGAAGGAGAGTTTGTCTTATCAAATTATATGCTTATTTTTCATGCATCGCATGTCATGTGCCTTTGTCCTCCATTCCTCCCCATATTTTTCAAATTAATCCTTAATTCTCATACTATTCATATCATCAATATGCAATGTGATTTTCTTGGTTATGATTTTTCCCCCAAGGAATGTTGTGAATAGGGAAACCAATGGAAATGGTGCTCATTCTTTCCCTTGAAAGGGTGTCACTCACACTATCCTTTTTTCACATTTTAAGGGAATAATTTTAATGCTTTTCTACATATTTATATATGTTATTGGGTGGTGAAAATGTTTACATGCATTTTTCTTAAATCTTTGAGTAACACAGATTTGATTTTGTAAATATATCAATATCAAATTCTTCCTTTAGTTAACGCATGATGACTAAAAAGTATCCAAACCTTCAAATTCAACTCAAGGAATGATCCTAAAATCATCTAATCCTTCAAAATATTCAAATGGAATGATCTTGACCCTATTTGTTTAACTCCATGTCAAATATATAGAAATATTTATACCCTAACCTACATGATTTAAAAAGACATCATTCTCACTATTACACTACAAAGTCCTTTTGATAGAACACTCTATTTTCTTAATTCTATTGTATGCACTAGATATCCATCTAACATGTCCACCATCCTCAAAACCATCATCTTTGTTGCCTACACCAACCATAGACCTTTTCACCCGTGTATCCACCGCATCTAGGATCGTGTTCCTATACGTGAAGCCTTAAAAACTATCAAACTAATTACATCGAAGGCACTGTATAAGTTGGATTGAGGTTGGTTGATTTCGACAAGTTAACTTTTCCAACCATTTCAACGACATAATATTTTTGTCTATTTCATTGTATACTACATGTGTTATCTAGTTCAGGGTTTATATACCTCTTGTTGTCACTTCCATACTTTACCCTTATGTTGTGCATCTCACTATCACCTCTTTGCAAGCCCACATTAAGATCCAACATGCTTGATGTTCATCTACTTATCACTCATATCAAAAGCACTATAAGGGCTCAATTATCCATCATTGTTCATGCATCACATATTTTCTTACAATTTCATGAATTTACAACCTAAAAAGAGGAAACATAGTGCTACAATAAACATGCATTATGGTTGGGTTTCAAATGTGGAACACATTGGATTTTCCATGTTTTTATTTTGGCCTATATAAGTGCAAATTATAGTCACATGAATAATGCAAGCGAGATCAACACGCTAAAGTGGAACAAGAATAACATATATTATTTGGTTAGGAGGCTAAGTGCATGGAAATGGGAGGCCAAAAGGGGGTAAAAAAGGGGTGCCTTTTTCTAAAATCAGCAAAAACTGAACTTCATCTAATAATTCAGCATGCATATGCTCAAAATTTGACAAAGTGATTAGAATGAGTATAATAGATCTCGCAATCTAGTTTCTAAACTACTATTTATTTTAAATGGTGTAGATTAAGAGGGTCAAATGTGGTGCACACACAAAGTATGTTTATTTTTGTGTCAAAAAGATAAAAACCTATTGTGTGTCAAAAATATTTTAGAAAGAAGCATATCGTCACCAAGATAAAACCGAGCTTGACATCGTAGTATAATGTTTTTTGGAATATTACGTTATAACACATTTAATATTGGGGTGTACACATGATATTTTGATGTTTTCTTGCAAAACATGAATCCATTCATGGATTGCACAGTCCAAGGCTTAGGGTGGGAGATCCAAGGCAAATCCAAGCCTCATGGGTTGGGATTTTCAAATCAAAATAAGGTGGAACATGTTCATGCTATAACCCAAGCACTTTTCTATTTGCTATGTGGTCACTCTGCACCTTATGTAACTAGTCTCATAACTCCTTATACTTTATAGTCTCACAAATCCTTATAATTTTTCATTTATTAGTCTTTATAATTTATTATTTCTTATACTTTAAATTTATTTTAATAAATATAAGAAATTAGGGTCACTCTGCACCTTGTGTAACTAGTCTCGCAGCTCCATCCGTCATGGTTTAGAAGATAGTTTTTCATATTCTAAACTGGTCAATACATAGGTATTTTTCAGGATTTCAACATTTAGCCTAAAGAATTTAGGGTTTAAATTCTACAATCGATGTCTATTATGGGAAAGAATATAGTCATTGTTTAGGTTTTGGGGCCTTTTAGATTGTTTACTAACATTTTTAGGAGTGTTAGATGTGTTAAAACTATATTTTTAGGAGTGTTAGGAGAGCTTCATCAAGATTCAAATCATGAAGGGAATGGTCATCAAGAGCATGATAAGAGAAGCTCACCATGCTTGATGGTGGAAATCATCTTAGGCTCACAAACAATGCATATTTTATGAGAGTGTTTCTAAACACTTAATCAATTCTTGGTAATGGACACATCTTACAAGTCATGGAGGTGGAATTTGCAGTGTTTCAGTACAATGTGGAGGTCAAGAACATGGAATTCATTCTCGAAATTCCTCCAAGTTTCATTTAGGGATCAATCCTTCTATCAGGAGGAGGAAACCTATCTCCATGAGGAGAAATTAAGAAAGAGGGTGTGTAGACATCATAATCATGTTTCCACTCAGGTGACATCTTGGGAAAGGAGGTGATTTATGAGATTAAGAAGAGACCATCATGTTCAAAGGTGAAAAGTGAGGCTTAATGAGTGAATTGATGATCATCATATCCTGACTCTACCATTGTGTCCAAATCTCTTCGAGAAACAAATCAAAATGAGCTAGTCAAGCTAGTGAGGCATCCAATACCATCATGTGTGAAGGATCAAGAAGTCACCTATTCTCATGAGAGGGATATGATAAATAAGTGTATGAGCATCCTACATTTGATTCCATTCAAGGATGATTTTGAAAACTGGAAGGGTAAGAGGATAACCCAAAAATGCAAAACTTAAACCATGAAAACCAAGCCATAATGTGTTCAATATTTCTCCCAAATCTTCTTGAATCCCTCTTTGAGCCCACCTGCCTCTTATGTCATGATCACCTTGTCCTTAAAGGTATTCCTAATGCATTGGGTGAACATGTATAAGTTTGCAAAAAGGTTTTAAAAGGTCCATTATTCCATTCATTGAAGTGCAATAAAATACTAATTCATTGGAAAGCCTAAAAAGCCAATTTTGGTCATTTCGGAACTTGTGTGCATCCTCTATGAGTGTTATGAAAAGGTATTAAGTATCTAAAGGTGGTATTTTAAAGTCTTGAAGGTTTTGGAAGAAGTTTAGGAAGATTTAGGAAAGTTTTGATCATTAAGGGATAGTATGTTCAACAATGAGCTTTTAGAGTATTCAATTGAAAAGGGTTCATCTGCTTCTTCATAGGCATAACATTCAAAGAGAGTCATCACAATTTGATGCCTTTCATCTACTAATATTTTTAAGGAGGGAAATGCTAGATATCCAAGAACAATTCGGTATAAAGAAATGTTACCCAATACAACTATCTCCTTTTTCTATAGCTTGTGAAATATTTGGAGCTCCAAGAGTGTTATAAATTGAGAATAAAAAGTCCAATGGTATTTCTAGGTCTGATGGATTAGGATACCAAGAAAATTTGATCATTTTTTACACTCTTTTGAATAATTCTTTCATTTTTATAGTTTAGACTCCAATGTTGAACATCTATGTGGCAATGACCATATCTGTCATGAGAAATGTGAAGTTTCTGGAGTATGTGTAATCCTTACCGAGTTAGTGAGAAAATAGGAACTTTCAAGGAAGAATAGGTTCTTTTGAATATGAACATGTATCAAAGTGAATCATGAATGTGAATATGAGCATGTGGTTATTTTTTCCAGCTTCCAATGGGTCATCCTGGCTTGCATAATACCATACATGGAAATATGAGAAATGTGAAATTTGTTTTAGAGTGTGAAGAAATTGACATTCAATAGCGCAATTATATGTGGGGAGAAACATGTTTGGAAGAGATGTGTAATATATGAGGTTTTCTAATCCTTGTAGTACAAAATATCAAGAGCAATTTTCACTTTGTAATCACTACTGTAGACTAGAGGAATTTTAAACAATGTTTAGGTTTCCTTGTGTTTGTCATTCCCTCCTAGTCGATTTGTCAATAAAACTAAAGTATATGATTCCTTTGGTCCCTCGACAAATAAGCACCCTTCATCACATTCACCTAGCCATGGCCCCCTTCACCTCACTAATATTAATTTAATTAATTTAATTAAATTAATTCATTATCCTCACCATATTTATTATTTAAATATCTTAATTTAAATAATATCCACACATACACTTCACCTAGACACCTCATCAAGCCAACTCACCCTAAGACCTATTCTTAGTAAGTTGCCATAACTAACTAAGACTTACCAAAACCCTAAAAATCAATGCCTACATTCTCTCTAACCACATTCCCGCATGCTTACAAGAAGCTTCTAGTTTAATCCACGGGTTAATGACACAAGATCTCGAGAAAATCAAGAGGATCTCCTAGTTTAGTAAACCTAGGAAATCCCACCTTGACCGACAGTTAGGTTAGCCTAACCATCACCGGTTAGGCCGGAACCACCGTCGGTTACCCTTTTAACCCCCAAAACAACCTTATTTTCAAGGTTGGAAAAGATTGGAAAAATTTGGCAAACATTGAGATCTTCCTGAGAGATATCACATCTTCTGAGATCGAATTCCAGCGAGAACACACATGCAAGGAAGGAGATCAAGTATTTTCTCCTGCACAGCCACCCCAACAATGATTTGATCTAACCAAGCAAAGAGGAATGCACATGCAGCCCATGCAAAAGCTCTCCTACGATTGGTGATCACCTGCAGCCTTCAACCTCTTACCAGCACCCCCATCCCTCACTCACAGTGTCCAGGACCAGAATCCAAGTAAGTAAAACATTCTACTTCTCTGGTTCACTTCATTTTGTCATTATATTATCACCTATTGTTTACCTAGCCACCCATTGACCTCCTTCAACATTCCCCCTCCATATACCCATTAAAACCTCACCAAATCCCTCCCAAATCACCCAATACCTCATCCCGACCAACCAAAATCCTTTGTGCAATCACAAAGGAGACCCCAAACCCATTTTGTGGCATCCCCAGAACTCCACAGTAACTGGCACCGGTTACGCCTAACCATCATCGTCACCCTTAACCGGCATCGGTTACTGTATGTGCTCATACAACCTAGAACAGGGACCTATCCACCTAATTTTACATCCCCTTAATCACTTGTGACCTACCTGAGACTTTTGTCAGACCTACAGAGACCCAAAACCAACTATTTGACCTTCGGATCCTATTCTAACCTAGCATGTTAGATTAGATCTTTCTTATTGTGTTTTAAGTGAGATACCTAAATCATTTCAAATTATAATAGGATTTACTTCATTTCCCACATTAAATTGTTTAAAATAGTGGACTGACCATCTCTAGGAAGTATCACACTTCTGGATCTAGCACACACTAGGCAGTTCACTACACATATTGTTTAACTCTTTCTAGTGGTCTTGCTTTTCATTACAGGTAGTTCCTCCTAGCCAAAAGGAAGCTCTCACAATCAGTTGTGGATTTGGAAGTCATACGCGTGTAACAACCCATCAACCAACATTAAAACAAGTATTCCTCCTATGCCCGTTACCCTATCTATTTCATCAATACTTCAAAGAAACATCTAAGAATCAGGTGAAACATTTTGGCATGCCTGGTGGGACCCATCCGAGGGTTCCTTGCATTTTATTCATTCCTAGGAAAATTTGTGTGTTTGTTTCCCTTAAAAAGCATACACATTAATTTTCTTCCTTGGTAACCTACCTTTTCTTTCTATTTGCTCTAAAAGAAATCTTTCTCTTGGTGTAATTAAAAAGAACCATTTCTTCGTGTTTTCTGCATTGTAGTGAAAGAGCATCCCTCTTCCTCTTCATCTTTTTGTGTCATCCAACTTCACACTTTGATTTGGGCTTAAAAATAAGTGCATTGCATTCTGATTTATCGCATTAGCTCACATTAATTGTGGGAAACCTATACGCTGGAAGTCATGACCAGCTGATGGTTGACAAATGAACCATAGAAAGCACTTTCTTTCTCTTTCTCTCTCTCTGAGTCTTACCAAACCTCACAAAAATTGAAAATACACACATTCTTAAACAACATCTTACCTAGAAGAAGTTGTAGGTGATCACATGATCATGACATAGTGGGCACCCAACTCACTTGCTCTGTTGAGTCATACTTCAGAGCGAGGCCCACCCCCACCATAACATACCTAAAACCTCACCTTTTAGATCTCCTTCTTCGTAGGAAGCCATCCTCACCAAAAAAATCTATTTCACAGTTCATGTGTCAGTCCTTAAATAGCATAAGCTCAACAAACATAATAGAAAAGGCACTCCTAGGATCACATTTTTCTTAGTGTTTCTGCTTGGCTTGTGTTTTGAGGTGAAAGAGCATGTTCTTCATTTTTTTCTTGTTCATCCTTGCACGCTCCTCATCACATTTAGTGTGTATTCCGCTTCACTCACATGTGTGCTGGACCATATTATCATCATTCTCAGAATTCTGGGTTTGATTCCACATCAATTTTAATTCACAACCACTATTCTTTCATCACTGTTTCATTTCAATTTCATTAACCATCATCGGTTACCCTCACGATGTCGTCGGTTATACCCAACCGACGTCGGTTCTAGGTCCTTTTGTTAACCTACCCAAAGGGACATTTTTATTCATCTTCTTCCACTTTTCACAGTCCCTGTCACTACCATCATTCCCATTGACATTGTAAAACTCATCAGATTTGGCATACCTGTCAGATTTGACCTCCTACCTTGTTTTTCACTCACTGTCCATTTTCTACAGTGACCGGCAGTAGTTACCCCTGATCGATGTGTCGTTTTCCCTAACCAACATCGGTTAGCCTGTTTCATTTCCCAACCCACATTTGGTACCTAATACACTTTTTACCGTCGATTCACCTGTTCCTACTATTTTTCTGTGTCATTTACAGAGAAGCAACTCTACCTGATCAGTACTTGGTTCACATGGTGTTGACCCAAAAACAAGCAAGCGCACTCATATTTCACGCCAGTTGTCAACCACTCCCACCTAGTCCTTCACCACCTTCCATTTTATCACCAGCCATGGATCCCATCCAACCTATCACTATCGCTACTAGAGATGAGGAGTTCACACGACTCCTTGACCAAAACCCTGTCACTTTGTAGTTTTACCTTTCCCATTCATCTACTTGAGATGCCTCGGGTTAGTTGATATATGGAATGCCCGTATCTATCCCCCGACTCTCACTCCCACTCCTACATCGGCCCCATCTGGCTCTGTGTTGCCACATCTACCTTACCCCCAGTCGTTTCGCAGCTAGGTCCTATACCTAGCCATGACCGCCACGTTTTGCCACCTCTATGGCACTTGCCACATCCACCATACCCTCAAAAACTACCCACAACACAACCTCATCCACCCCTAATGTCTCACACATACCCGTAGCTACATTGCCACCTCCCGTGTCGGTGACCCCTACCCCTTTTCAGAACGTGGTCCTTTCCATTCCACAATCATTAGCCCCCATTGCCACTAGGGTTACCATGACCCTTCCACCTCCATATACATACTATCAGCTCACCTCCCATTTCATCTATTATTCCTCCGGTACATACCCCTTGTTTCACTACCTTCTTCTCAATCAACCAACATGGCAGCACCATACACTAGAGTGCCACCCTCGTTATATGCCCAAAACCAACCCCCTCACACTATAGGAGGCCCCCAATCATCGCAACCTACCAACGACCTAATCAAATTGATGTTGGACAAGATGTAGACATTGGAGGCATTAGTTTTCGGCTCCCGCAACACTCTCACCTACGATGAGATTTGCAACGAACCCATCCACCCATCCATTCCTATCCACCCATATCCCATGCATTGGGAAATGCCTAAATTCAATCGTTTCAATAGCAAAGAAGACCCATAAAAACATTTGTGGTCATTCAAACACGGGTGTTATCTGATCGCTCACGATGATGCCTTGCTCTTGAGAACCTTTCCCATGTCTCTGACTAGACCTGCATTAGATTGGTATAGTGGGTTACCTAGACACTCTATATTCTCATTCAATCAGGTAGCCCAAGCCTTCTTGGATCATTTCTCTATCAATATCATCAAGAAGGTTACCATGACTAACCTATACTCCACGCGTCAGTATGAGGATGAATCTATCACATTTTTGTCACTCATTTGGCATAGCTTGATCAATCAACTCACCTTCCAACTGCCAAAATATAAACTCATTGAGCTCTTCACACGGGCTTGTGCTAGACATATCTCACCAACCTTGCAGGTCCAAACCTTCCAAACATTCGATGAAGCATTCACTATGGCATGAAAGTTAGAGATTTGGGCCATCGAAGAGAAGAAAATCCAGTTATGCAATAAGAATTTGGCATTCAAGTCGAATGATACCTCTTCTTCTTCCAAACCACAAACCAATTACTCAAAAGCTAAGGGCACCGCTAACTAACGCAGTGGTACTCAAGGCTGGCCCAGCTCATCCATCAAATCAAGCTACCCCCTCATCTAATCTCTCACCCATCCAGACTTTTCAATTCAGATGAGAGCAGCTGGAAATACACCCCAATCGGGGAACCTTACTCTTTTGTCTTAGAAAATCTTATCAAATCCGGGGCCATTACCCTTCCACCTATAAAACCACACATTGGTTTCGACCCTACTCGCCCCATGCCCACATGGTATAAAGAACATGACTTCTATAACTATCATCGAGTAAAGGGTCATAGTGATGGTAATTACATCACTTTAAAAATATTGTCCAAGATGCTGAGAGAAAGGTGAGTTAACCATGGATAATCCTAACACACCTACCAACCAAAACCTACACATCTTCAAGAAACCATTTCCCAACCATGCCCCTTCATCTGATCAAACCGGTGAGACCTCAACTCATGATACTCATACCCGTGAGGTTCACACTATTTTTACTGATGTACCTGTCACCTCCCAGTTACCCCATATTCCTTCCATAGAGGAAATCCTAGCCCAAAATCCTCCTTCCATGTTGGAATCCACCACACCTACTCCTCCACCCACAGAGGAACACCTTTCATCTCCTTCATCACCTACGGAGGAGTCTTCCGCTAACATCGAGACCATTTCACCTTTGGCTTCTCCACTTAGAGAACCGGTACCCACAATACCTCCTCCACTCACAGAGGAGCACCCATTACCTCCTCCACCCACAGAGGAGCACCCATCATCTCCTCCACCTATAGAGGAGCTCCCATCATCTCCTCCACCTATCATAGACCCAGTTGAGATACCTTTTCCTCTTGGTGAGCATTCTCCATCAGCTACCCAAAATCTTATAGACCTACTTTCGGCTCTCCTACCCATGGAAGCTGAAGCTAGCCAATTTCCTATCTCTAAGACACATTTTATGGGAATTTCCATTAATTCCTCATCAACTCCACCCATAGACGTGTCATTCTCACGTTTGGCCGATCACTTAGATTATGTGGATAGAGCCTTATTATGGGGGCGTCTTCTACTTCCGGTCTCAACACAGATGCAGATGTCACTTACTTGATACTTCCACTATCTACCCAAAATATTCCGACCAATCAACCAAACACAACCACCTCTATCACAACTCCTTCCATGACACCCATCATAAATTCACATACACCCTTACCCATAACCCAAACTACATCTAAACCCAAACCCACACCTATAACATTTGCCTCGACTAAACCTATTACCACCTTAGGGGTCACCCCAACCACCAGCCTTACTCATCCACCTATCAAACTGGATTTAGTTACATCCTCCAAAGTCAACACCACACCTACTCGACACCCAAGAAAAAGCACCAAACCCATAGAACTCATACCCCAGCTACACCAATCACACCTTCACCTATCCCGTATCTTGTCTTAAGACCTCAGCTTCCCAACATGGTCAAGCAACCTCCACCCATCAATAAACCAAAAGCACAACAACCCATTCCTTCCTCACAAACCTCTAACCTACCCAGATGCCCAACATGACTTACACCCACACCTACAACATCTCTACCACCCATACCTCCAATACCTTCAGCAATTCCTTCACTACCCACTACACTTCAATCTCTGTCCCTTACACCTCCTGCATGACCCATCCTCTACCTTCATAGCACCTCCATTATCCCCATGGGTAACTCATCCTCTTCCCCCATCTGCCTTTCCTTCTAGACCTCGTACACCCATATCACCTTTACCCAAGAAGGTGCAACCCAAAAACAAAACTCCACTACCCCACAATAAGATAGTCAAAACAACTACACACCCTCCTACCAGTTCATCCACCATACCCCTACCTAAACAAACACGACCAACACCCAAAACATGCACCGACACCCAAAACCATAGCTTGATCCACTCCTCCTCTTCCAAAGACCATTCCTCAACAATCAACCACACCTACACCCAAACCCACGTTCACTTCCCATTGCGATCCACTAGCAGGGTCCTATGCCAAAATTTTAACCAACCTCCTTGAGACTTCTGTCATCACATTACCACCACTCAGACCTTACGACCCCCTCAAACCTAAGCCAAAAGGGTTTGATGATACTAAAATTTGCACTACCATCATGTGTCAGGGCACGATGTGGAGAAATGCAAGGCATTGAAAACCATCTTGATCCAGTTATGTCCTCCGAAGCCAACTTTGACAACGATGACCTTCTCGACGAGGACCCTGCTTCACCAACACCCACTCCCACACTTGTCCACTCAACAACCACAAACTCCACCCTCACAGCTCCTAGAGCCACCCCCAAGATTTGAAATTAACATGGTTCACATCAGAGAACTTGCCACACCACCACCCAAATGTCATTGTGCCTAGCTCACCTCACAGGGTTTTTCTCCTCCGGTAGGTTTTTGCCCATCGTGTCATTATACCACTCACCCTACACCTTCTCCATTTGCCAACTCCCCTCGATCAACATGATACACATCACTACACGTGCTCAGAAGGATAAAGGTAAAGAAAAGGTGACTGACCCACCAACCAATCCTATACCCAACATACCATCTACACCCATACCTAAAATCACTATCACGTGCCCCACGTACCCCATTTCTAATGGCGTCACACATCACACCATGCTCAAACAATTACACCAATCTCCCCTCAAGATGTCCTTATATGACCTCATTCAAACCTCGGAATCCCATCGTCAAGCTCTCATGGAGGTTCTTCAATCTATTGAGGTTTTACCCAATGACCCTACACCTATAGCCTCCATTATCACACCCCATCATGTAGCCTCTCTCACCAAATTACCACCTTCATCTTCACCCCACCCTATTCACCAAGTAGCCTCCCTTAGCTTCTCAGAGGAAGAGATCATGCCACACCAAAATGATGACCCAGACCAGACCCTCTTCATCTCTATCCACATCGATGACATACGGGTACATCGTGTGATGATTGATGGGGTCTAGCATTAACATCATTTCATCCCATGCATTCACTCAAATGCGCATACCTAAAAATTGCATGCATAAACATCCTGTCATGTTGTGTTCATTCAATGACGCTATCACCTCTACACTAGGCACCATCATCCTCCACATTCGCATGGGCCCCGCACTATTCCAAAACTATTCTACGTCTTGGAGGGGGAATTCCAATATAACTTGTTGCTTGGTAGACCCTAGGATTCATGTCATGGGTTGTGTTCCTTCCACTTTGCATCGTTGTGTAAAGTTTGAACATGAAGGACACACCTATACCATTCCAACTAATCCATCACCTTTTAAAACATGCAACATGCTTTACCGACCCAATGATGTGCTCATACCCATTAAAGCATCTACCTCCGACCACCACCACTTCACCTACACCTCCACTTACCAGTACAGTCGCTACCTCAACCATACATACCTCCTCCATTCCTACCACTTCCACACCTCCACGGCCGACCCATCAGCTTCCCAATCCATTAACTCTACCTCCACATCGACCTCGACACTTCATCCATTCCAGCTACCTACATACCAACCACCGATCCCTTGGAAGGTGTTTTTCAACACCTCACTCTGGGGAGTACCGCCTATATAGTGTCAACACATTCCTTACTCCACAAGAGTACATGGAAGCCTTCACCAACACCCTCGTTATGATCATCGTATAGGAGAATGTCTCTGTATGGTCCCCCTCACCTTTGTACTAGTCTCACCTATGGGGGACTTGATACTACCACTTACACACCCGAACCACCATCACAAACTCACCCATTTTCCACCAACTTCCAATCACTTACCAATCATCCATTTCACCCACACCTTCCTACACCAATGTGCATGGAAGGGTTTTGGTTTTGATTTTATGAGCAAGGCCACCATACTGTCATTCCATGTACCACCCACAAACATAACGACCATAGTGGTATCGGCTTTCCTGAACCACCTACCAAACAAGCCCGCATTGAACTCATTAAGGACACTAGCCCTTCTCCACCTTCTTCACCCACTCCACCTTCATCACCACCCTCACCGAGTCGATGGATCCTGAATCTATCCCTCCTAAAAAAAATTTTCATAAACACCATTTCCTTGGGGCCTCTGACTTATCAACATGAGGGCGAGGCCCCTTCCACTCTTCCCTTCCTGTATCCTGAAATGATCGATGACGATACACCTTCAATTAATGTCGTTCAATGTTAGGATGATGACTCTATACTCACCTACCTTGGTGCCGAAGACTCATATATTCATCGGTCGTTACCTTCAAGACACAAACCATGTTGAATGAATCGACTATCGAGATCAACATTCATACTCAGGATGACCCACACATCCTAAAGATCGGTCAATCTTTAGATGTTGCTTGAACAGGAAGCCATCACTTCTTTCCTCAAAGACCATAACCACGCTTTCACTTGGTCTTACATAGACATGCCCGATATTGACCCCACCATAGTGGTCCATAATATCGTAACCATTCCCGATGCCAAACCCATCAAACAAAAACTAAGGAAAATGCACCCTCGCATTTCCCTTCTCGTCAAAGAAGAACTTCAATGCCTTCTTTCTATTTCCTTCATCTTACCCATTGATTATCCTCGTTGGATTTCTAACATTGTCCCTGTCACTAAGGCAAGGGGACTCCATATTTACATGGACTTCCATGACCTCAACCTAGCATGTCCGAAAGATGACTTTCCCTTACCTGGTATTGACCAACTAGTTGACCTTACCACTGGCCATGAGATGTTATCACTCATGGATGGCTTCTCGGGTTATAACCAAATCTTGCTTGCCCCAGAGGATCAACACAAAACCTCGTTCATCACCCCTTGGGGACCTTCTGCTATCGAGTCATGCCTTTTGGCCTTAAAAACACTGGTGCCACATATCAGTGGGCTATGACTTACATCTTCCATGACATCATGCATCACATATTGGAAGATTACGTGGATGATCTCTTGGCCAAATCTAAGCACCGCTCCAAACACCTTGTCGTCCTCAAAACCATTTTTGACCACCTCATTAAATATTGTCCACCTTCAGCCTAAGAAGTGTGTCTTCATGGTTCTCTCAGGAAAGCTCCTGGGATTTATCATTTCCCTACGTGGTATAGAAGTTGACCCTACTAAAGTCAAGGCCATTTTGGAAATGCCTCCGCCCACTAACCTTAAACAACTCCATAGCCTGCAAGGTAAATTATAGTCTATTCACCATTTCATTTCACAATTATCTGATCGATGTCAACCATTTCATCATCTACTCAAGAAGGATGTCTCCTTTAAATGGGATGATGACTGCCACAAAGATTTTGAGGCCTAAAACAATACCTTCTCCAACCACCCATACTCATTCCACCTAAAGATGATCAACCTTTTTACCTATACATCTCAGCTACCGATCATTCCTTGGGAGCCATGCTCGCTCATCGCGATGAACAACACGGGAGTAGGTGGTTTATTACATAAGCCATACTCTTTTGGACTATGAAACCCGATACACCCATCCTGAAAAACTTTTCTTAGCCTTAGTTTTCATTGCCACCAAACTCCGTCATTACCTACTCAACCACAAAACCTATGTTGTGACCAACACCGACCCCTTACACTTCATGTATGCCAAACCTTATCAAAATCAGTGTGCCGCATGATGGCTTATGCTTTTAGCTGATCTTGACCTCGAATTCATTCATCAAAAGTCCATCAAGGGCCAAGCAATTGCTGACCAATTGGTCGATGCACCTATTTCCGGGATCAACCCTCTAATTTTGACTTTCCAGATGAGTCGATTGCTACCCTTTCCTGGACAAACCCCTTACAAATGACACTCTTCTTTGATGGTTCCAAGTGTCAGTGTGGGGTGGGGCTGGTATTATCCTCATTCCCCTTGATGGTGAACCCATGCCTTTGTCTTTCAAACTAGATTTTGAATGCACCAACAATATTTCCAAATACTGAAGCACTCGTACTAGGTCTCCAAGCCACCTATGCCCTAGATGTCAAATCCATCAACATCTTTGGTGATTCTCAATTAGTCGTAAACCAAGTCAATGGTATATACCAATGTTGTAACGAGATACTTCAAAAGTATAAACATCATGTAGATGTACTTTTGACCACCTTTGATCGTTACACCCTTCAAACCATCCCACGTTCAACCAACAAATTTACAGATACCATGGCCTGCTTAGCTTCCCAAATACCTACTTCACCCCGATTCTAAAATCTTTGTCACCTATACATGACTCCAATCACCTTCTTATTTACCTCATGATGTTTACTCCATCGAAACCATCACCTCTGACCCGAGTGACCTTTGGTATAAACAATACTCCGACTACCTTTCTCTCTCCATCTTACCTCCTGATCTCACCCATAATGGACAATGTGCCTTCCTTAAAAAGGTCTCTCGTTACGTCATCTGGGGGGACTCCTCTATAAGCATGGACTTTGATGGTATTCTCTTACGATGCCTCACAAGTTCTGAAATTCCTTATACCATTAAGGAAGTTCATGATGACATATGTGGAGGTCACTTCAGTGGCCTTGTTGTTGCTAAGCGTATTCTTTTCCTAGGCTATTACTGGCCAACCCTTAACTATGATTGTTGTGACTATGTCAAATGTTGTGTAAAATGCCAACAACATTCCAATCTTCATCATACACCCAGCCACGCCTTACAGGTCACCATGACCTTTGGCCCTTCTCTCAATGGGGTTTGGATCTTGTCGGAGAAATCAATCCCCATTCTTCCCAATGCCATCAATGGATCATCACTACTACCGAATACTATACAAAATGGGTGGAAGCCATACCACTCATCTCCATGAAAGATGAAAATATGTGAGTTCATTAACCACCATATCATTTGTCACTTTGGTGTTCCTCATCACCTCATCACTGACAATGGAAAACAATTCAAAAAAAAACATTGCAAAAACTTTGTGATGCCTTTGGCATTCAGCTTAGTTTCTCATCACCCTATTACCCATAAACCAATGGCCAAGCCAAATCCACTAACAAAACCCTAAACAATATTCTCATGAAAGTGGTCAATGATACTGGGAAGGATTGGCATACACACATTCCTTTTTCCCTATGGGCATACCACACTAGTATTCACACTTCCACTACGGCCACACCCTTTTCTCTGGTCTACAGTACAAAGGCAGTCCTACCTCTCGAAGTCCAGATTCCCTCACTCCGCATTTCTCTCCATGACATGCTCACTGATGATGACTTTTGTCAGGACCATTTAGCATAGTTAGAGTTACTAGATGAATGTCGTCTTAACGCTCTGGATCACCTTCAAGTTTACCAAAAATGTATCAAACGTGCCTACGAAAAATGTGTCCATGAACGGACCTTCCAAGTTGGTGACCTTGTCCTAAAAGAAAATCAACACGTAACCAAAGTAGAAAAAAGTAAACGGGGAAATTTTTCTCCTAATTGGCTTGGACCATACATCGTGACCCATACTTATGGATCAGGTGCTTATCGTTTATCTTCACTCGATGGTAAACCCAAACCTGAGCCCCTTAATGCCTTGCATCTTTGACCATTCTATTGTTGACTTTTCATCCTACCTCACCTTTTGTCTCTTTCCATGCTCATCCCTTGAGCACTATTCACTTCATACACCTCACCAACGATTAAACAAGAATCATGTGAGTACCGTCACTTGTTATCTTCTCTTGAATATGTGTACCACGCATTGCACATATACATGATTCTCATGGATACTTTTCATCTACCTTTAGATGAGATCCCATGGTCATTCCACCTTGCCTTTTGAACAAGATTCCTATCTTCCACCTTGGTCTTGTCCATGACTTCAAAGCCCTCACATGGGATATAACTCCTTGAGTCAAACTTCCACTCAAAAGATGACTCCCTCAAAAGGACATCTTCCTCTCGATAAATCATTGCTATAAATAGACTTGCTCCCTCGAAGGACAGCTATGTAAAGCTTAAAACAAAAAAAAAAAATTAAAAAAAATAAAAAATGACAAGCTTCCCGCATCGATCAACTTCATGAAGACCTCAAGGAGTTAAATTTTCTTCATCCCATATAGACTTCCCACATCGATCAGTCTATCTCAACTATAAGTCAAAACAAAAACCTTTTTAGTCATGGACTTACCCATTGTGACCTCGGATCTCTTGCCCAAAGAGCATGCTACCTCACACCATATAACAATTAACTACCTTTCACCCTTCTTACCATTCCCACTCCCATTTCCTACTACCTCAAGGGACTTCTTGGAACTTAGACATTTGGTGATCATGTGACTACTTTTCACCGTAGAACAATCAATCATGCAATGTCTTTAGGGTCTTATGTTCATCACCTCCTCCAAGGCATGATCTACTCGTATGATCCTACCCAATCAGGTGGCTTTCTTGCCCCCTCTTATCTTTTAAACCATCTTTGTTTACGTTTTGATTACCTTATACAGACTTGGTCCTCGACGCTTACTTTTGGGGTAATCTTCTTCTTTTCCACAATCGACATCACCTACATCACTTTACCTATAATCCACCCACACCTAACAGATCTAAAACCCACACCATGCCTAAAACCTACTAACTCATTTTCATACCTCATCATATTCTTCCCTAGCTCATGGGAGAACTACATCGGCCTAAGGTCCCCTTTCGCTGGGACTATGTAGGTAGCACTCTGAGGGCATGGGGCCCTTGGAGGTTAGCTCGGCCATTCTCTACCCTAAACAATTCATCTTCCATGTTCCTCACACCTCACTTAGTTTCCCTTTTTTATCCCAAATTGGAAATTAAACCAAACAAACAACAAGTTACTTCATATTTTAAATCCTTATCACAACATACATTTATTACACCTAGCATTTCTTTATCATCACTATGCTTAGATTATACCACATCTCACATATGACCCATATTATCATTCATTGCATAAAATAATGAATCACAACTTCACCTACTTTCTAACTCAACCATGCCTACTTTCTAACTCAACCATGCCTATAACCTGACTCGATCCATGCCTATGACCTGACTCGATCCATGCCTAAACCGACCTGACTCGATCCATGCCTAAACCGACCTAACTCGATCCATGCCTAAACCTAACCTGACTCGATCCAGGCCTAAATCAACCTAACTCCATCATGCCTAACTCACCTACTTTCCATCCATATCAAAATAACAAATCAAAATCTCATCAACACATCAACAAATCAAAAATACCATGTATCTCATCATATAAATAAATCAATGTGTATCTCAAAAATACATGGCTATCTCATCGTGTCCATCATCTCAAAATCGTCGACACGCAGGACTGATACATAATACAAAATGTCATCAACATGTAGGCCGGTCTCATATATATAACAAAATAATGAAATAATACAAAATCTCTTCAGCACGTAGGCATATATGCTCAAAATAGACAAAATCTCATACATCCTCTTTCATCACACGCAGGCCGATATGTGATAAAAATATAAATCTCTCGAGACTATCATACATCCAAAACTATCATACATCAAAAACTAGGTGACCACATATCAGGCATCTCGGCGGATGTCCTCCATCTCTATATCACCTGTGCCCTCGGCCTCTGGGTCCCTCGCTGGCATGCCTCAACCGGAGTAGGCTCTCCGTGCGGCTGGTAGCCTCTTCTGATCTGGGCCTCAAAGCTCGCTTGACCTCTGTGCTCTCCCACCTTTGTGAGTGGGATCTCATCCTCTCCTTTGGGCCTGCTGTTGTGCCTTGTACTCGGCATAGGATATGAAGTCTATCCTAGCCACCATCAGCTAGTCTGATAATATCTAGCCTCACCTAGGGCATCCCATAACCTGGATATAGGCATAGTCTGTGGTGGTCCCATAGGTCTCGGCCCCTGTACCTATCCTGTGGGACCTGCCCCACTCCTACCTATGAACTGGGACCCGGTCCCGGTGCCTGTGATGGTGGTGCCTCTGGTGGTGTCCCCTACCCCTGTATGCTATATCTGGGCCTGTAAGGCCCCAATCTGTGCCTGGGATGTGGCCAACTAGCCCTGTAAACCTACCACCTAAGCCTATAGGGCTACCACCTGAACATCCCCTCCTCTCCATCTCCATCTCCTCCACTAACCATCTGGGCCTATAGATTGGCCACTTGTACATGTAGCTCTGCTACCTCCACCTTCAAGCCCTCCAGCTGTGTCTAGTATACCCAACTGGGTAATGAGAGTAGCCACCTGCCCCTTGTAGGGCGTCTCTTTGCACCGTGATGGTGGCTAGATCCGATACCTGCCTCGGATCTGGTGGTATGGCTCGTAAGTGAGCCGCCTACCACTATTTGTACTGTCTCTTTGCACCTGGCATCATCTATCCCCCGGTCCATTGGCTGCTCCTCTTGCCCTATGGGCATTGTAGGCTGTGGTAGAGGTAAGGGCTCTCTCACGTCACCTCTCTCCCGGTATTGTGGGAAGGGGGCGGAGGTATGTCCTATACTAGCCCGAACTACCACCAAAATCTGTCTACCGAGATCATCTCATACTCCCCAGCACGGCGACCCTGTATCCATCTCTCTAGCTAGAGCTCAGCTAGCTCCTCATGTATATGCCTATATGAGGGGAATCCCACATATGGCCTCCATATAATGTCCACTCCGGACAACCCCTCCAGTAACTACTGAAAATAGGCCACATCATGTGTGGGCCTCTCAGATCACCGCTCTCCAATAACCGGCACCCATCTCCTATACCCCACCCACAAAATCTCACTAGGAATGCATCTGCTCGGGGCATCCCTATAGGCCGCACATAAACTATGTGCTCATATGCCCAATAGTGCAGTAAAAATGTACAACACAGGCTGAACTTGCATGCAACCGCCCATATGCCCACAACTCCCTGTACAACTGCACCAAGAATGTTGGTGCCCAGGAAATGGGTCTCATCCACCATCATGTTGTGGAGTACCCCCATCAGTGATCGGGGAAACCATCCACCCTCTGCATCTAGCAGTGCATAGCAGCACACTGCCTCCATCAATAGAACCACTAGCCTCATCTCCTCCGGATGGGCTAGGTACATCTCTCCATAGCTCAAGCTGGCACTATGGAATCTCAAGTTGGCCATCCCCTCTCCAAAAATAGTCACAATCAGCTCCTTTGAGGCCTCGGAGGAGATGGAGTAGACCTGTGCACCCAATATGGGTAGCTGAAGAATCTAGAACACGTCCTCCAGGGTGATAGTAATCTCACCCGTCGGTAGGTGGAACATGTTGGTTATGGAATCCCATCTATCGATGAGCGTGACCATCAAACTGGGCTGCCAGACTACATGTCGATAGCAATGAACCCCACTCAAGCCCACTACCTCCACATGTTGCAGCTCCTCCGGGTCACTACACCACGCACTGTCACGAGCAGGGCGGAACCCTATCCCGCATATGTAGCTATGCTCTCCCCTGCATCCATACAAACAAAACATTAATCTCCATTTATCATATCCATATTTACCAATTATCATTTTCCCACACCCTATTTTCACCCTACCCATCTCAACCACCTAGCCCACATCACTTTTGGACCCTTGTTCCCAATAACCCGACTGGTACTGGTTCACCCTTACCGACCCCAGTCACCCCTTAACCAACATCGGTCACCTGTTTGGTGACCGATACTGGTTCACCCTTACCGACCCTAGGTCACCCCTTAACCGGCATTGGTCACCTGTTTGGTGACTGATACCAGTTTATCTTGATCGACGTTAGGTAAACTTGACCGACGTCGGTCACCGTCAGTAAAAACCCATGATTTCCCAAAACCCCCCTTTTCTAAAAAACCTCCCCTTACCCCTTTTACCCACCTACAAATACCTACACTACCCCTGGACCTCCACCCACCCCACCTATCCCATTTATTGCCCTCCCCATTCCTCTTTTTACCCACTATTCCCCCCATTTCCAAATTTAACCCATTCCCGCCCACAAAAACAAAACCCAACCAAAACTACAAAAACAATATACTAATCCTCTACTCTATCTAATCACATACACCTAGAGTAGGGTGCTTACCTCGTCACACTACCATCATCTCGGTGGCACATCTAGCCACTGCACTGGTGGCCCGCCCGATCCCTCTCTGGCCTCCATCACCGAATCGGTACCCAACCTCTACCCAATCAAATCCCTCGCACTGATCCTGTGGACCCACTTCTCACCAACTAATCACCCATTGTTCACACTACCAACTCAATGCTTCACTCCATCTAGACACTTTTCTCTCTTTTCTCTCTTTTTCATTTTCTCAAATAGCTAAAAGACAAATGAATAACAAAAAACATGGATTTTTTGTTTTTATAACAAACCCGACCTAACCGACGTCGGTTACCCTTGACCGACATCAGTCACGTGCCCTACCCAACCATGGTCGGTTGACCTCTACCGACATCGGTTATCCTTGACCGGCATCGGTCACCCTCACCTACCCATTCCCCTAAATTTTACCCTTTTACCCTACCCCTACCTCCTTTTTTTACCTCACCCAACCTTCACCCTGATCATTTACCCCACCCCACCTTTACCCAAACCATTTCCCTCACATTCCCGACCTCATCATTTACTACCTCCCTTTGTCCTCCTTTGGGGACTCATTATTTTACCCCTACCTTGGCCTTACCCATGTTGTGACCTAGATATTTGGACCTAGACCATCGCTCGTGACCTTTGACCTCATGTGTTCGCTATACCTTGTGGCACTTTATTACATGTGTTGTTGACCTAATGACCTTACCTAGCCTATTTCATGACCGTTTATCCTGACCCTACCTTTGGTGTACTGGAACATACCTAAACATTCCTGCACCTAACCTACGTCATGTTTCCTGACCATATCCTATACCTTGGATACCGAAATCACTTCAACCTCATTTGGATAAACCTATCGACCTTAGACGATGTAGAGTTTGACTACTCTTCAACCCGGTAATGTGTTGTAGTTTATACGTGTGCATGCGTTTGACTATTACTACCTTTGACCCTGACCCATTACCTAGATTACCCGAGTAGACCTTGCTCCTCTTTCCCTATTACCCACCTTTCTTTTCATCACATTTACCTTTTATCAAACCACTCATCAATTTTGCTTCCTTTGCCTCATTCATTCCTAGTTTGAGGGGATCACCTTCACCCACACATGGGGCAACCACATCTTATTTTTGTTAGCGTCACTTACTAATACAAGCTACACAACAAAAAGGGGCAAAATGTAGACACTAAAATTAGGTCACACTCCCCTTTGGTCCCTCGACAAATAAGCACCCTTCATCACATTCACCTAGCCATGGCCCCCTTCACCTCACTAATATTAATTTAATTAATTAAATTAAATTAATTCATTATCCTCACCATATTTATTATTTAAATATCTTAATTTAAATAATATCCACACATACACTTCACCTAGACACCTCATCAAGCCAACTCACCTAAGACCTATTCTTAGTAAGTTGCCATAACTAACTAAGACTTACCAAAACCCTAAAAATCAATGCCTACATTCTCTCTAACCACATTCCCACATGCTTACAAGAAGCTTCCAGTTTAATTTGTGGGTTAACAACATGAGATCTGAGAAAATCAAGAGGATCTCCTAGTTTAGTAAACCTAGGAAATCCCACCTTGACCGACACTCGTGTTAGCCCTAACCATCACCGGTTAGGCTGAACCACCATCGGTTACCCTTTTAACCCCCAAAACAACCTTATTTTCAAGGTTGGCAAATATTGGAAAAAGTTGGCAAACATTGAGATCTTCTGAGAGATATCACATCTTTTGAGATCGAATTCTAGTAAGAACACACATGCAAGGAAGGAGATCAAGTATTTTCTCCTACACAACCACCCCAACAATGATCTAATCTAACCAAGCAAAGAGGAATGCACATGCAGCCCATGCAGAAGCTCTCCTACATTGGTGATCACCTGCAGCCTTCAACCTCTTACTAGCACCCCATCCCTCACTCACAGGCATCCTGGACCAAAATCCAAGTAAGTAAAACATTCTACTTCTTTGGTTCACTTCATTTTGTCATTATATTATCACCTATTGTTTACCTAGCCACCCATTGACCTCCTTCAACATTCCCCCTCCATATACCCATTAAAACCTTGCCAAATCCCTCCCAAATCACCCAATACCTCATCCTCGACCAACCAAAATCCTTTGTGTAATCACAAAGGAGACCCCAAACCCATTCTGTGGCATCCCCAGAACTCCACAGTAACCAGCACCGTTACGCCTAACCGCCGTCGGTCACCCTTAACCGGCATTAGTTACTGTATGTGCTCATACAACCCAGAAACAGGGACCTATCCACCTAATTTTACATCCCCTTAATCACCTGTGACCTACCTGAGACTTTTGTCAGACCTACAGAGACCCAGAACCAACTATTTGACCTTCAGATCCTATTCTAACCTAGCTTATTAGATTAGATCTTTCTTATTGTGTTTTAAGTGAGATACCTAAATCATTTCAAATTACAATAGGATTTACTTCATTTCCCACATTAAATTGTTTAAAATAGTGGACTGATAGCCATCTAGGAAGTATCACACTTCCTGGATCTAGCACACGCTAGGTAGTTCACTGCACATATTGTTTAACTCTTTCTGGTGGTCTTGCTTTCATTACAGGTAGTTCCTCCTAGCCAAAAGGAAGCTCTCACGATCAGCTGTGGATTTAAAATTCATACCTGTGCAACAACCCATCAACCAACATTAAAACAGGTATTCCTCCTACGCACGTTACCCTATTTGTTTCATCAATACTTCAAAGAAACATCTAAGATAACGGGCATAGGAGGAATACCTATTTTAATGTTGGTTGATGGGTTGTTGCATGGGTATGACTTCCGAATCCACACCTAATCGTGAGAGCTTCCTTTTGGCTAGGAGGAATTACCTGTAATGAAAGAAAGACCGCTAGAAAGAGTTGAACAATATGTGCGATGGAATCGCCTAACGTGTACTAGATCCAGTAAGTGTGATACTTCCTAGATGGTTCTCAGTCCACTATTTTAAACAATTTAATGTGGAAATGAAGTAAATCCTATTGTAATTTGAAATGATTTAGGTATCTCACTTAAAACACAATAAGAAAGATCTAATCTAACAGGCTAGGTTAGAATAGGATCCGAAGGTCAAATAGTTGGTTCTAGGTCTCCGTAGGTCTGACAAAATTCTCAGGTAGGTCACAGTGATTAAGGGGATGTAAAATTAGGTGGATATAAACCCTAAACATTGAGTAATTAACCCTAAACCTGAAACTATTAACCATAAACCCTAAACCCTGAACCATGAGCCCTAAACCCTAAACCCTAAACCATGAACACTAAACTCTAAACCCTAAACCCTAAGCCCTAAATCCTAAACCCTAAATCTTAAACACTTAACCCTAAACCCTAAACCCTAACCCTTGAGCCCTAAACCCTAAACCCTAAACAGTAAACCCTAAACCATGAATCCTAAACCACCGAACACTAATCCCCAAACCCTAAAACCTAAAGCTTAAACCCTAATCTCTGAACCCTAAACCCTTAACCCCGAGCCTTAAACCTTAAACCCTAAACTCTAAGCCCTAAATCCTAAACCCTAAATCCTAAATCATATCCATATTCGGTGTATCGCCATCGAAGAGGGAAACTCCCTGTCAAATTAGTTATTCAGTATGACATGGAAGATGAGAAAAGCAAATGAAAGCTGAAGAATTATATTTCATGGGTAATTAGTACTAAGTATCAACTAGACTAATATGGCTTCCGACTATTTGACTAGGAGGGCATGACAATATTATGACCATATTTCCTATTCTCATGCCTAGAACCATCATTGAGTTTGTTTGTACAAACTAAGCATAAGAACACACAGAGGTTATGAGTTGCCTAGTAAATCTTTCTTGTTTAGTTCTGAATGGGAGTCAGTTGGCCTACGGCTTAGTGACCTTCCATTAATTGATAATTCCTTCTATGATAAACCCATGGATGCTTTCAAAAGTGCCTTAAAAAGATAGGGGTAGTCATCAAGCCTAGTGAAGGGTGTGATGTGATTTCCAAACAACTTGAAATGCATACAAATTTAGAGTTCATAACACGAATCTACAATTATCTCTATCGTTATAAATGGAAGCCAAGTAACGGTGTCTCCCTGTATCCAAGGATCGAGGACTACTGGGTCTGTGATAAGATTGGACATTTAAGAATCATTGAGTGTCTGAATCAGAATGTCATTACATTTGGAGAAACATTATCAAACATTAGAGTAATGCATCTGGGAAAATAAAATTGGACCTCAGAAATCCTCTCAAATTTCCAATCTAGGTCCCAGTCTAAGTCGTGTTCTGGTTCAATTTTGATTTACGTTCTAGTCGTGGCAATCGAATATGGAATTTTCAAGAAAGGAATCCACACTTGAAGAATTATTCCCATTTAAATTGTTGGCAATGCCAATGGCAGTGGTAGTTCTGTGGAATTTGGTTGGTGGAAGGTGGGGTTGTGCCCTTGTTGGTTTTTTCTCATGACATCATAGGTATCCTTTTTGGTATTATTAGAGAGAACTCCCCATGCTTGTGTGATAAGTTTAAAATCTCCCTCGGCTCCTAGGAACTTGTTTTTATCGGATGCAATAACAAGGCTAGTTTTAGTGGGTATTAATAGAAAAAAAGAAAATAAATTTGACAAGAATTAGTTATAAAATACATTCCTTTGCTTCGATCTTATCTTTATAAATGCAATTTGGCTTTCCAAGTTCTCCATATTTGCCAAATTTGGGGCGAATTGACATTCTGGACCTCTGAAAGCATGAAGAAAATGGCGAGTTCATTTCCCCAACCTTTCTTGAAGAGAATTTAAACGAAATGAAATTTGGAATTTGGAGGTGGCACGTGGTAGACATTGATTGTCCTGCCACCGATTTACTTATTGATGATTAATTTTTATTAGTTGAATTTATTTTCCATTATTATGATAAGTACGTTTTTGAGATTTCCAAATCATCGTTAGGTTTATTCATGAGAATACAATTATTATTGTGGCATGGTGGAGGCAACTCCTTAAAGCCTCCCATAATTACAAATACCTCTCCTACGGAACCTCATACAAGTGGATATATGTTAACCAAACTTGTCATACCTCCTTGAGATTGAGAAGGGTGTTTAGGGATGCTTTTAGCTTGCATGAAGAGTTTTTAGAGTAGACAAACCAAGAAGTGACTAGTGAACCTTGCTCTTGTGCAATGTAAGGGAAATTTTGGTAAAGGCAAGTGAGAGGAGTCTTTAGATGAATGTTGAGAAACTAGATGAGTGAAATAGGTGGTTTAGTTGTCTGAGAACATGATGGAATGATAAGACTATCTCAAAAGAGAGGAATAGATTCAAAGGTGCCTAGATTTGAAGCTTCTTAGTTGAGGAAACAAACCCAATTAAACTAGTCAGGGCAGAGTTGGACCAAAACATAACACTAAAGGAAATTCTTGGGATAGGGATAACACTGAGAGAATGAAGGAAGCCTTGAGGAAGACCTCATGATTTTTCTAATTACACCCATTTTCCTCATGATGTTTCAGATCCTTCACAGACCTCATGATGACCATTCCCTTGATTATTTGAATCAAGAAAAACTTACATGTGTTTTTTGATTTATTATGTGTTATAAGGAATTGCATGAGTCCATATATTTGAGCAATTTTTACTACCTTTGGGAGTTGTGATCTTTATAAAATATAGTTTTGAAACATCTAAAACTCCTACAAATGTCAATAACCAATCAAGAAGACCCCAAAACCTAAACAATGACTATATTCTTTCACAAAATAGATATCGATTGTATAATTTAAACCCTAAAAGCTTTAGGTTGAATGTTGAATCCTGAAAAATACCTATGTACTAACCAAATTAGAATCTGAAAAATTATCTTCTAAACCGTGACAGATGGAGTTGTCAGACTAGTTCCATAATGTGCGAGTGACCTAACTTCTTATATTTACTAAAATAAATTTAACTTAAACCATTTATTTTAGTAAATATATCCCATCCATAAGCATAAATACCACATAGCAATCGAAGTAATGCTAGCGCGTTATAACGTGCTCGCATTTTAGGCTTAGCGATAACCAAAACCGATAATTCAATATGCACTCGCACTTTACCAAAACGAGCTTGTGTTTTTCTTGAAATCGGATAAGTGTCTGCTTTTCGGGCCCCCATCTTTATGCATAGGCTTAGGAACAATTTGATTCATGGAATAGGTGTGGGACATGGAGGCCTTAAAACATAATATGAAAATAGCAAACCCATTTTCCCATATTTTATCAAAAACTTGTTTCTTTCAATTGTGTAAGGCCTAGTTGTTGGCACCTTAGAACTATTAAACAAGTTAATGGAAATGAGAAACCCCTCCATATAACTAAAAATTATGTGGTACAATGTTATTCTTAATCTTGGTACTATTTTTATTAAGTTGACTTATGTTGCTCAATACTTATTTCATCATATCTATGCACCACCCATAAAATATTTTCTCCTTGTTTTTCCTTGATATGGAAAATATTTTAATCATACCTTTTAGAGATATGTCAAAATATATTCCCAAATTTTTCACCTTTCAAAAATGCAAATAAAATTATAAAACTAAACAAACCCATCAAAGTTAGAATATTAAAAAGTTTACATTAGGAAATAAGAGATAAAATATGTGGAATAATCCCTTACAGAATCGCAAAAATAGAAACTGATATGTAGAAAATATTACAGATCACAAATAAAAGTGTAGAATAAATAACACAACACAGAGAGACAAGATTTAACGTGGTTCACCCAATTTGGGCTACATCCACCAAGAATCACTTGCTCATATTTTATTATAAGCCTCCACTCTCTCAATACAATACCTAGATCCGTTTGGAGCTATGCTCAACAAACTCTACAGAATTCACACCTGAATTCAAAACATCTCTACAATACATTTGCTTGTCTATCTATCATATTCATAAGATCATATAAATAGACAAGCTGCAAGCAGCTTCTACAAAACCGTGGGTATCAAACAATGGGAAAAATAAAACCGTCCCATAAACCTATGGGTAGCCGAAGAGGTGGTTTTACAAAACAATGGGTACCAAAAAACCATGGGCCCAAAAAAATAGCCCATAACGGTTACCCATTACCCATGGGTTAATAAACCACCCATGAAAATTTGTTTCGGGCTTCACCCACGAACCTAAAAATACCCGAGTGTAACACATAGAAGGTGTACCACACTCTAACATGAAAATAGGCTCCACAAACATAACAATCTCCCACTTGGAGACTGATTTCCACTGAGAAAGCTTCTCAACCCTTCACTGTCATCCGTGAAGGCCAACCAAAGTTGAACATAGCTTTAGTTTATCCCTTGTGACCACCTTGGTCATCATGTCTACAAGATTCTGACTGGTATGAATCTTCTCCAACTTCAACTTATCTTCCTCCAAAGCTGTCTTGATGAAGTGATATCTCAACTGTATATGCTTTGTCCTGGAGTGGAAAGCAGAGTTCTTAGCTAGGTGTATAGCACTCTGACTATCACTATGCAGCTTACATTCCTCCTACTTATGCCCTAACTCTCAAGTAATTTTTGTAACCAAATCATCTCTTTGCTTGCCTCTGTGGCAGCAACATACTCAACTTCCGTGGTTGACAAAGCCACCAGCTTCTGTAGTCATGAAATCCAGCTCACTGCTATCCCACCTACAGTATAAATATAACCTGTCGTGCTCCTCCTGCTGTCTACATCTCCAACCATGTCTGAATCTACATAACCATGTAAAGTGGTGTCTCGATCCATTGTAGCACAAAATTGTCCCCATGGTCCTCTCTCAATACTTGAATGATCCACTTTACTCGCTTACCAATGCTCTTTACCTAGATCATTCATAAATCTACTCACAGCTTCCACTTGCATGGGAAATATCAGGCCTAGTGCACACCATAGCATACATCAAACTACCAACTGCTAATGAGTAAGGTACCTTGGACATCTGGTTTCTTTCCTGCTCTGTGGGACCCTACTCCTTTGATAACTTGAAATGGCACGCCAAAGGAGTCCCAATCGGTTTAGCATCCCGCATGTTAAACATGTCCAATACCTTCTTAATGTACTCTTCCCGAGATAAAGTCAACTTTCGTTCCTTCCTATCCCAAGTTATCCTCATACCTAGGATTTGTCTCGGCTGCCCTCAAATCCTTCATATCAAAGGATTCACTTAGTTTCTTCTTGAGTACTTTTATTTCTGCATGTTTTTACATATAACCAACATATCATCAACATAAAAACACATGATAATATAACTTCTATCCTCAAATTTCTTTGTATACACGCAATGGTCAGAATGACATCTAATATAACCTTGCTCCATCATGAAGCTATCAAACTTCTTATACCATTGACGTGGAGCTTGTTTCAAGCCATACAAGCTCTTCTTCAGTTTACACACCATCTCCTCTTTACCTTTGACCTCATAGCCCTCTCGGTTGCTTTGCATATATAATTCCTCCTCCAATTCACCATGGAAAAATGCGCTTTACATCTAACTATTCTAAGTGCAAGTCTTCTGCTGCCACTATTCCAAGAACAGTTCTAATAGAAGTCATTTTTACTACAGGAGAAAATATCTCATCAAAATCTATACCTTGTTTTTGTGCAAACCCCTTGACCACCAATCGGGCCTTATATCTTTTCTTTCCTCCTTCTTCATCTTTAACTCTGTACACCCACTTGTTCTGCAATGCTCTTTTGCCTTCCTAGTAGCTTCACCAAATCCCAAGTCTAGTTCTCCATGAGAGACTTATGCTCCTCATCCATGGCTTGCTCCCACTTCTTACTAGCATCTACCTGCATTGCTTCATCAAAGCTCTCTGGCTCTCCACTATCAGTGAGTAATAAATAATAAAGAGAAGGAGAAAAATGTTCAGGTTCTTTTCTTACCCTAGAAGACCTCCTCACTGTAGGAGTTTGGGGTTCCTGTTGAGTAGGTTCCTAAACTGATTCATGGGTCACTTTCCCATCCGTAAAGATCCTCTACCACTGCATATTCTTTCTTGGATTCTTCCATGTTTTCCTGCAACTATTGCTTATACATGACTTTCTCATTAAAGACCACATCCCTAGACCGAATGATTTTCTTGTCCTTAATACTCCAACATTTAAATCCAAAGTCATCACCACCATAACCAATGAAAGTACATTTTTCTGATTTAGCCTCTAGCTTGGTCCTATCATCCTTGTCTATATGAACAAACACCTCACATCCAAAGACTCTAAGAAATGAATAATCAACTTTCTTACCATACCATGCCTCCTCAGGTATGCCTCCATCTAAGGCACTTAAGGGTCCTTTGTTTATTAAGTACATAGTTGTGCTCACCGCTTCTGCCCAAAAAGAAAGAGGCAGTCTTACATGTAACCTCATGCTCTAGCACGTTCCATTATTGTTCTGTTCATCCTTTCTGATACCCCATTCTCGCTGTGGAGTTCCTAGAAGCTGTCTTTTACCTGCAGATTCCATTCTTAGAACAAGAATCATTAAATTCGTTGCTTCATGAATACTCCCCTCCATTATCTCGACTGAGACATTTTAGCTTAAGACTGTTTCATTCTCTACCAAGGCTTTCCATTTAACAAAAGTGTCAAATACATCAGATTTGTTTCTAATATAATAAACCCAAACTTTCTTTGTTACATCATCAATAAAAGCAACATAATAACTTGAACCCCCAAGAGATGATACCTGAGTCGGCCCCCACACATCAGAATGTACCAGCTCTAACTTACTCTCTTTCTTCGTAGGTCCAACCTTGAGAAACCTTACTCGCTTCTATTTCCCATATATGCAGTTCTCACAGAAATCCAAACCTATTTCTGTATATCTAAGAAAATTCTTCTTTATGATGTTCATGCCCTTATGGCTCATATGACCGAGCCTATAGTGCCATAATGTTGTATCTGCATCTGAAGCCACAAGATTACAATCATTAGTACTATCAGTGGTTAAATACAAGGTTCCAACCTTCTTACCTCTTGCCACCACAAGAGCACCCTTGGTAACCTTCCAAGAGTTAGCTGTAAATATCATAGTACAACCATCACTTCCCAATTTCCCCATCGATATCAAATTTCTCCTTAATGTAGGCACATGTCTGACATCCTTCAATAGCCATGTATTCCCATTCTGCATCTTAACCTGAACAGAACCTTTTCCAACTATACTACAAGGCTCATCATCACCAAGAAAAACATGCCCAAAATCCCTTGAACATAATCAACAAAATAATGCCTATGTGGAGTAGCATGAAAAGAAGCCCCTGAATCTAAAACCCAAGATTCAGTAATATTATGCAAAGAAAGAATCAAAGCATTCTGACATACATTACCTGATGCCACATTTGCCTCCTTGTTTTCTTCCTGTTGTTTCTTCTTGTCCCGAAGCTCCCAACAATCCTTCTTTGCATGCCCAGACTTTCCACAGTTCCAACATACAATCTTGCTCTTAGATTTTGACCTTGCCCGATCTTTCGATTTTCCATGATTTCCTCTATTCTTTTATCTCCTCTAGTTTCCTTTGTCAAATCATTCCACTGAAGTAGAAGATTCCCCAGAGCTTTTTCTTCACATTTCCTCGCTTAGAATCACCCCTACAACATCCTCAAAATTCAACTTTGAGTTAGCTGGAACCGAGTTGCTTACCACCATTACCAGTGCTATTCCAACTTTCGGGTAAAGAGCACATAATTAATAAAGCCCTAACTTCTTCATCAAATTCTGTATTGTAATCAAGCTAGCATATTCACAACCGTATTGAAATCATTTAAATGATTTGCTTTCTTGAACTATTATCGACATCTTCATATTAAACAATTTTTTCATTAAAAATATCTTGTTAGAGGCAGAGGGTTTTTCATACAACTTCCCTAATGCATCCATTAGATCTTTTGTAGTCTTTTCCTTTGAAACATTAAATAATACCGAAGATGCAAGACACAACTCGGATCGTTCCAAGTGCCTTTCGATCCAACAAATCCCATTCCGCATCTGTCATACTCGAGGGTTTGTTCACCTTCTCAGACAACGGAGTATAAATATCCTTCTGATAAAGGTAATCTTCCATTTGCATCTTCCAAAGATTGAAATTCTGCCCGTTGAATTTATCAACCCTAGATCTTCCATCATCTGCCATAGCTCCCACTCAAGATAAAACTTTCCCTACGATTCAACACTTCAGCAAACCAAACCAGGCTCTGATACCAATTGTTAGGAAATAAGAGATAAAATATGCAAAATAATCCCTTACAGAATCGCAACAATAGAAACTAATATGTAGAAAATATTACAGATCTCAAATAAAAGTGCAGAATAAATAACACAACACAGAGAGACAAGATTTAACGTGGTTCACCCAATTTGGGCTACATCCACCAAGAATCACTTGCTCAGATTTTATTACAAGCCTCCACTCTCTCAATACAATACCTGATCCATTTGGAGCTATGCTCAACAAACTCTGAGAATTCACACCCGAATTCAAAACACATTTGCAATACATTTGCTTATCCATCTATCATATGCATAAGATCATATAAATAGACAACTACTTAAGCAGTTTTACAAAACCGTGGGTATCAAACAATGGGCAAAAATAAAACCGTCCCATAAACCTATGGGTAGCCAAGAGGCGGTTTTACAAAACAATGGGTACCGAAAAACCATGGGCCCAAAAACCAGCCCATAACGGTTACCTAGTACCCATGGGTTAATAAACCACCCATGAAAATTTGCTTCGGGGGCTTCGCCCCCAAACCCCCTCGACACTTTGCTCACCGCGAGCGGCGACCGCCGTAAAAATACCCAAGTGTAACACATATAAGGTGTACCACACTCTAAGATGAAAATAGGCTCCACAAACATAATAGTTTCACGGTTCTATCTATGTGTGAAATAAGTAACCCTTTTGTGAACAACTAGCAACAAAACGCAAATTGTAAAAGTAGAAACCAACACCTACGTATACACAAAAAGATAGGCCAATAATGAATTATCTACAAACAATACTACACAATACTATTGTTGAAATTGTTATGTTAACAAGTAATCACGTTGATAGTCGTTTATGTAAATTATACAAAGGCGAGAAAATTCTAACAACTAATCAATCAAATTGTAATCTTCAAACTAAAATGTTCCCTTGGATGGCTAAAGGATTCAAGGAGGTCACATACATGCACACACACAAAAAAAAAACCTATATTTCTCACACTTGAAACATTACTTATGTTGATAAAGTGTTTACAAATGGGAACCTCGGTGGATGTTCCTAAAGCACTTTGGGGAAATGGAAGGTCGCAGTTTTGTTTGGGTGGTCATTGACAAATTGCATCATCAAGATGCATTGCTAGGGGAAACCTTGATCACTACCTTAAACGCTAAAGACAAACCCTTATTACATATGTGGATCAAATCGACAACATAAATAACCTTAAACGTAAAGGTTCCATGACTAACATATGTATAATTCGAGATTCAAACATCTATGGGAGTCTCAATGGATGTGTCGGACACATATCAAGAAAAATAGAAGGTCGAAGTTTTGTGAAAATGGTCATTGATGGATGACATCCTCATGACCATTGCTGAGGAAAACCATGGTCACTAACTTAATCACTAAGGAGAAATTGATAGCCATTTTCCAAATCAAAAATATGGAAGCAAATTCTTATATAAATTTGCACTATTTTGACTGAAGTGACAGTTCTCACCAGCCACGTCAACATTTAGTTGAAATAAGCCCTTCCTGAATTTACACATGCTCAATTATGTGGATACGTTTCTTCCATACCTACTCGTATGAAGGGAATTTTGTTTGTTTACGTCATTATACTTGAAATCCAAAACATATTTGACGGAGAGAACAGTCAGACCTGAGCCTGACCAGCTATGGCAGGTAAAAATAGCGTGGTATAATATGGGTTGTCATAGATTGCGGTGGGAAGGCTGAATAGGGAAACACATACATTCAACAGGTGAGAGCAGCAACTACGTCATAAAAAAGAAAATGGAACGCATGTACTGGTTATATAATGCTGCCAAATTCGATCGAATTACCCAGTCCCAGTTTCGATTCCAGTTTATATTGGCTGCCCAGTTCGAAGAACTGCCCAGTTTTTCAGAGATGGAGAATGCAGGCTGGAAAGATTTTAAAGTAAAGAGCTTTGATCCAGTGATGGTGACGCCATGCATTCCTCTGCCCAAAACTGTCCTGCAGCTCTCCTCTGTTGACAACCTGCCATTGATAAGGGGATACATATTTAACTCCTTAATTGTCTACAATGCCTGTGAAAGAATTTCTGCAGATCCTGTAAAAGTAATTCGGGAGGCTCTCTCCAAGGTGCTGGTGTATTATTTCCCATTTGCTGGACGGCTCAGATACAAAGAAAATGGGGACCTTGAAGTGGACTGCAACGGGAGGGCGCTCTCTTTGTGGAAGCCACGGTGGACTGTAATCTTTCGGTGTTGGGAGATTTGGATGACCGCAATCCATCATATGGAGACTTACATTTTGCTCTTCCTCCGAATACAGACATTGTGGACCTTCATCCTCTGGTTGTTCAGGTGATTCTTAAATTATTAGTGATCATTAACAGTCGAGAATAAATAAGTCGTTGTCCCTGAGTATCAACCGCTCAAAAATAAACAATCAAAAAACTCAGGAAAGAAATAAAAAAATCAGAACTAACAATTACAACATCCTCCACAAAAGAAAAAACGGGAACATTCTTTTCTAATGAGAAATAATAGAATCTAGACCTAAATAATAAGAGTTATGTTTTTTTTCCCATTAAACTTAAGAGGTAGGTGGAGAGGTGGGCTGGCAGTTTCTTCCTAGAGTTTAGGCTGATTTTTGTCCATATGAAATATAACATGCACTCCTATCATTATTTTTGGTGATTTTAGAAGGAAATATGATTGTTATTTACCCTTAAATAACTATAAAAATCCAATGGAATCCTATAATATCTTGAGGAAAATAATAAAAAAACATAAAACCTTAAAAATGTTAAAATGCTCTTAAATTTTCTTCACACCACCCACTGAGATATTTATGGAGCCCCCTCCATAAGAACATAAGGACCAAAAATAACAAAAATAGCTTAAAAGTACGGGTGCAATTTACTAGAGCAGAAAATAAACAGCTCAGGTACCCATCAAATGATTTCAGAATCTATTGATCCAGTCAAAACAGATAATAACAAACGAATTACTATATAAATAATAACACTTGGCCGTCCAAAATGCCAACACCTGTAATATTTAGATTCATCATAGGAAAAAAATATATTTAGAATTATTACTTAGGAACCATTATAAGCAATGAGCTTAACACGGCTACATTCTTTTAAAACAGTCACAGGAATTAAAGGAATCACAGGGCTTGTATATATACAGATCACACAAAAAAAGCGTTCCATTAAAGGCATTATCTGCTGGAGTTTAATGGTGCTATGTATATTTCATGTAGGTAACATGTTTTGCATGTGGAGGTTTTGTTGTGGGAGTGAGTTTTCAACACAGTTTATGTGATGGACGAGGAGCTGGTCAATTTCTACAAGGCCTTGCAGAGATAGCAAGGGGAGAAGATAAACTTTCATGCGAACCAATATGGAATAGAGAACTACTGAAGCCTGAAGATCCTATACATCTCCAATATTATCACTTGTACTGCTACGTCCTTCTGAGCCAACGATCGAGGAATGGGTTCATGCCTCTCTTGTTATAAATGCTCAGACAATAAAATGTATGAAACAGTCTATTATGGAAGAATGTAATGAAGTTTGCTCTTCATTCGAAATTGTGGCAGCATTGGCTTGGCTAGCAAGGACAAAGGCTCTTCAAATCCCACAAACTCAGAATGTGAAGCTTCTCATTCCAATGGATATGAGGAAATCATTTAATCCCCGTTTCCAAAGGGATACTATGGTAATGCCATTGGTTTAGCATATGCAATGGATAATGCACATGATCTCGTAAATGGGTCTCTTTTGCGTGCCATAAATATTATAAGGAAATCAAAGGCATTTTTAATTGAACAGGGTTCAAAGTCAAGAGTCACTGTGAACCCATCTGTATTAGATGTGAACTCGGCACAAGAAAATGTAGTTATATTGAGCGATTGGAGGCGACTGGGATTTAATGAAGCAGACTTTGGATGGGGAGATGCAGTGAATGTAACTCCTGTACAAACAGTGACAAATGGGCTAGTAACTATGCCAAATTATTTTCTATTCCTACGACCCTCTGAAGATATGCTTGATGGAATCAAGATACTAATGTGCGTGGCCTCATCAATGGTGAAATCACTCAAATTTGAAGTGGAAGACATGATAAACAAATATGTGACTACAGTGTGAAACTGTAACATATTTAATGGCTAGCCATAGTGTTTTCAAAATAAATTTTTGAGATGGAAGCTAATGAAAGTTAAAGCAATGTGATCATGGAGAGATTCAGCCCCATATAAAGTATTTATTATAGACGTTGCATCTCTGTTATCAGGAATAAAATATTGAGGACTGTTGGACATTATATGTGTTGGTAGTTTTTATAGAAAATCATGTTGATTAATCTTGATCGTATACATGCCTTCTGAACTGCCCAGTTTTACAAAAAAATTGTATATGTGAGGACACTAGTTTTGTTTTGGACGGAAAAAATGAATGGTTATTGGATTAGCTCGCAGGCATTCCACGATAACTAACATTTAACTTTTTCATTATTAAAGTTTATTAATTAAATATTTAATATGATAAGTTTTTCGAGTGGATTGACAATCTACATAAACTTTAGATAACTGTACCAGAATGATATGGTAGCAAAACTCTCCAAAAATTTCTTCTAAAGGAAGTTTTGGATGAACCAACCCAAGGTATATGGTCAGGGATAGTTAGTATTTCAGAAATATGTAAACTCTCTACTTGCAGGAAATCAAAATCACAGGGTTTCTCCTCTGGTTTGTGGCCCTCACTATATGGTCGGATGCTATTTGTCTAATGTCCAATCATGGCCGTGGAAGAGGTGTTATCACACTGCTTTCACCAGATCTCTCTCAAAACATCAGAACATTATTTCTTGGGGTTCTGACCCTACCATTGGGTCATGTGGACCCTATTTGATTTTGACGGCCGTATTCTTGGGGTCACCAGCCTTTACTCTTCCAATAACGCGGTGAAACAAACCAAACTCTGAAATGAGCTGGCAAATTCGCTCCCCAATGCTCGTTGGATTATCACTGGGGATTTTAACGTGGTGGAATCCTACGAGGACAAAGTTGATCATCTCCCAATGCACTAGTACACCAACAAAAGGGAAGCTTGGTTTTAAATTTATAATAAATCTGGGCCCTTTTTATCCTAACCATCATCGAAATTATTCTTATGCCTCTTCTGGTTCACTCGGTCTAACTTCGAGAGAGGTTTGAGATATGGTAGTTAAGAGATTGCATCATGCATTGTTGGCTAGCCAAGATCTTTTTCCTTTTCTTGCAATAATGGCCTCCATGTATCTTTCATTGATGGGGTTACTTTTTCAAATCACGCAAACCCTATTTGATTATGTATTAAATGGACCACCACTCGGCCCAAGAATCATAAATCCCAAGTTTAGCTCAATACAACTCATCTCAAACACAAGAAGACTGTGGGACATATTGCGAGGGTTTGGAACTTAGTTCCCTACTTGTATCTAGGCCAAAATGTGTCTCAATAACATGCACTCCTAAATCATCCATTCTACAAGGGTATCAAGGCAACGAGTAGGAAACACACATGTACTAGCATATAAGGGGATAAACTTAAAGGGGCTATAGTGAGCGCTAGGGTCGCATATCTAGAGGGCAATAATCCCTACACTAGGTCAACCTAGGGTTTCCAAGGCCCGCGATCAAGATAGAGGAAGGAACCCTACTTGAGATATCGATAGTTGGATGTGGAGAGGTATGGATCAACAATAAATGAAATAAGCATGCATGAAATAACTGAAATGAAAGTAATGATAACTAAGGAGATGATAATGGATAAGAGTACTATGCTAACTAGCATCCAAACATATCAAATACTAAGCTAACATAGCACAATGAAGAAGGAAATGAACTTACCTATGCAAAATGACAAGAGATGGTTAGAGCACTCACCTTGTACCTATAGGGTGGTCACTAATGCATCTATCTCTAAAAGAAGTAGTATGCCAAGAGAGAGTCATTATTAGGTGGAGAAGGGGAACACCGTTCTTGTCCTAGAACTCACTATAGGTGACCTAATAGTGCAAGCAACCATCCAAGAAGAAGAGTATCCAATCCAATCCAAGCAAGATGCAAGATGAACCAAGAGCTAGGCGAGAAGATGCGAAGATGGCATAAAAGAGTAGAGTAATGACAATCTGAAATGTTCTGGCTAACTTTTCTTATGAGTGTCAAATGAGGTGAGGGTATATATAGGATGTCATCACCCACGGGAAATGACATCGAACATGAGAAAATATAATCTGAAGCCATCACCCACATGTGATGGTGTCGGCCATAGGTAGTGGAAAAAGGTAATGTGTCATGAAAAGTAAAAATAATGTGTCATAGATCATGGATATGGATAAGAAAGATGCCAAGTGATGAGATGCAAACAAGAAACTGTGAATGTGATGTGTATGAGACCTAGGAAGACAAGGATACCTAGTGCAAGGAAAATTAAGGCCAAGACCAAATAGTGACACTCTCTCCATGTATTGTCTCTAACCCATAATGATTACATGAATAACCATTCCCCATTCCCGGAAGGCCCCTTAAGGCACCTGCTCTAGAAATAGATGCATCAGTGACCCTTATTTGCACAAAGGAAATTATTAGTAACAGGTATGAAAGATGAAAAGTGAAAAATTGGGTGTATACATATGCCTAGCCATTTATCACCACATGTCATAATAGCAAAACATGGGGTGGTCAATGGAAAAAGGTAATCCGTAACACCAATACTAAAAGTAAGTACATAAAGGAATGTTGAAAGGACTAGCTAAAATGAAATATACCCACCAATGTGTACCTGATAGTATCACTCGTCTTGCCACGTGTGGGTGCAATACTACAAAAACCCTAAAGAAGCAAAAATGAAAGGAAACACTAGAGGATCATCAGTAAAATAAGACATAAATCACCTAGCTAGGGGCCCACGGGACGGATGTCATGATATCGTGATGTTTTAGATGTTTGTGATGATATGGTGTCAAAAATAGGCAAAAATTGAAGATCGTTGAAAGTAGTCATGTAATAGGTTAAAAAAATGGCATGATATCATGGTCATAACGCAATAAACGACGCATGTTGTGGAGTTTGGGAGTGAAAATGACAGTCATTGGAAGATTACAATTGATCGCGATCGAATTATAATAGCAATTTTGGGTTTTATATAGTGATTTTGATTTTGATTTGCTTATTGCTATTTTTGGAATTGAGATAACTAGCTTTGGAATTCCAAATTTGAGTGTATTTTGATGTCATGAAACAAGTACGAGGTGGTGGCGAGAGGATGACGAGGAAGAGCACATAGCAGGGTGCGACCACGGGTAAGTAGTCACATTTAATTTTGTTGAATAGTTTAGGTGTTATCTGATCTTTTTAAAAGGAACGATAACTAGATCGTACCAAGCCAAGAACACGGATGCTAATCAAACACCACGATCAATAAGATGAAAGTAATTTTCCAAAATAACTTTACATAAACCTTTGCAAACAAATGAGCAACAATATCATATATTATTATGGAACTCAATGAAATACAATGAGAATGGGCCTTGCTTATATAGGTAAGGAATAACAATCTAAGAACTAGTTAAGGTCGTAGATCAAGCCATAAATCATGGAAAGAACTAGTCATCAAAGAACTAGTCAAGTCCATAGATTTATGAGAGAACTAGACATCAAGGATCTAGTCAATACCATAGATCAAGGAAATAACTATACCTAACAACTAGATAATATCCCCTAATATCTAAATAAATAAAAAGAAATATCCACACACATAAGTGGGTGAGGATAAATACAATAAAGGTAAATAAAGTACCTAGGTGAACATGAGCTAAGGTAAATACCTACTCTAACACCCCCTTAAGTGAAGCTAGGGGCCAAAATAGAAGTGGCATGTCCACAATATGAGTCCCGACAACTAGGCCTGATGAGGTACTCATGTAAAATATATCCATGAAGAAATCTCAAACCAAAAAGAAGGAAAGAATCCTACTAGAAGGAAAGAGAAAGAAGAAGGAAGATGGTCTCACGAACACCCCCAAGAACAACTTCTGAAACCCCAAGCATTCCATGCAACTCAAGGTAGTGAGGTGATGCAAAAGGCTTCATAAATATGTCTACAACCTGTTGCTGAGTCGGAAGGTACTCCAAGCAAAGAACTCCATCCTGAATGTGCCGATGAATGAAGTGGATTTGTATCTCAATATGCTTGGTCCACTGGTGCTCAATTGGGTTGCGAAAAATGTGAATTGCACTTTGGTTGTCACACCAAAGTACAGTTGGTGAATCTGTGGGAATCCAAACTCTATCAATAACTGTCAAAGCCAAAGAATCTGTTGACTCGCTGTAACTGCTGCCCTATACTCTACCTCTGAAGATGAAAGTGCAATAGCCTATTGATTTTTGCATGCCCAAGCAACTGGAAAAGAGCCAAGACAAAAAATATAGCCATAAGTGGAATGCCTATCATTAATAGAACTGCATAATTTGAATCAGTATACCCAACCAACCGACTAGAAATCCTATTTTAGTGTAGGCCAAAGTGGGAAGTGCCCCAGAAATAGTGCAAAATCCTTTTAGCAACCCTGCCGGTGACTACTATGAGGAGAATATGCAAACCGAGATACAATCCCTACTACAAATGAAATATCGTAAGTGAGTATGGTTCAAGTACATGAGACTCCCAACCAATTTCTTATACAATGTAGGATCAAAAAGTGGTTGGTACATGTGGAAGTAAGAGTAACTCTAGATTGAAAAGGAGATGGACTTGGCTTGCAATCAGCCATATCAAAGCACCTAAGAAGATCATGGGTGTACTTGTGTGACTCAAATGAATCCATGAATCTATTTGAGAAATATGCAAACCAGGAAATAATTCAATAGCTCAAGATCTGTCATGTCAAACTGTAGAAAGAGCCCTCTCGAATACTCAATGTGGGAAGAAGAGATGCCGGTAAGTAAGATCATCAACATACAAGACAAGTATCACAATATCCTCACCAATATGTTAGAGATACACTTTGTATGATCAGTTGACAATGAACAAAACAAGTAGATAGAAGAAAAGAATCCATCTTATCATACCAAGCCCGAGGGGCTTGTTTAAGACCGAGAGACCTTCGGAGCCTACAAACAAGAGAAGAATCCTAAAAAAGCCAGCCAACTACTCCATGTATATTTCCTCTTGTAGATCTCCATGTAAGAAGGCACTCTTCACGTCCATCTGGTATATGGGCCACCCCTGATGCATCAATAACAAGTACAAGGCATATAGAATCCATCTTGGCAACGGGTGCAAAAGTCTCAGAGTAATCAATACCTTTAACTTGTGAAAAACCCTTAACAACAAGATGAGCCTTATACTTGTCAATGGACCCATCGATTGCGTATTTGGTTCAATATACCCACTTACACCTAACCATCTTTCTTCTTTTAAGAAGAGTTACCAAATCCCAAGTATGATTATTCATCAAAGAAGAATACTCGGGTGCCATCACATCATAACACTCATGTATCCTATGATCCTTTGAAAAAAGACTGTGGATCCTCAAAACTACACGACACAAAATTCCGTAACTCGTAAATGTGCGTGATGATGCCTAGTGGGTGGAAGATAGTGTATGAAAGGTGTTGCCTCGAAATCAGAGTACGAGCCCACTTAGGCATAGTGACAACATCGGTGGGAATATGATTCTCCATTACATCTATAACCTCCTCATCAACCTCCTCAAATAAAGTATCATCAAGATGAGATGAACAAGAAGGAGGCATGGAAGAAGATGAAGAATCATGAGGAGTGAAGAGCTCATCAAACTGAACATGTATTCGAAAAATAATGTCATGAGTATAAGAATCTAAAATATGATAAGCTCTCATTTCCTCACAATACCCTACAAAGATCAATGGTTTACTCTTCGTATCCAAAGCTTTCCTTTTCTTCTTTGGCACAAAGGCCCAAGCATGGCTCCCAAAGACTCAAAATATCGAGACATTAGGCTTAGCATTGGACCAAGCTTCCTCTGGAGTCAAATGCTCAAGTGCTCTATGTGGTGTATGATTCTCAATGTAGTTAACACAATTAACTACTTCTGCCCAATATATAGAAGGTAAATCTCTAGAATGCATAATACGATTAGCCATTTCCTTCAAAGTTCTATTCTTTCTTTCTCGCTAAGCCATTCTTTTATGGAGTATGAGGAACGAAATTCTAGTGAATAATGTCTTGAGTTACCAAAAAGTTAGAAAACTCATTGGTAAAGTACTCCCCCATTATCGATGTCGAAGGTTCTTTATGCTACTAGAAGATTGTTTCTCGACCAAAGCCTTGAATACTTTGAAGTGTGAAAAAAATCACTTTTGTACTTGAGAAAATAAACCCAAGTATGCCTTGAGAAATTATCAATAAACTTAAGTGCATACTTAGCTCCACTGAAATATGGGGTAGGAAAAACCATCAAGTCACTATGCACAAGCTCAAGTGGTGAAGAATCTCTCTTAGACAAATTATTAGGAAAAGGATCTTGGTGTTTTTTCCCTAATGCACAACCATGACAAACTCCCTCAAGACAAGAAACTCTAGGAAGACCATCTACCATACCATGAGTGCTCAACTCCTTCAAATATCTATAATTGAGATGTCCAAATCTTTCATGCCAAAGCTTACTCTCTGAATCTACATGAGAAACCAATCATGTCCCTATAGAAGAAGTGTCATCAAAACCCTCAAAGTGATATAGTCTAGAACTATGATCAACAATACCCTAGAAACCATTGAATAAGGCTCCAAAAAGTTTGTATTTTTGCTCCATGTGGTGTAAAAGTCACTATTTTTCCTTAACCAGAATGACAAATTTGATATACAGAAAGCAAATTTGTAGTGATGTTAGGAACATATAGTGCATCTTGGATACTGCCACCATCAATTTGTATATCACCTTTTCCTTTAACAGAAAGAAAGGAAGAATCTCCAACCTCAATTTTGGAAGTAGAACTCAAGCCTAGAGAAACAAAAGACTCCTTGGAAGAAGTCATGTGATGAGAAGCACCAAAATCTATAACCCAACTATCTGCAAGTGGTGACTGAGATCTCCCAACAACATTAAGTGTTTTTCCATGTTGATTAGAAGGAGGTGACATGGAGATAGAAATTTTGTGTTTTTCAACTGCATCCTCTAATTCTTGAATTCACTTATAACACCTATGTTCTTCATGATTACTACCCCCACAAAAATAGCATGAACGGCTAGACTTATTCTTGGATTTAGAAGACTCCTTGGGTTTTGATTTGTTTTCTTTGAGTTCGGGAGCATTTTGAGATGGAGAAGGTGTGGATTTGGATTTACTTTTTGGTTTTCCCTTGCCCTTAGGATTAGATGCAACTAATTCCTTTTGAGAGGTGGAAGACTCAAAGTGAGATAATTTGGATTCTTCCCTAGTAAGTCTTTCACAAAATGTTTCTAAGTTAGGCATTTTGAATGTGTCGCTTAAAGGCATCCATGCTAGAGAAAAAGGTAGAAGAAAAAAATTGGAATTTTCCTCTCAACTTGGATAGAATCAAGTAAACACGCTCTTCATCTTTCTTATCTCTTCCACTCCCCTTCAAATGTGTCAAAAAATGTTTGAACTTGGTAAGATAGTCTATAATTGTTGGAAAATCTTCAGGATTAAGAGAGGTGATCTCAATTTCAAGTTGCATCGCTCTCATATGATCCACCTTACCAAATAAATCCTCCAATTTCTCCCAAATTTTGAAAGGAGACTCACATTTTTCCAAATGTAACAAAATATTGTCACTTACATAAGTTCCAATCAAACCCATACACTCATCAAATTTGCACTGGTATTGAAATTTCTCATATTCTCTAGTGAACACTGGTTGTTCTGAAGAAGATAAAGCCCATAATCCTTTCCGCTTAGTTATTATTTCCATTCTTGGTTTCCATGTGTGGTAATTATGTGTTGTTAATGGCTCAACATGATCTAATTTAGAAGTAGATTCCATCCTCAAAAAATCACCAAAAATAAATGCAAGAACCAAACAATGCAACAAGACCCCCAAACAATGCAACAAAATCCCCCGATTTTGACACTTTATAATGAGTGCATGTTACAATATGGCACTTTATAATTATAGTGAAATTCTCAAAATAAATATTTCCAATGGAAAGATCACGAAAAACAAGAACTTTTGCAAAAACGACACTCAAAACCAAGTTACCGATCAAAAGTTACAAGTTTTTCAATATTATGCTCTACTATTTATTTTAGTTGCCACTAAAATAGAATAAAATGCTCTTGCCTTCACCACACAAATAAAATGAAAGGGGGATGGAGTTAAGCACCTACTAGTAGGAATCACAAGTTTTAAGCCCTCATAAACATCTAATTATTTTTCAAAAGCGGAAAGAAACATCTTTTCAGAAACCACATGTGCATGCCAACCGAGAATCTTGCACCCATAAAACAAAAACCCAAATACGATCTCAAAAATCTGGTTTTTCCTTCCTGTTGGCACGAATCCTAAGACAAACCACCACATTCCTCTCGCACAACAAAATAAAACCCAAAAAAATGATTGCCTCCAGAAATGGTCAAGTTTATAGTTGATCTTAGGGTTTTTCCACCTTCCGGATCCAATGGAAGCCTCTATTTTGCATAAAAACACATGCAACAAAAAAACAAGAAAATACCAAATATATGAATATACAAAGAATTTATTTGCAAAATAAAACTTACAGATGGATGTCAATAGAAATATCCTGCTCTGATACCATAAAATGAACGATAACTAGATCATACCAAGCCAAGAACATAAATACTAATCAAACACCATGATCAATAAGATGAAAGTAATTCACGTAATAACTTTACATAAACCTTTGCAAACAAATGAACAACAATATCATATATTATTATGGAACTCAATGAAATACAATGAGAATGGGCCTTGCTTATATAGGAAAGGAATAACAATCTAAGAACCAGTCAAGGTCATAGATCAAGCCATAAATCATGGAAAGAACTAGTCATAAAAGAACTAGTCAATTCCATAGATTTATGAGAGAACTAGACATCAAAGATCTATTCAATACCATAGATCAAGGAAATAACTATACCTAACAACTAGATAATATCCCCTAATATCTAAATAAATAAAAAGAAATATCCACACACATAAGTGGGTGAGGATAAATACAATAAAGGTAAATAAAGTACCTAGGTGAACATAAGCTAAGGTAAATACCTAATCTAACACTTTTTGCTTTTTCAAAGTCATTAGTGCTTAAAAATTAGTAAAATTTGCATCATGGGGTAGGTTAGGAAAAAATGCAGTGGGTTTGGGAGGGATTCAATTATTAGTTTTTTATTTTGTTGAATTTTAAAGTCAAATTTTTGAAAGTCATGGCCATGATTTGGCCAGATGTCATCGACCCCTTTGTAACAGGAGGACTGATGGCATTGGGATGGGGAAAGAGGGAGATAAATTGTTGATGGCTTCTACCATAGGGTCATTGACATAGGGGAAGCTTGCTAAGGGCGATGGCATCTTCTAAGGGCGATGGCATAGGGATTTGACAAGAATAGGTTGTATGCATTGATTTTTCATGCCAAAATTTTATATTTCAAAGTTTTTATATTTACTTTTGGTCATATTGAGGATGCGGTAGAGAAAAGGATCTGTCATGGCAGAGCGTAGATGTATCATGTCTTAGTGGGATGATTACTAGATTATCACATGTAGAGATTTCCCAATTACGGGGTTGGTGTTTTGGGGCATCATGCAGATGCCCATGATACCATTGGACATGGATTTATTACAAATATTTTTGACTACATGGGAGACCTAGTCCAACACCTTTTGGTGGTGGATAGGACAGAGATGATGGAGATGACATTGACTTTAGAGGACATACATGGGATTCTAAGGTTACCCATTAGAGGCACCTGCGTGTATTGTGATCTACACTGATGATGCCACACAATAGAGAGCATTGGCCATATGGGCTACAAGGAGTAGTTCTTATGAAAACACATGTTGTACATTTGACTCAACGTAGTGTAGGTAGCAAGGATTCCAAATATTTGAAAGGTAATAGTTGGGATCATGGTGGCACGGATAGTGTGCCACAAGGAAGATGGAGCCATCATGTTGTTCTTGGTTGCATAGTATGTATAGACATGGTTAATAATGAATTACTATTTAGTCGGGCACTTGATTAAGCTAAATGTGAATTTATATGCCTAATCTGATTGTTATTGCAATAGTAAATGAATAAACAATTAAGCACAAAATTAGGCCAAACAAGTTAAGCAAGAAAGTATGAAACCCTAATTGCAAAGAGAGGTTAGAAAGCCTTAACTGATTCATAGTTATTCCAGGATCAAAAGCAAATTACTAACCGGATGAAGAGAGAGGAGGAGTGTTGCATGCAGCCTCGAAAATTGTGTGAGTTGTCAATTTTCACGGGTTGGGGCAGCACTGGAGAGGGACATAGGTGCCCATAGGCCACCTAGGCCTTATGGCCACCTATGTCTATCGAAATTCTTAGAAAACCTCCTCGATTTATTGCTATTTATTCACTTTTTTCACCTTTTGTCGCTATGAGGTCGCATAGTGATCATTGAGGTCACTAGAAACCTATAATGAAACAATGACCTAAAAACCCTCAAATAAACATCAAATCCTAAAAAATAAAGATGTAGAATGAGGGTTCGACTATCCTCAACTATCACAATGGTGATCTTATGATTGAGTGTTGCACTACATCTTAGACCCAATGTAGTTTTGTGTGTGTGTGCGGAATTGTGCCCTAGGTGGCTCTTGTGCATGTCGCACTTGATAGCAAGCAAGTAAGCTAGATGTAAAGAAATGTAATAGATGTGTGCATGGAATAGAATGAAATTCCCTCCTATGAAGTGTATGTAGAATAACCAGCCCTTGTGTCCCTTGGATGGTGCTAGATGGATGTAATAAATCTCTTAGATGTTTGATGGATGCAACCTTAGGTGGTGATAGCTAATTCTTAGTGCTTGGTCCCTTATTATGATCACATAACTTTTATGCTTGAATTTCATAATTTAACCTAAAAGGCTGACTACCAAAAATATAAGATGCTAAAACAACTAGAAAGGACCCAAAAGATGTGAACAAAGTACAAAGGGGTCGGGGTGCCCAGAGGGGATGATGGTACATGGCTCTTGCGTCCCGGTTGGGTGCTAGTGTCCATGATGATAAATTCCAAAGTATAAAAAGGAATACTGAGAAAGTAAGGGTGCAAGACCAAAATTGGTAACATAAAAAAAAAAAAGGTGGCCAAATACACGGGTTAATTAATACTTTTCTTACTTAGGAATCATATGAATAGTAGTATGCAACCAGGACTAAATAGATACCTAAAGTGCGTGATTTTGTGTCTACATTTTCCCCACTTTATGTTGGTGAGTGGAAAGCTCGGTAACATAAAGTAGATAGAGATGTGTACCTGATAACAAATGTAGATTGATGTAGAAAGAGCATGAGGAGGGACAAGACAAAATGTGGAGTGATAAAAGTGTGTAGCGTGGATGCTAAGGAGGAATAAAGGTAAAAGTTATGATGAAAATGACCCTAGGACGGAAACATGTGTAGATGTCATGATGTTCCTATTTTTGATGTTGATTGTTGTTGTGATTGGTGTTGTTGATGTTTTGATGATGTTGAATGATGTTGACAACCACTTCCCATACAAAAGGACTTCCAAAAGAGAAGAATGAACAAGTAGTCAAATATGTGTTTATATGATCAAATGTGAAAAATTTATGTAAGGAAAGTATGTAAAATATGAAAATGTGAAAAAAGAAACATGTGCACCTGATCTGTGATGAGGAAACAATTTAGAAACCATGTTGTAGATGTTGTATAAGAACGAGTTTTTTGGGCGATCTCACACCAGATTGTGTCGGTCATGATTTTTTGAAGTGATCTCATGCTAATGATATGGAAGAAAATTCGGTGTTATCCTCCAACCTTTAAATGCTTCCCGTAATGTAGAACACCACTGCATATGGTGTGTAAAATTCAAATAATTCGATCTAACACAAAAATGTGTAGTGCATGCATGCGGAAATGCTAAGGATTGTGTGCCTTGTAAAATCCATTGTGTGGAGTTCTATAGATTGTGTTGAACTTCCAAATGTTGTGTAACTACCTCCTGGTTATAGGTGTCCAAGAAGGCTCTGGAGGTTGTGTTGTGCTAAGGACCCAAGTCTTAATCTGAGCCACGAAAATAAATACTTGTGTTGTATGAGTATTATGTTTTGTTGTGTGATGACTATAGGTTGTTATACGATTCACACAGAGATGATGCCCCCTCATTTGGGGTGCATGCGATGTCACTTAGGAAGTATGTGGCCCAAAGGAGGACTGATCATTTTGTTGAAACTATGCCCTACTTGGGGAAGGGAATGTGTTTGGTGGAAACCAAGGCACACGTAAACCAAGTGGCTAGGATACAAGTGTTAGTACAAGAAAATACAAACACACATGTAGAAGAAAAAATGTAATCTAAGACGCAAGAAGATAATGTAAACATGCAAGAAGACAATGTAGACCATGAAAAGTGGGTTGCAAATATGGGACACCACTCACGATGTCACAAGACAATCAAGGCCGATGAATCCAAAATTAAATAGTGTGCACACAAGACAAAGGGAAAATCCTACAAACAAGAGCATACAAAGAGCAAGCAATGACAAGCAATGTAATAGATAACCATCGAAGCATATATACCTGCATAGAAAATGTTGCACATGAAGCACCCATTAGCATGTTAGAAAGATTAAAAGTATGGTAAATCATGTATAATCTGATATAGTAGTGTGTTATGAAACAATATCACTTGTAGTGTATGAAAGTGGATGCCCCCAGGAGCCTTTGTGGGACTGGTAAGAGGTACTACACCAAGCATCCATGTTATGTGTATGGATATGTAGAATGTGTCATCATAACTAGAAAGAAAGTGAATGTGCATGTGTGTATGGAAAGATAATGGCATACAAGATATTTATCTAGCATGTGTAATAAAGTGTACAAGTAATAAGTAAATATAAGTAAGACCAAAGCTGACCAAGATATGCATTATGCTATGGATGAGACAGGATGGAATGCGGTGTGAATGATAGGATAAAATTGCCCGGAGTGAAATGTGTATGTATGAGATGAGGTTCATTTATATATGCCCCCTTAGTAGTAAAAAATGAACTGTAAATGAGAGTGCATCATCAAGAAATGGTATGGAATGTGTGTACTAAAAAAAGGTGTGATTGTCAAATCACAAAGTGTAGAGTGTGTGAGTGATTGAGTGAACGTGTGAGTGTGGTGGGGTTCATTTGAGATTTATACCCTCGCATTCAAGTATGGACCATAGAACTAGAGTGTGTCATAGGGTAGTGTGTCACATTGGTTGTGTGAGAGATATGTGTGTTGTGTTGTGTTGTTTGTGCATGAGAGAAATATGTCATGAATATGTTGCTTTTATATGAGATTTATTGTGAAGGTGTCTATTGTGTTGTTTATTGCAAATATGTTGAGTGTATAGTAGGTTGTGTTGCAAGTGAAAGTTTCAAGTAGGTAGTATGTGGTAGATATGTAGATCGTGCAAGATGTGTGTGTTGATTGTACATAAGATAGATGTGTTGTATGATATAAGGGATGCATGTTGTGTGATTTAGGAGAGATATGTCATGAAAGCACTAAGTGTGAAGCATGTTGTAAATGTGTCAAGTGTGTTGTATGTTGTGTTGAAGATGCAAGGAGAGCATGTGTTGCTTGTTGTTGTGTTAAGTTTGTATGGATGAATAAGTGTGATAAATATATGTTATTTATGTGTTGATTATGTAGTATTTAACATTGAATGTGTGGTACAAGGTGTTGGATGTGTGTACACACAAAAATCATGCACTTTGGGTAATTATTTAGTTTTGGTCTCATACTACGATTCACATGGTTCTTAAGTGAAAATAGTACTAATTAACCCATGTATTTGGCCATCTCACATTGTTTTTTGTTGCTACTTTTGATCTTGCACCCTTACTTGCCTAGATTTTCCTATTATTCTACATTTTAACTATTGTTTACTAGGGCGCCCAACTAGGACTAGGGCACCCCGGATGTCTGATCCCCTCCGAGCACCTTGATTCTCTTTGCACTTTCTTCTTACTTTTTGGGAACTTTCTAGCTGTTTGAGGGACCAAACACTAAGCACTAGTATAAATAAAGAGAACCATATCAATATAAATTTATGTGACCATAATGAAGGACCAAGCACTAAGAACTACTATCACCACCTAAGGTTACATCCATCAAAGGCTTCTACTACTCCATTTGTATCCATCTAGCTCCATCACAAAGGACAAAGGATGGTTAGTCTGCATCATACTTTATAGGAGGGGAGTTTATTCTATTACATGCACCATTTACTTACATTCTACATTTAGTTATTTCTCACTACTTACAGGTGCGCGACCGACACAAGAGCACCTAGGGAAAAATTCCACACACGGTCAGTAGAACTACATTGGGTCTAAGTTGTAGTGCAACTCTTAGTGATAATTCCATCCATTTGGAAGTTGAGGACAGTTTAACCCCTTCATATGCATATTTTTTTAAAGGGTTTTGATGCTTTGTTTGGGGTTTTGCAAGTGATTCCTTTATTTCTACGGTTTACAACAATATCTAGCAAATTTTAGCAACATACGCTCGACTAAAGGTGAACATAGGAGAACATTCAACAACACCTCATAGGATGCTCTTTGGTCATTTATGTAGACCTGGTCACCCATATCTTAGACCAAGGTGCCCCACGTTCCTCCATCATTCTCCTAGCAGCCCAGGTCTAGCCGGACATCTTGGATGTTCACTTTCTCAAGCTCTTAGGTGATGGTTTCCTCCTCTTGTTCATTCGGTCTCCACTGTGACACAATCTCGTCGCATCTCGTGAATCAACTAAAACTTTTCCTAACCCTCTTTGTACATTAGGGTTTTACACTTTTATTACTTAGTCACTTGGGTATAATTTCAACATTTCATTATTCATTTATTTTACTTTTGCTCATATAACATCACATTAGGCTAATGTATCACATTTTAATTTAATCATAATGGTGAACCCGAACTCAATATTCATGCTTAGGATCCTCATTTTTCCTCTATCATGGCTCCTAAAATTCCTCAAATTTCTTTGTCTGATTTTCTTAAGATGCATCCTAATTGCCAAGTTGTTCTTAAAAATCCCTAAATACAATTTATCTCCTTACAATACACCGCCACATCAAGTGAGTGCTATTTTTTTATGATTTATTTGATGACCCTAGTCTTCGTGATCTTCCATCTAATCAACCCATGTTGGAGTCAATTCAAGATTTACATTCTTTATTTCAAGACAAATTTAAGGCTATGGAATCCACGATTACATCTCTCAAATATGAAATCCAACATCTTAAGGATGTTTCTCAGGCTCATGTTTGTTCTCCTTCTACATCTTATCTTCATTATATGTCTACTACATCTTCTCATATTATTGAGCCTCAAGTCATACCATTACCAGAACCTCTCATCTTTAATCGCATTACTAAGCAACATGACATTCTTACTTGAGCTCCTTAGTCATCAATTGACCACTTTACCACCTACTCATTACTATTCTCCTTATTGGCTAGAAAAATATTAGGGGCATCCATATTACAATTATCACCAGATCAATAGACATAATGACAATGATTGTTATGTGTTACAATGACAAATCATGCATCTTGAACGTCAAGGATTTATCTAATTTGTTACACAATTTTTTTACATGCCCACCTACAAATATTGTACCCAAATGGGCTCCTAAGTCTACTCCTTCTACATCTAATGAGCATCACACTACCACTTCTCATGTGCCTTCTTCAGTCAGTCAAGCACCACCTATTCAACCCACTCAAATTACACAATCACCTCTCAAGGTTTGTCTTTCATCACCTCCTTCTCCTTAATCATCTACAATGCTATCAAGTCAAACTAAGAAAACTCCTCTTAAGGATGAGCTCACTCCTCCTCCATTAAAGGTATCTGTGACATCACTAGGCCATGCTCAACAACCACCTTCTATAGTTAAACTTGTAATTCCACCATCTGCTATAAATAATGCCTATGTCGATGACTGGGACCTGATGAATCTTATGATGATGATGAACCATTTGATGGTCACACACCATTACCACCTCGTGTCCCATCACTTTTGTTAAGGAAACTACTCCTTACATTGATCCACTTAGTGTCTTTTGACTAGACCTCCATCACTTACATACTTGGGGGCATCATAGCTCCTCCCCCCTTACATTGCTATCAAATTTTGATATCATCTCATGCACTTGATGCTTCGTGCTTGATGACTAATCTTCTCTAAATATTATTATAAACCTATTGATAAATTTGTATCTTTAATACCCTATGATGCACTCTAGTCTCAGGGTCCATACTGGATTGTTGAGGGTATACATCTCAAATGGACCGTATCACATTCACACATTCATCATTCAATCCTTTTCATCATGTAACATTCTTAGTTTAGTGATATACGCCATATTCTACATCGTCACTTTCTCTTGCATCACTTATTGGTATACGTTTTAGGCTACATCACCACTCCTTCTACTCATTTTGTAGTGATATACGCCGTAGGCTACATCATCACTTACTCTAGCATCATCATCACCTATTCTAGATCATCATTTAGTGATATATTCTTTAGGCTAAATCATCACTCCTTTGATCATCTTGTCATGATATACACTTAGGATACAACATCACGCACACTTCATCTCTATGTCACATGTCATCACTACACATTCACCATAGCGCACTACACACAACACATAGCTCAACCATTTCCTAATAATGCACTCTTGTTTGATTCATTCTTGACTAATGAGGGGAATAACCAAATGAACCTCATTATATACATACACATCTACTTAGGGGCATGCGTCTCCCATCATCCATCTTGCATTCCATTCCATCCATTCATAACATACTACATATCTTGGGTGTATTTACTTTTTCTTATATTTTCTTGTATATGTTCATCTTATTACGCATGCTAGCTAGATCTCTTGTATGTCATTATCTTTACCATACACACATATGCATTCACATCCTTTTCTAGTTATGATCACAAATGTAGATCTTTGACACATATCATGGATGCTTGGCACACTACCAATCCCAAAGTGGCTCCTAGGGGTATCCACTTTTAGACTCTACATGTGTTATTATTTCATTTTGTTTCATAGCACACTCCTTTATCGGTTATACATGATGTAGACATACACTTTATCTTTCTAACATGCTAATTGGTTCTTTATGTGCGGCATTTGTTTTGCAGGATTACTTGCCTCCATGGTTATTTGTTACTTTGTTTGTCCTTGCTTGTCTCTATTATCCATTGTATGCATGGTGTCCCCAAGATTTCACTTAGAAATTTTGGGGTACCCCTTTAAAATTTTAAGTCTTCTTGCCTTGTGAAGATTTGTGTTCATGTTACTTATGTCCCCTTGAGTATGTCTTATTTTGTTTAGATTGTTACATTAGCTTATTTGGATTGCGGATTTCTCTACAATTCTCAAGAAGGTTGTAAAATATTTTTGGAATCTATTGGAGAAATACCCATTTTCCCAAAATTTCTGAAGCCCCTAAAAATATAATTCCTTACCCTATTAAGCAATCGGGTTTCACATATTACTTTACTTCAAAGTTGTAGTAAGTTTCCCTCCCAAACCTGATTTTCACTATCTCACATTTTTCGGGTTTCATTAGTTACTTTACTTATTAAAAATAATGAAATAATGTATTTGTTAAACCCCGCAAAACCAAAGCAACTTTACTTTCTTTTTGCACTAAATCAACACCACATTACTTATGAAAAGTGGCCAAATTAAGTAGTTTCTCAAACCCACAAAACTAAGGCTCTTAGTTTATCATTCTTCAGACCTACTTTACTTGCTTCACAAATATCAAGTAAAGTGAAGTGAAACCCTGCATACCTAAGGCCCTCATCTTATTGGTGTTTCCAACCTACTTTACTTACACCATAATGCAAAGTAGTCAAGTAAAGATAATGTTAAACCCCGCCGACAAGGAATTTTTTTAATCGGTTTTCAAACTACTTTACTCCCTAAAAACAAAGTAGCTAAGCTAACCCGAAACCCCGCATTACTCCCTACTTAATGACCTAGTTGGGTTTATGGCTACTTGTTACTTCAAAATGCAAAATAAGCTAATTCATTTGTTGAACCCACATTTAAGCCAAGTGATGACATGGAATCCATACCAAGAATATTAATGAGGAGGAATATTTAAAAGGTGAAGTTATTCCACATCATTTCCACACATCCTAATTACTCATTGAGAAGTAATTCAACATGCGAACCCTAAGTAACCTCGTGCTTTCCGATTGAAGAAGTTTTTGAGCAATTTGACCTTGACCCATTTGTAGGAGAGAGGTATGTTGTTTTCTTTTATTCCTTATTTTCAATTTTTTTCTTTCCTCTTTATTTTTATTTTTCCACTTTGATTCTCCATCATGTTGATGTTTTCTCCAAGTCTATGTTTTGTGAAATCACTTAGAAGCTAGATCAATTATATTGAAATAATACTAGGATTTGAGTAACATGGTTAAATTCATGGTTTTCTTGTACCAAATTTTTGAAATCTCATTTATGAAATAAGCCCTAATTTTTCCCTAGTTTGAGTGGAGAAATAATATGCTTTTTATGTGGAGATTAAACCATGCACAACTCGAAACTTAACCTATTCAGAATTTATAAACTACTTTACTCTCTTTTGTTGTGAGAACTTGACCCCTAATTAATTCATCAATGCTTTGGGTGGTTTCAAATCACTCTTGTTGCCTACACTTTACATCGATTCGAACTACTTATAATTCCTCATGTTTTTGGATTTCCTAATGTCTCATTACTTGCTTGTGCTTTGTGATTTGTGAGTTTCTGATCTAATCCTACTTCCCTATGATTTGCGGGATTTCGACATCTGCTACTTCAACTATGTTATGTTATGCGCTAAATCAAACCCTCGTTACTTAAGACTTATACTTTATGGGTTTTCAAATGACCATTACTTATCATTCTTTGTGGTGTTTCAAAATGCTTTTACTTCTACCTTCTTTGTGGGAATCAACCCTCTCTACTTCCTTACTCAAAACTTCAAGCAAAAGTACCTTGAAAGCTCACACATCATTATAAAAACATGTTTTTACCAGCTTATTTGTTGTAAGCTTATAACTTCACTTCTAAAAGGATTTTTGTGTACTTTCATGACCAGATTAACTCTGGATGTGCTCATAGACTTGAAGCCACTTATTTTAACTTGAATTATACATTTTAAGAAGGGGTTGTTGCTAACATTTAAGTAGTTGGCACACACTTATCACTTGAAGAAAAGTAAAGAAAATGTCTAAGGCAAGAGAGGGATCACCTAAAGCAAGGGAAAAGTCATCAGAAGTTGAGGAAGTTTCCATTATTTAGGAAGATCCTAATCTTGGGATTGAAGAAACCTCCAAGGCTAGGAAGGGAAAAGGAAAAGCTAGATCCATGCCAGTTAGTGAAACACAAGGGGGTAAAATGAAGTATGAATATAAAGGTTATCTAGTTGAATCTTGTGTTACATCTAAGCTTGTTGAAATTAGTGACACAAACATGGGGCATGTGTCCACAACTGAGCTTATAGAAAGATCCAAGGCCATAAGGTAGACACCTCTCATGTAGGCCTTGACTAATAGTAAATTGATACATGAAGCTCCATTTCCTAGTGTTGATCGATTTACCCAAGTTTTTATGGAATGTGCCAAGTATTATAAACCCCTCACAAGATTAGTCAAGGATACATCAAGTAATCTGGTAGTGAGGCTTGATACTCAATTTTTCAATTATAGCTTAAAGATCCCCACAAAGTCAAAAGTGTTGATGTGAATATGGGAAAGGCCAATGAGCATTGGGAGAAGAACATAGTTGATGCCATCAAAATCATAAATTTAAACTACTTGAAGACAAAAAAGAAACCCTCCAGGTTTCCCAAGACAATAGTGAGGTCATATTTTGTCCAAGAAGCTAATGACATAACCCAGTTGTTATGTAGAATCAATGGAGAGAATAATGCCAAGTATTTCTCCACATGGATGTACTACTTCATCAAAACCATTGATACTAACAAAACTAATGCAATGATCAATTGGGTGGAGATCATAAGTGATAAAATTGATCATCAGTTACATCAGGTTAGACAAACTTTCAATTTCAAGATAAATTCTTATCTAGTGTATGTTAAAGCGAAAAATGACACTTTATCCTAGTTGCATAGCAAAGGAATTTTGGCTTCGAGATGCTATCTATGAGTATTACCCTCAGTTGGTATTATCATAATATTTTAAGAAATACAAGAAAGTAAATGATTTATTCTTCTATGAAATTATTTTCAAGCTCAATACTAAAGTAAGAGAAAAAGGTTGATTGATGTAATATGGGATACATTTTCCCAATATGGGTGTATCTTCATTCAATTATCTACTTTCACTTATCTTAGAGTCTTTGGTTTCTTAGGAAACCACTTAAACTCCCAAGATATCCTAATGATAAGTGGATACTACTGGAACTATGCAGACAACTAGTGGAGCTACATGACCTACAATCAACACTTCATAGAGCAATGGTTAGCTTCCCAATTGTCATTTTCCATTATCATTGTGCTAACATCCACAAGGCTAGGAATATTTCAAAGGAGATGTTTCATCATTATGAACAAGAAGACTATGAAGCTAGGACAAATTTTGACTTCAGAAATATTGCACAAAAGACATTCACAATGGACTACATGCACTCCCAAAGACTTGAATATTTTTGGATTGATTGCAGCGATGAATTTGAAGTTAGAAGAAGATACTATAGTAGATTAACAATCCAAAAATTATTGGCTTTGTCTTAGAAAAAATCCTAAAAATCTCCATGATGATGTGAATGTAATTTCTGATTCCTACAATCAAATGGGAGGAGATAATGCTCCACTCCCATCCTTAAGAAATAAATTTGAAAATATTGATGATAGAACATTAAGGGTCCTGGTTTATTCCTGAAATTTTCTCATTGAAAAAGGTTATCGTATACTATAATCAGTAATGAAGCATATGAGTGAAAACAACACCAAGAGGAAAGAAGGATTGGTTGAAAGTAATCGGGGACCTAGGAGGTCACCATTAACCAAGAATCCTAGAATAGATCATTCATCATCCAAACAAGTTCATCAACTCGTGAATTCACTCCAAGTGAAGCTTCTCACTCATCAACACAAGTGGTATTTTCATCCGTTGTTTCCCCTTCCATACAAATTCCTTCTACGCAAGTAGGGGTTATCATACCACCCTTGAAGCCACCTACATTCATTATTCCCAATAAGGGTAGACACTTTGTCTCCCCATCCTCCTCCTTTCTCTCCACTAAGCGGTCCTCCTCCTCTACCATCGGATGATTGGTCTAATACTTAGCATGAGGAGGGACTTGATGCTACCATGGAGAATTTTTCACTTCAGAGAGTGTCATAATTTCAAGAGAGAGAGAGAGAGAGAGAGAGAGATAAAATTACAATGGAAGCTAGGGAAATGGAAGAAGGATAATTTGATAAATAAATTAAAGAACACACTTAGCTAGACATAAGTGTAGAATCCCTAAGTGCACAAAGAGGTTTAGAAGGGAAAAGAAATTGAATTGTATTATAGTAAAAAAAAATTGTTGAGGAGAAGGAGGTGGAAAATCAGATGATAACTCAAAATATGGTTGAGTTGGAGTAGTTGCTACTAAGGTTACAATAGTTGAGACACAAAAAAGATGATTGTACATCCTACTACATCTAATAGACAAGAGATGGTCAAGCATTCCGTGCTCATACCTCTTCAGACAATATTTCTCATCATGGCTAGCATTGTAGATGGTCCCAAGTGCCAAAGAGATAATAAATCTAGAGGAAATTTACTTGTAGTTTCTCAAGAGCATTGTTAAAAGATGTAAGAAATATAAAGATGCTAAAGTAACTTCTAAGCTGATAATTGAGTCATCGGGATAGAAATTTTTTTAAGTGTCTACCCCAAAAAAGAAAAAATAAGGAGAATTAACCAAAAATGATATAATTTGTGAACAAGAATGCCTCTAGCGAAGTAATTACTAAAAGGACTTAAGTAGGACACTCAGACCATGATTCATTCTCTCTTCCTTAAGCTTGATGAGGAAAAGGTTGAGAAAGCTAATCTAAAGGAACAAATATCTAAATTGTGTGAGATAATTGCAAAATTTTCTAGGAATTCCTCCCATCCTATACTTTCAAGGGAGCAAGTCAACCCTCAATTTATCACAATAATGGAAATAATGGGTGACAAATCAAAGGGATTTGGATGATTGTGTGAAGAAAATTATTGATGAAGCAAAAAATTATTTCTCGAAAGTGCGAAGCAAGATTGGATATTCTTAAAGGAAATTTGAAGCGAATTAAGATTTAGCCAAAGAAATGGATAATGAAAATAGAGTTTTTGAACTTCATTTGGAGGCCCTCAAATGAATATATTCATTACCGAGAGAATGTGTTAATTAAGGACCACATTATGCCGGATGGATCATTACAAAAGGCCAAGAAAAAAAGTTAATTGTATCCTTCGTATGAAGTTTCTCATAGAATGATGGAGGAAATGAAGGTGTTGGAAGAAGAGGTAGATGAGGTTTTAGATCATCTTGATGATAACATCTATTTTATTACAAATTACAAATCAACCAAACCACCAAGAACTACAGAGAGAATTTCTTGAGATTATTAAACAAATAATGGATAAAGCCAATACTCCTTTCACCATGAATCACTTGATAAATTGAAAATACTATACGGGATGTCAAGAATCTATGGCCAAACTTGGTAAAATCTAAAGGATTCAGCAACATCTTGAAAAATTAAGTCTTCAGGTATGAAACTTAAATGAAATCGGTTTCCAAAGTAGATGAAAAGGAAAGAAAATATATGTTGGATCAACATGCCATATATCTTGGGAGAAAACCAAGGATTAGGGTGAGGATTCATGCAAATGATGATGATGATGAGACTAAAGAAACAAACAAGAATGAAACTATTGCTTCTTTAATTGGAATAGCTTATTTTTCTTCTTCTTTATTGATGATGTAAATAAGTAATGTAACTTTATTGTATAACTTAAGTAATTCGTTTAAACACCATTACTTCAAGTTGTTTGAAAAAATCAATTACTTATGAATATGTGGCACAATATGAGAAATAGTTAAGGTTATTTTGGATTGGGGAACATTCCAATGTCATGTGTACCAATCAATGAGAGTTTCAAGGAGGAAAATGCTCAACTTCTTACATTTTGTAGCTAGGAACATGTGGAAATGTAATAAATGTCTCCTATTTTTATTTTCCTAAGGGATGCTATAAATAGAGAGAGAGGTCTACGGGCCAAAGGATCGAAGGAAATATTTTGGAAAAAAATTGTTATAATTTGTGTATTTTTATTTCAAACTTTGTGTTGAAGTAATCACATAATAATTTTGTAATCTAGTTGGGCTTGAATAAGAAGAAGGAAGATTTTTTGGAACTTTGTGTCTTATAAAGTCTTGTTGTGCACATTGTGGATGTTTATGGTAAACTTTGTTTTATCTTGAATTTCCATTTGAATGCATTTCTCTTGGTTTTCTAGAAATGATCTAAATCATCAAGTTTGTATTTATTTTGTTTTGTTTTAATAAGCTCTGTAATCTACTTGTTGTGAAGTATGTTTCTTTTACATAGTTTTATTCCCCCTGCATTCTATTTCCACTTCTCTTAACCACTACTTTTCCATATAATTTTTTACTTACTTTGCAAAAAAATTTAGATATGGTTCATGAGTTGTGTAATTAAAGTAATACCCCAAATATAAATTAGTAGAATAAATAAATAAATCACACAGGAGCTTCACCATTAAATGAAGGGAATTTATCCCAATACTTCCTAGGTTTATGATTTTAATCGAGAAAAAATATAGCCAACAGTTTTTAGTGACTCTACTTTGAGGAACAGAACATTTAACATCGCCTATGCTTTCCCATAATAATTAAAAGAGATAATTTTGAGTTATTTTTGTCTTAACTTGAGTTCTCGTGTCAAATAATTAAAACCAAAGTTCTTTCTTTAATTAAAACTAAGGTTTACATGCACACACGAATGCTATATATAGCACATCTTGTTGACTTAAATATACTTGCACGATAGAAATAAAATTGGTTTCATGTTTTTGTTGAGTTCAAAATCTAAGATTAGTCACATATTGAATTATTGTGCACATTTAGAATAAGTATTATCCCTTTAAAAACTAATTTTTTAAATCCCATCCATATCATGTTACCAATATTTCATTATGGAAAACAATCCATTTACACGGGAAATTCAGGCTCAAGGAAGAACTGATCATTTCTTCTGCTTACATGAGCAATTCAATTTTAGTCATCCACCTCGAGCAAAATGAGAAGAGTAAGTCTTTATCCTATAGGAATATTTCTAAATCCTATTTTAGATTAGTTGTAACACATCCCAACAGCTAGGATTATCCAGGTAGTCAATCCACATTTGGATATTCCTCCCGGACTGGCTCAACAACCTCATGTCCCATGGGGTGTGGCCTTTGGCCTCTTGAATTTAACACCTCCTCTCCATGAGTTTCCTAAATGTTCCAAAATGAATTTACCTAATTTCTATGGAGATTTAGGGAGACGGAAAGAAAAATATGAACGATCACTTGGGCGCTTTCTTTATATCCCGTGAAGTGCTCATTGTGGAACATGAAGATGTGTCGGTTAGGATCTTTTTAGAGACTCTGCACGACTTAGCTGGAGAATGGTTCTACTTATTGGATTTAAGTACTATAACGAATTGGACTACCATACATGATCAATTCCTAAAAATATTCAAACTTGCTAAAGATTCAAGTACGCTGATTACTCGGTTGGCTTAGGTTAAAAAAATTACCTCTTAAAAATATGAGGGATTTCATTGCTAAGTTCCAAAGAATACTTTACAAGATTTCTCTTCTTGCTTCCTTAGCGATGAAAATAAAAGGTTTTTTATTAATGTTTTTTTTTAGAAGTTGGTTACTAGTTACGTAGATAACATCTGCTAATCTATTGGCAGCTCAAAACACCTCCATTGAAGTAGAAAATGATCTTATCATGGTGGGTAAAATCAAACACTCAAATCTTAAAATTTAAGGTACTTCTTGAATAGCACATCTGATCCGTTACTATAAATATTTTCCAATGACATGTTGTAGATAAAGAGACAAATGCCATCGGGAAGTAGTGTTACCCCTTCCAGAATGCACCTAAAAGGAACCTCAACAATCGAATCAGATTCGGAACCACATTACTACTACTCCTTAAAGACTGACAATGAAGCTACACCAAGGAATAATATAGAAATGAATGAGGAAGATCAAGCTCTGCTGATTATGATCCACTTGAAGACACATATTTTATAGACCCTACTAGTGACTCCAACATCAATTACCTAGACTACAAATTAGATAATTACCACTATGAAACTTTTGAAGATGATTATGGTCATACTTATAGAGTGTTTACAAGATCTCAGGAAAATCAAAGCGGTGAAGCATCTTCTAGTGGAAAAAGAAGGGAAAGAGATGAACCAAGGCTGGATGTAACCATACTCAAAAGAGGTATCCCTCTACCTATTTCTATTACTCCTAAAGATGAGTATGCAATCTCTTCCTCTCCTTCTTCTCCTCTTCCATATAGATTTGTTTTTCCTAAACCTAATTCAAATGCATCTTCTTCTTCTTTTGACATCATAGACCACATTAAGAAAAATAAAACTCATATTTCAGAAGTCAAACATCTTAGAGCTTTCCCTAATCAACTATATAGACTAGTTAAGTATGTTCGAGAAGTCGATCAAATAGTTCACCTAATACTTTGCAACAAAATAGATTTTCCTAATCCTAAGAATACCCCTTCTCGAACATAGTTGTAATTACTACTCCCACATCTTCAAAAAAAAAAATTGATCTATTTTATGTATCTCATCTTATTAATGATTTCAAATTGAGAAATTGCATCCTAGATTCAGGGGTTTGATAATGTTATGCCGACTAAATTTATAGATGCTCTTGAGCTCATGTTGACCAAGAAAATTTTGAGATTTTATTTGATGTAAAGGTAGTTACATTTGATTGGAAAAATTAAAGAAGTTCAGGTTGTCTTGGAATCTTTACGATAAGAGATTAAATATGTCTATTTTAGTAGCGAGACATTTCCGTGTTCTACGGGATGCTCATAAGTAGAAACTTATGCAAAGAGTTGGGTGGAGAAGTAAATATGGATTGGTCATGTGCTCACATCCCAATCAAAGGAGTGAATCAAATATTAGAACCCAAAAATAAATCAAAGTACATAGTCACAAAGTTAGAAGACCCAAGGTCTCAAATTATTTTCCAAGAATCAGATCATGGGGTCTATTACTTAGAAATGGATGAAAAAGCTTGAGCTAGAGGTTCGAGATGTACTTAAATAAGAATATAAATTCTGGTCCCTCGAGTTTGATGGCGGTTGTTTCTCTTTTGGATCGAGAGCTAGTATTGTCTTAACATCTCCGAAGGGAAAGGTACATCCATATTCCTTTAAGTTAATTTTTGAGAACACTAATAATGTAACATCGTATGAAGCCCTATTGTTAGGAATGGAACAAGCCAAAAATTTGGGAGTGGAATTACTCAAGGCATAAAGGAGATTCTAAATTGATCGTGAAGAAAATAATGGGTTAATACTAAGTCAAGAAAGAAAATTTGAAACACTATAAAGATCGGTGTTTTCTTCCACACTCAACTTCATAGCATTCATCTCTAACTTCATCCCCAAAGATCAAAACTCAGGGAATCGATTCACTAGCATCCTTATTGCACTTCTTAACTTGGATCAGCTAACCTCATTGTTTCATCAAGGTAACTATAAAGTAGATAAGGTATACCACCCAAAAGTTTCAGAAAATGTCGAGAAATGGAAAGTGTTCAATGATGAAAAATAGATAGTTACATTTATGGAGTAGTAAGACAAATTTGATGAGTTATACTTTGAAGGAAGTAACTCACCTTCATGCCGACAACAATCGGTGAGACTGATCTAGATCATGATGACAATAAGAAGATTATTCAGTTGAAAGGTAAGAAAATACCTAAAGGTTGGTCTCCTTACAATAAATTGTTGATATGTATGGCCAATTATTAAATAAAAATAAGGAGTATGGTGAAAGTTCTTCATCAAAGGTACAACCTTTGAATTTGGGTCTAGAGGATCAGCCCAACATTGTAAATCTTAGTAACAATTTTTATGAGACATATTAGGAAGTTTTCACAAATATTTTAATGAATTATAGTGATGTATTCGCATGGTCTTACAAATATAGGAAGACATATTAACTAGAATAAGTGCAACCCTATATTTTGTTGTAGCTCGGATAGAACCCTTTCAAGAAAAATATATGAATACCTAACCCAAATATTTCATGTACAATCTATGTTGAAGTTTAGAAACTACTTGAAGAAAAAATTATTCATCCAATCCATCATCCAAAATGGTTGGATAACATTGTACGTGTTAGAAATAAGAATGGTGAGATACACTTGTGTGTGGATTTTGGAATATAAACCAGGGCATCGCTTAAAAACAATTACCAATCCCCATCATGGATCATACTCTTTAGGTAGAGAATGGATCATACTCTTTAGTAGTTAAGGTACAACCAGATTCAAGTGGTAAAAGAATACCAATACAAAACAACATTCACCACACCATGGGGAACATTCGATTACTAGAAACCTTTCAGTTGATCAATACAGGAGCTACTTTCCAAAGGGTTGTAGATTTGGCATTTATTCACCTAAAGGATACGAGCATAGTGGTTTATATTGATTATTTTATAATATTCTCCAAGGTAAGAGGTAATTGAATTGATGACTTATAAGAAGTATTTATTCAATGTAGGAAGTATGGGATATCTCTGAATCCCAAGAAATCCATATTTTTGTAACTGAGACAAAGCTCTAGGACATATTATTTCAAAGGAAGGAACCAAGATTGACCCTGAAAGAGTGCAAGCTATTCAGAACTTTCCCCTACCATCTTCTAAAAAGGAGTCCACTCCTTCTTTAGTAAGGTTAACTTTCTCAGAAGATTCATTTCATATTTTCTTTGAAACGACTTGCCATATTTAAGATATGATGAAAAATATGCAAGACTTCAAATGGAATGAGGAGGGGGAAAAGTCCTTTGAGAGAATCAAAGGATATTTAATAGAAGCACCGTGTTGGTATCACCTGACTTTGGCAAGGAATTTATCCTCTACCGTTATTCTTTTGATCATACCATGTCGGCCATATTAATGCAAAAGAATGAAGAAGACATTGAAGCACCCATAGCCTTCATGAGTATGCCTTTAAAGTCATATGAATTGAAATATACCCCAATGGAGAAGCATGCATATGCAGTTGTGAAAGCATAAAGCATTCAGGTATTATATTCTTTCCTCACATACCATTGTATATGTACCTGACACTACAGTTAAATCTATTTTGACACAACAAGAAATGTGGATGTTGAGAGGCACTTGGGTGACCAAAGTGTAAGAACATGATCTTGATATAAATCCAACAAAGGTGGTAAGAGGTAGAGGTATTTTCTAGCTGATGACTGAAATAAATCACGATGATCTAGAGATGGAAACTTCTCCACTTCAAGAAACAATTAACAAAGACATGCCCACAGTTCTCTTTGTGAACTTGGTGCAGAAATGGTACAATAAAATTTCATTTTTCCTCACATATGGGGAATGCCCATATCATCTTACATGAAAATAAAAATTAACCATCAAGATGAATTCAAAGGACTTTGTCCTTTGGGACAATGGTTTGTACAAGAAGAGGATTGATGGTGTCTTTCTCGATGTGTTGATAAAGCTCAACAAGAGAATTTACTTGAATAATTCCATGAAAAAGCATACGGAGGCCACTTCTCAAACCAAGATTTACCACACATAAGATCCTTCGAGAAAGGTATTACTAGCCTACTCTTTTTCAAGGATATTGTAGAATGGGTCACTAAGTGTCAAGCATGTCAACATTTTGTTAAACGTGTCAAGTTGCCATCATTTCCTTTGAAACTAGTTGTTATTAATGAACCATCCCAAGAATGGGGTATTTATTTTATTGGTATGTTGAACCCTCCCTCAAGTATGGGTCACCATTATACTCTCACAACATCTGATTATTTCATTAAGTGGGTAAAATACATCCCTATCAAGCATGCTACTACAAGTAATGTGTAACTTTATCAAAGAAAAAATAATTGTCAGGTTTGGTAACCCACATAAGATAGTCACAAACAATACTAATAATCTATCTTTTGAAGAGCTTGTTGATGTTTTTTACACATATAGAGTTCAACTAGTATATTATTCTAATTACTATCATCAAGAAATGGACAAGTGAGTCAAGTACTAAAACTTGATAACGATTATTTGGAAACCGATGAGATGAGAATCAAAGGACTGGCACAAGAATTTTTGATATAGTCTAGGTTGATAGGATTACTCCCAAAAAGGCTATAGGTATGTCACCTTTTCAATAGCTATATGGGATGGATGTGTGACAACACCAATTTGTTAATGCAAAAAAGGTTGTTGGCGAGCCACAACATTGATTTGCTAATGCGTGATAACCCTCACTTGTTGATGTATGAAAAGAGGTTATTGACACATGATAGGACGTTGTAAATAAGAGATTGTTGATGCATGATAAAAGTTTATTGACACACGATATGAGGTTATAACAATAGAAGGTGTTAGTTCTCGGAAGACCCAAAAGGTAACAAAAATATCACGAAGTCCGTGTTCAAGTATTTTGGAAAATCTGCTACTATAGATACCGCTACCACTAGCACCCATATAGTTTCCACTGGAATCAATCATAGTACATACTTGTGTGGAAGGTGTTATTGAAGTGGACATGGATTCAACATAGTATCAACTAAATGATACCTATGATGATACCATGCTAGAGCTTGAAGATATTCCTGTTGAGATGCCAGAGCTTGAAGATATTCTTGTTGAGGTGCAACCAGGAGTGCATCAAGATATCTCAAATAAAAATACTCAGCAAAATGTAACACAAAAATCAAATGCAAATTCTAGTTCACGAAAGAGGAAACTAGATGATTGTGATATTCCTCAAAAATTTCTCGTAAAAGTAAAACATTGAAAACAAACAAGAATATGTGGACTCTTGGGAGGAAATACAAGTTCGAGGATGCCAAATTTCATTTTATCAAATGTGTATAGGTAGCTAATTCAAAAGATATCCCATCTCGAATGTACATGTACAATATGTATGTAGAAATTGGGAAAGTAGCAAAAATGCAAATGAAGCTGGACACAATTAAAAACAACTTGTGAGAACAATATCTCGATTATAATGGGGTAGCATGGCCAGAAACTAAAAACACATAGATGGAAAACTAAAAAAAATTCATGAATTTTAAATACGCAGCAGTATAAAAGTAAAGTAGAAAAGACGCAAACATCTCATGGAAAATGGCGTAAACAATCACATCGTAAATTAGTAAGATGAATCAATCAAATTTTCATGCTAAAACCATATAGTTCTCTACTTTATTCCACATCCTTAAGAAACAAATACCGATTTCAAATTTCCTTAATTTCAAATTTTTGTATCAATATAATGGAATGCAAAATGTTCCTCAATCTCATTGGTCAGACAACACTGCATGGTAAATGGCTAAATTCCTTGTAATGATAGAGAAGGAAGGTTTGAAAGAGAATGTAAAAAATGTAAAGTTTATCTCTCTCTCAATTGATGAAGTGAAAGAAGTTGACAACACCGCATGGGTATGTATCCATGTTTATGCTTTAGAAAATCATATAAGGACGTTGCATCTACTGGGTGTTCAGAAAATGGTTGAAAATTGCAATGCCAAAAACCTATATAACATAGTTGTTTCTCATTTGAAAGATATTACTGGCATGATTGATTATGAAATTGCTACAACTTTGGTATGCATTGGAGCAAATGGTGCATCACCATGCGGGATCACCGAACTAGGTTGTGTGTTTGATTACAAACAACGGTGGCCCCTTCTATACTATCAATTCACTATATGGCTCAAAAATGAATTTAGCATATAAAATGGTTAGCAACTACAAAAATGTTGCAAAAGTAGAAGACCTTATCATAGAACTACATGCCTATATGGAAAGCAACCCAATGCAATTTCTTGAGATTCAAAATTTACAATTGGAATTACATATGGAAAAAAACTTCTTAAGGATGTTGAGGCAATGTGAATTTCTTTGTATGAGCCTACATGCATAATTCGTTTGGTTGGTTTCATGCACAAATATCGTCATGATGTTGACAAGGTGAAGGACTTGTTCCGTTTAACTAATTTGGAAACATTACTTACATTGGTTGGCATTCTTCCAATGTTGAAGGAGATCAATATATTTATGAAGCATGCACAAGAGAGATTAATCTATATTGTTGATTTTATAAAGATGAGAAAAATGGTGTGTCAAATCTTGATGTCTTGTACACTTCCCCAGATAGTTTTGATACACATGTTTTTGATAACTGGAAATTTTATTGGATCTTAAGAATCCCAATTATTTGAGATTTAATATCCATGATCACCTTTGTATCAATGTTAATGGGAGAGAGATACCACTACACATTTTGCAACAACATCAACTTATTACATGATCAAAAAGAGAAGAAGTTCATGTGACACATTTTCTATTTGATTTTGTTACAATTGAAACAAAAAAAAATTAAAAAATTTGCACAATATTTAGCATTAAAAATAAGAGAACGTTTCAACAAAGATAAAATTCTTGAAGCTATGGGTGTGATGAATCCAATTTTTTGGAATACTAAAGGTGGCCGTGAAGATTTTGTAAGTTTTTCCTTAAATCTATGGGTTTAATAATGAATCATTTCACCAAGACGTAAGATGTCAAGGGTATCGAAATCAAAGGTATATTGAATATTGATTTAATAAATTCCCAATCAATTGATATTGTAATGAAAATGAGGTCCCAGTATAAATTTTTAGATGAACCTTCCGAGAGTGGTGTTATTACAAGGCTCGTGAAAAATCTACCAAAGTAGTGTGTTACAAGAAGACATCAATGAATATTTTTGATTATATGAGTTGTTTCAAACAATGATTTTGGGATCTGATGGAGGATGAAAGGGTTTTCAGTGCTTTATCTTTTATAAAATCAAAACTGAGAAACAGGTTGGATAAAAATCTCAAAAGTTGCATGAGGTGTTATGTTTCTCACTACTCCTTGGAAACCTTTCCTTTCGACAAAGCAATTACGCATTGGAATTCCCTTGCTAAAAGAAGAGGTGTAAATAATACAACTACAAGTACAAATGTTCTCAACGATGATACTGGAATTGGTGCATCGTCAAACTCTAGAGTGTGAATATCGACTATGAAGAAGCTATTGAAAATGGATTGTTTCAGCTTTAAATATGATTTCAAAACTTATAGATAATAGGTATCACCTTGACCTTAATTTTATTGTTTTTCACCTGACATTTTAACTGTTGTTATTTATTCAATTTCATAGTAATAGATTCAAATATAATTGTTTATAGTTAGATGTAATACAATTGTAATTTTGCAGATGCAAATATTAACTATGAGGAGGATTTTGAACATTTTTGTTTCAACTCTAGTTATCATTGAAGATGTTACAGGTATATATATTTACATTTATTTAAATACAATTATTTATAATAAATCTATTTTATTTAATTGGTATTTTGGATTTTTCAAACTGCTTTGATGTTGTGTTTGTGACATGCATTTTGGAATACTAATTTGCAAGGCATTTAAAGTTTAGATCTACATATTCTTCCACTCTTAGTCTCTTCCAGGACTTCGTTTGATCTACTCTAGTTTTTGTCAATTGGGAACTACATCTTTGACACTTTTTTGCTATCGACATGCACAGTTCTAGTTTTCTTTAATTTTCTTAGGTCAGATCTGCATTTTAATTTATCTTCATTGCATTGATGTTGTTGTTTCTTCCTTCATCTTCTCAATCAATATTTCATCTTTTCTTTATAAAAATGTGGGTTGACATCCATTTGAGGAAGCTCTCACTTCTCGGGACTAACATTGTCAGGAAACTCACCCATCTATATACTAATCCATTTTTGTGTTGAGTTCTCTGGATTCGAAGGTCGTCTACTCATTGCGAAGGAGGATTTCTCATTTTTCTTCCATATACATTGTCACCCATCTAGAAGACTAGAGGTACCTTAAACCCTATCATACCTAGAGTTTTAATAATCATGTTTAATTTATTTTGGTATTTGCAAAATGATTTGATGTAGTGTTTGTGGCATGCATTTTTGGAATACTATTTTTTAAATATCGTAATTAGACGTAAATAACTAAAATTTCAACATTAAAGAAAATACATTCCATGAGAAGAAAATGAAACATGCAATTAGAGGTAATGTGAAGAAACATGTTACAAAGTTTGAATTTTACAAGTAGAGAGAAGAAGATTTTTCTAAGGATTTATAGAGGTGATTCTTCAAACTTCATAAGGAAAAATTGTTATGTGATTCTTCCTAAGGATTTTAGGAAGGGTTACAGAGGTAATGTGAAGAAACTTGTTACAGAGTTTGAATTTTACAAGTAGAGAGATGAATATTTTGTTGTATTAAGTGGAAGAGAATCATTACATGAAATATTGAATGTACTCAGGTCATGTGAAATGAGGTAGTCAATTAAATTACGTGTAAAAATTGATATTCCCAAAAAACATCGCATTGTAAATAACTAAACTTTCTTCATTAAAGAAAATCCATTCCAGACATATTTTGATATCAACACATAACAAAAAACTATAATGTAATTCTTCCTAGGATTTTCGAGAAGGTTTACAGAGGAAATGTGAAGAAACCTGATATAGAGTTCAAATTTTACAAGTAGAGAGAAGAATATTTTGATGTATTAAGTGGAAGAGAATCAATAATGTCTAAAGCAATCTATCACATCTCGTCACAGTCATACCACATTCTATGTCCAAAAAAAATTCATCATCATCCATGATCATGCTACATCTATGTCCAAAAAACATCATCATCCACATCTAAATCTATTATCATTACAAGTAGAGAGAAGAATATTTTGTTGTATTAAGTGGAAGAGAATCAATAATGTCTAAAGCAATCTATCACATCTCATCACTATCATACCACATTCTAAATTTTCTTAAAACATAATCATTTAAATCCATTATCATCATCCATGATCATGCTAGCAGCTACATCTATGTCCAAATACAATTCATCATCATCCATATCTACTCTAATGTCATCATCCACATCTAATGTCATCATCATTACAAGTAGAGAGAAGAATATTTTGTTGTATTAACTAAGAGAAATAATAATGTCTAATGTTTAAATCCATTATCATCATCCATGAATCATGATTATCATCATTATCATCTATCACTATTATATTCATAACCATCACATCCATATCAAACATAAACACCATCAAAATCATAAATCAAAACATGTGACACATAGAAAATCAAAATCAAAATCACTAATGACCATATATACAATCTAGAATTTATATATATATATATAACAACATATAAAAATCCAGATTGCAACATAATACGTGTAAAAAAAATGAGATTTCATGAAAAGTAAAACCATTGCAATGTATATTCAACTCCAAACATTCTTCAAATTAAACAAATATTCAAGTTTCATGATTCAAACTATCAAATATTTCAAGTTTCAAGTTCTATAAACTCTTTTCAAGTTTTCAAAAATACATTTACATTTGGACTATTTGCTCAATCATTAACAGGTTCTCCACACCCACTGACACTTTCCTTTTCAATTTCTGTAGTGACTTATGTGTCACTTTTCCCAATGGTTGGTGCTCCTATATTCTCTGCTTCAATAATTCCATAACTAACAAGATCCTCTGCAGCAATGTCTAGATTATTTATGATTGCTTCTTCTTCCTTTGAAGCATCTCCATGGGATGCCAAAGAAGGATCTACAGACTTCCTTTTCCTTGAACAAAATCTCCACGTCCAAGCCATTCTCTTTAATTATCTGCTTAAGTGTATTGTTTTGTTTGTTAACCAAAATAATAGTTTCCTTCATCTTCTTTGATGTGGATAAACTTTTCTTAGTGGTTTCCAAGTGAACTTGGAACACCTTTGCTTGAATTTTTAAGTTTTCATATTTCAACTGCAACAAAAACATTGAGCTCAATTAAACATATTACTAAAATAAGAAATTAATAACAAATATTGTTTCAAATTGATAATACTTACAACTCTATCTCTTTCCGCATTTGCAATTGCCACCAAATATTTGTCCTTTGACCATTTGTTGAAATAGGCCTAGGCTTCAACATTAATATTTTCTAATTTATTCAAAACTTTATCTAAAACATTGTCATTATAACTGTTGTTATATGTGACAGTCCCACCTTGTGCTTGGTTGAGTAAGACATCCATCTTGGCAGGTTGATTTTGGACTACAACATATAAACTGTCCCTTTGGAAATGGTTATCATAATGAATTTTTATCTCATTGATTAATACTTTATCCCTTCGCTCCCATTCTATGAGATGACTTATATGAGGCATAATAAACTCTTTGACATGGGCTTCACAATCATAACCAATCAAGTTATCCAAAGAAAATGATGTCAATTGTTCACTATCTGTATCTAAAGAGGATGTTGCCGATGGAGAGGTATGGGGGCTTTTGGGTTGAGCAACGTCTCCTACTTTTTTTCCTCTGGGTGCCCTGATCCTATTTGTGATAAAATAAATTAATATTAAAATTGTATGTGATAAAAATTAAAAAGAGATGAGAAATTGATATGTATCAATGTTAAATAAAGTACATCAAAATGGAAATATACTTATGGGCCTTGAATCATATCGCATGTGTTAAAAAAACATATTGGGTCATTATTATCAATGCCCAAATAATATTCATCTAAATTTATTTCATTTAAAACTGATTTTCCCATTGTGTTGGGAAAGCCACCGAAAGAGAGGTTCAAAATTCAGAGGGAATCATTAGTGTCCCATTAGGGGCCGGAATTGGCATGCGTTTACCAATGGTCTTTTTACCTGAACCTCTTGTGGAAATTTTGAATCGTAATGATGTTTTTGGTGGAGGACATGGAAGTGGCATTGTTTGAATAGATGGTGAAGGACTGCAATGCACTTGTAAATTCCAAGAACAAAATCATTACTAACTTATAAAAAAATTGTTAAAAAGTACACAAGAAACAAGTTACACCTTGTTCCTAGGAAACTGAGTTTGTCTTGATGGTGGCCACATCGAGTTTGAATTGATTGTGTTGGAGCTTTGGGTGATAGGTATGGTGGAGCAAGGTGTTCCATTTGTTGTGGTTGAGCATCAAAAATGCACATGACTAGGCCTGAGTGAGTGGGTGATGCTTGTCGAAAAGCATGCATATAGTCCAAAGTCCCTGCAGCATCTACATGATAAATCAAAATGGTAAATGGTAAATACTAAATACTAAATGGTAAGTGTAAAAAAATCTATATTGAATGTTAAGGGTATTACATCTTGGTCGTTTAACTAATGCAAATGCTTGAGGGTTAGGAGATGAGTGAGCTTCCATTTCATATTGCGAATCTCCCGATGCCTCAGCACATGTTGTTGGCCTCTTCCTCTTGATGCTTTATTTTTTTCGTGTAAGGGCCTCTAAATATTTCTCTGCATACAATAAATATGCAAACAAAAGTACATAATGTTAGTAGACAAGAATATTTGTAACATAAGTGAAAAATCAAGACAATAACCTTACATTGAAATATAAACTAGTAACATGTTGTTCTTCAATAGGAATTGACAATTGCTTCATTGTGTCACTCATGCAAGTGGGAGTTGGTTCACCTTTTAAATTATAATACACCTTGTAATAAAGACCAAGGAGATAGTTAGTGGAATGAACAACTAGTTTTTCAACAACTCCAACATTTGTAATCTCAGCTTTTATCTTATTAGACAAAAATGTGCACCAATCAAATCTTTGTTTTCCGATCGATGCAAGAATGTATGCAATAGCCCAATGTGGAATATCAATTTTCTGACCTTGCAAAACAATTTTGGCTTGAAAAAAAAAATGGTAGCAAGAAACTAGTGTACAATTCCTTATATATCTACTCCTCATCTTGATTTGTTGACATTAGCTGCAAAAAATCATTGGATGTTAAATTAACAACAATTTATATTAAAATAAAAATCTTACAAATGAAAGCATGTTACACATACCATCAACATGGAAATCAAAACAAGATTTGAGGTAAATCTTATCATCTTCAGTAAGGGTTATTTTGGTTGTTACAATTTGGGAATATTTAAAAGGAAGGCCTATCAATCGATGGATATCAACTAGATTAACATTGAACTTGAATGTACGATCATCAGGAAAAGTAATAGTGAATTGTCCATCTTACGGATTGAACAATGAGAGGAGTTAGTTAAGAATGTTATGATATATCTTGAATTATGGCATGTTAAGTTGTCCTACAAAATCACATGAAATTACCCAATCCTTGTAATTTTCATTCATTTGCAAAACAACATTAATGTGCGGGCACATCAAGCTCCTATATTTAATCTTGGGTAGGACTAGGAGGTTTCATTTTTAGTTTGAGCTTCTATTTGATCTTGAGCTTGAGTATCCATGATGACGCGGGCTAGAGATTTGAGACCTGGATTTTGTATTGTGTTTGGTTATTCTGTGTTGATGTACTTTTAGGAGAGGGAGTGACAAGACCTATTACACCTATAGCACTTTGAGAACGGAGAAAAAATTGTGATCGGGAAGTGTGAAGGTGAAAATGAGGGTTGGAGGGGTATTTATAGGGGGAAAACTAGGGTTTCAACATTTTAACACACAACAAAAGGCACCAAGTGTCACGCAAAAACAAATATTGTTGACGCACTACAAAGAAACAATATTATTGTGTGACAACAAGGATTGTTGTTATGTGTCGTGATCCTTGTTGTTGGGTGACAACAAGATTTTTAACGCCCATCAATAAAAGATGGTGGAAAATGAAAACAAAATCTGTTGACTCCCGATAGAAAAATTTTTGTTATGTGTCGACAAGTGTTGTTGACGCATGACAACAAACCTTGTTTTCGCAAGATAAAAAGGTTTTACATTTTACATTAACAATCCTCGTTGGCCTTGCAAAAAACAAAATTTAATTTTGGGAGTCAACAGATTTTGTTTTTTCGACAACATCCTTTATTAACGGACATCATCATAACCCTTTATAAATGCGCCGTTGTGTTTTACATTGTCATGTGTCACCATACCTCACTATCGTGCAACAACAGTTTATCGACATGCATCAACCATGTGTCGATAAATCTTCTTTCTTTACATCAATAAAATAGAACTTGAGGAAAAAAACCATGCCTCTGGAACTCCCTAAAAACTCAAGAAAAAGTTTTGTTCTAAAACCCTCGGAAAATTATCCTTTAGGAGAAATTGGTTCGGTATATTCTCTGGGATTTTCCACCTCCAATTTACCATAGGCTTCTTAAAATGAACCCTGGCTTTATTTTTACCTTCTTGTGACCCCAAACCTAATGAAAAATACTTGAAACCATATATGTTGGGATCTCATCTTCATTTCTTCCATTCGGAAGAAATAAATATGTCCACATATAGAGCCAACTGGTTTCCCCCATTGTAGACACCAAATTTGTGTCTTACGACCCCTTGTGACCCGCATCGCATTTCGCACCTAACCTCACCACCTAAACCTTACGTTATTTATTAATTACCTTATAATTAATAAATCCACATCACCATACCTGTCTTAATCCCTAAACCTAAACCTAATTAAGACCTATAACTTGGTCGATTCCACACCTATGACTAATTACTCCTCATCCGCACCTAAAACCAACTTCATAATGACTTGACCAAGCCCATTACCAATCCCTCGGAAGAAAAGGAGGAAAGGCTGGCTATTTTACCAAAAATAGCCCTTTGACCGGCCGATACAGGTTCTACTCGACCCCGTCGGTTGCGTAACCGCCATCGGTTCCCATAAATGACCACTTCGACCAAAAACAAGGATCGGATTTTCATTTGATCGGGAGAAGGAGAAATCATCGAGAGAATCCAGTTTTGCTTGGCGAAGCGAGAGACAAGTGAAGAAACAAGAAGAGATTGCGAGAGAAGGACATCAAGCCCAAGATTGCAACTGAATAGCCGAGCCGGTAACACTCATCAGCATCGGAGGAAAATCGCATCTTGACTTGGGTCTGTCTTCTTCATCATCACGATCTTGAAACTTGCATCTGCATCGAGGGGCAAGTAAGTAGTATGTTATATGTTTCTAAGCACCATTTTCTTGAGCTTTGTTGATTAATAGTAATCATAAGTTTATTCCTAGATCTCTACCAGCTACTACTTGCACTTAACCTTCACCCACACACCACGATATTGCCCGAGAAGGCCATTTTACCACACTCTGAGTCTTCCTATCCTCCCATCATTCCCCTCGGCCATCCACCAATCCTAATAACCCCACAATCACCTTACTGACCAACTTCTATCCCGAAGCACTTGGATTGCTGCCCCTACTGGTATCGTTTATCCTCTCTGGCGGCGGTTCTCTAACACGGTCGGTTACCCGGTGGTGATGACCGCCGTCGGTCACTGTGACTTATACCCCAAAACCTTTTTCTTGCCTATTTGCCACCTAACACCCCAAATCCAGCTGGTTTATCCTATAACTCAACTTTGAGCGTATCAGCGACCGATGGCAGAACAAACAACGTGGCGCTTTATTATTGATAGTTTAGTTTCTATTGCTTTGTGTGAGATACCTAAATCGTGATTTTGCAATAGCTTTCTATATTATCATTTGTGTTAAATCATATTAAAGGGAACTGACCACCTTGAAAGGAAGTTTTTATATTTCACAGGGCCTAAGGCGGATCCCTCATTTGTTGTCTAATTAAAATCTTGTGGTCTTGTATTCTTACTTGCGGTAGTCCTTCCAAGACAAAAGGAGTTCTTCGCGGTCGATCGATCTCTCTCTACGGTACGCGCACACCATCTCAACATTCAATAGGTATTCCTCCTAGCCCTAACCCTTATCTGTTTCTCAAAGGAATGATAGGATAGAAGCAAGTCTATTTTGTAGAGCCGAAACATTCCATGCGAAACATTTTGGCACGCCCGGTGGGACCCATTTCGGGTTCTGTTTCTCTTGCTTATTTTCATTTTAGGAAGCATACTTGTTTCTTGTTTTTTTATATATTTAGTAAGAATTTGTCTTGCTTTCCTAGTTTCGCATTAGTGAAAGTCATCTCATTTGCTTCATCGAATATCATTTTCGATTTGGGTTTAAAACACGTGCATTACATTCTTGCTTGCTGTTTTCATTCTAGTGAACATAGACTAAGTAACAGGTCGTACACGTGGGGGTGATTTCCATGGTATTGACGGAAATTAATCTTACTTTCAACTTCACTGCACACACATCTTGAATCACTTCACAATTAACACAACACTCAAAACATCCCCCTTTTCCGCGGTATTCCTCACTTGCCCGATTGAGGTAACCTTATAAGCCAAAACAAACTTGACATTTCCCCTAAGTCTTTTGTTTAGGATTGACATCATTCCGCGTCTAAAGGCATAAGCCCACAATAATTAAAATTAACCCTAGGGTTAGTCTCTGGATTTGCGTGTGCATCTTGTTTGTTTTCAGTTCTGTTTTCTCTGTTATACTGTTTTGTCTTACGTGATTACCTTAGAACAATTTGATAAATATCTTGTTAGCAATCAAATCAGCGGCTTCTTATATTTTCTTATACCGGTCTTATTACACCGACATCGGTTAAGCGGCCAGCGTCGGCTATAGTCTAACCGACATCGGTTATCGAGGCCGATATCGGTTCTTGTCTTTTCTGAGTTCTGACAAACCAACAACCTACCAATTTCACCGATCAAAGTCATTTACATTTCTGATGATTGAAACCCTATTGTGAACTCCTGTCCATGGTTGTTATCACTCGAAAGCAAGCCGCCGCCATGGTTTCACATGCTTGCTCTGTTCCTTTGCCTGAATCACCCCCTTCACATTATGTGGGGAATCCTACGGACACCAGCGAGGTTCCTAAAATTCCTGTGGGAGATAAAGAATTTGCCAAATTTACGGATGCTAATCCTAGCTTTGTTGATACTATTTGTCTCATGCCCTTGACCATACACCCGACGGTCAACTCCTTGTTGGCATGCCTATCAGTATAGCTGCTCATTTAGCCCCTTCTCCACCTGATAACTCCGCTTTGCCTTCCGCATCCTTAGTCCGTCGTCTACCTCGGCGGCTTGGGGGTCCATCGGCCTGAGTTGGCTTTCCTTTGGTTAATCTTGGGCCCAACATGTCATTACCACCATTGCTCCTACCTCGTCTCTCTTGCTGTTTTGTTAGTTCATGACTTGCTCTCTGCCACCTATCCACACAGAGCTTTCCTTCTCAAGCTCCGCCCACCTTTTCATTTCCACACACATATCCATTAACCTCAACGACTTATATAGGACATCCTATTCGGTTGCCTCAACACAGTCGTCCTCCATACCTTATCAACATTTAACCCCACCATTGTCTAGCGGTGGCCCTTGGCCCAATTTGCCTCCGTTTACCACAACCACACCATCATCTCATCCAACTACTGATTTAATTAAACAAATGATGGACAAAATGCAAAACCTGGAGGCTTCTATTTCAGGAAGTCGTAGCGCCTTGACATACGAGCAAGTTTGTCGGGAGCCTATCCACCCTTCAGTCCCCCTTCATTCATATCCTCCTCAATGGGAATTACCAAAATTTACCCATTTTAACGATGAGGAGGACCCTAACAACACTTGCGATCATTTAGACATGCTGCTTTATCGATTGCTCACGATGACGCTTTTTCTTCTCGCACCTTTCCCATGTCCTTATCGGGACCCGCCTTGGAGTGTACGGTGCTTTAACCCAGCTCAATCTTCTCTTTTAACCAGGTAGCCCAATCTTTCTTGGATCATTTCTCCATTAACATTGCCAAAGTATCTATCACCGACCTCATGCCATCCAACAATTTGAAGAGCGAATCTATCGCAGATTTCGTTGGACGATGGCGGGGCCTTATCGACCAACTTACGTATGCCTTGCCTCAGAACCAGAACTTATCGGGCTGCTTTGTTTACGCGGGCTGCGCTAAGCACATCTCTCCTACCCTCCAATTCAAACTTTCCAGTACATTTGTGAGGCCTTTACTATGGCTCAAAACTAGAGATTCGAGCCTTAGAGGAAGAGAAATTGCGGTTGCGTAACAAAAACCCCACTTTCAACCCAAGATTCCACCAACAAACCTAACACCACCAATCCTCACCCATCGACCACCGAAATCAAAGGGGGCCGTGCACGCGGTGATGGTCAAATCCCAACCACCGTCTAATACCCCGCCAAAAACCACCTATAAGTATAAAGCAGAACCCATCAACTACACTCCCTTGGGAGAAACATATGGTGTGATATTGGAAAAATTGCTCAAAGCAGGAGCCATTACCTTACCTCCTGTTAAACCTCATTCCGGGTTTGATTCCACTCGCGCCATACCTTCTTGGTATAAAGAAAATGACTTCTGTAACTTCCACCGCGTGAAGGGACACAGTCATGAGAACTGCAAGATGTTGAAAAACATAGTGCAGGAAATGGTTGATGCGGGGATATAGCCCTCGATAATCCTAACGCCCCTGCTAACCAAAATTTGAAAATATTCAACAAACCATTCCCGAATCATTCTTCTAACAGTAATCTAAACCAAGATATCTTAGCCGAGGAGAGTGTTCATGAGATCCATGCAGTCTTCGATTCCCAGCCAAAGACCTCTATCGAACAAATTCTCAATCAAGCCTCTTCACTAACGCAGGAAACCGAACCCCCTTCCTCGCCATCAAGACAAACTGAAATCCTTGCCGTTCCTTTACCCATCAAGGAATTAGCTGCCCAGAGTTCCCTTCTCACAAATGAGCCTTCTTATACCACATCCTTGCAAGACTGTGAGCGGATGTTATCTAATTTATCTATTTCCCAAACGTCTCCTTCTACCATTCTTGTTTGTCTGAGAGAAGGCTCGCCACTTCTTTTCTCATCCTTAGACGAGCAACCTCTTGAACCGACATCACCACATTCTTTAAACATGATAGATCCTCTCAAACACACTCTCCTACCTATTAGTCCTTCATCACCTAAATCTTTTCAGCAACCGGTTGATCTCTTAACGCCCATTGATACAGTGCCTCATATACCCCTTGTATCACACCCACAGTGGACCGGAATCACAACCCACCTTTCTTCCATACAAAAGTTCCTATTCACACGTGAGGAATGTCATTCCACGAGAAGATAGACGGGTTACTATGGGAGCGTTTGAGTACGCCATATTCTACTCAAATGCAAATGACCGATCTGATGCCTCCACCATATACCCGAAGTGTTTACAGAAGCTTAAAATGCCCATGTCCTCATCTTCACCCCCCTCATCTCTACCAAATACCTCGTCCACTTCTATTAACTTAGCCAAATCTTCCCCTACGCTTGGGACCTCACCCATACCTAGTCTAACACACCCACCTAAGCGGCTTGATTTATCTAAAAATAAAGCCATCCATCCCATTAGGAGACAGACTCAATCTCCTCGACCTATGCCTCTATCACAACTAAAACCATCATCGTCACACCTACCTTCCATATTGGGACCCCATCCCTCTACCTTACATCAATATATCATACCTCCTGCGTTTTCTTTAAAGCGACCTCGCCTATACTGCACCCATACGAAATCGAGGGTATATGACACCGTCACCCACGTATCTGTCACCTATCGACCATAAACAAATTCCATCATCAAAAGATTTGTTTTTACGGTCACTCCTATTTCTCCATGGTTGTTTTACGATACCACATCATCGTGGCCTCATCATCCACCATATAGCCTCGTCGAAGAAACCACGGTTAGTTAAAACCCATTACCAAAACTCCTTGGCTAAACCACCCCCATACAAACCAACCACACCACGTCATCACCAGAATCGACCCAGTCAATAGCCTCATTTTCCTCTGACTTTGACCCACTCAAAGGGTCTTACGCCAAAATCCTTGCTATGTTGGTGGAGAATGCGACCATTTCCCTACCCCCACTTAGACCTTATGATCCATCTAAACCTCGACCTATAGGTTACGATGAGTCTAAAATCTGCGCTTACCACCTTTGGGGACATGACGTAGAGGGATGCAAAGCGTTGAAAACCATACTTCGTCCGTCACCTCTCTCAGATAGAAAAGTTAAGAAAGACAACTTACGAAGAGAGAGACCTTTAGCTTCAATTCCCTCTCCTATACCACCTGTCCCCGCCTCACCAAGATCTATCATTATTACAGCCCCACCTCTCGAAAACCATGACCTATCCCTACCATCTTCCTCCTCTCGTATTCACGAGATCAATATGATTAGTGTTGCTTTACTCGAGGCGAGAAAAACAATGGGAAAGCGAAAAAACACACTGCGGCATCTCTTTCTCCGTCCACCATCCCGATTGCACCACCACCTAAAGTGGTTATTCGCGGACCCTTTATCCGTCTCTAATGGCATTGCCCATCGAACTATGATCAAACGACTTCACCATCACTGTAAAAATGACATTGTATGATCTCATTCGGACTTCGAATCTCATCGACAAGCTCTCGTTGAGATCCTTGAGGATAGAGGTTTTACCTAATGAAACCTTGCTGTTACCTCTATTCTAACACCCATCATGTTGCTTCGCTCACCAAACAATCTATCTCCCCAACCACTTCTATCTGTCTGTACACATGACATGACCCGCTTTTTGTCGGTTTCTCCGAAGATGAAATTATCGACTTTGGTGCGAAGATCCACGACCTGCTCTTTTCATCTCGGCGTACGTTCGGGATATTCGGGTGCGTCGTGTTATGATTGGCGGGGCGCTAGCCTAAACATCATCTCTTGAAAGCCTTCCAACAAATGAATATCCCTTCTAGTTGCATGTGTGCCAACCCCATCATGTTGCGATCATTCAATGATCTTATTACTTCTACTTTAGGCACCGTGATCCTTAACATTCGTGTAGGACCACGTACTTTACCGAACTCTTCTATGTCCTTGAGGAGAGTTCGATACAACATGTTGTTAGGCCGCCCCCTTGGATCCGGGCTATGGGATGCGTTCCCTCCACCTTACATAGATGCATAAAATTTGAGTACGGGAAGTCCTGCACCGTAAAAGCTGATCCTCCCCCTTGAAAACTTGCAATATGTTGTATCGCCCTAATGATGTGCTTGTACCGGTCAAGACACCCATTCATCCAACCCGACCATCCACTTCCAGATGCACCTACACCTTGACTAATGAAACCGCCGTTCTGAAATATTACTTCCTTTCCCATGAGATAACATCCCACCTCAGGCCCCTTAGTAGATGTTTTCAACGCCTTACTGCTGAGGGAGTACCGCTTCTATATAACGTTAGTTCTTTCCATACCCCGGGAGTACGGACGATTACATGCACATCCCACCTACGGCCGTCGCGTGGGGAGGTAATCTCTTACGGACCACCCCATTGCCGCACCAACCTAACGTATGGGGGTGTTGGCGCATCCTCCATTACCCACTGAACCTCCTCTTGGTGTGGTTCCCTTCGATCCGATTTTCAATACTTGACAAATCGTCGTTTCGCCCTCACCTTCTTGACTCATTGTCTTGGAAAGGCTTTGGTTTTGGTCTTTATGAACAAGGCCGACATACACTCATTCCCGTGACTACATGCAAAACACAATGATCGCGGTGGTCTCGGTTTTCTGAAACACACCACACGGGAGACACCTCGTGTCGGTTGTATCTGGAAGAAGATGTCACCCCCCTACCAAACCATCATCACCCACTTTGCCATCATCACCCACAGTCGATAGACCACTGAATCTATCCCTCCTAACTTTTTTTTCATAAATGCTATCTTCATAGGTCCTCTCACTTATCAACGCGATAATGAGGATCCATCTTCTCTTCCCCTTCTGTATCCAGACATGATCGAAGAGGATTCGCCTTCGATTAATGTTGTTGAGTGCGGGATGATGACTCCATCCTCACTTACCTTGGGCGGAGACGACTCCTATATTGCGCGCCTTACCATCTGAAACTCAAACCATGTTGAATGAGTCGACTATAGAAATCAACATCCACACGGAGGAGGATCCTCACATTGTGAAGATCGGACAATCCCTTAACACATCAGAACAAGCCGCCTTTACTACCTTTCTCCGTACCCATGACCAAGCTTTACGCTTGGTCCCTCTGTGACATGCATGCCGGGAATTGATCCTACCATTGCTGTCCATAACATCACCTAAACCCGATTCCAAACCAGTCAAACAAAAGCTGAGAAAATGCATCCACGCATTGCCCTCTTGGTCAAGAAGAGCTTGACGACTTCTTTACTGTTTCCTTCATCTTGCTATTGATTATCCTCAATGGATTTCTAACATCGTACACATCACTAAAGCGGCGGGGGACTTCGGATATGCAGGATTTACGAGACCTTAACCTCGCTTGCCCCAGGATGACTTCCCCCTCCCAGTATTGATCAACTTGTTGATCTCACTGCGAGCCATGAAATGCTTTCTCTCATGGATGGCTTTTAGGGATCTGATCAAATTTTGGTAGCCCGGCCGATCAACATAAAACTGCTTTCATAACTCCTTGGGAACCTTACATTATCGTGTCATGCCATTTGGCCTTAAGAATCTTTAGTGCTTTACCTATCGTGGGCTATGACTTACATTTTCATGACATTATGCACACTATCCTTGAGGATTATGTCGATGATCTTCTTGGCAAATCTAAACATCGCGGTGAACATCTCGATGTTTTAACCATTATTTTCGATCTTTGTTGCAATATTCAGTCAAACTTGACCAAAGAAATGTGTCTTTGGTGTTCTTTGGGGAAAACTTCTTGGCTTTATCGTCTCTTTGCGTGGCATTGAGGTCGATCCATCTAAAGTCAAAGCTATCCTAGAAATGCCCCACCCAAAACCTCAAACAATTGCGTAGTTTGCGGGGTAAACTTGATCCATCCGGCGTTTCATCTCCCACTCTCGGATCGATGTCACCCTTTCCATCACCTTCTTAAAAAGACATTGCCTTTGATGGAGTGAAGAGTGTCACCAAGCCTTTGAAGCTCTCAAATCCTATCTCTTGCACCACCGTGCTTATTCCACCTCGGGATGATCATCCTTTCTACCTTTACCTTTACCTTGCCCGACCATCTTTATAGGAGCTATGCTCACACATCGGGACTCGGCACGTCGAGAACAAGCCGTTTATTATATAAGTCGTACTCTCGTGGATTACGAGACTAGGTATACACATGTAGAAAAATTGTGCCTAGCCCTATCATTCGTAGCCACCAAACTCTGACATTACCTCCTGAATCACAAAACTTTTGTCATCACCAACACGGACCCCATTCATTATATGTATGCCAAACCACATCTAAACCAACGCATCACCCGATGGCTTATGCTCCTCGCCGACCTCGACCTTGAGTTTGTACAACAGAAGTCAATCAAAGGACAAACTATTGCGGACCAACTTGCGGAGGCCCCTTTACCTGGGGAACAATTCACCAATTTTAATTTCCCCAACGAACTCATCGCCACTCTTTCACTCGGGAAGAGTCGTATCAAATGACCCTCTTCTTGATGGATCTAAATGCCGGCAGCGGCGGAGGAGCCGGCGTTGTTCTCATCCCTCTTGACCTTTGAACCTATGCCTCTTTCATTCGGCTTGATTTCCCTGCACTAATAATAATACAGCGGAATACGAGGCCCTTGTTTTGGGTCTCCAGGTTGCGTTACACTTAGGTGTCAAATCTATTAATATTTTTGGCGACTCTCAATTGGTAGTCAATCAAGTTATGGGCATCTACCAATGTAAGAATGAGGAACTTCAAAAGTACAAACATTACGTGGATTCACTTTTGACCTCATTTACTCGTTATTCTATCCAGACCATTCCCCGCTCCACTAACAAATTTGCGGATACTATGGCTTGCTTAGCCTCGCAAATTCCTGCCTCACCAACTGACTCTGACATATTCGTCTTGGTCCAACAACTTTTTGCCCCATCCTACTCAGCCCGGTTGTTTGTATGATAAATAATGTGTCTGCTAATTCGCAGGATACCTGGTACCACCAATTTCACGACTACCTTACAACCTCTGTTCTCCCACCTGACCTTACTAGTAATGGAAAACGTGCTTTTCTTAAAAGTGTTTCTCGTTATGTTGTCATGGGGGGACTCCTCTATAAACGTGGCTTTGATGGCATCCTCCTTCGATGTCTAACCGGCGCGGAGGTCACCTATACCATCCAACAAGTCCACGATGGGATTTGTGGTGGACATTTTAGTGGCCTTGCCGTGGCTAAATGAATCCTTCGCCTAGGTTATTATTGGCCTACTCTTAACAACGACTGCTACGAATATGTTAAGCGTTGTGTTATGTGTCAACAACATGCCAACCTTCAACATACTCCTAGCCATCCGCTACAGGTCGCACGAGATCTTTGGCCTTTCTCACAATGGGGTTTAGACCTTATTGGTGAGATTCACCCGACCTCTTCACAACGTCACCGTTGGATAATCACAGCAACCGAATATTACACAAAATGGGTGGAGGCCATTCCACTCATTTCAATCAAAAAAGAAAAAATTGTCGAATTCGTTAACCATCACATTATCATCGTTTTGGTATTCCTCATCGCCTAATAACGAGATAATGGTAAATCTTTTAAAATAAGTTGTTCTGAGACCTTTGTGACAACTTTGGTATCAAACTTAGTTTCTCATCGCCTTCTATCCATGAGGCCAATGGTGGGTGAATCTTCTAATAAAACCCTAACCAAAATCCTCATGAAAGTTGTCAATGAGTCCGGGAAGAAATTGGCATGATGATCACATTCCCTTTGCCCTTTGGGCTTATCGTCTAGCATTCGTACCTCCACTAATGCCACACCATTTTCTTTGGTATATGGTGCAGAGGCTGTCTTGCCTCTCGAAGTACAAATACCCTCCCTCGAATATCTCTTGGGATATTCTCACCAGCGATGATTTCCGCCAAGAGCGGTTAGCCCAATTAGAGCTTCTTGACGAGCGTCGTCTTACGGCTCTTGATCACCTTCAAATCTACCAAAAACGCATCAAGCGTGCTTATGATAAACGGCTTCATGGCGTACTTTTAAGGTTGGCGATCTTGTCCTCAAAGAGAATCAACATGTAACCAAACTAGAAAAGAGTAAACGTGGAAAATTTGCTCCTAATTGGATTGGGCCTTACATTATCACTCACACTTATGGATCGGGCACTTATCGTTTAGCTTAAGCAATGGTAAACTTGAGCACTGAGCCCCTAATGCCTTGCATCTTCGACCATTCTCTTTGTTGAAATTAGTGTTATATCACTTTGCTTATCTACCTTACGCTCGTCCCTTGAGCTCATTTACCACCGCATACACTTTGTTTCTTACATCTCAAAATCCAATCAAGCTCACATGGTTTGATTATCACCTCCCCTTAAAGATGCCTTCCCCTTTTTAGTCTAGTCCATGACTTGAAAGTATCAAAATGACACATTCTTAATTACACACTTATGGGATTTTCTTGAGTCAAACTTCTTACAAAAAAAAAAAAACTAGATGCTTCATGCCCAACGGACATCTAGACCTCTAACTTATCTGATAAATGCTGCTCCCTTGAAGGACAGCTATATGCCAAACTATTGCTCTTATTATATATAAACTTTGCTCCCCAGAAGGACATGGCTATACATAAACACTGCATCTGCTACTATAAATAGACTGCTCCCTTGAAGGACAGCTATACACAGTCAGCCTTATCAGAAGCTTCTCGCATTGATCAGCTTCGTGAAGACCTCAAGAACAACAAAATACATATCCCATGTAGACTTCCCACATCGATCAGTCTATATCCAGAAAAATAAAAATACAAGCAATACTTCAAAGCACTTTTGAGTCATGGACTTGTCTATTTAGGTTTGGTTTTCTTTTGTCAGAATCATCATCTTATAATAAGTTCTCTGCACCCTCGCCCACATCAACCACCTCACCTCACCATTTGTCAAAGCACCAAAACTCAAGGGACGTGACGTATATCCGATATATTGTGATTATACCACTCTTTTCACCTATCGACTTCTCGCCTATGCAAGGTACCTAGGGATTCAAGCTCATCCTACATTAATATGTGGTTTGTTTAGCTCTTCTCAATTACGGGACACTCTTGCCTCTTTTGCTCGGCTCTAGGATTGTGTGTTGACCTTAATCAGGACACGATTCCCTACTACTTGGGTATGCTAACTTTCGCTTCACCCATACCTACACCAACAACATTACCCTACCTACACACCAACAACATTACCCTACCAACATCAAATTTTTACTAACCAACAAAATTGCCTAACCACAACCAAATTGCCTGAATTCACCTCTCCCTGCTCCTAAGGGAGAACTACATCGGTCTGAGGCCCTTCCTTGCTTTGTGCAATGGGCTATGTAGGCAGCACTTAGGAGACATGGGGTCTCCCAAGGTTAGCTCGACCATCCCCTACCATACCCTATCATGTGTTGTAAATATAAATATTTTTTGTGTATTTCTATTTGCCAACGTTCCTCTTTATCCTTTTTCAAAACAAACAAAAACAACATCCAAAACACAACCATTCTTATTATTATCATCACTCAAAAGAACATACATCTTTAGTTTTATTTTAGATGTTAACCAAATACATCTTCTCTATCATCGACTCGCAGGTCGGCATCCTTATTTATTCTAATATTCCTATAAAATCCACTTAGACTCTTGCACCTCCTCCTCGAATCGGGTGGTGATCGTGATCGTCGATGCCTCTCGGTGGCCTCTCCATCCTCAAAGGTGCCACTTGCCATTGGTTCCTCCCATTGATCCATGACATCTCTGTAACATACGAATACGTCCTCTCGCGTGGAGGAATCTTGCCTCCGTCTCTCCACTCGTAGGCTGTGAAGCCTCTAACATTCCCATTGTCTCATTCACTGTGTTTGAAGGTGGCGAGCCAAATCCTGTGACGATCTCTCTCCGCTGTAATCACGGCTATGTCGGGGCACTCACGTGCACCTCGCAGCTCTGCTACCCACCATACTCTATAGGCCTCAAGTCGTTCCCACATCCATAACCCTACGATCGGGTGCTTATCTCTTGGCCCTTACGGAGGTGTCGGCGGGAGGTGAGAATCTTTGCCTCGGCGTCGATCCTCATGTATGGTCTATATGTCATAGGAATATCTGAGCAGAACCCAAATTGTCGCCGCACCTTGCGATCTAGAGGAATCCTCTCGTACTCACCCCGGCCTATGCCTGCGATCCACCTCAATCGCTCTACACCCCTCAACTCCTCGGCTATGTGCTCTGTCACCATATAGTTCCCGTCGGCCTCCAACAAATATCCATGCACACCATTTCCCATACACATCTATAATACTCGATGTCATCTATCACGGCACGGGATCTCGCTTCTTGTTACATGCATGCGGACCCATCGTCGAATCCCACCTTTGCACTCTGTCTCTCCCGACTCGATGGGTCGGCCTATTGGACGATACACAAACAATATGCTCATAGGCCCAACAATGTAATAAGTACGAAACAATCCGGTGTCGTCTGTGTTTTTCGCTTGCATGCCCATAAACCCCTATATAACTCTGCCGGATATGCGGGTGCCCATGCAATGTCACGCTCATTTCTATCATTTCCCAAAAATAACTCATCATGCTTTGGGAAATCTTCCACCTTCAGCCCTCGATATGCATAATACCCCACTGCTATCATTAATAGCACGGCCAACCTTGTTTCCTCAGGATGTGTTGCATACATTGTACCATACGTAAATGATAAACCTCACTGTGTCAAATCTCGTGCGGTGACCCAAATCTGCTTTGTTATCGCTTGCCCCCCGCGGCTTTGGCAATGCACGATACACTATTTTCCTATCATTGGGAGTCTCAAAATACGGAACACATCTTCCAAAGTCAACATCATCTCCCTGTTGGTAGATAGAAGGTATTCTTTTCTAGGATTCCATCTCTCGATCAACGCTGCTGACATAGCATGGTTACGCGTGATTCTTGAATAATAGCGGATTCCACTTAACTGAACCGATTTATCAATGCCCATTCAGGTGGTGTTACATCCGCTCGGATTAAGTGACAACAACCTGCGCACGCATATCATTCATCCTTAACCTTGCTTACTGCTGCGTACATCAAAAGCGACACATAATTATTCAAAAGAACAAATCTCTACGGGTTTTTCTCAAAATCTGGAAACCCTTACGATGTAGGTAAGCGATTATGCATTATGCATAACCCGGTTGGCTAACGATACCGGTTACTTATAAACGATACCGGTCACTGTCAAAATATACCTACCCTGCTTCAAACATACACCTTCGATATTTATGAAGCCCGTTTACTCCTATTTCTACCTAAAAACATACAGGCCCACCCTGTTTACCTGCCCCGTAGCACTCATACCATCCCCAACCCTTGCCTATCACCTTTTTTTCTAATCTTTACCCACTTACACTTCTTTCATACTATTTACAAACACATGCAAGAATCAAATTACAACCAAACAATTTACCTCTCCGGATGCAGCAGCTTGGGGCGGAACATGTCTTCCCCCTCGTCCCTGCCTGCTGGATGCTTCTCCTCGTTCAGCCATGTTCACCACCCTCTTCAAATATAACTTGTCTTTCTGCCTTCTGAATCTCAGCCCACGCTCACTTCACCTGTCTCTTTCCTCCTTATCACTCAAATTCTTTCATCATTACATTTAGCTTTATTGTCAAACAGTGTCGCATTCGCATATTTAACGTGTTTCATGACTCTAAAAATAAGAATGCTAAAAATAAGAACTTAAGTTGCCAACCCAGCAGTTCTATTTTTAGGAAAACAATTCTTGCATAACCGATATCGGTTTTACATAACCGATACCGGTCATATATCTACCGACATCGGTTACATAACCGATATCGGTCACGCCCAACCTGTTAGCTTAAACCTAAGCCTTTTCTTCATTTTTTTGCAAATTTTTGTGGCGCCCGTCCCTTTTTCCTGCATGAACAACACCATTATCCATATTTTTCATTAAATCCACATCTCATTACAATTTCATCAATATCATCTATCTATATTACCAAAAACAAACAAGCCATCAACTAAGGATATCAAAAAACTATCAATCTATACACCATTTGGATCCAACTCATCAGATACAACCATTTAATATTCACACACCAGCGACCAAACATACAACATTTCATAATATAACATGTCAATTAAACTCATCATTTATATCTATATACATCCCATCAACAAAAGACATCAACATCATTAATATATAACACCATGTCAATCAAACTCATCATACATCACATATCACAAACCATCGACAAAACATTTAACGCATTTTACGCACAACATGTGGGTCAAATCATCATATCTATATATATACAAAGTTTCAAAATACAATGTGCCTGCATGGGGCCTCAGTAATCTCATAATACAACAAATCCGCACGCGCATGAGGCCATAATAACTATCATAATCTCGACTCGGCTCGCGGGCGGTCTCTCATATCAAAAACATACTCGGCTCATGGGCGGTATCATTGTATGCTGACACTTTGTACTCGGCTCGCGAGGCGGTATATAAATAAATGAATGAATAAATGAATAAATAGGCACGCGAGGCTCTGTCAACACAACCGGTTCGCGAGGCCGGTGCCCATGTCCAATATACAAAATGTGCGGGGACCCCTCGGCTCTCTCCACCTCCCTCTGCTGTCATGCTGCTGCTGGTCCACTGTCCTACCTCTCGCCTCCTGCCTGTGACGGACCCACCCAGGTGTTGTGGCTGCACCTCCTGAGACCTCGGCTCAGGAGGTCTCTCTCTATGTGCCGCATGGGGCTGATAATCAGCCCGGTACCATCGAGAATATCTGATAGTATCGGCCTCACTCTCTAGCCCTCCATGTAACGCTCTCGAGCCACCGTAGGTCTTGGGGCTGGTCCCGACACCTCTTACCCGGTGCCCCCTGTGCTGTGTCTTTGGTGCTGCATTGGGTGGTGCTGCATGTGGGTGTGGTGGTACACACACTGTGTGGGCTATGGCTGTGTGCTGCCATTCTTTTGTGGTGGTGCACATACACTGTACATGCTGCACAATGGTGTGCATGCTGCTGTGGTGGTGGTGGTGTACACATGCTGTGGTGGTGTTTTGTCACTGTACTTCTTGGTGGTGGTGCTATGTGTGCACATGAGACTGGGCTAGCTGCCTGTAAAACACCTATCGTGCTGTGTAGCGTGAAGTGCCCCTGTAATAAGCTATACACGCCCCTGAGGTGATCTCGCTCTGCTTTGTCATCACATTGCCAAGTCAGGTTGCATGCGCGGGTTGTCTTATCCTCATTGCTCTCGACCAGCCCACCAAGACCATATATGCTCTCCGTATAACCAGCATCATCTACGGTGTCATCTGCTGGCCTCTCGGCCAATGGGGTCCACGGGGGTGTGGTGCGGGGCGGTGGGGCCTCTACATCATCCCTCCGTGCGGGGAAGGGAGGTGGCTCGTCTGTCGCGGCCCCATCTGCTGCGTGCCCTCTCTGGGGTATCCTCTCATACTCTCCCTCACCTCGATCCTGCTTATCCAGAAAGTGTCTTGGATCAAGCGCAGCTATGTCCTCGGGCTCCTCTGCGGGTGATGACCTCTGTAAGGTCTCCATACGATATCTGTTTGTCGGGCCCTCTAATAAATGCACTGTAATAAGTAACGTCTCACCTGCAAAGCCTTTGCTCGTGGTGACCCACGACCCCCGACCACCTCTGAAAGCCGTATCTATATATGACTGTGGCCACAGGCTTTCTTTGGGGCAGCCCTCTTTGGTCTAAGGCATATGATGTGCTCATATGCCCAACAATGCAGCAAAAACGTCGAACAAATCCCGAATCGCCTCATCCGGCGATAGCCCCACGACTCTCGTCTGTTGTGCCCGGGTATCTGGTGCCCAAGCATAACAGGTGTGCTCCTCCACCATCTCGTGTAGAACCCCCATCAGCGCCCGTGGAAAGCGGCCTCCCTCTGAGTCAGGGGGCAGCGGCGGGTGATCCGATCATCATCGGCCACGGCGTGCCGTGTCTCATGGCGATGCGCACGGTACATATCCCCATACCCGATGCTCGCGCTGTGATACGTCAATAGCGCGGCTGCATCCCCAAAACCTTAGATGTTGTCCATGGCAGTCTCTGCGTCCACCTGAAAGACTGCCTCTCCCTCAATCGGCAGTCGAAGGATACGATACACATCCTCCAATGTGATAGTCATCTCCCGAGTCGGGAGATGGAACACATTGGTCGCCGATCCCATCTCTCGATGAGGGCGACCATCAAACTATGATCCCTATCGATCGCTCTGTACCGCTGGACTCCGCCGAGTCCCACCTCGCGCATGATACCCCAGTGTGCTGCGGATACGTGTGGCCGCATCCGTACCAACAGTGGGGGCATCTGTATCCCGCATCGTCATTTGCGGCGTGCCTCTGAAACCAACCCACGATATTAGCCCTACTCTTTATCACAACATCTACTTATACCCTCTATATACCCCCTTTTTATCCCCCCGACCACAACCCGACTCCATACCACACGTCTACGCCCATCTATCTTCCCCTAAAAACTTCTACGCTATTCCCCCTCCCTCTTCACACCCAAACAAACAACCCACACCATACTCAAATGACCCAAACCATGCCCAAATACCTTAACCACATCTAAAAACTTAAAACAACAACACAACCCAAACCATACTCAAACACCCTACACCATGCCCAAATACCCAAACCACATCCACAAACTCAAAAACAAAATCACAACCCACACCAACAAATTGAAATAAACCTAAGTCAGGACCGCACCTATACTGAAACACCCAAACAATACCACAACACCCCCACCCCAACCCCAACCATACCCAAATCACCACCCAAAACTCAAAAACAACAACATAACCTAAACCAACAAAAATAGCTAAAAATCACTAAGGACCGGTGCGGTCACCCATGCAACCGCGCGGTCCCCTTCCCACCGACGCCAGGTCCACACCCGTAGGCCGAAACCGGTCACCCACAAAACACCACCTTTTCCAAAATTTTGCGACCGATGCCGGTCGGCTTAGCGGCATGAGCATCGGTCATTCAATCCCGGAGCCAACCCCGCGGCCCCCACCTACATTTTTCATTTTTCACAATTTACCCACCCAAATACCTAAAAACCTACCCACCCATACCACCTTGGCTTATTTCACCTATCTACCCTCTCTCTTTTTCAAATCATTTCCATTTTCTAATTATTTCCTAAAAATGTACATTCTACCCAAACCCCAAATATAGCATAATGCATAAAATACACACAATGAGGGTTTTGAACCTACCGTCTGACGACACGTCGTCGTGGAGGATGGGTGGTGGTGGTCAGTGGTCCAGCCCCTCCTGCTCCTCTGGTTGTGCCATGGCTCCAAATGTCCTCTTACGGGTCCTCCACCAATCAGCTGCTTGCCTCCTCCTCACTCGGGCCCTACTAACAACTAACTCCTCCAGTCAAATAGCGCCACCTCACGCAACTAATGCTCCAATCTTAACTCTCCACGTCAGACAACTCAAATTGGTTTCCAAATTGCAAAAGTGACAATGACAGGCCGTATTTTTCTTTTTATAGGTTTTTCGCCCATAACCGATATCGGTTTTATTATGCCTAAACAGTATCGGTACCATAACCGATATCGGTCATATAGAATCGACATCGGTTTTATTCCAAATTTCCCCCAATTTCTGCCCTTATTTACTATTTGCCCTTTTTCACCCACATCGCCTATATCAACCTTTGCTGCAAACATTCTAACCATTTGGCCCGACCCACGGCCCGACCTTCAACCAGACCCAACAACCATTGGCTCGACCCAGGCCTCACCCCCAACCATTTGGCCCGACCCAAGGCCTCACCCAACCATTTGGCCCGACCCAGGCCGCCACCAACCTATTTGGCCCGACCAGGCCTCCCCGAGGCCATGACCTACCCATCCATCCTGGCCCAGACCCAAGCCCGAACCATTTGGCCGGCCCGACCCAAGGCCGTGAACCTACCCATCCGGCCCGACCCAGGCCTCACCCCACCCATTTGGCCCGACCCCAGGCCAGGCCGCACCAACCTATTTGGCCCAACCCAAGGCCGCACCTGACCCAACCATTTGGCCCGACCCAGGGCCGCAACCCACCCATTTGGCCGCCCGACCCAGGCCTCACCCCACCATTTGGCCCGACCCACGGCCGCAACCCAACAACTTGCCCGACCCACCTGACCCATGGCCCTCACTCATCATTAGCCCGACCCAAGGCCGTACCACTTAACTACTTACCCAACATCAACAACATACACTTTTATCCACCCAGTAGCCTTTTGTTCAATCCAGCGCACCTGTTCGTGTTTTAGCATGATTAGGGTCCTTGACTTGATCTGTCGACCAACTTTGCCTAAGACCTAGACCGTGACGTTTATCTCAACCAAACCAACCATTTGGTACTGCCGAACATGCCTAAACGTTCCTGTACCTTACCTGTTATATACCCTGGAGCTACTTCCTATGCCTTGGATACCAGGATTATATCACCCTTGTTTGGATAAACTATCGACCTTTGCCTATGCATTGCTGGTTTGCTCGTCAAATCATGTACCCTAGTCGCACTATTGCATTTTAACGTGCGTCTGCTTCTTTGGACCTACCCCACCATCTCACCCTCATCTCAACACCATTTACCCTTTATCAACCCTATCCCTGATTTCACGCTACCTCAATCTGTGATAGATTTGAGGGGGATTACCTATACCCTTAACAGGAGTAACCACTTCTTATTATTGTCCGTGCAGCTTTACAAAACAAACTACACGACAATAAGGGGCTAATGTAGACACCAAATTTGTGTCTTACGACCCCTTGTGACCCGCATCGCATTTCGCAACCTAACCTCACCACCTAAACCTTACACAATTATTTATTAATTACCTTATAATTAATAAATCCACATCACCATACACCTGCCACCTCATGTCGCCACCTCATCATGACCTAGTCTTAACCCTAAACTAACCTAATTAAGACCTATAACTTGGTCCAATTCCACACCTATGACTAATTACTCCTCATCCACACCTAAAACCAACTTCATAATGACTTGACCAAGCCCACTACCAATCCCTCGGAAGAAAAGGAGGGAAAGCTGGCTATTTTACCAAAAATAGCCCGCTTTGACCGGACCGATACCGGTTCCTACTCGACCGCCGTCGGTTGCGTAACCGCCATCGGTTCCCCGTAAATGACCACTTCCAACCAAAAACAAGGATCGGATTTTCATTTGATCGGGAGAAGGAGAAATCATCGAGAGAATCCAGATTTTGCTGGGCCGAAGCAGAGACAAGTGAAGAAGCAAGAAGAGATTGCGAGAGAAGGACATCAAGCCCAAGATTGCTGCCATTTGAATAACGAGCCCGAGTAACACTTATCCGAGCATCAAAAGAGGAAACTGCATCCAACTTGGGTCCTGTCTTCATCATCACAGTCCTGAAACTTGCATCTACATCAGGGGCAAGTAAGTAGTATGTTATATGTTTCTAAGCACCATTTTCTTGAGCCTGTTGATTAATAGTAATCATAAGTTTATTCCTAGATCTACTACCCGACCCTCTGCGCACTTAACCTTCACCCACACACTGATATTGCCCGAGAAGGCCATTTTACCACACTCGAGTCTTCCCTATCCTCCCATCATTCCCTCGGCCATCCACCAATCTAATAACCCCACAATCACCTTGCAACCAACTTCTATCCAAAAGCACTTAGATTGCTGCCCCTACCGGTATCGTTTATCCTCTACCGGCAGTCGGTTATCTAACCGTGGTCGGTTACCCAGTGACCGCCGTCGGTCACTATGACTTATACCCCAAAACCTTTTGCTTGCCTATTTGCCACCTAACACCCCAAATCCGGCTGGTTTATCCCGATAACTCAACTTTGAGCGTATCAACGACCCGTATGCAGAACAAAAACAAAGTGGCGCTTTATTATTGATAGTTTAGTTTCTATTGCTTTGTAACGAGATACCTAAATCGTGATTTTGCAATAGCTTTCTATATTATCATTTGTGTTAAATCGTATTAAAAGGGGAACTGACCACCTTCGAAAGGAAGTTTTTATATTTCCTGGGCCTAAGGCAGATCCCTCATTTGTTGTCTAATTAAAATCTTGTGGTCTTGTATTCTTACTTGCAGGTAGTCCTTCCAAGACAAAAAGGAGTTCTTCGCAGTCGATCTGATCTCTCTCTATGGTACACGCACACCATCTCAACATTCAACAGGTATTCCTCCTAGCCCTAACCCTTATCTCTTTTCTCAAAGGAATGATAGGATAGAAGCATAAAGGGAAGAATATAAGCTCATAACACTAATAATTTTATCTTGGAAAACCTCCAATGGAGGAAAAACTAGTCGGGAAGGGAAATTTCTCTTTCTTCCCACTTCTATTGGCCAATTCAAATCAATAGGTACAAAACTTACAATAAGTAAGAAAGAGAAGTAGATAATATCTCAACACTTCCTTCCAGTTACTTGCTTGCTCTGTCCAACACTCCTTTCTTCTACAAAAATACAATTTCCAGCACTAAGACTTCTTTCTCACTTGCTCCCATGCTTCGATGATCTTCTACACTTCTACAATCATGTATTTATAGCCTTTCTCATGTCCTCCCATGCACTAGAGAATGGGAAAGGTCATGAAGGAGAAGAGGAATGAACATCCTTTCAAATTCGGAGGCTGTTTGTTTTGAATTTTGTTTTCTATCTATAATGGCCAAGATCGCAGCCACCCTCGTGCGGGCCGGCGGTTCAGGGGACCACCACCCTGGCCGGTGGTTGCTCTATAACCACCACCCTAAGTAGGGTGGCAGTCCTGTTACTTAAAAGATAGAACCTCTGTTTCATTGTTTTTCTTTCTTTGTGCTAACTGTTTTTGATGAAGTAGAGTTATTTCGGATCCCTATGGATCACACCTCCCCTTCTTAAGAGGCTTTTGGTCCCAAAAAATCTTAGTGGGGGAGTAGATGAGGGAACAATTCCCTTGCTTTCTCCTTCAAGTACCACTGGGCCTGCCTTGGTGTCTTTCCTTTCAGTCCAATCTACCAAGACTCCTGCGGACCTCTTCTAGTCTCTCTGACTTTCTGTTGTAGCACTACATCCTCCTCCAATTTTCCTCATGATTCCAAGATGCAATCCTCAATGGAAGGTAGCAACTATAGTTCTTCATCTTCATCCAACATGGATGGCTCATATAGGTGTAAGTTCTTGTAGTTTACTACAAAGTACATCCTCATGAATGATGGAAAATCAAGTCGAAAAGTATTTTCCCCAACCTGCTCCAATATGGTGAAGGGTCCATATCATAGTGGCTTGAGCTTCCGTGCTTGACCTTGTAGTCTCTCCTTGCTCAAGTAAAGCCAAACTTTGTCTCCAACATGAAGCTTATGTTCCCTCCTATGTTGGTCGTGCCTAGCTTTGTACTTTGCTTGATATTTTTCTATTTGTTCTTTATCCTTGAGATGGATTTAACGGATCCTATCAATGAACTTGTTGGCTTTAGTCACCTCTATGTTTTGTGTATCCTCCTCATCCTACTGTGTAACTGCTATGTCCATCGATTTGTAGGTAGATATCCCAAGCATGCTTCAAATGGTGACTTCAAAGTGGATGTGTGTACTGCCGTTATAGGAATGTTGAATGTAGGCTAAGTAATCGTCTCCCAAGTCCTTGGGTACTTACTATTATACCCTCTGATCAACTATACCAAAGTCCTGTTTACCACCTCTATTTGTCCATCTGTCTCTGGATGTAAATTTGTGCTCCTCTGTAACCTGGTATCCATATTGTCCCACAAAGTAGTTCAAAACTTCCCCAAGAACTTGGAATCCCTGTAAGAGACAATAGACTTTGGAAAACCAAAATGCACCCATACATTAGCAAAGAAAAGATTTTCTACCTCATGTGCTTTTACTATCTTTTTACATGCCATAAAAATACACATTTTACTGAATCTATCCACAACAACATAGAGATATTCATGGCCATTTTTAGGCATAGGTAATCCTCCTACAAAATCCATATAAATGTCCTCCCATGGAAAAATAGAGTACTTGGTCAAGGCATATACAAACCTTCCTTCCTAGTTTTAGGCTTGCTAGTACAACAAAGTTTACATCCACGAATAAATTTTGATACTTCTTCTTACATATTGGGCCAATATACATACATTTGCAAGTGAGCTAGGGTCTTACCAACACCGAAATGTCTCACTACTTTCGAGGTATGTGCTTCCCTCATCAATAGAAGTCTTTCTTCTTTAGGCACACAAAGTTTCCCCCATCGGTAGAGCAGCCCGTCCTTGAGATAACAGTCTTCAATCCCCATCTTTTCAGCCCCTTGGGACTACAACTTCTGAAATGTTACCCCAAAGTCTTTGTCTTGGGCATATGCTTCTCTGTAAGCTTCCTTTGTGAAGGGCTCGATCTGAGAGATAGTGGCCAAATAGGAGAACTTTTCCTGTGTGGGTGGCCTAGACAACATGTCTACCACCAAATTTGTACTACCTTTCTTGTATTTGATCACTAGATGGAACTGCTGAAGAAACCCCATCCATTTGTAGTGCCTTTCTTGCTGCAATTTAGACTGTGCTTGCAAATATTGGAGAGGTTTTTGGTCAGTGTGCACAATAGTTTATTTACCCAACAAATAATGTTTCCATTTTTTAATTGCCTAAACTAGTGCATACATTTCTTTATCATATATTGAATATCCTTTAACTGCTGAAGTGAAGGTTTCATAATGATAACATACGAGTTTACCTCCTTGAAGCAACATTGCACCCATAGCATAATCACTGGCATCTATCTCTACTTCAAAAGGCTGCTGCAAACTAGGAAGAGCAAGTACTGGAGCATGACTAATCTTGTATTTCAATAACTCAAAGGATTTTTCTTGTTCCTTACCCCAGTCAAAACCCTTACTCTTTGTGGCCACTGTGTGTAGAGGTGTTGCAATCGCCGAGAAACCTAGAATGAATTTCGCATGTATTGTAATACTCCCACAAAACTTCTAGTCTATGTGGCTCCTGTTGGTGTTGGCCAATTTGTGATGGCTTCCACCTTCTTTGGATCCACTCATATCTCTCCTCCTCCAACCACGTGCCCAAGATAGACAAGTGACTATTTGGAAAATTCACATTTCTTCATATTACAAAGCATTTGTTTCTCCCTAAGAACTTGTAAGACTTGTTGCAAATGTGTTAGATGTTCTTCCCATGTGGCACTAAAAATCAAGATATCATCTAGGTATACAATGACACATAAATATATGAAATCCTACAATACATCATTCATCAATATCATAAATGTAGCGGGTGCATTGCATAATCCAAAAGGAAGTACTAACCATTCATACAAACCCTGTTTTGTTTTGAAGGCAATCTTCCATATATCCTCCTCCTTCATCCTGACTTGGTGATAACTTGACTTGAGATCCAACTTTGTGAAAAATTTGGCATGCTAAAGCTGGTCCAAGAGATCATCTATACGGGAAGTGGATATTGATTCTTTATGGTGATCTTGTTCAAAGTGTGGTAGTTGATGCACATTCTCCAAGAACCATCCTTCTTTGGCACCATCACAATAGGTGAACCGCATGGTGAGGTGCTCGGATGTATCACCCCTTGGTCTATTAGTTCTTGGAGTTGTTTCTTTACCTTAGTACTCTCCAGAAAGGATTGCCTATACAACCCAATGTTCGGTAGAGGTGACTCTGGAAATAGCTGAATCTCATGCTCTACTTCCCATTTTGGTGGTAATCCACTAGGATCTGAAAAACTTCTTGAAAAAGATTGAATAATACTATCCAAATCTTGTTTTCCTTGGTTAGAAATCTCTAAAACTTCTACCCCATCTTGTTTATCCTTTAACAAAAGTAAACAAAACTGATTATGATTTTCTGAATAAGCCATTTTGCTTGGTTAGCACTTACCATAGTAACATGTGTCTTACGTTGGTGTGCCCGATGTTGTAGTTGATCCCATCCTTGACCCATCTATACCGGTTTTCCCTTCTCATAAAGATAGCATCCCTAACATACAAGTAAGGACTCCTGAATACCACATCAAAAGCATCAAGTGGAATAACGTCAACTTCAAAAACATCTATATATTGGGAATTTATCCCAAACTTGACCTTACATCTTCTTGTTACCTGAATTTCAACACCCTTCTTCACCCAACCCAAAGGATATGGGTGCGGATGCTCGTAAGTCTCAAGACCAAGCTTCTTTACAACGCCTCAGAAATCAAGTTAGATTGAGAACCGGTATCAACCAAAGCATTTACCTTAGTCCTCTTGATCTAGATTTTGATCTAGAATAGTCTACTCATCTCCTCTTCGCTGTCCATGTTGGTGGCCGTGCATCCAAGCCTTTCATCTACATCAGATTCATCTTCGATTTCCACCTCCCCTTCTATCTTTACAATTGTCATGGACTTCTTGGAGTCCTTGGTTTAGTTCTTCGGATGTAACTCCGGATGCAACTTCCAACATGTAGCGTCAGTATGACCATTAATATCACAATTCTTACAAAAATTCTTGGGATCTTTACAAGTATTTAAAGTAGTGGCAGCTTGTTTACCTTTCCCTTTCCACTTACTCTTGTTACTTGTTTGCCCATAATCCTTTTTCTGCTGATTTTTTTACTGCTTTACCCTCGGCTCTACTTCTCCTTGCTTTTTCTCATCATCTATGTAGTATGCCTATACACATGCTTCATTGAGATCCTTGGGCTTTGTGGAGATGAATTTTCTTTGAAGGTGAGTGTGAAGTCCTCCCAAGTATTTGGTCAGAATATCCTCATCCTCCAAATCCATGTTCAGCAACATGGCTTGCCTCCAAAACTCCATAGTATAGTCCTACACACTTTGACCATTGCCTTGTCTAAAATACTACCATTTAATCATTTGGTCAGTTTTATGGCCAATAGGATAGAAGTTAGCTCTAAGTAATTCCTTAAATTCTTGCCAAGATTTCACAATAGGATGCTTCTTCTTTTCACAAGTAGTTAGATGAGTTTCCCACCAAACTAGAGCATGTCCCTCCATTTTGAGATGTGCAAAGGTGATCCTTTGTGCCTCAGTGACATTATGGACGCTAAAATAGACTTCTAACTATTTCAACCATTTATCCAGTAATTCTGCATCTACTTGTCCTTCAAAGCTTTTGATTTCGACTTTAGTCTCAACTTTAAAAGGAGTATGTTTAGATTTTACCTTTTCTCTTGTGTTAGAAGTCTCTTCTTCATGCTCTTCCCCATAATCTTCCTCATGGTGACTCTTGCCTATACCAAACTTTTCAGCTAAGCCTTGAACCACCGAGTCCATGGAGTCTTGCTTGACGGAAGTTGTCTTTTGCAAATCTGCAAGTTCCTCTTACCTTCTAAACATCCTATCCATCATGGTCTCTAGCATCTCAATTCTATGGACCAAGTTCTCTTCCTCCATTTCTCCCTAAATTCTCTATTTCCACTTCTTTGTAGAAATCTCTAGATCACAAGGTAAAGCTTCTTCACCTTTAGATCTTGTCACTTTGTCATACAAATTCAAGAATGAAATACCATAGTCCTGGATACTTGTTAGCTCTGATACCAAAATGATCTATAAACTCTTCAACTTTGGAATTATTCACAAAATCACAATTTAATCGTTGTTGTTTACTTTCTATTAGAAAATAACAGAGATAGCTAGTGAATGAAATACTATTGTGCTTAGAATCAACAATTGTAGTAAAGGAAAGAATATAAGCTCATAACACCAACAATTTTATCCTGGAAAACCTCCAATGGAGGAAAAACCAGTCGGGAAGGGAAATTGCTTTTTCTTCCCACTTCTATTGGCCAATTCAAATCAATGGTATAGAATTTGCAATAAGTAAGAAAGAGAAGTAGATAATATCTCAACATTTCCTTCTAGTTACTTGCTTGCTTTGTCCAACACTCCTTTCTTCTACAAAAATACAATTTCCAGCACTAAGACTTCTTGCTCACTTGCTCCCATGCTTTGATGATCTTCTACACTTCTAAAATCATGTATTTATAGCATTTCTCATGTCCTCCCATGCACTATAGAATGGGAAATGTCATGAAGGAGAAGAGGAACGAACATCCTTTCAAATTCAGAGGTTGTTCGTTTTGAATTTTGTTTTCTGTCTATAATGGCTAGGACCACTACCCTATGTAGACCGGTGGTTATGGGACCCTGCCACCCGGGGTATGTGGTGGTTTTGTAACCGCCACCACTGAGCGGGGCGGCGGTCCTATTACTTAAACTATAGAACCTCCATTTCTTTGTGTTGATTGTTTCTGGTGAAGTAGAGTTATTTCGGATCCCTATGGATCAGTCTTAGTTTGTTTATGTTGTTACCTTAACTTATTTGGATTACATGATTGTTCTAGAATTCTCCATAAGGTTCTACTGGGTTTCTTGGAAGTAGTTGGAGGAATACCCATTTTCCCTAAATTTCTTAAAGTCCCTAAAAGATAAGTCCTTACCTTATTAAGAAATCAGGTTTCTCAAATTACTTTACTTCAAATTTGTAATAAATTTCCATTCCAAACCTGATTTGAACTATCTCACATTTTTGGGTTTCCTTAGTTACTTTACTTATTAAAAAAGAACTAAGTAATGTAGTTGTTAAACCCTATAAACCAAAGCAACTTTACTTTCTTCTTTGCACTAAATTGACACCACTTTACTTATAAAAATTGGCCAAGATAAGAAGTTGCTTAAACCTACAAAAATAAGGATGTTAGTTTATCAATCTTCCGGACCTACTTTACTTGCTTCACAAATATCAAGTAAAACTAAAGAGAAACCCCACAAACCTGAGGCCCTCATCTTATCGGTGTTTCCAACCTACTTTACTTACTCCATCATGAAAAGTATTCAAGTAAAGCTAATGCTAAATCTCTTCAATAAGGAATTTGTTAATTGGGTTTTCTAAACTACTTTACTCCCTAGAAGAAAAGTAGTTAATCTAACCCAAAACCCCACATTACTCCCTACCTCACAACTTAGTCGGGTTTACGACTACTTGTTAGTTTAAAATCCAAAATAATTAAGTCATTCGTTAAACCAACATTCAAGCCAAGTGATGACATGACATCCGTAATGGGCATATTAATGAGGTGGAATATTTAGAAGGCCAAGTTATTCCACGTCATTTCAATGCATCCCAATCACTCAGACATAATTAATTCAACCTATGAACCCCGAGCAACCTCGTGCTTTCCGATTGAATAAGTTTTTGAGAAATTTGACCTCGACCCATTTGTAGGAGAGGTATGTTGTTTTCTTTTCTTCCTTATTTTTAGGTTTTTGTCTTTCCTTTTCATTGTTATTTTGCAAGTTTGCTTCTCCATCATGTGGATGTTTTATCCTTTCTGCAAAGTATATGTTTTGTGAAATCACTTAGAATCTAGGTCATTTTTGTTGAAAGAAGACTAGGGTTTGAGTAACATGGTTGAATTCATGGTTGTCTTGTACCAAAATGTTCAAAATCTCATCTATGAAATAAGCCATAATTTTTCCCTAGTTTGAGCGGAGAAATAAAATGCTTTGTCTTCCCTCGCTTTACGGAGATTCAACCCTGCATAGCTTGAAACCTAACCTATTTAGGATTTCTAAACTTCTTTACTCTCCTTTTTACTATGGGAACTTGAATCCTAGTTACTTTCTCAGTGCATTGTGTGGTTTTGAATCACTCTTACTACCTACACTTTGTGTTGATTTGAACTACTTCTACGTCCTCATGCTTTACAAGTTTCCCAATGTCTATTACTTTTTTTTTCTTTGCAGGTTTTCGATCTACTCCTAATTCCCTATGCTTTACGGGATTTTGAATACTAGATACTTCAATTGTGTTATGTGCTAAATCGAAACCCTCATTACTTAAGAATTTTACTTTGTAGGTTTTCAAATGACCATTACTTATCATACTTTGCATTTTTCAAAATTCTTTTACTTCTACCTTCTTTACGTGGAACCAAACCTATTCTACTTGCTTGCTCAAAACTTCAAGCATAAGCACCCTAAAATCCTGCACTGTATTATAAAAACAAGTTGTTTTATCAGCTTACTTGTTGTAATATTAGAAATCCACTACTAAAAATATATTTTTTGTACTTTCATGACTAGATAAACTATGGATGTGCTCATAGACTTGAAGCCACTTAGCTTAAATTGAATTTTTCATTCTAAGTCAGGATTGTTGCTAACATTTCAGTATTTGGCACACACTAATCACTTGCAGAAAATTAAAGCAAATGTCTAAGGCAAGAGAGGGATAACCTAAAAAGAAGAAAAAAATTATTAGAAGTTTAGGAAGTTTTCATTATTCGGAAGATCCTAAACTTAGGATTGAAGAAACCTCAAGGCAGGCGAGGGAGGAAAAGGAAAAGCTAGATCCAAACCGCTTAGTGAAACACAAAGGGGGGAATGAAGCATGAATATAAATGTTATTGAGTTAAATCTTGTGTTACATCTAAGCTTGTTGAAGTTAGTGACACAGGACATAGGGCATGTGTCCACAATGAGATTATAGAAATATCCAAGGCCATACGGTAGACACCTCTTATGTAGGCCATGACTAATAGTGGATTGATACAGGAAGTTGCATTTCCTAGTGTTGCTCAGTTACCTAATTTTTTTTCTGGAGTGTGCCGAGTATTATGACCCCCTAACAAGGTCAATCAAGGATACGTCAAGTAATATTTTAGTGAAGCTTGATACTCAATTTTTAATTATAGCTTAAAGATCCCCACAAAGGAAAATGTGTTGCATGTGAATATGGAAAAGGCCGATGAGCATTGGGAGAATAACATAGCTAATGCCATCATAATCCTAAATTTTAACTACTTGAAGACAAAAAAATCAGCCCTCTAGGTTTCCCAAGACAATAGTGAGGTTAGATTTTGTCCACGAAGATGATGACATAACCCAGTTGTTATGTGGAATCAATGGAGATGACATAACCTAGTTGTTATGTGGAATCAATGGAGAGAATAATGCCACGTATTTCTCCACATGGATGTACTACTTCATCAGAACCATTGAGACCAAAAATTTATTTCAATGATCAATTGGGCATAGATCATAAGTGATAATATTGATTATCATCTTCAACAGGTTAGAAAAACTTTAAATTTCAATATGTCTTCTTATCTAGTGTATGTTGCAACAACAAATGGAACTTGTTCCAAGTTGCATAACAAAGGAATTTTGGCTTTAGAACTTGTCTATGAGTACTACCCTTAATTGGTATTATCAAATATTTTAATAAATATAGGAAACTAAATGATTTCTTCTTCTATGAAATTATTTACACGCTCAATATGGAAGTAAGAGTAAAAGGGTGACCAATGTAGCATGGGATACATTTTCCCAATATGGGTGTATCTTCATTCAATTCTCTACTTTCACCTATCTCAGATTCTATGGTTTCTTAGGAAAACCACTTAAACTCCCAAGATATCCTAAGGATAAGTGGATACTACTGGAACTATGCAGATAACTAGTGGATCTACATGACCTACAATCAACACTTCATAGAGTAGTGGTTATCTTCCCGATTGTCATTGACCATTATCATTTTGCTAACATCCATAAGGATAGGAATATTTTGAAAGAGATGTTTCGTCATATGAACAAGAATACTATGAAGCCAGGATAAATTTTGACTTTCTAAATATTGTAAAAATATGGTCACAATGGACTACATTCACCTCCCGACACTTGAAGATATGTGGAAGGATTATATGGATGAATTTGAAGTTAGAAGAAGATGTTATAATAGCTTGAAATTATGGTAGATTATTGACTTTGGCTTATCAAAATTCTTAAAAATCTCCATGATGTTGGGAATGTAGTTTCGATTCCTATAATCAAACCAAAGGAGATAATGTTTCACTCCCATTCTTAAGAAATAAAGTTAAAACAATTGAGGATACAACATCAAGGGTCCTAGTTTACACTTGAAATTGGTTCATTGAAAAGGTTATTGTTTAGAATAATTGATAATGAAGAAGATGAGTGAAAAGAGCACCAAGTGGAAAGAAGGACCAAGTGAAAGTAGCAAGGGACCTAGGAGGTCACCATTAACCAAGAAGCCTAGAACAAAATGCTCATCATTCAAACAAGCATCAACTTCAAGTCACTCATAGTGAAGCTTCTCACTCATGAACACAAGTGGTATCTTCATTTGTTGTTTCCCCTTCCATACAAATTCCTTCTTCACAAGTAGGGGTTATCATACCACCATTAATGCAAGCTACATTCATTCTTCCCTCAATAAGGGTATACACTTTGTCTCCCCATCCCCCTCCTTTCTCTCCACCAAGCGATCCTCCTCCACCACCATGAGATGTTCGGTCTAGTACTCGCATGAGCAAGGACCTGATGCTTACCATGGAGATTTATTCACTTCATGAAGTGTCAAAATCGAGAGGAGAGAGATAAAACTGCAATGGAAGAAGAATAAATTGAGAAATAAAGTAAAGAACACAAGTAATCCGAGAGAGTGTGTAGAAGCCCTAAGGGCATAAAGAGGTTTAGAAGGGAAAAGAAATTGAATTGGATTCTAACAACAAAACTACCGAGGAGAAAGAGGTAGAAATTCAAATGATAACTCAAAATATGGTGAGTTGGATAAGGTGCTACTACTAGGTACAATAGCCGAGAGGCACAACAAGAGATGATTGTACATCCTACTACAACTACAAGTCAAAGAATGGTCATGTATTCCAGTGTTCCTACCTCTTCAGACAATATTTCTCATCATGGTTAGCATTTTAGATAGTCCCAAGTGCTAAAGAGATAATAAATCTAGAGGAAATGGACTTGCAGTTGCTTAAGAGTATTGATAAAAGAGGTAAGAAATCTAAAGCTGCTAAAGTTACTTCTAAGATGATAATTGAGTCATCAAGATAGAAATTTTCTGAAGTGTCCACTGACAAGATGATGCAAGCAAAAAGGAGAATTAACTGAAAAGGATATAATTGTAACATGAGTGCCTCTAAGAGAAATAACTACTAAAGGGCTTAAGCAGGACACACAAACCAAGATTGATTCTCTCTTCCTTAAGCTTGATGAGGAAAAGGATGAGAAATCTAAGCTAAATGAACAAATATATAAATTATGTGAGATAATTGTAAAATTTTCTAGGACTTCCTCTTAGCATGTACTTTCAGGGGAGTAAGTCAACCCTCAAGTTATCACAGTAATGGAAGAAATAGGTGACAAATTAAGGTTTATGGATGATTGGGTAAATAAAATTATTGATGAAGCAACAAAGTATTTCTTGGAAGTGCCAAGAAGTTTGGAGATTCCTTAAGGAAGGTTGAAGCAACTTTGGGATTTAGCCAAAGAAATGGATAATGAAAATGGAATTGTTGAACTTCAGCTAGAGGCCCTTGAAATAATATATTCATTACCAGAGAAGGTGTTAATTGAGGAACACATTATGCCAAATGGGTCATTACAAAAAGGGCTAGCCACCAAAGTTAATTTTATCCTTCCGTATGAAGATTCTTAAGGAAATAATGGAGTAAATGAAGGCTTTGGAAGAAGAGAAATACAAGGCTTTAGATCATCTTGATGATATCATATATTTTATTACAAATTACAAAGAATCCAAACCACTAGGAACTACAAAGAAATTTCTTGAGCTTCTTGAATAAATAATGATTAAATCCACTACTCCTCTCACCAGGTGACTCACTTGAGAAATTGGGAAAACCTATACGAGGATATCAAGAATCTATGGCCAAACTTGGTAAAAGCTAAAGGATTCAACAACATCTTGACAAATGAACTCTTCGGTATGAAACTGAAATACAAGTTGTTGCCAAAGCAGATGAAAGGGAAATACAATATATGTTGGATCAAAACACCATATACCGGGAGAAAACTAAGGATGAGGCTAAGGAGTCAAGTGAGGATGATGTTAAGGAGAAAAGTGATGATGAGACCGAAGAAACAAACAAGACCGAAACTATTGTTCTTCAATTGGAATAGCTTATTTTTCTTCTTATTTCTTGATGATGTAATTATGTAATGTAACTTTATGTATAACTTAAGTAATTTGGTTAAACACCATTACTTCAATTTGTTTGAAAAAATCAATTACTTATGAATATGTGGCACAATATGAGAAATAGTTAGGTTTTTTAGGATTGAGGAACATTGCGATGTAGCACATGTCAATCAATGAGAATTTCAAGGAGGAAATTCTCAACTTCTTGTAGTTTTGTAGCTAAGAACCTGTGGAAATGTAATAAATGTCTCCTATTTATATTTTCCTATAGGATGTTATAAATAGAGAGGGAGGCGTACGGGCCAAAGGATCAAGAAAACTTTTGGCAAACAGTTGTTATACTTTGTGCATTGTTATTTGAAAATTTCTCGATGAAGTAATCACATGTTCATTTTATAAACCTATTGGAATTAAATAAGAGGAAGGAATATTTTGTGGAACTTCGTGTCTTAAAAAAAAATTCTCTATGCACCGTGGATGTTTATGGTAAAATTTGTCTTATCTTGAATTTCTATGTGAATGCATTTCTCTTCATTTTCTAGAAATGATCTATATCATCAAGTTTTTATTTATTCTATGTGGTTGTAACAAGATCTGTAATCTACTTGTTGTGAACCATGTCTCTTTTATATAGTTGTTCTTATTCCCCCACATTCTCTTTCTACTTCTTTTAACCACTTCTTTTCCATACAATTGCTTACTTGTTGCAGAGTTGTTTGGCTATGGTTCATGAGCCATGAAATTAAAGTAATACCCCAAATATAAATTAGTAGAATATTTAAATACGTCACTTGGGAGTTTCATCATTAAAATAGGGGTATTTATCCCACGAATACCTAGGTTTATGCATGTAACCTAGTAGAAAATATACCCAATAGTTTTTGCAACTCCACTGGGAATGTACATTAAACGCCATCCCATGCTTTTCCCTTAATAATTAAAAGAGATATTTTTGAGTTATTTTTTTCTTTAACTAGATTTCTCGTGTTAAATCATTAAAACCAAAAGTATTTCCTTAATTAAAAATGAGGTTTTCATGCAAACTCGAATGTTATATATAGTGTATCTTGCTGATTTAAATATACTCACCACTAGAACTAAAGTTGGTTGCATATTTTTATTAGGTTCAAAATCTAAGATTAATTGCATATTGAATTATTGAAAACCTTTAGACTAAGTATTTTCCCTTTAAAAACTAATTTTCTAAAGCCCATCCATATTTGTTACCAATATTTCATTATGGAAAACCATCCATTTACACAGAAATTCGATCTCAAGGAAGAACTAATCATTTCTTCCGCTTATAAGAGCAATTCAATTTTAATCATCTCCTTTTAGAAAAATGAGAAGAGAAAGTTTTTCTCCCTGTAGTAAGAGTTATAACTCATGTTGCAGATCAATTGCAACACAACCCATCAGCTTGGATTATCCAATCAAGAAATCCACATTTGTATATTCCTCCTGGATAGCTCAACAACCTCATGTCCCATGGGGTGTGGCCTTTGGTCATTTGAATTTAACACCTCCTCTCCATGAGTTTCCTAAATTTTTAGGAATAATTTCCCTAATTTTAATGGAGATGGAAAGAAAAACCCGTAAAATCACTTGGTATCTTTCTTTCTATCATGTGGAGTGCTCATTGTGGAACATGAAGATGTGTCGATTAGGATCTTTATAGAGACTCTACACGACTTAGCTAAAGAATGGTTGGGTAAGTGCAACAAGTTGGGGGACAAAAAAGTGGACATGAAAACGTGAAATTCACGTACCATGGTCATGCTTTGTAAACCGCAATCACGGACTTTTTATTTAGGTTTGGGAATTTCAACCTAAAACCGCGATCGCAGCTTTATAAATTACAATTGCGGTCCTCTGAGACTAAAATAACAGAACCATGACCCCCATTTTCCCTCATTTTTCCCTACAAACCATGATTTTTCCCCCACTATTTGCACTCATGCTTTGAATACCCCTTGAAAATTGCTCTTGATTTCTAGATCACAAAATTTTCAATGATGCCGCCAAGACGAAGAGGTAAGCCCTCAATTTTGATCAAATTTCTTGCATTTTAGGTTTTTTTTGGTGATTTTCATGGGTTTTTCAATTTTTTGTTTATGTATACAATTTATTTGTTTTGTCAGTTGCTTAGAAAGGTGGTAATCCTCTAAACCATCCAAATATTCCTCAAAACCCTCCAAACATTCCTCAAAACCCTCCTCCAAATGTTCATCTGCCTCTTGTGGCTCCTTTTGTCCCCACAAAACTAGCAAGAACATAAGGTGATATCATTGGAAGAATCTGACAAAATAAAATTTCCATTGAGAACCTTATTCAAACAATAAGACAAAATCATGCCACAAATCCATCTCGCATGACTTTAGCCAACACACTGCAAACATTGATTGGCAAAGTTGACTCTACAACCAACCAAATAGACAGATGAAATACCTTTAGAGCTGATTGTAGGCATTGGTATGCAAATAAATTATCCCATGCAGCCGTAAAAGACATAAAAATTATAAAATACCGCATTTGTACATTATTTTCACCCGATAACCAATGCCCCCGCGACATTACTTATAAAAGTTCCCAATCCATTGGTTCCATGACAACTGAATCAAGAACAATTTTTGGGACTGATAGTGGATGGTTTTTTATTATCCACCATACAACAACAATGAGGTTCCTCTCTATTTTTTAAAGAAATTGTATTGCGAGTTTGTGCTTAATGAGGTCCCAAATTATTTTGAATTTTCTAAGTTTTACAGTGAGGAGGTGGCTCTGCAAAGAGTAGACTAGGTGCACATGTTGGTCAACCTAGGATCCCCATGCCCCAAAATCCCCAATTCCTTTAGTTATCCCTCCTACAGTGAAGGAGGTTATGGAGATTGACACACTACATGCATTGAGGGAGCTCACTGACACTCTGACCCAACATAGTAGCTAGATTACATCTGGTGATGTTGGTGGTGGTGTCATTTCTAACGCACCACACCACTATGGATCATGTAGTGTCATATGCACTATGGGTGAGACATCATTTTCTAGATCACATGATTTATTTTCTCTAGATGAGATGATGACATATGTTTTTGGACTGTAAATGATCCTAGTCTTTCACAAGTAAATTTTAAATAAATATAATATATATAAAAAGTTTATTTCAATTGATATTTTAATATATATGTATTTGATTATGTCATACATACATGTAAAAACTATTTTTTTAAAATAACAAGAGCTAGTGAAGGACACATCCAACGTCGACATGTTAGCTACTGTAGTTGGGCATGTTACATATGTAAGTTTCAAGTTACTTACATTTCAAAGTTCATTTGATTGCACGTTTATTATTAAATACACATTAATGTTCGTGTATAGTGTTTCACATGTACATGTACATATTAATATGTTTGTATTTTATACGCAGGATCCTGGCAGGTCATCATCTTCTCTAGGCACTGAGGCTACTAGCACACCTCACATGAATTTTACGCAGTTATTTTCTCTTTACACGTTGTTTCTAATTGTGGAATTTTCTAGTAGTTTGCAATCCCATAACTCTAGCCAAGTACAATTTGATCATAACATTAAGCTCTTATGATGCAAGGGTTAAGTAAACACTCTCCTAGATATACAAACTCTCCTTTTATCATGATCATGGACACTTACCTCTATGCTAGACATGTTTCTAGAGAACTCCATCTCTAATGATTTCTCCATCACCCTTACCTTTGAGGATCTGTTTTAGCTTCTTAGGATGTATGCATAACTGACCTTGCCAACATTGTTAGTTCTATGCATTCTTAATTGACCCTCTTCTCTCTAAACAACAAAGAGATGACAATATGGGATAAGTTACCTACACTTATAAATATATCATGGGTCCCTTGGTTCAATTTTATCACCAATACTCCCTATGTAATTCTATACACCCAATCTCATATTGTATTTGTTATTCATGAAATTCTCTATGTTTGCATTCTCATGTACAATGGATATAGCTTGGTGAGGCCTAGAACCAAGTTCTACATACCAAATACATTCCACATATTTAATGAATTACTTCTTGAATATGCTTAAGACACCTTCTCTACTTTATCATAAGGTGTTTAGACTCTTGGTTCAGTCATACACTTGCAATCTTACATAACTCTTTGTTTTAGGCTTTATTGTTACTAGTCCTCTTCTCATGCTAATACTCATGTATCTCATATTTTTCAGCCTGAGCAGAGGAACATACATATAGTCCATTCAAAAATAATAATTTAAACAAAATTCACACCAAATTTTTTCTGCAACATAAACACATGTCTTCCTCTTTCATTAATTGGCTTTATTATACCTCGATCCTCCATATATCATCATCAAATCCCTCGAATAGCTCCTCTTTTTCTTACTAGCCTCCTAGAAACCTTTTTCTTATCTCCTTAGAGAGCTCAACAACATCTAAATTTGGAGGAGGATAAAATTACATCCCTATATACTCTTTGTGCATGTTTTAAATCCTATTTCTTGCCTCTTAGTACAACAATATTGCCTTACTTAGGCATAAACAACTATCTCACTTATACACCTAGTTGTTACATTGACAAACATAACCTCTTTTACAAACATATCCTTTATCTTTACAACCACATTTGCAATTGAATAATGGATTCCTCTTTCCATCTTGCATTCATATCCAAAACTCTACCAAATCAATATCATTTACATCATTGTCACCTATTAAAGGATACAAGTTTCTAAGGAAGAAATTTTCTTATACCTTAAACATAATTCTCTTGGAAAATTTTCAATTAATTTTGATCTACATGTTGTTTGTATAGATTATGATTACCACATAGGCTCCTCCCTATATGCAAACTGTGGAGGTTGTTGTAGATGATGTCATAGCCTACAGATCCACTAATTTAGGTACAATTTTTCAAATTTGTTAAATTTTGGACATGAATGTTTTCTTACTACTTATCTACAATATCAAATTGTACATGAAATATTTAATTTGAACTATTTATTTGTATGTAGCCTACCCCTCGTGAGTCTATCATTGACCTGCAACACATCGATGACAAATTGATAGGGATTATGAGATTGCAGTAAGATTTCACATGCATTAAAATTTCTAAGTTTCTAAATTTTGAATGTATTTTAAAAATTTGGGTGTTAAAAACTTGATGTTTATGAATGTGCAGGCTAAGTTGTAGGTCAGCTTAATGCCTAGGACCACACGATGAAATCCATAGTGGCATCTCCCTCCACTACATCCACAAGTCGTGGACATGCTTCTACTAGCAGGGCAAAGAGAGGGAAGATGTTTCATGATTAGATTCATAGGACCCATGTATAGATATATATGCCATCTGGTCCTAGTTCATGATTCTTCATAGTCCATGTATATAGTCTTATGTGATAGCGTGTGGTTCTATATGTATTGATAAATTTATTCTTATATTTTCAGAGATGTGGCATACTTAGTTTGATACATTATATCCATGTTGGTTTTCATAACCATATTACGTCTATGTTTGATTTGATTTCATTGCACATGATATACTTCTATGTTTGTTTTCATAGCCATAATACTTCTATGTTTGATTTGATTTGATGGCCTTTGATGTAGCCTAGAATTTGCAAGATAACACCCTAGTTGCGCTAGCACATCACTCATCCTAGACTGAGCGCTCACCCGAAGTGCTCAAAGGTACCAGGTCCCTCTTTAGGGTTGTTGTAATAAGATGTTAGCATGATGAAGACAAGAACATATAGATTCATAACGATCCATCGTTCTATAAAGGTGCATGCTACCCACATATAAAATAAAAAGCTTAAAAAGTAATCATCATTGAATTGATAACATGCACCACTTAATTACACATAATGACACTTAGATTCATCCAATATCTTCCATCTATTAATAAATAAAAATATCCTTACATCTTTATCGGTTTATATCAAAGCACATATGGATCTGATACACACATACACCACTCTCTATGATACATGTAGTTATTCTCTACTATGCACCTAACATCATATATATAGGGTGGGGACTTTCCCTTCACCGCTCAACTATTCTAGAAATAGGTCGCATGCTATTGATAGCCACACACCATTTACAATTATAGCCACACATGTAAGTGTGCTATCTATAGTCCTCTTACAGTTAACTAAAGTGTCCATTCTATTCTTATCTTGTCTTCATGCATAGATGCTTTGAACCGCTTCTCCAAATATAGATAATGCATGGCACACGTGTTTCTACCTCGTTGATGTGTTCCGCATGCCATCTCCTAAAAATAGATCTTCATGCTCAAAATCGCTAAGTCCTGAAATTTGAACTTGCCTTCCACGTGCGGGTCCTTCCTGTCCTTCCGCGCCTTTGATCCTGGCCTTCTATCCCACGTGGACTCCTTGTGTGATCTTTGACAAGTATTATTTGATCAACATTACCCCACACTAATCTCATTGTCATCCCGACAATGGGTATCTTCAAAAATTGAAGTAAAGAATAGAAGAATGGAAAGAATAAACAAAGAATTTTTATGAGGCTATTCCAGCAACCTCCTCTGTATCAGTTTGTAGTATTAACTCTGGATACTCCTCTTTTATTGCAGCCTCCAAATCCTGCCATTCTATGAGTGCCTACTTTTCCTTCTCTGGAATGTCCACAGCAATGGATTCCAACTCATCCCGCACAATTTCTCCTTTCTCATTTTGCAGAAATAACACAACATTGGACATGGATGTCATCCTTCCTTCCAAAAGGTCCATCTTCTGCGCAATCAACTTTCCAAGCTCCTCCAACCGAGTCTTGTGTGGCTCTGAGCTCTTTGCTAGGGCCTCACGCTTCTATTTAACCATTGTCAACCTTTCTGCATAGCCTAATGTCTCATCCTTCATGGCTCTCTAGACCTCATTATTCTCTTCCAAGGTCTTAATGTTGATGAGCGCCTCAGAGTTGTGCATATATTTAAAGCTTGGTCCACTTTCTTCAATACTTCTTGTAATACCTACAACATCCCTTCATAAGATGTGATTTTCTTCATCATGGATGATTTTTCCCATTCAGCAAATTGTTTTGATCTTTCTAGTGCTTGCACATGTAGAGTTTCATCTTCGAGCACCAAGTCCACCAAATTTCCCACATAGTGTATTGTTGAAGGAAATGTCTATGGTACCTTGGGTTCTAAGTGTGGTCTTGCTTTGATTATAGTGTCCCCAATCTCCTTTGCGATGCTTATGAACACTTCATTCTTCTTCTATACGAATTCCCTCTCATGTGTTATTCATGCTATCTCTGTGTCCTTTTTCTTTAGCTCTTTGTGCAAAGTGCTTTGATTATGGCAGATTTGTCCATGTTTCTTCTAGCCACCTCCACAAAAACTTTCACTAGTGCATTGCTAACCTATTCATCTAACATGATAGTAGGCTTTACTATCATGTGTCTAGCCTAAGGTGCCTTCTTCAACCACCTCAAAATGCATGACTCTTCGCACACATCAAATTTAGGCTCATCCATGTGGGTGTGCATCGACCATGATAGTTTCTTTCATGTGCACACAATCGTCATATCCTCATCCATCAACTCCCAACCAAATAGATCCTTTTGTGCTATTGTGCTCTAGAAGCGGGCACGGATAATCTTTCCTACATCCTCTGCATACCCCATGGCCGGTGGAATGTGCTCCCCACTTGTCCTCCTAGACCTTTGCTGCTTAGGAACTCTAGCCTCCAAATTTGGGACTTGCATCTCCATGTCCTGAGTATCTTTGTAGCTATTTCCTCCGGCCTTTCCTCTTCTTCCTCTTTCTCCTTTGACTCATCACCATGTTCTTCTCGTGTGCTCTAGAAGTGTAGGAGATGTAGGAGTGCTCTCCTCAGAATCTTCCACCTCCTCATTTAACTTCAGCTTCCTCCTTCTTTGCATAGTCACATCCTTTTATGGGGAGAGTCGGGGTGATTTGTGCACAGGGGTTGGGGTAACACCTTGGGTCCTTGTTCTCCTAAATACTCTTTTAAACATGTGCTCCCCTTGGACCGCATCTAAGTCCTCTTCCTCCCCCTCTTGTGGCTGAGGTGGGGTAATGACACGCTCAACTTCACTCTGACTTGTATGATGTCTCCTACCCCTATGTTCCAAACCACCACTATCTTCACACTCTTCCTCCTCATCCTACACTTTGATTTTCTCTATGGGCTTAGGCACTTTGGGATATTCTCCATTGTATGCTTCCCTTTTGGTGGTGCTAGAAGTGCGAACTCACCTTCCACATATTTGTTGTTCTCCATCTTTGGCTTCAACTGGAGATACACCAATGCTTCCCCAAATCTACTATAACCAAACTTATTGGCTTGATATTCAGCACCTCAGAAATGATCTTCTCTGTATAAGCACTTCTACCAAGATATACATACTTCTTCCTCAATGTATGGTAGTCACAGTCTACCTTATCTACATTGAAGATCATTCTGCACGTGTCGGTAAACCTATGAATAGATTCTTGAAAATACCTTGCAGTGAATGCGTAGGGTAACTTGCACCAAGGGCTCTAGACTCCATCCTTCATTAGAAAACGCATGATGTAGAAATGTTGGTATATAGAAAACTAACTTGTTTTCCTACCACTACTGGTAGGTCCTTTGGGATGTGCCACTCTTCCCCAAATTCCACATGGAGCCTATCATACCACTTCTCCGCCGTTTGTTTTACTTTGCCTGTCATAGCCGCCTTGCATAGATATTTTTGAACCTTTCACTGGGAATTTTTCTCCATGGGGAATTCCCATATTTTCTCCTTTGGCCCATTTGGTACTCCAATTTCCATGAAGACCAGTGATAGTAGAACAGCCCCAAAGATGATCTTACCTCTTGTGCATGCTTCTTCAACTATTTTCTCTACAATATAGCCTATAATTTTATAGATCCTCCCCTCCAAATCTTACATGCCACATGTAACCACATTGTATTTACCTCTCGACCACCGCTCCCGATCATTCAACTTGGTAACTGGTGTGTTGCGGCTTGTCTGTTGGACAGATCTTAAATTTATATATGTTCATTCCACGTGGACCCTTCACACATCCCATCTCCTGTTTAGTCTTTAAAATTGTGGCTTTATTTGTGAGGTCACTCTTTATATCTTCTTTTGTGGCCTTCGGACACTGCACGATGAAACAAGTGCAGACGAAATTCTAACTCTGCATCCTGCAAAGTAGAATAATTCTTTTTGTACCTTGCTTATGAGACACTGGTACAAGGGCTCATACTTTTCGAAATATCGCACCTCATACAACTGATAGACTCCAATTATTTTTAAAATATTTTCACCCGCATCATCATATACTAACATGTCATCTGCCGTGCATTTGTTTGTTCTAGAAGTGAGCAAGGAATCGAGTTCCTTTTTGTTCTCTGAGGTCCTGTGATTATATTCACTTACTTTGCTTTTTCTAATGGGTGAATCCCACTCTTGGCTAACAATGACTCCTTCTGGGTATTGCATCTCCAAAAATGGCTTTTGGGTGCCATCTCTTCTTCCTCGACGACCACCTTCTTCTTTTCTTTTTTTCTACTGCAAATGCCTTCTTTGGTGCCATTTCTACCTTGCAAATGTCTCTTCTTCAACTCCACAACTCTGCGAATCAAACCCTAGCTCGATTCAATTATGCCCTAGGTGGAAAATTCATAACCTAACCCTTCCATGTCTTTCTTCTTTGCTCAAACCCTTCACCACCGGGGACACAAGCTTCTTATAGCACAGATCTGGTTGTCACTCTTGATTTCACACCCTTCGCACCTTAACTCAATCACTCGGCTCTTCACACTTGGCTCTTCTCACAAATACTCTTAGTTGCAATGGTAAAAATGAATCTGCATCCCTTCCTTATATAAATTTTTCAAATTTTGATGCATTTATTGCTCCTCACCTACCAAATATCCCTTCATTTATTGACCAAATCCATTCATTCCATGTGGTACATCTTCGCGCCCAACTATAACCTTCTAGCGCACCTTCTACCCTCTGGTTATAGACTTCTCTTTAAATACGCACTCTTGCACCCGAGTACCTCATCACTACACCTTCTCTTGGTAGCTAACATGGCCTCCACTTACCTCGCATTATGTTGTTCTTTAATTCATCTCCATCCTTGGTCACTTTTGAGAAGCAATCTTCTTTTGACTTAAAGTACACCTATAGCCGCTTGTTTCTTCCATCTTTCAAATCCCATTATTTTTCTTGGATAAGGAAAACCACCCCACACTAAAATTATGTGCATTACTTTGTGCATAAAAATTATTCATACAAAGATAATTAGCTTCATTTGCACAAGTGTGCTTATTACACAAACATCAACTAAATTGACAAAGAATAAGCGACAATGAAGGAAATACATTAAGGAAATACTAAATTGAAAACCTAAACTAAATGGCAACATTACCTTATTACAAACACCAAGAAAAATTATTTATAGTAGGGCTTTAGCCTACTCCCGTTAAAGTAATTGGGAAACCATGTTCCATCAAGTGCTTCTAACTAGTAAGAACTTGATTCAAGTATAGATGTGATAACATACGGCCTCAATCAATGTACTTTGAGCTTTCCTAGATGGCGCAAAACTTTGAGTCATAAAGAATTACATTTTGTCCAATTTCAAACTTCTTATCCCTTATGTTTCTGTCATGCCATGCCTTTTCCTAGCCTTTTCCTATTTCTGACTCCATCGTGTTATGGCTCGTCACTCATCCAGTTGAATCATCTTTTCAATATTTTCTTCTAAATTCTGTTCATCAGCTAGACCTTCAGCACATGTAATGTGCAATGAAGGTAACATAAATTCTATAGGAAGAACATCTTTGTGCCAAATACCAATTGAAATGGTGTGGCTTTGTTCAATCTCTTGTAAGTTTTTCTATATGCCCAAATCATAGCTGACACTTTGTCATCCCAATCCTTTCTTCCAACATCACATATTTTTGTCAAAGTCTGTCCCAATTTTGTTGAAAGCCTCAATAGTTCCATTTTCCTGAGGATGGTAAGGTGTAGTTTTATGGTATGCTACCATAAACTCATCTAATAGGATCCTAATTGTCTCATTTAAAAAGTGTGTACCTCTATCACTTTTCAAGCTTAAAGAACATCCATATCATGTAAGAACATTCTCCCATAGAAATCTCACTGCTTTGTAGCTTCCGTACTGAGTCTTTTGTAGTTGTTGCTGCTTTCTGCCACCGTGTAAGATAATTTGTGTAAGTAATGATATAGCATGATCTAGTCTCTGCACGTAGGCGGCGAAATAGGTCCTACAAAATCAATGGCCCATTTCTCAAATAGGTTATGCACTAGTAATTGGTCTCAAATTCATCTCATCTCTTTTCCCTGGTTTACCTAGGTGTTGACAATGATCACACACCTTACAATAATCTTTACAAGATATTTAAACGTGTCTCCCATCATAATCCAAAGCAATTAAGATCTTCCAGCAGGTCAGCATCACTTGCATAATGGCCTCCTACAATACCACCATGAGCCTCTTCCATGATATCCTTGCACTCATGCTCTAACACACAACGACATAATACTTCATCTCTTCCTAGCTTGTATAGGTCACCACTGATTAGCATAAATGGTGCCGTGTGTATAGCAAACTGCTTCTTTCTAATGCTTTCATTCCTTACAAAGCTTGCTATACATGTTCGTAGAAAGACAATAATGTCTTCTAGTTCCGTGGGTGCACGTTGTAACCTATATAACTGTGCATCTGGCATTGTTTCTTCAATTGTTTGTGCATCCTCTCCTGAATTGATTCTAGATAAATGGTCTAGTCCATAATTGCTTTTACCCTCGGCTTCACCACAACTATAAAGTCAAACTCTTAAAATAGGAGTACCCATCTACATATGCGCTCCTATAAGATAGACTTGTTTACCAAGTACTCCAATGATATGTGATCTCGTATAAAACACAAATGGTTTCACTAACAAGTACTATCAAAACTTGTACAATGCATAGATCATTAACAAAGCTTCATGTTACGTAGTTGTATAAATCCTTTCAAAGATGAGTTAGCTTCCTACTATCAAAACAGATTGGATGATCTACAATACCTTCACCAGGTTGAGCTAACATAACACCAATGGCCATACCATAAGCATCCACGTGTACATGAAATGGCTTATCCCATGATGGAAAGTGCAGAATGGGCGCGGTAGTGAGTTTCTCTTTCAATATCTCAAATGCGCATTGCTACGGTTCTCCCTAATAAAATGTACCTTTCCCCTTCAGTAATTCTTCCAAGGGTGCAACAATTTTGGCATACCCTTTTATGAATTTTCTATAATATCTTGTATGACCTAAAAATACGTGCACCTCACTTTGACTGGTAGGCACTTCCAGGCCTAAAATGATTGTAACCTTGGCTAGATCAACTAGCAAACCTTCCTTGTAGATTATATGTCCTAATAGTATCCCAAATGGCATAGCAAATATGCACTTCTTGATATTCAAAGAGATACTCAATTGTCTACATCGTTCAAACATTAAGCGTAGATTGTCACAATGATCTTTCACAAGCCCATATATTGTCCAATCATCTAGGTAGACCTGTAAGAATTTGTGAATAAAATATTTGAATGCTTGAACAACTATGTGCGAGAATACAGTAGGCATGTTTTTCAATCCAAAAGGCACCACAGTATAGGAAAAATTGCCCCATTCAATAGTAAATGTTATCTTTTCTTGATCCTCCTGAGCGATCCTAACCTGATGATACCCAGAAAATCCATCTATAAAATAATATATTTTGCGCCCTGCAACTCCTAGTATTTCCTCAATAAATGGAGTAGGGAAAGGATATGTGATGCATGCAGCATTCATCTCCCTATAGTCTAAACATATCCTAATCCTTCCATCTTTCTTGATATTAATCACCATTGGGCTAACCAATTCTGACTCATCAAGGGGTTTGATAATTCCATATTTCAACATTTTATCAATTTCCTCTTTTACCTTTTCATGTAAATTAGGATTCATTTTGTAAGGTCTCTTCCTAACTAGTCGTGCACCATCCTTAAGTTTGATCTTCATTTCCCCAAGTGATTCATGCATGCCTTTAAGTTCATGATATCCTCGAGGGAATAAGTCCTAATAATCCTGAGTAACTTGATGATCTTTTCTACCTCTAAGTCTGACCAGTAATCTCCAATTATGGCCTCCTTAGGCTCAGCCTCCGAACCTATATTCACCTTCATTTTCTTCATGGGTTTATGATAGGCATGCGTATCTTTGTCTGTACTGTCCAAGACCTCACGTACCCCATGTGAATGTTCAATATCCAGGTTCTCAAGTTCCTCATCATCCACAATTTAAACCATCTTTCATTTCTCTTTCTCAAGGAAAGTGCACTCAAGTAGTTTGGAGTCTATTTCTTCGTTTTGTTCAAAACATGCTCCAAACTCTATCTCTCCAAATAATTTCTAAATATGCTCTTTTACTTGTGCACTATGTCCCATAGTTAAGTGCTTGAAAAAGTTTAATGGCTTTGCTATAGGAGGTTGATTTGAGAAGTAGTCAAAATTCTAGATCATACCTACAGCTAAATCTTTCCAATTCCCAGTTTCTCTATGTAGTTCTACATCTACATACCAAGCACATCCGCATCCTTGGAGAGTGGAATACAATCTATGCACCCAGAGTGAAGGTGGTAATGCTTCATGTCCTATTGTCCAGAGTCTCTCACACTTTGCTGAATATGATGTTGAATAGGTCGATCACCATGATAAGTGCAGATTTGTGTAGGTGCATTATTCCTTATAAACCTAGTAGACAAAGCTATTCCAATATCTTCCCAGTTTATAAGATTATCTTTGTGGACTACCCACTAGCGTGTTGCTATTCCATGTAGTGTATATACTAACATATCTCTCCTTGTAACTAGATCTTCCCATTGCATTTCCATGGCCTTCAGAAAGGTAGAAAGATATTTTGTCCCTATATACCAAGGTATTGTGCTTCCTATCCATCAAATTGAATGAAATCCATTCTTGCGCACAACCATGCTTTTCACCTCGCGCCCTACTAATTCATATGTACCATGAGCCCAATTATCACAAGCAATACTTGTAGTATCACTAATAGAATGATAATCCTCCCACTGTAGAATTCCTTCTTTTGATGGCTCGTTGACCTATGGGTCCTGAATAGTGCGTACATAGACTCTGTTTAAATCCTCCTCACTTAGAGGCTCAACATAGGGTGTAGACTTCCCATTTGTCAATGGTATCACAACCCTTTCCTCCTTGTTTTAAAAGCTGATATATCCCTTATTGAATCTCAAGTCAGTATTATTCGCATAACACCAAGGGCATCCAAGCAAGGATGGAAAATTGTCTGCTTCTAAAAGTGCTAATACCTCAAAATCCCAAAGAACTTGGCCCCTTGTATAGTGATAGATGCATCTTTCAAAACTCTTATGGGCATGGCCTTAGTCTGTTTGGCCATGAATAACACATTAGATGATGGCTGCAATGGAGGCCTCCTTATTTGTACCCATACATCTAATGTCATCAAATTTACTTCCATGCCTATATTGATCAATATGTTGCTCAATAGCCACCCATCCACAATAGCATTTAGAGTAATCTCTTTGTCATATCCAATGATATCGAGAGGAAGATTTGCATGTAAAATCTCTCATCCAGTCTCAAGACTTGCACACAGAGTGTTCCATTTTGACCAACTTCCCAATAGTGGAATAATGTTCTCCTGGTGTAACATCTTGAACACCTCCCGCAGATCATCAATATCAGTTTGACCTATCTCTGAGGCTTTCTTCTACTCCTTTAGGTATTATATCTCACCCTAAATATTCCTTAGCACTTCCAAGGTATCCTGGTAAACTTCCTTCTGATGAGAAGGATCTGGTTACCTCACATGCAAAACCTCCTCCTTGGTAATCATAGGCTTCTAGTGCAATGCCTCTCACGCGCACGTAGCTTCAACGTGTGTAGCAATCTTCACCTTTGTCGATTCCTCTAGCCCTTATATTATTTTGGGCATCCACTAATTTTCTACCATGCGCTAGATTCTAACCATCTCGACACCTTTGTTTTCTTGCTTATGTTGCTTACTCAAATGCTCATATAATTCTAGAGCACTCTTCATAGCTATGGTTCTTTCCATAGAAATAACATGCATTATTCTAAGGAAAATTTTGCCTGTAGTGGTCAGGAGATCCACACGTATAACATGTTCCATGAGGGAACTCACCTCTTCCTCCACCTCGGCCTCATCCTCCATATCCACCATGATATCCACATCCCCTTCCACGACCTCCTTCAAAATGCCCCTCATTCCTATCATAGCGTGTTTGATTATGATCCTGATCCTAGTGCTCATTCCTATCCTTAGAATTGTCTTTTGTACTTGTTTGTCATACTCCAATGTCTATAACATCCTAGATCTGACCAATCAACCGAAAATCCTCAGTATCATGGGTCATGGACCTGTAAATCTTACAAAAGCAAGATACGTTTTTCCTTATCACGCATTGTAACAAAGGACAGTGAGTCGCATCATGATTCAAATGAAAAATTTCACAATCCAACGATGAACGAGTGTACAAATCTGTGAGGAAATTATCCTTGGTGTGACCTTCCACTTCATAATCTATACACCAAATTCCTGAGCGTGTTTCATGGGTTGAATTTTTTGATAGCTTTTCTAATTGCTTTGCCATAGCTGCAATATGTGCCTCTAGGAATGGGCTGACTCTAGTGTCAATGCTCCCAATTGCCTCAAAGCATGCGAGGCTACTTCGATGCTTCATGAGGATCCGTGTATGTCTTATGTGACAGCACCATCCTAAAAAGTGTAATCAATCCTCCAATGAACCATTGTGCATGCTAGCTAGCATGGATATCATAAGACAACTTTGATAAAAGTGTCTTAAAATGAGCATCATACTCATGTACAATCTCAGTAGTTCCTTGCTTAATATCTTTGAGCACACTTATACTCTTTTTCTCAAACTCAAGGATATGGAACTCTTTCAAGAAAGCATCCTCGGTGTTGCATAATCCACGCAAGTTTTATTAGGGTCGAACTTACTATACTACTTTGTGCACGCGCCCTTATAATGTAGTAGCGAATTAACTTACCTTTTTCTCAAGAGTTGTGCTCTAATCCCCTTAGCGCGCCACAAAGATTTCACACATATGCACATGTTTAGCAACATCCTCTATACCTCTCTGTACTCAGGGAGACAAAGAGACATCTCCATATAGATATTCTATGGTTCTGCGGACCTTGACCACCCGATTCGAACCTCCTATGTTCCCTCTTCCTCCGAACCACCAGATTCACCGAAGCTAGAACCACCTATACCTCTTGATTTACCACCTGTAGTTGGATTAGGGCCTATAGATGTACTCCCTTGTGCTTCGATAATAGTACTATACAAAAACCCCATAGTTTGTGAAACAGTTCCACTTCCAGAGGTGAGTCCAGTATTATGTGCACTTATATTCTGTGCGGATGACGCGCCCAAGGATGCTCCTCCAAATGACATTGAAGTCATTTTTCCTTCCATTGATGTAATTGATCCTTGACTTACTCCTGCTTTCCTACTCCCCAAGTTAGTTTGTTGGTTACTTGTCGTACTAGATATTGAAAAACCAAGTGCAAAGGCTAGGTCACCAGGTGGATTAAGATGCGCAACGTGGCCCAAATAGTTTTTTTGGTGCACTTTCTATGTGAGGCCGAGAAGGGATCTCTATCATGCTTTCCAAGATGGAGGAGTTCCTGATGCTCTGCTCCATGTCTTCTATGTGATCCATAAATCCTTCATGAGCTAGGATCTATCCTCAACACCATACTTTCTACAATGAACGTTGCTTCTTTATTTCCCTCTCACGCGCCTCATTATACTTGAGCTACCTTTCCTCTCTTTGTTTCGATGTCGCTAGGTCCACCATCTTAATACCAAAACTGCTTCCTACCTTCGTGCGTGGTGAAGTTTAGTTAGCCATCGGTTTACTCTCCGGTTCAATGTTACCATTAAGATCTTGATTACCATGGGATACCATGTAAATATGTTCCTCTTAGATACTACAAAAACTGAAATTCAGCTACCTCGGGGTAAGAGTACGTCAAAATTGAATATTTTAGAAGATAAGCTGTTTAGAACACCACGAAACCACGTATCCACCATGTGAGTCCGGATCGATCAGCATCATAAAAGGGCATGAAATTATTCCTATGTCTAGAAAAATGTGTGATACCTCCAATTCCGCCGAGATGCATACACAATAAGCCACTTGCAGTTCTACTAGAAAGATAGCAAAAATCTCTCTTATAAACTGTCATACATGTTTCTATTCTACCCAAGTGCGTGTGTTAAACTCAAATCCACTCTTGAACCATCATGCATATTCTTCCTCCGTTTGTGTATCCATTCCTCAATACTTTCTAGAGTCAACCAAGATGTCTTCATTGTGAACCATCATGAAAACAATCGAAAAAGAGGTCCCGATAATGGAACCAATGATGCAACCTATAATTTGCAAGATAATACCCTAGTCGCATTAAGCACATCACTCACTTTAGGCGAGTGCTCACCCAAAGCGTGCAAAGGTACTAGGTCCCTCTTTAGGGTTGCTGTAATAGGATGTTAGCATGATAAAGACAAGAACATATAGATTCATAACTAATCCATCATTCTATAGTGCATGCTACCCACAGATCTATGAAAGAACAAGCTTAAACAGTAATCATCATTGAATTAATAACATGCACTACTTAATTACATTGAATGACACTTAGATTTAGCCAATATCTTCCATCTATTAATAAATACAGAATCTCCTTATAATACTATCAATTTATATCAAAGCGCATATGGATTTGATACACACATACATCGCTCTCTTGTGGTGCATGTAGTTATGCTCTACTATGCACTCAACATCATATATATGGGGTGGGAATTTCCCTTCACCACTCAACTATTCCAAATAGGTCACATGCTATTATTAGCCACACACCATTTACAATTATAGCCACATATGCAAGTGCGCTATCTATAGTCTTCTTTCAGTTAATTGAAGTGTCCATTCTATTCTTAGCTTGTCTTCATAAATAGATTCTTTAAACCACTTCTCCAAATATAGACAATACATGGAACGTGTGTTTCTACCTTGTTGATGTGTTCCACACGCCATCTCCTAAAAATAGATCTTCATGCTCAAAATCAGCTAAGTCCCGAAATTTGAACTTTCCTTCCGCGTGCGGGTCCTTCTTGTCCTTCCGTGCCTTTGATCCTGGCCTTCTATCCCGCGCGGACTCCTTGTCTGATCTTTGACAAGTATTCTTTGATCAACAACCTTGATTATGTGACCATTATCCATATCATGCATGTACTTGCGATGCTCATTGGGAAAAAAAAACGTGAATGATTTTCTTATGATTGTCATTGTTATATTTTGAGGACTAATAACTCACTACTATTGTTATATTTTGATAACTCACTACCATGTGATCATTTTTTGTTCAAGAGATTCAAGTGTGGAGTTATATACTATGGTTTTCCATAATACTATAGATATGGACCATGTTATGAACTACTAAGAGGTTATTCTTATGATATATGATGTTATGTTATATAATGGTTTATGGTTTTCCAAGGTTCTACTAAGAGGTTATTCTTATGATATATGATGCAAGATCATTTTTTTTTGTTCAAGAGATTCAATTGTGGAGTTATATCAATTTTCTTATTTTAAGCACGTGGTTAACACACTCCAAAGTGGGAAAAAATACAACACAATTAAAAATGGTCTTGAGGGATTTATTACAATTCATTTATATGTTTTTAGTGTACTTAAAATTTATTTGTTAAGTATTAGTCTAAATTAAGTGTTATTGATGTGTGTAATAATAAGGTCCTAATTTGAATTCACTTGTTTAAAATATACATAAAAATTGTAGTTTAGTTGACACAAGATATGTAAAAATATTCTTAACACTCTATTGTGTATTTACATGCTTTAAAAAGAGATCAAACAATCAAATTTAGAGTATTTACACGGTAGTATGTTTACCTTGTTGCAATCTCATTGATGTGAGATGAGTAGTGAGAAGTCATACCTCGGGACATCATGGGAGCAAACTTCCACTACTAATGCATCCAATTGGGGGTCATGTGCCTTTAGGTGCTATGGCGGGCTCCAGAGAGTCCCAGTTCAGAGTTAGACCATCCGATCCGGAGCCAAAAACCCCTTCCCTATTCATTCCAATTCACATTTTCAGTGGAAACTTATGACAATCACAATTTGGTTCTCGATCATCCAAACCGAGATCCATCTAAGACAAAACATGAGTGATGGAGGCCTCTAATTGCACCCAAGAATTTAGGGTCGTGGCATTCCTTGAGCCTTCATGGCATAATTGTTTGCAAACTTCCTTTTCTAGGCAATCCTAGGAAATGAACGAGTTGAGTAGTGAGAAGTCATGCCTCGGGAATTCATGGCACCAAACCGACTACGCAAACACATATTGGTGGCTAGTTAAATGTTAGGGGAGGTTTCATTTTGGTGTGGGACAAGATTGTTGCTTCCTAGATACTTCGTTCGGGTATAGTCCCTTAAGAGCCCTGAGACCAAAAAATTGTATAACTTCGACAGGTGATTACTTAGTCTCTGTGGTACCTAGAGACATCTCATAAAATACTACACCTCCACATAGTGACCCTCTACAATATTCTACCTTAGTTTTTTCCATCTCCAATCGGTGCTCTCGCTTACCCTATTGTTTACAAATGCATCATATAGTATAGTTAGAGCCAATATAAGGTTGTCAAACGCTATATTTTACAAACAAGTGGGACATGGCACCAAACCGACTATGCCAACACGTCTAGGTGGCTAAGTAAATTCTATGGAAGGCATCATTTTGGTGTGGGAAAATGTCGTTGCTTCTAGGCTACTTTGTTCAGGTGTAGTCCCTTAAGAGCCCTGAGACCAAAAACGTATAACTTCGACGGGTGATTACTTGGTCTCCATGGCACCTAGAGATGTCTCGTCAAATCCTACACCTCCGCATAGGGACCCTCTACAATATCATATCTTAGTTTTTTCCATATCTAATCGGTGCTCTCACTTTGTCCTATTGTTTACAAATGTGCCAAATAGTGCAGTTTAAGTCAGTGTAAGGCTATCAAATGCTATAATTTACAAATGGAAGCTCGTGGGACCAAACCGATTGTGCACATGCATCGGGATAGCCTGGTAAATGCTTGGGGAGGTTTTGTTTTGGTTTCCTACACTCCTAGTGCTTCTGAGATACCTCCTCCGGAGCTAAGAACCCCCTTCATAGGTACATAAATTGTTGTTAGTTTCTTCTCTTTGCTTGGAAAACAATGAAATCTTCTCTTAGCTTCGAGAATATAAAATTCTCTACTAACAGTGCCAACCACGTGAAGGTAGAAGCTTTTATGGCACCACTAACCTACATAAAAGTGTTAGTCAAAGTAATTTTAGTTGAATCAAAACCATACTAGATATATAAAAAATACACAAATTTAATAAAATATATGAACTTGAATCTAGTGTGTATAAATTAAAAAAATTTCAAATAAATATATACCAGACTCGAGCATTTAAGTTCATTGCAATGAACCATCAGGATTGGATCTACTAACAATGCCACCACATGAAGGTATCTAAGCTTTTATGCCACTAACTTAACCTACATAATTAAGTGTTAGTCAAAGTAATTTACTTGTTGAATCAAAACCATGTACTAGATATATACAAAATACACAAATTAAATATAAAATATATGAACTTGAATCTCCTATACAAATTGAAAAACTTCAAAGAAATTTATACTAGACTCGAGCATGTAAAATCATTTCAATGAACCATCAGGATTGGATCTACTAACAATGTCAACCGATGAAGGTATCTAAGATTTTATGGCACCAAGTTAACCTGCATAAAAGTGTTAGTCAAATTAATTTAATTTTAATCAAAACCATACTAGATATATACAAAATATACAAATTAAATAAAATATATGAACTTGAATCTAGTAGACAAATTTAAAAACTTCAAAGAAATATATACCAGACTCGAGCATGTAAATTCATTCCAATGAACCATCATGATCAGATCTACTCTGAATAGTGGACATAATTGCTTCATGATTTAACTCTCAAACCTTCCAAATAATCTTGTTATTAGGCCTTCCTTGATATCTATACAGCTAAATATTTGTCGCTAGAACTAGATGCAAATATAAGAGTATTTTCATGTGTGTCTTGAAGTCTTCAAACACCCAAATAGAGGAATTTTTTAATGGATATCATCGAATCCAAGTTTCAATAACTACCACTGACCCTAGTAGGGTACTCAATATCTTTGCCATCTATAATAGGAGAAGGAAACTTCTTTCTTTCCTCGATGCAACAACATAAGAAATAGTTTGTTCCTTCTTCATTGTCTTCTGTCGTAATAACTGCAAACACATGTCCTACAAAAATAGAGGTTTCAACTCAAATTTAAATTACATATTAATTTCAATGGACATAACTCAATACAAAAATTGTAAATAACCATTTACCTTGTCACACCAAAATTGAAATGTCGTCAAAGTCCTTGGATGTTGCAACTTCATCTAGAGAAACAAGTTGTGATGCCTATGGAAGTTGATAACTGGGAAGTGGAGTTAGAGGCCTACAAATCCATCCATCCACCCATTCTTTTGAATCACACTTAGCAGTGACAAATTCAATACAAGATACACAAAAACACACCAATTTTCTTATCCATGTGGCCCACGAAGAAGCGTTTGAGCTACAAAATGAGTGTAGATCACTAGACCCTGTGAGTGTCATATAATCCTCATAGTTAGCAATTTGTTGTTCCTCTATCAACCAAAAATATCTACGAACTGTGGAATTTTCTTGAGAACCACGAGCCATGTTGTCAATACACCATTCCAATATGCTCTTTTCATCTTTCAACTTATCACCATCTTTGTACTTCAACTCTTCTCTTGCAAAATCTCTTTTCATACATGCCCTTGCATCATCATGCTCTCCTTTTCCATGTCTAGCCTTAGTGAAACTCTAAATATGTTGCACACCCATCTTGATGTGTACCCTACTCATCCAATAAAACATTCATGCATTCTTAAACTGAGACATGAAATTATCTGACCATATATAATGTTTATTGAAGCAAATGTCCCTATCAAACAAGTTTTCATAAAATAACTAGAAATACCCTTGCACAAATTCTATAGAATGAGTCTGATCATCACTGATATAAAGTGGTACTCTCTTTAAAAAATGATCATTATTTGTACTTTTAGGAGAATGTATAAATTTTAGATGCATAAAAATGGCAACCTATCTTGGGTTGTAATATTGCGATTAAACCTCCATTTGTGGTTGTAACGTGTAATTCTCATCAAAATCGACCACTGAGACAATAGTATCAATAGGAAATGTGTCCTTGCATATCTTGAATTTTCCATCCAACCATCGAGATCTGTGTGTATGCCTAGCATACTCATAAACAATTTCATCTTTAAATTTTCTCATAAATTGAAAAACATGTATATGTTCTATAACTAACTCACACCGTTTAGACTCCTTTCCATCTTTCAATTGGTATGGTACTGATTTATATTTATTAAACCCAACTAAATTATGTCCTATTGCACCTCTAATTTTCTCATGGATACAACTTTCCAATTTAGGTAATTTGGTGCACGTACCACAACTTCCATCTAAACAATCCTGACTATAAAAAAATTTTCCAACTTCTCTTTCAAAAAATATCGTAGGAATGAAATCCCTGAAAGATATTGGTGGAACTTGAACACCACATTTCGGTAACATAGTTTCAGAATGCAAATAAGAACGAATACGTCGAAAATTATCATAATGCATCACAAATTCAACATGTTACCTACAACAAGTGGTGTGAGCGTGGTTGATTTTCACTTAGAATGGTTTCATTATTTCAAAAAACGTAGACTAATCTTAATTTATGGATGCTCCTGTTAAAACTTACGAAAAAATTAAGTTTGAGTCATATCTAAGAAATGTTTTGGATGTGGTTCACGATTAGTAGAACCAACTCTTTGTTTTACAACATCTCATGTATTAAGTGAAACTCTAGTGTTACGATGCCAAAATTGAACAACTTATCTTATACCATCATATATATATTTTGTCTTTAAGCGGCGCTCTGCGAGAAAATTCCCAAAAAATTAGTATTGTTGGGTGATTAAAGGATATTACGCATTTTAATTGATTTTATTAGAGTTTTTTTATTAACTTTCAACATTCGGCTTGTTTGGCTAATAAAACATTATTTTTTGTTGATTCACTTACAACACTAGTAGCAAGTACATGATGCATGACATTGCTTTATCGGTTGTGTGTCTCTTTACACCAATAATGTGATATGCATCATGTAGGTTATCAAAAATTGCAAAGGTTTGACCACGTATATTAGATGTTGCCAACCCTAAGGTGTTTAATGTAGGTCTCATTTTATTCAATTTCATCAAACTAACCAACAATTGACATCTTTGGGAATCATTTAAAATTTCAAAATGATTATCCCAAATTTCAATGGCTTTTCGTCTAATTTTTGTTCAGAAAGTTTTTCAAACATTGGTTTCAAAATGTTCTCATGAATTTCAATAAAATAATTAGGTCTATTTTGTAAAATCCTAGGGGTTTTTTAACCAAATTTTGGTTGTCTACGGTTTCAAAAATAATTTCTTGATTCACATTTTCATTGTCTCCTTCAATTTCAACATCAACTACATCACGAGTATTTAATCCATCTTCAACATTAACAGTAAAAACATTACCTGGTTCCTCATTGTTTACAATAGTAGGGGTTGAAGATGAACCTCTTTTTGATTCACGATGTTTCTACATTCACTCTGAATCTTTCAATATTTTTACCTATAATTACTCCGGTGTTTTTTTACTTATTAATTTCCTTTTTTGAATTTGTTTTTATCTCCCAAGATGTTTCAATCGATGTAGGATAACTCAAAATGTTGCAATGAACCTTAAAAATAGTAAAAAAATAGCTTCTGATGACAAGAAAAAAGCGAGAAGGTGGAAAATTTTCACATAAATTCATACGAATCAATTCGAGAGAATAAAATAACATTGTGAATTAAATGTTGGGATTCATGTAAATATGATTTTAATAACCATGATCGCAGTTTGTAGACCGCGATCACGGTTTATAAATTGTGATCACAGTTCTTTGATATAGATCCATTTATAACCATGATTGCGGTTCTTACTATATCATCAAATCCGACCCTCAAGGCTCAAGAAGTCTCTATTTTTCTTGAACCAAAGATTTAGGAGGTCATTATGGTGTGTGAAAGGCCAAAAACTTTAAATTTTCTCTTCTGCGGACTTGAATCATGCTGAAAAATCGAAAAAATGTCACATAAATGGTATCATCACGTAGGGGAGACTAATAGCTTCAAAGAAATATTGATTTTAAAGTGAATAGAATAAGATAAATATCATTTTATAATTTTTTACAAGACAATAGGTCTTTAAGACACTTTTTCCTCTAAATGTTCATGTCTACGTTTAAGATTGCAACTTTTGTTTCGCTTGTCAGAATGTGATAAAAGTATACCATCCCAAGCATGGAAATATTATATACATGTTCAAAAAAAATTATATGATTTCAATATTTTTTGATGTAGTTATGGCGGGAAAATGGGAAGTGCTCCATTTTCTAAAAAAATTTAGACCACTTTCATGGGAAAAATCATTAAAATATATATATTTTTGAAAAAAACACGAAATAAAATCTAAATCATGGGAAAATAACAACGACATCTAAATTTTCACCAAAGAAAAAAAATAACAATTTTTGGTCATCCAAATCATGGGAAAATGGACTACAATCTTATAGGTTTAAGAAAAAAATTCCAAGTCATAGAATTTTGAGTGTTTAATAGAGCTAAACTTGTCCGTTTTTAAAAAGAATTTAGTAGTTTAGAAACTAGATTTTGGATGCTACGATTCATATTTATATAAATGTTTCTAATTTTGAGTGTGTGTATTACTAATAAGCCCTACAAGTTGATATTTCTCTATTTTTTGCAATATGACGTCCACTTATGACCCCTTTTTGTCCCCCAACTTGCTGCACTTACCCGGCTCTATCGATTGGCTTCGGGTAGCATAACAAATTGGACTACCATGCATGATCAATTCCTAAAAATATTTAAACCTGCTGAAGATTCAAGTATGCTAATTCCTCGGTTGGCTTAGCTTAAAAAATAACCTCATGAAAATATGAGGGATTTCATTGCTAAGTTCCAAAGAATACTTTACAAAATTCCTCCTACTACTTCCCTTAGAAATGAAAATAAAAAGGTGTTTTTTAATTAATGATTTGTTTCTGAAGTTGGTTACCATTTGCGTAGAGCACATCCTGTTAATTTTTGGCATCTCGGAACACCGTGATTGAAGTAGAAGATGATCTTATCATGGTGGGTAAAATCAAACACTCAAGTCTTAAAGATGAAGGTCTTGCTTTGACTATCACATTTGATCCGCAACTAAATTTTTTTCCAATGACATGCTACAAATATGAAATCAAATGGAATAGGGAAGCATTGCTTTACCCTGCCAGAATGCACCTATAGGGAAAATCAACTATCGGAATCAAAATCAAACCGCATTACTACTTATCCTCAAAGATCGACAATTGAAGTTGCACCAAGGAACAATGTAGAAATGAATGAGGAAGATCAAAAAGTCATTGCTGATTTTGATTCACTTGAAGACGAAGATTTTTAGACCTTTTTGGAGATTCTAACATCAATTACCTATACTACGAATTAGATAATGACCACTATGAAAATTTTGAAGATGATTATGGTCACACTTATGTAGTGTTTATAAGATCTTAGGAAAATCAAAGTTGTGAATCATCTTCTAGTGGAAAAAGAAGGGAAAGATATGAACCGAGGCTAGATGTAACCATCCTCAAAAGAGGTAGCCCTCTACCTTCTTCACTTGCTCCTAAATATAAGTATGCAAGCTCTTCCTCTTCTTCTTCTCCTCTTCCACGAGATATTTGTTGTTCCTGAAAATAATTCAAATGTATCTTCTTCTTCTTTTGAAATCATAGACCACATTAAGAAAAATAATATTTAGATGTCAGAAGCTGAATATCTTATAGCTTTCCCTGATTAGCTAAATAGACTAGTTAAGTATGTTCATAGCAGATGGATCAAATAGTTCACCTTATGCTGCAACACAAGGCATTTTTACTAATCCCAATAATACCCCTTCTCAAAACAACATTTTTATCACTTCTCCTATATCTTCTAAAATAATTGAGCCATTTTATGTATCTTTACTTATTAATGGTTTCAAATTGAGAAATTACATCCTAGATTCAAGGGGTTTTGATAATGTTATGTTAGCTAAAGTTGTAAACACACTCGGGCTCACATTGACCAAGACAATTGGGAGATGTTATTCGATGGAAAGGAAGGTACCTTTGATTGGAAAAATTAAATATGCTCAGGTTGTCTTGGCATCTTTCCCTGATAAGAGATTGAAGATGACTATTCTAGTAGTAGACATCCCCATGTCCTATGGGATGTTGTTAAGTAGAAACTTCTGAAAAGAGTTGGGTGGAGAAGTAAAGATGGACTAGTCATGTGCTCACATCCCAATCAAGGGATTGAATCAAATATTAGAACCCAAAATAAATCAAAGTACTGATTCACGAAGTGAGAATACCCAAGGTCTCAAATTATTTTCCAATAATCCGATCATGGGGTCTATTACTTAGAAATGGATGAGAAATATTCAAAGCTAAATGTTGAGGATGTACCTAAAGAAGAAGAAGAAATTTTGTCCCTAGATTTTGATGCTAGTTGTTACTCTTTTGGATCAGGAGATGGTATTATCTTATCGTCTCCAGAGGGAAAGGTACATATGTATTCCTTTAAGTTAATGTTTGAGAACACTAACAATACAACAAATTATGAAGCAATATTGTTAGGAATGTAACAAGATAAGAAGTTGGGAGTGGAATTACTCAAGGCACAAGGAGATGCTAAACTAATTTTGAAGTAAATAAGGGGTCAATACCAATTCAAGAAAGAAAACTTAAAATAATACAGAGAGATTGGGTGTTCGTTGCCACACTCAACTTCGTAGAAATCTCCATTAACTTCATCCCCAAATATCAAAACTCCATGGATGATTCACTAGCAGTCATTGTTTCATTACTTAACTCGGATCAAAAGCCCTCATGTTTCATCAAGGTAACCATAAAGTAGATAAGTTCTCTGGCCAAAAGCTCGGACAATGTCAAGCAATGGCAAGTGTTCAATGACGACAAACAAATAGTTGCATTTATGGAGCAGCAAGACAACTTTAAAGATTTATACTTTGAAGGAAGCAACTCACCTCCACACTAGACAACAATTGGTGAGACTGATCCAAATCATGATGACATTAAGGAGTTTATTCAGCTGAAATGTAACAAAATCCCTAAATTTTTGGTATCCTTAGAAGAAATTTTTGATAAGCATGACCAATTCTTAAATAAAAATAAGGAGTATGGTGAAAGTTCTTCGTCGAGGTGTATCCTTTGAATTAGGGTCCAAAGGATGATCCAAGATCATAATTCTTAGTAAAAAAATTTCTGAGACAGATCAGGAAGCTTTAACAAAGATTTTAATGAAGTATAGTGATGTGTTTGCATTTTTTTACAAAGACCTAAAGACATATCACCCGAAAGAAGTGTAACACTATATTTCATTGCAACCCAGATAGAAACCTTTCAAGAAAAATCTACGAAAACATAACCCAACTATTTTAGGTACAATCTATGCTAAAGTTTAGAAACTGCTTGGTGCAAAAATTATTTACCCAATCCATCATTCAAAGTGGTTGGCTAACATTATACCTATTAGAAATAAGAATGTCGTTATACGCTTGGGTGTGGATTTTTAGAATCTAGACCAAGCATAGATAAAATATATTTTCTTGATCCCCATCATGTATCATACTCTTTAGGTAGTTACTAGCTCGAAATATTTTCTATGTTAGATGGTTTTTCGGTTACAACCAGATTCATGTGGTAAAAGAGAACCAATAAAAATTGTATTCACCACACCATGGGGAACATTCACTTACCAGAAGATGCCTTTTGGGTTGATCAATGCAGGAGCTACTTTCCAAAGGGCTATGGATTTGGCATTTTCTCACCTAAAGGACAAGATCATAGTGGTTTATCTTGATGATTTGACGGTCTTCTCCAAGGTAAGAGGTAATCACATTGCTGACTTAGAAGAAGTCTTTATTCAGTACACGAAGCATGGGATATCTCTGAATCCCAAGAAATCCATGTTTTATGTAACTAAGGGAAAGCTTCTAGGCCATATTGTTTCAAAGGAAGGAACCAAGATTGACCCTGAAAGAGTGCAAGATATTTAAAACTTTTCCTTTCCATCTTCTAAAAAAGGAGTCTACTCTTTCTTTAGCAAGGTTGAATTTCTCAAAAGATTCATTCTAGATTTTTCGAGTTGAATCACCATATTTCAAATATTATGAAAAATACACATGACTTCGATGGAATGATGAAGGGGGAAATTCCTTTAAGAGAATCAAAGCAAATTTTAAAAATTGTCATTGTTGGTATCACCCAACTTCAGCAAGGAATTTATCCTCTACAGATTATTCTTCTCCGAAAGCGAGACCATGTTGGCCATATTCATGCGTAAGAATGGTGAAGGCATTAAAGCACTCATAGATTTCATGAGTATGCCTTTAAAGGCATATGAATTGAAATACACCCCAATGGAGAATCATGTATATGCAGTTGTGAAAGCATGCAAAGCATTCGGTATTACATTCTTTCCTCACATACCATTGTATATGTACCTAACACTGTAGTTAAATCTATCTTGACATAGCAAGATATGGGGCTGCTGAGAGGCACTCGGGTGAAAAAAGTGAAAGAATATGATCTTGATATAAATCCAACCAAGCTGGAAAGAGGTATATCTCTTTTCCAAATAATGATGAAATAAAACATGATGATCCGAGATGAAAAATTCTCCACTTCAAGAATCAATTGATGAATACATGCCCACATTTCTCTTTGTGAACTTGGTGGAGGAATGGTATAGTAATATTGCCTACTTCCTCACATATGGGGAATTCCTAGATCATCTTACACATAAAAGAAAAACAAACCATCAAGCTGAAGTCAAAGGAATTTGTCCTTTGGGATAATGGTTTGTACAAGAAGGGGATTGATGGTGTTTTTCTCTGATGTGTTGATAAATCCCAACAAGAAAAGCTACTTGAACAACTATATGAAAAAGCATGTGGAGGCCACTTATCAGCCAAAGTTATTGCACATAAGATCATTCGGGCAAGGTATTATTGAATCTTTTTCGAGGATATTGTAGGATGGGTCATTAAGTGTCAAGCATGTCAGCAATTTGATGGACATATTAAGTTACCAACATTGCCTTTGAAATGAGTTGTTATTGATCCGAAAATAATCAAGTTTTTATCTACTTGATCTCGGACCCTTGTAGGCTTAAATTATTTGTCAATAATTTGCTCCTTTTAAGTAATCAATTTAAAATAGATGCAAGACATTAAAGATAATTGCACAAAGATTGATTATGGAGTTCAAAAATTGCCTACGTCTCTGGGTTCATGGTCGAACCGTTCCACTAGTTAAAACTTGTAAGTTACAATTGTACTTTCACAAGAAAACCTAATGGAATTTTACTTGCCTATTAGTACACCAGTTCTTCAAAACTTCCAATGATCATTTGAATTGTTCTTCACCTTCCTAATGCACAATCTCCTTCGGATTCGATTGGCCTTCTTGACACTATCAGTGTGACGCTAGCACTCAGTCGGTCGATGATCCAGATTTGTAAGTAATTTTTGTGGCTCAATGGGCCTATTGGGTAGTTTATAATTTACTCCCAATCACAAATATTCCATCTACTATTGCCTAAAATAATAGGCCAATAAACAATATTTGTCTATAGTAATTTTAGGAATTTAATATAGTTTTACAAAACTATATTAAAATTTCCTTGTTACTAATTCTCCACATCCCACAAATAAGCTTAACAAATAATAAGCTTCTCGGGCTAATGTGTCCACCTTTCCACACTCTAGCAATGAGCTTCTTCATTGGCTCGGTGTGTTTACAATAGCAAATGGGTTCCCTATTTATAAAATTAGGGCCCTTAAAAAATGCAATTAAAAATATCCTAAGGCTATTTTTAAACCTTAGCCCGTAGCATTTTGATAAGGGATAAAATATTCCCAATAATGAGCGGCTTAGCATGTTTAATGGGATTAAATCCCAAATGGAGTGGAATTTGGATAAGGTCCCACATTTTGGCGTGGGGATAATGTCTTAGGCTTTATTAAGCCTTTCCATGCATTTGAAGTGGTCAAAAGACCATGTGAGCTTAACCGCCCCCATTTAATTCTCCTCTCCACGTGGATTTCCACGCATGGAATAAGCATCCCCTACCACCGCTTCACCTTCTCCCTTCCGTGGTCCTTGATTAAGTTGGAGGTTATGTAGGGTTTTGAGGGTTAGTGGATTTGGATGGTTTAATACTAATGTATAAACATTAATATATCGTGGTTTGGTATATATGCGTGGCATTTGGAAAGTGGACTTACCAAGATAATATAATTTCGACCCATACAATGTGGCATAGAAATAATTAACTCGATAAATAGCATATAGCCCACTTTTCATCTCTCAATAGGAAAATCAAGTGAATTCGATGAGTGGTGGCTTGTGGACCCACCACGTCGGTGATAATACCATATTCACTTGCGGCGGTCGGGCCCCTCTCGTAACAAAAGTTGAGCCTCTTGTTCAGAAAGCAATATTTTACAATCATCAAAGATAAGAGATCAAAACCAACGAACAACTCCTTTCACCTTTTTTCCACATGTCACAGTGCCCTTGGTCCAAAATTGACCAATTGATCAGAGTTGAATTTCCCACTATCTGAACTTTGACCCGACATATCTAGAGCTCCAGATGTCTGCATTTGTCGCGTTCTCATAGTCATTGGAAAGCTCTTGAGATGATCTTTTGAACTAACACCATTTAGGGACATTTAGGAGCTTTCAAAAATGATCCCCGATCACAACTCCCCACCGATAAAGGCTTTTTGTCCCAAAAAGCTTATATTGGAACATTTTTCCATGCCGTCCTAAATCTAGAACTCTGTTGCCACCTTAGAGGTGTTGTTATAGTAGACCCTTGGGTCTCTTCCTCTGTAACATTCTCACTTTGAAAACTTTTCTCTTATCCTAGACCTATGGGCTATGGGCCCACGATGCTTCTGATGCACCACTTTGATATCTCGAAGAAGACCTCCACGCCTCCACTGTATGGTGCTAAGTTTCTGAAGGAAACCTCAACGCTCCTACTATGCGGTGCTAAGCTTCTTGATATCTAACAACAAGGATCTTCTTTTACTCTATAACATAGCTCTTGGCTCCGAGTTGATTCTGTAATAATCCAAACTAGTTTGAAGGAATTCCATGTTATGTAGATCTATGATCGATCCGATGTCAATGATGAACAATGAATTGTCCTTTTTCATATCTCAATGCCTTTGATGCACGATGCTAAGCCTCTTTCAAGACCTCAAGCCTCTAATGCATGATGTTAAGTCTCTGTAGACCTCAACGCCTCCGATGCATGATGTTAAGCCTCTTTCAAGACCTCGAGCCTCTAATGCACGATGCTAAGTCTATTATAGACCTCAACGCCTCTAATACATGATGTTAAGCCTCTTTTAAGACCTCGAGCCTCCAATGCACGATGCTAAGTCTATTGATCAACTACCATTCGTATGTGTGGTCACAATGCCTTGACACCGAATGACATTTTGAGTTGATCCTTTGAGAGATCCTCTTGTTGACACACTAATATCAGGTACCACTTTGCTACATGGTCACAATGCCTCTACATAGAATGAAGTTCCGACCTGATGTTAATGCCAACGATGATTCAGCTACCATTCTGCTGCATGGTCACAATGCCTCTACACAGAATGAAGTTCGAGCTGATCTTTTGAGAGTTCCTTTGTTGAAAAATTATATCAGGTACCATTCTGCTAGATGCCCATAATGGCTTCTCCATAGAATGAAGTTTTGACCCGATGTCCATGCCAATGGTGATTCAGCTACCATTTTGCTGCACGGTCACAATGCCTCTACACAGAATGAAGTTCCGAGCTGATCTCTATGAACTCTATTATCTGCACAAATGACAGATCAATCTCCAAGCTTTATATGAGTCAAATCATGTATCCAAGCTATAACAGGTACTCACCAATTGATTAGGAGATATGTTTGGAGCATTAATCAAATTTTCTAAGTAAGAAAATCCACTGAGTATTGTAAACCTTTCTCTTAGCATTTCCTCACAAAATTTGATCTCCAAACTTAATACTGCATACTATTCATCAATCTAAATTATGCAATATATAATTGAAAAATTGTTGACTTACCCATTTTAAAGGACTTTCACTTTCAGGTATTACCTGGTCCTGGGTTGAATTGTCAATTGGTGGTGGAGTAGAAACTTCTTCCGCCTTGATAATAGGCCTTTATTCCATCTTTGGCCTACCATTACTCTGATGGCGAGATGGATGTAGTTTCCAACCATTTTCCACCCAATGCCCATTCCTTTGAAATGAGCACAAAAATTCCTCTTAATCTCCTTCTTCTTACGGGATGAGGAACTCTTTACGCCATTTCTGACTATGCATGATAAGATTGGTCTTTCTGGTTTACCTTGTTCCTGATGAATGGCATCAAATTCTTCATCAGTGTCCTTCTCTTCCAGCATCTAGCCACTAAATGATTATGCAATCCACAAAAATTACATGGAATGGAATTCCACATCTTTTGAAAACTATAACCATACTTCTTAAGCTGAAAAAGCGGATCGAAGTTTTATTATGCTTATGATTATGGTAAGAAATTGGAGGTGGAATCTCATTACCTCTTCATTGGTTTCTCTTACCACATCCTACCTGTGATGACAAAGCACAACTTTCTTACTCATAATCTTCTTGCAGGACTAGTGGGGTAGTTACTTTGCTTTGGAAGCTTGTCTCCCGTCAGCATTCTTGGAGCATTCTCCAATATCCATTCCCACACTAGATAAACCCAAACCTGCAAAACAAGGATGATCCTAGACCTAAGTCCAAAGGCAAATGGGAGGAAGAAGAAGATTCTAGTGGTGAACAACTTATAGTGCATTCATCTGATCATGGTCTCTACATCCGAAGTTGAAGTTATTTCCTTCCTCTGATCACCACACTGCAACCTTGCCAAGAGCTCATCCTTGGTTTGCAGTTCTAATTTCAAACAAGCATTCTCCTCTTCCAAGGAGTAATACATTGATCACAGGAGGGAGTTCTCTTCCTGGATCTGGTGATTATAAGCTTCAACCTCATCGAGCTTCACCTGTTTAGACATCTTGCCCATGGTGCACATGTACCCTGTTCACACAAACTGAACCAACTGCACCAACTTGAAGCAATCACCAACTTGCTTGAAGATTAGCAAGTTTGCAAGGTCGATCACCTACTCTGATACCAACTTTCTCGAGATTAGCAAGTTTTACAAGCCAATAACCAGCTCACGATACCAAACATATCCAAAAATAATCAAGTTTTTATCTACTTGATCTCGGACCCTTGTAGGCTTAAATTATTTGCCGACAATTTTCTCCTTTTAAGTAATCAATTTAAAATAAATGCAAGACATTAAAGACAATTGCACAAAGATTGATTATGGAGTTCGGCAATTGCCTACGTCTCCGGGTTCATGGTCGAACCGTTCCACTAGTCAAAACTTGTAAGTTACAATAGTACTTTCATAAGAAAACCTAATGGAATTTTACTTGCCTATCAGTACACCAGTTCTTCGAAAACTTCTGATGATCAATCAAATTGTTCTTCACCTTCCTGATGCACAATCTCCTTCGGCTTCGATTGGCCTTCCCGACGCTATCAATGCAATGCTAGCACTCCGGTTGACAATCTAGGATTTGTAAGTAATTGGTGTGGCTCAATGGGCCTATTGGGTAGTTTATAATTTACTCCCAATCATAAATATTCCATCTACTATTTCCTAAAATAATAGGCCAATAAACAATATTTGTCTATAGTAATTTTAGGAATTTAATATAGTTTTACAAAACTATATTAAAATTTCCTTATTACTAATTCTCCACATCCCACAAATAAGCTTAACAAATAATAAGCTTCTCGGGCTAATGTGTCCACCTTTCCGCACTCTAGCAATGAGCTTCTCCATTGCATGCCAGTGTGTTTACAATAGAAAATGGGTTCCCTATTTATACAAATTTAGGGCCCTTAAAAATGCAATTAAAAATATCCTAAGGCTATTTTTAAACCTTATCCCGTAGCATTTTGATAAGGGATAAAATATTCCCAATAATGAGCGGCTTAGCATGTTTAATGGGATTAAATCCCAAATGGAGTGGCATTTGGATAAGGTCCCACATTTTGGCAGTGGGGGATAATGTCTTAGGCTTTATTAAGCCTTTCCACGCATTTGAAGTGGTCAAAAGAGCATGTGATCTTAATCACCCCCATTTAATTCTCCTCTCCACATGGATTTCCACGCATGGAATAAGCATCCCCTACCACCACTTCACCTTCTCCCTTCCACGTGGTCCTTGGTTAAGTTGGCGGTTATGTAGGGTTTGGAGGATTAGTGGATTTGGATGGTTTAATACTAATGTATAAACATTAATATATAGTGGTTTGGCATATATGCATGGCATTTGGAAAGTGGACTTACCAAGATAATATAATTTCGACCCATACAATGTGGCATAGAAATAATTAACTCGGTAAATAGCATATAGCCCACTTGTCATCTCTCGATAGGCAAATCGAGTGAATTTGATGAGTGGTGGCAAGCCACATGGTGGCTTGTGGACCCACCATGTTGGCGATAATACCATAGTCCACACGGCGGCTAGGCTCCCCTCCGTAACAAAATTTGAGCCTCTTGTTCAAGTAATAAATCTTTTACGACTATCAAAGACTGAAGATTGAAAACCAACAAACAACTCATTTCACCTTTTTCCACGTGTCACGATACCCTTGGTCCAAAATTGCTAGTTGATCGAGTTGACTTTCCCGTTATGCCTCGAACTTTGACCCAACATATCTAGAGCTCCGGATGTCTGCTTTTGTCACGTTCTCATAGTTTTGGAAATATCTCGAGATGATCTTTTGCACTTGACACCATTTATGGATGTTTAGGGAAATTTAAAAATGATCCCCTAATCGCTATTAATAAACCATTCCAACAATGGGGCATTGATTTTACTGGTATGTTGAATCCTCCCTCAAGTGTTGGTCACCATTACATACTCATGGAAAATGATTTTTTCAATGAAGTCAAGTAGAATCCATCCTTATCAATCATGTTGATTCTAAATAAGTGTGTAACTTTATCAAAGAAAACATAATTGTGAGGTTTGGTGTCCCACATAAGATAGTCACAGAAAATGTTGCTAATTTGTCTTCTGAAGATCAATTTGACTTTTATTACACATATGGAGTTCAACTAGTGCATTCTTCTAATTATTATCATCAAGGAAATAGATAATCTGAGTCAAGTAATAAAAATTTATAATGATTATTTTGAAGCGACATATGAGAATCAAAGGACTTGGCACAAGAAGTTGTTTGATGCACTCTAGGTTGATAGGATTACTCCCAAAATGACTATAGGTATGTCACCTTTTCAACTATTATACGTAATGGATTCTGAATTTTGTATAACCATTGAATCGGCTTCCCCGCACCTATCAAAATCCATGGAAGATGTTACTTAAAGGATGCATTGACAAATGAATCATGTACTTACCTAAATTACAAGAATCCTGTGTTTAGGTAGGTGATGATTATTTGAGCTTCGAGGAAGGTCAAGGTTGTATTTTACAAAAAGGCCAGAGATAGAAAGTTTGAGATTGGAGATTGGGTGCTCTTGTGGGACAAGAAAAATGAGCCAAAGGGCATGCATGGAAAGTTTGATTCACTGTGGAAAGGACCCTTCATGATCATGAGAGATGTTGGAGTTGATAGTTTCATCCTTGCTTACCAAGATGGAGTTGAGTTTCCACTGCCATATAATGGGTAGCATCTGAATCTCTTCAAGAATTGATGATTCAGGGTAAAACCTATATGTATATAAATAAAGTTTCAGTGTTTTGTGTTGTGTCTGTTTTTTTTTGTGTTTCCCTTCTTGTGACCCCGAACCCAATGACCAAGACTTAAAACCAAATATATTGGGATCTCATCTTCATTTCTTCCATTTTGGAAAAAATAAATATGTCCATAGACATAGCCAACTTGTGTCCCTAATTTTCACTTAGAAATTTTGGGGTGCCCCTTTAAAATTTTAAGTAATCTTTCCTTGTGAAAATTTGTGTTCTTTTTCTTGTGTCCCCTTGAGTGTGTTTAAGTTTGTTTAGGTTGTCACCTTAATTTATTTGGATTGTAGGATTACTCTAGAATTCTCTAGAAGGTTGCAAGAGGTTGTTTGGAAGTATTTAGAGAAATATCCATTTTCCCAATATGTCCTAAAGTCCCTAAAAGTTAAGTCCTTACCTTGTTAAGCAATCAAGTTTCTTAAATTAATTTACTTCAAATTTGTAATAAGTTTCCCTCCCAAACCCAAATTGCACTATCTCAAATTTTGTGGGTTTCCTTAGTTACTTTACTTATTAAAAATAACTAAGTAATGTAGGTGTTAAACCCTGCAAACTAAAGAAGCTTTACTTTCTTCTTTACACTAAATTAACACCACACTACTTATGAAAAGTGGCCAAGCTAAGCATTTTCTCAAACCCTAAAAACTAAGGATCTTATTTTATTGGTCTTTGGGACCTAGTTTACTTACTTCACAAATATCAAGTAAAGATGAAGAAAAACCCAATGAGACTGAGCCCTCGGATTATCGGTGTTTCCAACCTACTTTACTTACTCCATAATGCAAAGTAGTCAAGTAAAGCTAATGTTAAACCCCGTCGATAAGAAATTTTTTAATTGGGGTTTTCAAACTACTTTATTCCCTAAAATAAAATCAGCCAAGCTAAACCGAAACCCCACATTACTCCCTACCTCACGACCTAGTCGAGTTTATGACTACAAGTTATGTCAAAATCCAAAATAAGCTAAGTCATTCGCTGAAACCACATTTAAACCAAGTGTTGATGTGGCATTTGTACCAAGAATATTAATGAAGTGGAATATTTAAAAGGACAAGTTATTCCATGTCATTTCCACACATCCTAATCACTCAGAGAGAATTATTTCAACTTGCAAACCCCAAAAACCTCATGCTTTCTCGATTAAGAAGTTAATGAGTAATTCAAAATCAACCCATTTGTAGGAGAGGTATGTTTTTATTTTCTTCCTTATTTTTAGGTTTTTTCTTTCCTCTTCGTTGTTTTTCTAGTTTACTTCTCCATCATGTGGATGTTTTCTCCTTTCTGCAAAGTATATGTTTTATGAAATAACTTGGAAGCTAGGTCAATTCTATTGAAATAAGACTAGAGTTTGAGTAACATGGTTGAATTCATGGTTGTCCCTAACAAAATGTTTAAAATATCATCTATGGAATAAGTCCTAATTTTCCCTAGTTTGAGTGGAGAACTAAAATGCTTATGCTTCCCTTGATTTGTGGAGATTCGACCCTGCATAGCTTGAAACCTAACCTATGTGGGATTTATAAACTACTTTACTCTCCTTTGTGTTGTAGGAACCTGATCCCTAGTTACTTCCTTAGTACATTGCATTGATTTGAAATACTTCTACTTCCTCATGCTTTTAGGTTTCCCAATGTCTGTTACTTGCTTGTGCTTTGTGGGTTTCGATCTACTCCTACTTCCCTATGTTTTACGGGATTTTGACTATTGGTTACTTCAATTGTGTTATGCGCTAAATCTTAAGACTTGTAATTTTTGGGTTTTCATATGACCATTAATTATCATTATTTATGGTGTTTCAAAATTATTTTACTTCTTCCTTCTTTGTGTGGAACTGAACCTCTTTCACTTACTTACTCAAAACTTCAAGCGAAGCACCTTGAAAGCCCACACTACATAATAAAAACAAGTTGTTTTACTAACTTACTTGTTGTAAGCTTAGAATTTCACTTCTAAGAGTATTTTTGTACTTTCATGACCATATTAACTCTAGATGTTCTTATAGACTTGAAACCACTTAGATTAATTTGAATTCTACATTTTAAATAGGGATTGTTGCTAAGATTTCAGTAGTTGGCACACACTGATCACTTGAAGAAAAGTAAAGCAAATGTCTAAAGCAAGAGAGGGATCAACCAAATCAAGATAAAAGTCATTAGAAGTTGAGGAAGTTGCCATTATTCAAGAATATCCTAATCTTAGGATTGAAGAAACCTCTAAGGGTAGGAAGGGAAAAAGAAAAGCTAGATCTAGGCGATTAGTGAAACACAAGGGGGAAAATGAATTATGAATATAAAGGTTATCCAGTTGAATCTTGTGTTGTATCTAATCTTTTTGAATTCATGACACGAGACTTGGGGCATGTGTCTAAAACTAATCTTATAGCAAAATCCAAGGCCATAAAGAAGACACCTTTTATACGAGGATCTCGACTAACGGTGGATTAATACATGAAGTAACACTTCCTAGTGCTACTCAATTACCTTTTTTGTTCTAGAATGTTCCAAGTATTTTGAGCCCTAACAAGGCGGTCGATGATACATCGTGTAATCTGGTAGTGAGGCTTAATACTCAATTTTTAATTATAGCTAAAAGATCCCCATAAAGGCAAAAGTTCTAGATGTCAATATGGAAAAAGCCAATGAGCATTGGGAGAAGAACACAACGATGTCATCGAGAATCATAAATTTTAAATACTTGAAGAGAAAAAATCCCTCCAAGTTTCCCAAGACAATAGTGAGATCATATTTTGTCTACGTAGTTGATGACATAACCCAAATGAGTTGTTATGTAGAATCAATGGAGAGAATAATGTCAAGTATTTCTACACATGGATGTACTACTTTATCATAAACATTGCAACCAACAAAGCTAATGCAATCATCAGCTATATAAGGTTAGAAAAGCTTCAATTTCAAGATGACTTTTTATCTAGTATTTGTAGTAGCAAATGGCACTTTTTCTAGGTTGCATAACAAAGGAATTTTGGCTTGAGCTGTCTATTAGTATTTCCCTTAGTTGATATTATTAGAATATTTTAAGAAATACATGAAATTAAATGATTGCTTCTTCTATAACATTATTTACAAGGTCAATACTGAAGTAAGAGAAAAAAGGGTGACCAATGCAACGTGGGATATAGTTTACCAATATGGGTGTATCTTCATTCAATTATCTACTTTCTACTATATCAAAGTCTATGATTTCTCATTAAAACCACTTAAACTCCCAAGATATCCTAACGATAATTGGATACTACTTTTGGAACTATGTAGACACCTAGTGGAGCTACATGACCTACAATCATCCCTTCATAGAGTAGTGGTTATGATGCACCATCTTAACTCGGCTCCTCCATCCTAACATTTAGAGTTTCATGAATACCCAGAAGGTCTGACAAGATTCATTGGCTCTCATTTTACCATAAAACCTTGCTCCTAAAGTTTCATGGCTTAAATTTTTGTCTAACTCCCTCTATCTCATTTTTTCTCCTTCTTGCTCTTGAGAAACTAACTCGTTTGGGACAGTCCTAAATCCTTCATAACTTTTCTGGGTCTTTGTTTTAGGACTCCAAATTTTTACACAAGGTCTTTATATGTTATAACCCTCTCCACAAAAATTTCAGATCTTTATCGTTCTTCTAGCTCCTTAAATTAAGCATTTACCAGTCTGATTTCTGGATATTAACATTTAGATAAGCCTTCTAGAGGTCTTACCAATCCCACAGTCATGTCTTACACAAAATGAAGGCAATATCATTGAAGGTTTCTCCTTATAAGTATTCAAATATGTTATTCATACCTGGATAGGTGCCCTCCAAACCTTCATGCATTGTATTTTCATCATATTATGCCCAACTCCTTTTGGTTGTAGTCTTCCTTTGTTGCCCAATACAAGCCTAAGCCTCCATGACTCATTCTTTTGTATGATGGAATAAGGGTACTTGCTTGATTGATTCACCCTTATGATCATTCCAACACATTAAATATACCTAGATTCACCTTCTATAACAATCTAGGATCATGATCTATCACATTGTAATGCAAAAATTGCTTGTTTCCTTGTCTAACTGTACACTGTACATTCCTTGTTATAACTCAAAAACACAGTCATCTATATTTTGAGCTACAAAAACCATTCCCCACAAGATTTGGATAGTTGGTAGATCACATCAAGATAGAGGTATTGTGAAATTTTCAAGCAATTTCATCCACGCAATAAAAAGTTATACTGAGCCCTAGATCGGGCCCGAGAGCCTTCAAATGCCTATAACAATTAAACTATGCAATTTCAAAACTTACAAAAATCATGATGGCATTCCTCATCACCTGTAGAACCTTCTCATGTTAACAGACAGGAGCTTTGCATCATTTAAAAGGTATTGAGGGTTTCTAGCTTGCTGCCCTGCCAGGATTCTCATGCACATTCATGGGAAACATGCAAATTTCGTGCAAACAGGACCAAACCTCTTTTCCAAAACATCATCATTCCTTTTATTCTTCATTATTCATCTTCTACAACCTTTGAGAACCTCTGTTCTGTCTCCTTCTCTTTGAATCACCTATGAAATAGGTGTCAATTAGCTAAGAAAAGACTCTAACAAGCACCTAAACTGACTCCTAAGCCAATTCACACTCCTAAGAAGACTCAACAACTTCCTCTACATAGAAATCACGTGGAGATCTCCTTAATACTCTCATGTAATCCATATAAGACAACTATTACATGATGACATGGCTTTATTTTTCCAATATTACTCTTTTACTATGTCAAATTTACTCCTACAACTCTCTTACAAGCACTCATTCACTTTTTACAACATATTCATCTTTAACATTCATTCACTCACACCTATGAACATGTATTATGGTCTTATATGACCTTATTATGTCTTGGTCCTTGATGCTCCTGCATCAGAGTGCCCTTGAGAGAAGAAATTTGAGCTCCTACTCAAATGGTTCTTCTTCTTTCTTGTCTTCCAGTTCATCCTCATTGCATTTGCTTGTATACTTTGTCTCCTCCATCTACTCTTGCATTTGTCTCTCCTTAATTCTTCTCTTCTTGCTTTCTCCTTGCTTCATCTTCCTCTTCATGGTCTTTGTCTTCAAGTTTTCCTTTTGTAGGTTTTCCATCTTCTTCACTAGGTATGTCAACCTGTTTTGTGTTCATAACAACATGTAGTTACAACTCCTTGATCATTGCTAAGAATTTTCTCACAAGACTTGATAGTCTTCTCCACCTGCTTTATCAACAATCCTCTTTCTTTTTCATCTTTGGCCTCTTGATAGGCTTGCTTCACCTTAGGAATGAAGTGAAGGTCTTCAATGTTGAAATCTACCTCCTCACCTGTTTTGAAGGTTCATATGCCTCTCAACTAAAATCTGATTGTCTTCTACCACCTCTTCACTTGTATTGTCTTCATGTCTATCTGCATGAGCCTCCTTGGCTTGATGTATGACTTCCTCTAATGCTTTTAGTTCTTCTTGCAGCTGCTCCATACTTATGTATTCAAAATCATACTTTGGTGCTTCTTCACCTTCAAGTGCCTCAACTTGGAACTCTATGGCCTCTGTATACAACCACTCAAAGAAACAATTAGAAAGAATCACTTGAGACTCCTTGGTCTCCATGGATGCCTCCTCCTTCTTGTGCTTCCTTCTTCTCAGCTCCTTCTCTGCTACAAGTGTCCATGCTCTAGTTCATCTTCTTGTGCTTCACTAGGATTCATGTCCTCAAATTCTTCTTGCTCTTCTTGACTTTCTTGTTTCATGAGGTTGCTTGTTGATTTGGTAACTTCATTCACCTTTACATAGTTTATACCTGTATTCAAAACATCAAAGGAAAGATTAGATGTAAAAACTTGAGACCATTCAGCCCCTTGAATGTCTCTTGGCTGTTTTTCTTCCTTTTCTCCATTTGCTTCTTCAATGACCAAGTTCAATTTGGCCTTCCCCATTCTATTTTCCTCTTGCTTTTCCTCTTTCTCTATCTGGTCCAACATGGTTCCACCTTCATTCAGCTCTTCATACAGTTCTTTAGATGGATTGAACAATTTCTCTATCTTCTCTAGCTCTCTATTCAAAGCTTCTTCATCTAGCCCATCATTGATGTCATCATATTTGGGCACTAGAGTTTTGTTTTCATTCTCAAGTCTTTGTTTTTCAGTAGTACATTCTCCCATTCCTTCTTGTTTCAAGAAACTTCCATTACTCACATTCACCATGTCTTCAGTCTCCACCATTTCTTGGTCACCTTCACCCTGTTGCATATTAGTCTTTATAGACAAATCAGTCCATGTCTCATTATGCCAGCTGCTTTTAGAGGGTAAATCAGAACTATACTCATGCTTATCATCACACCAATCATCAAAAACAATTTTTTACCTTTCATTTCCCTTGTATACTTCTTGGGTTCATGGAGTGCTTCCTGCATACTCACCATTTCCTCTTCATGTTCTTGCTTTTCTGACTTTGCTTCCACCTTCCTCCATAAGATCTTAGGTGCTTCCCTTATGCTCCCATGTTTTCTATCATCCTTTACATCTCCTTGAGATGTTTCACCACATTTTCTCACTCTCTTAGACACCCACACTTGTGCATTTTCCTGAGAAACTGATTTTTGTCCATTTAGGCACTATATATCCATGCTCTTGTGCTATCAATGCAAGGTCAATCTCATTTGGTTCTTCATTCTCTTGTTCATTAGCATGCTTACCAAATGTATGAGTAAAATCAGAACTGAAACTCAAACCTGCCCTTTCATTCCTTTCTTGCTTGGGTGTGTGCTTCACCATCCATCTGGGCACTGTGTTCTCATGGCCAATTGTTTTACCTGATGCCTTCACTCTTCCTCCAACCTGTATATCAGCAGCTATGTGTTTATTAGAAATATTTAATCTTGCATTCAACTTTACCTCTTTTCTAGGATGCTCCATGGGTTCATTTCCTTTCTTGGTTTCTTGTTTGTTTACACTTTCTTCCTCTTGCATGCATGGCTGGTCACTAGCTTTCTCTGCATGTTCCATGGCTTCATAGAATTCCTCTTCATCTTCCATTGGTTCAAGGTCCTCAATACACTTCTCATGTATGCTTTCTTCAAGGTAAACAATAGAAATTTTCTTTTCCATTCTTCTTACACATCTACTTGTGTGCTTGGTGACTTCTCCTGCACCAACGTTCTCAATTTTTAAGGCCTTTCTCTTGACCTTCTTCACAAGATTGTCTAAACCTGCATGTAACCATTCAAAGACAACATTAACAATATAAATAAGGGACCAAAAGGTTCCCATGAATGCCTCTCTCATGGAAATTATTTCCTTTTCAAGTGCTCTTTTTGGCACTTCATCTCCTTTCTGCACTTCTCTCTTGTTCTCCAAAATGAGAACTTCCTTCACAACTTCTCTTTCATGTTGCTCACCTGGCAACTTGTTCACTTTCTTGCCTCCATGGGCTTTACTCTTGGTGGCAATATTCTTTTTCCTCCTCTTCTCCATAAGCAGCTTCAATGGCCACTTCACTCTCTTCCTCATCCTCCATCCATCTCCTTGGATTTGTATCTACATCCAATACTTAGCCATATCTCTAATTCTAGCTAGATCTTTCTTCAAATTAACTATCTCCTTATCAAAATCAATGCTAATCATACCTTTCTGGTTTTGGAGGCTTGTTTTCTTCTTGATACTGTCATGTATCCTATTGTCCCACTCTTTCCTTAACAACATTTCCATTTTTCCTCTTGAGTCTCTTCCACCCCAAGATCAAACAACGTTCTTCCTCTTTCCACTTGAGCTCTATTGGCTCTTCTAAGCCATTCTTGGCTTTCCTTTTCTCTTAGGCCTTTAGTATTGGATTTCCTTCAACAATCCCTGCATATCATTCTTCATCATACAATGTTAACAATCAAATCAAACAAATAAGAGAGGTATCATCCGCTCTGATACCAAAATGATGCACCATCTTAACTCAACTCCTCTATCCTAACATTTAGAGTTTCATGAATACCCAGAAGGTCTGATAAGATTCATTGGATCTCATTTTCCCATAAAACCTTGCTCCTAAAGTTTCATGGCTTAAATTTTTGTCTAACTCCCTCTATCTCATTTTTTCTATTTCTTGCTCTTGAGAAACTAACTCGTTTGGGACAGTCCTAAATCCTTCATAAATTTTCTGGGTCTTTGTTTTAGGACTCCAAATTTTTACAAAAGGTCTTTATATGTTATAACCCTCTCCACACAAAATTTCAGATCTTTATCGTTCTTCTAGCTCCTTAAATTAAGCATTTACCAGTCTGATTTCTGGATATTAACATTTAGATAAGCCTTCTAGAGGTCTTACCAGTCCCACAGTCATGTCTTACACAAAATGAAGGCAATATCATTGAAGGTTTCTCCTTATAAGTATTCAAATATGTTATTCATACCTGGATAGGTGCCTCCAAACCTTCATGCATTGTATTTTCATCATATTATGCCCATCTCCTTTTGGTTGTAGTCTTCCTTTGTTGCCCAATACAAGCCTAAGCCTACACGCAGTCAGTCTTTATATGCAATAAGGGTAATTGCTTCATTGATTCACCCCTATGATCATTCCAACACATTAAATATACCTAGATCCACCTTCTATAACAATCTAGGATCATGATCTATCACATTGTAATGCAAAAACTGCTTGTTTCCTTGTCTAACTATACACTGTACATTCCTTGTTATAACTCAAAAACGCAGTCATCTATATTTTGAGCTACAAAAACCATTCCCCACAATATTTGGATAGTTGGTAGATCACATCAAGATAGAGGTATTGTGAAATTTTCAAGAAATTTCATCCACGCAATAAAAGTTATACTGAGCCCTAGATCGGGCCCGAGAGCCTTCAAATGGCTATAACAATTAAATTATGCAATTTCAAAACTTACAAAAATCATGATGGAATTCCTCATCACCTGTAGAACCTTCCCATGTTAACAGACAGAGATCTTTGCATCATTTAAAAGGTACCGAGGGTTACTAGCTTGTTTCCCTGCCAGGATTCTCATGCACAGTCATGGGAAACATGCAAATTTCATGCAAACAGGACCAAAACTCTTTTCCAAAACATCATCATTCCTTTTATTCTTCATTCTTCATCTTCTACAACCTTTGAGAACCTCTGTTCTATCTCCTTCTCTTTGAATCACCTATGAAATAGGTGTCAATTAGCTAAGTAAAGACTCTAACAAGCTCCTAAACTGGCTCCTAAGCCAACTCGCACTCCTACGAAGACTCAACAACCTTCTCAACATAGAAATCACGTGTAGATCACCCTAATACTCTCATGTAATCCATAAAAGACAACTATTACATGATGACATGGCTTTATTTTGCCAATATTACTCTTTTATTATGTCAAATTCACTCCTACAACTCTCTTACAAGCACTCATTCACTTTTACAACATATTCGTCTTTAACATTCATTCAATCACACCTATGAACATGTATTATGGTCTTATATGACCTTATTATGTCTTGGTCCTTGATGCTCCCGCATCAGGTTAGCTTCCCGATTTTCATTGGCCATTATCATTATGCTAACATACTCAAGGCTAGGAATATTTTGAAAGAGATGTTTCATTGTTATGAACAAGAAGACTATGAAACCAAGAAAAATTTGACTTTATAAATATTGCACAAAATACATTCACAATGGACTACATGCATCTCCCAAAGACTTGAATATTTCATGATTGATTGCAAGAATGAATTTGAAGTTGGAAGAAGAGACTATAGCAAGTCGATACCCAACAGATTATTGACTTTGGCTTAGTAAAAATCCTTTTAAAAGTATCCATGATGATGGGAATGTAGTGTCTGATTCCTACAATCAAATGGAAGGAGATAATGCTCCACTCTCATCCTTAAAGAATAAAGCTAAAATATTTGAGGATAGAACATCAAGGGTCCTGGTTTACAAATTGGCTCCTTGAAAAAGGTTATTGTCTAGAAGAATTAGTAATGAAGCAAATGAGTGAAAAGAGCACCAAGAGGAAAGAAGGACCAAGAGTAAGCAAGGGACCTAGGAGGTCACCATTAACCAAGAATCCTATAACAAAACACTCATCATCCAAACAAACATTAACTCCGTGAAGTCACTCTAAGTGAAGCTTCTCACTCATCAACACGGGTGGTATCTTCATCTATTGTTTCCGCTTCCTTACAAATTCCTTCTACGAAGTAGGTGTTATCATACCACGCTTAAAGCTAGCTACATTCAATTCTTCCCTCAATAATGGTATACACTTTTTCTACCCATCCCCCTCCTTTCTCTCCACCAAGAAATCATCCTCCTCTGCCATCGATGATCAGGTCTAGTACTCGGCATGAGGAGGGACCTTATGCTACCATGAAGAGTTCTTCACTTCATGAAGTGTCATAGTCACAAGAGAGAGATAAAATTACAATGAAAGTTTGGGGAAATAGTAGAAGGAGAAATTGAGATAGAAAGTAAATAACACACTTAGCCATAGATCGTGCAAAATCCCCAAGTGAAAAAAGGGGTTTAGAAGGGAAAAAAACTGAATTGGATTCTAGAAACAAAACTGCCGAGGAGAAAGACGTGGAAAATTAGATGATAACTCAAAATATGGCTGAGTTAGATAAGGTACTACTATAGGGTATTGTAATTGAGACACAACAAGAGATGATTTTACATCCTACTATAACTACTAGTCGAAATGGTTGTGCATTCTAGTGCTCCTACCTCTTCAGGAAAATATTTCTCATCATGGTTAGCATTGCAAAAAATCCCAAGTGCCAAAGATATGATAAATCGGAGGACATGGACATGCGGTTGATCAAGAGTATTGATAAAAGAGGAAAGAAATTTAAAGCTTCTAAAGTAACTTTTAAGTTGTTAATTCAGTCATAAGGAAATAAATTTTCTGAAATGTCCACCCCAATGTAAGGAAATAAAAAGGATAATTAACTAAAAGGATATAACTATAACTAGAATACCTTTGGTTGAAGTAGATATTGAAGGGATTAAGACGGAAATTCACACCATGATTTATTCTCTCCTCCTTAAGCTTGATGAGGAAAAGGCTAAGAAAGCTAAGCTAAAGGAACAAATATCTAAATTGTGTGAGATAATTACAAATTTTGCTAGGAATTCCTCCCACTGTAATTTTAGGGGAGCAAGTCAACGCTCAAGTTATCACATAGTAATGGAAGAAACAAGTGACAAATCAAGGGTTATGGATGATTGGGTAAAGAAAATTATTGATGAAGCAATAAAGGATTTCTCGGAAGTGCCAAGCGGTTTGGAGATTCTTATAGGAAATTTGAATCAACTTCGCGATTTAGCCAAAGAAATGGATAATGAAAATGGAATTGTTGAACTTCACTTGGAATTATGAACACAATATACCGGATGGTTCATTAAAAAAAGGGAAAGAAACAGAAGTTAATTTGATCCTTTTGTATGAAGCTTCTTAATAAAATGATGGAGGAAATGAAGGTGTTGGAAGAAGAGGTAGATGAGGCTTTGGATCATCTTGATGATATCATCTATTTTATTACAAAGTACCAAGAATCTAAACCACCAAGAACTTTGGTGAAATTTCTTGAGCTTCTTAAACAAATAATGGATAAATCCACTATTCCTTTCACCAGTGACTCACTTGAGAAATTGGAAAAACTCTATGGGGATGTCAAGAATCTATAGCCAAACTTGGTAAAATCTAAAGGATTTTAGCAACATCTTAACAAATGAACTCTTCATGTATGAAATCAGTAATGCAAGTGGTTACCAAAGTAGATGAGAAGGAAATACAATATATTTTGGATAAGCATCACATATACGAGAATAAAACCAAGGATGAGGCCGAGGAGTCGGGAGAGGATGATGCTTTGGGAGAGAAAAGTGATGATGAGGTTGAAGAAACAAACAAGAATGAAACTATTTTTCTTTAATTGGAATAGTTTCTTCTTCTTCTTCTTTTTCATCTTCTTCTTGATGATGCAATTAAGTAATGTAACTTTATTGTATAACTTAAGTAATTTGGTTACACACCATTACTTCAATTTGTTTGAAAAATTCAATTACTTATGAATATGTGGCATAATATGAGATATAGTTGAGGTTATATAGGATTGAGAAACATTTCAATGTCATGTGTTTCAATCAATGAGAATTTCGAGGAGGGAAATGCTTTACTTCTTGCATTTTGTAGCTAGGCACATGTGGAAATGTAATAAATGTGTCCTACTTGTATTTTCCTATGGGATGCTATAAATATAGAGGTAGGCCTACTTTTGATTTAGTCCTTTTTCATACTACTTTTCATATGGTTTTTGATGGAAGAAAGTATTTATTAACCCCCATCTTTTGGCCATTTTATTTTGTTATCTACCTTCATTCCCGACCTTCACCAAATACTTTCCTATTCGTTTTATGTAATTATGTGTTATTTTGCATTCAAATGGGGCACCCAGATAGTCTTGGGTACCAACAGCACGTTGGTTCCATTCCTAGTGCCCCGATCCTTTTACACTTTCCCACCACTTTTCGGTACTTTTTAGTCGTTTGAACATTCTATCTTTTTGGTGCTCGGCCTATTTGGGGTTAATTACAAATTATAACAAGAGAACCATGTAAATAAAAATTTATGAGACCATAATGAGGGACCAAACAGTAGGCATTACTATCATCATTTAAGGTCACATCCATCTAGAGCTCATTTGCATCCATCTAGCTCCATCACGAGGAAAAGGTTGGTTCCTCTCGCATCACACATCATAAGAGGGAAGTTTATTTTATTCCATCCACCATTTTATTACATTTTATACACATAATTATTTCTCTCTACTTTCACAAAGTGCGATTAGAAAAAGAGCACCTAGGGCATGATTGCACACACAAATACATAGAACTAATCAGGTCTGAGATGTAGTGCAATGCTCAGTTAGTAAGTCCACCATTGTGGTAGCTAAGGATAGTCCGACCCCTCATATGTATCATTCTTTTTTTAGGGTTTTAATGCTTTGTCTAGGGTTTTGTAGGTGATTCATTTATTATAGATCTATAGTGGACTTGCGATCTTATAAAACCTCTAAGTGACCAAAAAGAATATATGCGATACTCTTCGACCCATAAAATTTTAGAACCTGAGGACTTGCTCGGACACTAGATCCCGGATCGGGATGGCGAGCCAAGTGAGGCACCCTTGTCCCTTCCATGGGTGCTCTTGTCTACCCTTATCCGAAAGTTACAAAATTTCCTAAGCATGGTTAGGACAATCTAAAATTCCATTTTACCACATTTCCTACTTGACATACCCTCAACGCCACTACTGAATCAGCTAAGAATTTTATAACCATCTTTGTAATTAGGGTTTCATATTTTTATTGGTTAGTTGTTTGGTTCACTTTCCTTTATTTAGTTTAGATTTTATTTACTATTGTACTTCTTAGATTAACTATCTAAAATATTCCCATTTTTAGTTAATCACATACGATCCAAAGGATCAAGATTTTTTTGGCAAACAACTGTTATACTTTGTGCATTGTTATTTCAAACTTTGTGTTGAAGTAATCACATGTTCATTTTGTAAACTAGTTGAGCTTGAATAAGAAGAAGGAAGATTTTGTGGAACTTTGTGTCTTATAAAGTCTTGATGTATGCAATGTGATGTTTATGGTAAACTTTGTTTTATCTTGAATTCTCATTTGAATGCATTTCTTTTCATTTGCTGAAAATTATGAAAATCATCAAGTATTTATTTATTTTGTGTGGTTGTAACAAGATATGTAATCTACTTGTTATGAAGCATGTTTCTTTTACATAGTTTTTATTATTCCCCCGTGTTCTCTTTCCACTTCTTTTAACCACTAATTTTCCATATAACTACGTATTTGTTGTAGATTTATTTGGCTATGGTTCATGAGCCATGTAATTAAAGTAATACCCAAAATATAAATTAGTAAAATAAATAAATACATCACAGGGGAACTTCACCATTAAATGAAGGGGATTTATGCCACAACTTCCTAGGTTTATGCATGTAACCGAGCAAAAATCTATCTAACAATGCAAGCATAGACATTTTTTTGTGTGACGTTGTGAGTGTTGTCCCATGTTTGCAACACACTTTTCATTGTCTATGATTGGATTCTTACGTGTTTACTTGCATTCTAGTTTACACATTGTTTGCGTAGCTTACATTTTGTCTTCTACATGCATGTTTGTTCGTACTAACACTTGTTTCCTAGCCACTTATTTGTGTGTGCCTTGGTTTCTACCAAGCACATTCCCTTCCCCCTGCATGATATCGCTTTCAACGGCCACCCACTTTTGAGCCTCATTATCCTATCCGTGATGTTGCATGCACCCCTAAAGAGGGTGACATCATTTGGGTTTACACATAGTACCGGTATAGTTAGGTTTTCAATTTTTTTCCATGACATGGTGGGTTACACAACAAATGGGTTTAGACCAGTCTACAAAACTCCATACATAGTAGATTTTACAGGAAAGATTGTTCTTAGCATTCTCGGGAAGCAAATACAAGTTAAAGGATAAATCAAACCTTCCTCTCTACACTACTTTGGTCACAGAGTCGAAACTCCCAAAAACTAGATAGTACATAGATCTCTTTAATTTTGGAAAGTAGTTACAAGTTGGAGGATAAATTAGACTTTCCTCCCTACACTTCTTTAGTCAGTGGCATAAGATCACCCAAAAAATGCACATGACATCGAAAATATTCTTTCTACACCCTTTTTCTAATCATGGATTAGGTGCACATGTTCCTTTTCATTTCCTTACTTTCATTACATGTTTTTTACATATATACATGTGTTTCTACACACATTTTTAGACATATAAATGTATATTTGACTACTTGATTCTCTTCTCTTTTACAGGTCTTTCCATATGGGAAGAAAGTATTCAACACCAGCAATAACACATCACACACAACACACTAATATGTAGGTACATCACACACATTGGCATCTATACATGCGCTTTCACCCTAGGTTTACTCTCATCACTTTTACACTTTTACATATTTAGTCTTCACGCTCCATCTTTTTGTTATCACTCCATGCTTTGTCTAGTCCCTTAGCATGCTTTCTACATAGATATCAGGTATGCATCTCTATCTACTTTATGTTACCGAGCATTCTCGCTCACTAGCATAAACTAATGGAAAATGTAGACATAAAATCACGTACTTCGAGTAATTATTTAGTCTCGGTTTCATACTACTATTCATATGGTTCTTAAGTGAAAAAGAGTACTAATTAACCCATGTCTTTGGCCATCTTGCTTTGTTTTATGTTTCTACTTTCGATCTTGCACCGATACTTGCCTAATTTTCCCTATTATTTTGTGTTTTACCTATTTCGATTAGGGTGCCTAGCTAGGAATAGGGTGCCCTAGTCCCCTCGGGCACCCCGATCCTCTTTTCACTTTCCTCTTACTTTTTGAGAACTTTCTAGCCATTTGAGCTTCTTATATTTTTTGTGGTTGGCCTTTTTAGGGTTAGTTACAAAATTAAAGCAAGAGAACCATATAACTATAAATTTATGTGACCATAATGAGGTATTAAGCACTAAGCACTACTATCACCACCTAAGGTTACATCCATCAATGGCTTCTACTACTCCATTTGCATCCATCTAGCTCTATCATAAGGGACAAAGGCTGATTATTTTGCATCACACTTCATAGGATGGGAGTTTATACTATTACATGCAACATTTACTTACATTCTACATCTATTTATTACTCACTACTTGTTGTCGTGCAAATGTGCAATAGGGAAATTGGAAGTTTCTAAGCATGAAAACTATACCCTTGTGCCGAAATTTTCATGTTTTATCATTCCTAGGCACCCCAGGTCAAATCCATCACTGGTCCCCCTATTTGATGTCAAATTGGTCCCCTATGTGATTTAGGAAAATCTATTCATTCCCCCAAGTGATTATAGGGGGTTCGAAAAGATGCTATCTTTTGCGATTGGGAAGGGCTATCGTTGGCCTTCCCAGGATCGAATCAAGCACCTGAAGTGGGACAAGGGCCAAATTAAACATGGAGGTGAATTGAATACCTTAGAACATCATGGAAATTATTTTTTAAGGTTTGGAGAAGTTTTGAAATACTTGGAGCAATTTGAGTAAAAATAGGGTTCACAAGCCTAAAACAGTTGTTAGGCTTCATAAGAAGATTTTAGGAGCTCCAAATGGAGTTAGAAGTAAAAAAAACATATCCAAAAGAGAATTCCAATACCTACATTATGGTGAAATCATATTTTCACAACATCTTGGATCATATATTTTGCAAGTAGTTTTTATCAGGCACAAGTGGAGTCTCAAATCACAAATCCTATTGTTTAGGGATCCAATGGATGAATCAAGACATGATACCCCCACCATTGGATTGAAAATGACATTTTTAGTCAAGATCATATACAATTTCACCAATAAATTCCACTAGGAGCTCAATTTATCATCGTTCCAAGTTACCCTCTCAAAGGCAGTTTAGGACTTAGTCATTTTTCGAGAGGACACATGTCAACACCAGGATCCTGGCGGGATTTCATGTTCCTGACATCCCATATTTCAGGAAAACCAACCCTTGAAAAATGTTCCCAGCCCCCATGTGACCTCTGGGACCCTCTTGTGACCTCCAGACTTGACAGTTCAGCCCAGGTGCATTTTTGGAGCATCCATTCCCTATCATCGATCAAGCACCATGTGTCAGCTCCAGAACCACCATGGAAAATAATTTCCCTCATGTCCCTAAGTTCAGGGACATCAATCATGGAAAAATGTTACCAGCCCCTATGGGGAGTTTTTTGGTCACCTACATGACCGACTTTCAGCTCCCAGGTGCATTTTTGGAGCATCCATCCCCTACCGTCGGATCAAGCGCCACGTGTCAGCTCCAGACCACCATGGAAATTTATGTCCCTCATGTCCCTAAGGTGAGGGACATAAAACATGGAAAAAGGAGCCCAACCTTCTAGGAGATTGTTTTGGTCACCCATATAACTAGTTTCCAGCCCCTCGGTGCTTTAAAGTTGATTTTGGAGCACTCATTCCCGTCGTCGGATCACCACCATGTGTTTCCATCTTTCTCATTGTAGAAATTTATGTCCCTCATGTCCTTGAGGTTAGGGACATCAGGGAAAAAAAATGTTGGTCTAACTCCAACTCAAAAATTTGAATTTTTTTCTAACTGTTGGTTACTTCTTGTTGCTTCTTGCTGCTTCTAACATCTCGTGTGCACAGACATCTCCATCTCCTCCTCTGTAACTCCTCACCATCATTCCTCCATTTCTGAACCTTGAACCATACCTACCATAGAGGTACTTCCCTTCACTCCATGAAAGCACGCAGGTCCTAGAAGGAAAATTGGAGCAAACACAGAAGGAGAAGCACAAAAGAAGAAGGAGAAAACAGAGAAAACTCCATGGCCATGAAACGAGAAGTTGAAGAAATATCCCAAACGGATGTGTGAAACAAAATTTATATTTTTCTATTTATTCCTCTACCCAAGGCCATAAAGAATAAACCTTCAAACTCTCCTCTCGTGCAATAGAGCATCCACAACGAAAGAAATCCCACTTCTGGCTCAATGAAGAAAAAATCCAATTTCCCGTTAAACCATTGGGTGAAACGAAGTAGAATTGCACATGAATCATCACAAGAAAAAACAATTGCAATGAATTTTATTTCATTGCAAGTGGAGGAGAAAACTAGACTTGCAATTTTGAGGTCCATTAATGGTTGCCGCGTCCAGAAGCACTGACTAGGTCTAAAATTTGAAAGTTTAAAATCTCCTGGACTATTGAGCGGGTGGGTCCGAAATTTTAGAGGGGTGATATTGGGAAAAAACCCATATCAAAAAACTTCATCCCATGAAAATCCGACTCCTAGAAGCTAACTTTCTAAAAATAGCAGGTCTACTACATAGGAACCTGCTATTTCAGTGGAAGTCATCAACGAAGAACCTGCGAAGGAGGCGAAGACATTGGAGGTGCACTACACCGAGAATTCAATAGAACGGATGTTCTTGAAACTTCTAAAAATAGTAAGTGGTCCCACAGACACCTACTAAAAATATAAAGTCACACTCAAAGAGAAATTTTGGCACAATGGGACATACAAGGATAATCATTCAGGGGGACATCATTGTTCAAGATCATTCTAGTCATTTTTCACAGGGAATTCAAGATCCATCTTAGTTCATTCAACTTGGCAAGTGTTCGTGAGCTAATTGTAAGGAGTTTCATGATGTGCAAGGAGTTCAAGATCCAAATTTTCATTGTATTTGGTGCTCTCCATCGATGAGGATCAACATACTTCATTGGGCAACATCTTCTCCTCTTCTCTCTCTTTCCTCTCCCCCAAATTTCTCTCGCTTCAAATGTTCTAATTCTTTGTTGGGGTTTTCACTTTTCATATGCCTTTAAGTCACTTAAAAGTGACTTTAGAAACATAATGTAAATTAAGTCACCTTGATTTTATAAAAGGGACTTAAATATTTTGTAGGAATATGAATAGTCTAAAGTTAGAATTAAGGCATATGGAGGGTCATGAGGAAGACGATAAGTCACCTCTCATTCTATAAATCATAACGACATTCCCATTTCAAGGGTTTGGCGATTGATTTTGTAAACTCAAGAGTGCATTGTACCTAGAGAAAGTAAGGAGATAGCCATTTTCTTCTACTTTCCTCCACTCTCAAATTCACGGGGGGGTTCACCTATTACAACTATGGTATAACACGTGCATTCGGAGGGTATTAAAGAATACCCTTGATTTTAATTTTTACCTCTACTTATTTAATTGATAATACCCCCTCCTGTTATATTATTAAAATGAAAATACCCCCTATTTTTTCCATGTACCTCACTTACCCATTTTTCCATTACAATTTTATTTACCCCTTTTTATCTCTACATGTATATGTCAAATAGAAAATATATCATGTTTTTCACTCATATATTAGTTTTGTAATACATATTTTCTATAGAAAGTGGGTTTGTAGATATTCAAGACCTATTACCAATTACCTTAATGTTATTCTTTAATAATTTATCATTTTTCAAGTAATTAAGATGGTGAAACAATAGTATTTAAGATGAAAAGAATACTCAATCTTAGTTACTGACAAAATCGGATGTTCCCTTTGCATCTCAATATTTCCTAATTAATAATCTTCTAATTGAGATTTCCTTAGTCAATAAGAGACTATAATTTAATTTTGTGACCACACTATTGCACTTTTGAGTCTTTCAAATAGACAACAATAGATAAATCGGGAAGATTATCAAGTATAATTACTTAGATAAGTCTATTTTTATATTAGCACTTATCAATTATTAGTCATGATCTCTTTATTATTATATGTCCGTATAAATATCTATTTAAAAAAAAACTCATTTACATATAAAATAAAATAAAATAATTTCAATGGATGTAAACTCATTTACACAAAGCATTGAATTTAATTTAATATATGAAATTAGAATGAATGAGGATAATGTCAAGTCATTGATTCAAAGTCATTGTTGAATTCATAATAAAAGAAAACCTCAAATGAGATATATGACATGCAACACAACTAACTAAATTGAAATATGGCTTAACAAAAGTAAGGGAACAATTAAAATAAATCAAGTTCCATGAAGAATTTATCCATTTCCATAGACAAAATGAAGTAGTTCATATCATCACAAGTTGACGTAACATGCCCAAAAAAGGAATCTTGAGATTCCAAAAAATAAGCTTAATGTTCTTTTTATTAGTTTAGAATATTTATAAATTAATCTAAGTTGACATTAATATTATACAAGTATGCATGTGTTGTGGGCGAACATCTTGAAAATGTACCGAGTTATCTAGCCCCATTTTAGAATTTAACCATCATTTACAAGTCTTGGAGCCTCATCTCCATAAGTTTCCACAACACACCAATACTTGGAATAAAAATAGAAAATTGATCAGTCACCAAGAATTTCAAGAAAAAAATGCTTGCACTGTGATATGATGAAAATAACACCTCTTTAACTTTGATTGAACCCACCTTACCCCATTTTATATGGTCTTTTTGTATGGACTACTAGTAGCACCCTTTACTTGTGTCTAATATACCATTCGGGCCTGAAATTACTTGTCTGAAATTTATTTGAAAGGTGAAGATGTGTCATTTTAGACTCTTAGAGTAGTAGAGAAAAGTACATTCTAAGTTGTATCCCAACACATTTTTGTTAAGTTAATTGATAGACTATTTAGATTTGGTTAATCCAATTTCTTATTGAGGAATTGAAATTCATCAAACGGTGAATAGGGGTTCAAATATCCCTTCATCATTTAAGCAAGCATGATTTACCATCTAAAAAAGTAATGTATAGAAAATGTGTCTTTTATATAAATAAAAAAGGTGACTACATGGTCTCCAAATAACTATGGATATGCACAAAATGAGCTTATCAAAAAAAGATCAACATAAGTTTAAGAAAATGCAATTGCAGATGTAAATCCCAATGCATCAATGTTTGCTAGCATCATAAAATCTTGTACAAAACTTGGAGCTTTGGTATAAAATACAAATGTACATTAAAAAAATAATTGAGTACAATTTTTTTCAAATGTTATAGTTCTGGATGAAACCCCTCATAGGCGCATATGCAAACTAGGTAGATTAAACAACACACATGAACTCATTGAAAAAGCCATCAAACTCTTAAAGATTATTATGGAGGATAATTGTTGATGTATATGCACAAAATGGTCTTGTTGAAAAAGCCTAAAATATATTTATGCAAATGGTCAGATGTAAAGTCAGCCTCATCAAACTTGGATAACATCATCCCACCAAGTGTTAAAATTGGAGCTTTGAAACATAACGACCCGTCAATAAATAATTGAAAGTAGATTATTATCAAACATATATGAGGAAGAATGTACTAAAGTGGGTTCCTTTACTTATGATTATTCCAAAAGATTCACAAATGGCATTAGAGTAATGACTACACATGGAGTAATTATTTAGTGAAACATATGTCCATATGCTGAAGCTTAATAGTTCAGATATAAAACTGAATTTTTGAAATAGGAAACTTGATCTCTTAAAACGTAAATCTTAACTAAAAATATTTTGAAATAATAATAGAATCTTGATATCGGAAAAATACTTTAAAACCTCAACAAATTTAATGTCTGAAATATGAAAAATAAAATGCATATGAGAATGTGACTACTGGAAATAAAATTCAAAATTTCGAGAATCTGAAATTTGTAACTCCAAAAACAAAACTGAAATGAAAGATTTTTTGGTTGTTTTTGTGTAGGATTTAGCAAGATTTAAATGGAATGTAGATGGATTTTTTTTTTTGTGATTTAGCTATAACTAAAGTTGGAGGAAAATAACCTACAAAATTATGATAATCACGTGGAAACCATATCCACCGATGTTTGTAGATCATTTTCTTTTCATATTTTTTTATCATACTAGGTCAATAGCCAAAAGAGAAGCATACAAAGAAGGTATTACATTCAAAACATTCATATTATAGATATTCATACACAAGGGGGTTACCCTAGGCAAGCTAGAATGGAGGGATTTTGTTGTCAAAAGTGTGTTTTTGGTATTCTAATTTTATCTTCATTAGCTATTTTTCCGCTTGTAATCTTCAAAATGCATCTATTTATATTTGTTTTCTATCCTAATTGTCAACTTTCTTCATAGTACTGAGGTTGTTGATACATGTTCTTATGCGTTGATTGTTGTCTTTCATGATATCAAGGGTGTGGATACATGTTCTTTTATGATATAAGTTGCTGATACGGTCTAGATACGGGTACAAATACAAAGTGTCCTATACGTAGATGTAGCAAAAACTTTGTGGCCCCGGATACGGTGTTGATACGACCATACAATATATATATATATATATATATATATATCCAACCTAATAAATATAAATTAACCACATAGAAATTAACCACATATTATGCATATGAAAAACAAAAAAGCTAAAATAACCACAACAAACTACTCATAATTTCATTGAACCTAAGCACAAGCATCATCCCTACCACATTGAGTTGAGGTGTTTATTACATTTATCTCATACATGCTATTTTTGTCCTTGTTTTTGATGGTTTGTATTAGGTACCTTCCATAGAATAATGTTGCTTTGCAAAACCTATAATTTCTACTCTAGTGATATATTAAATCTAAAGTAGAAAAAAATTTAGAAAACAAAATTGTTTTAGGCTTGGAAATGCCCGTGGTACGATGGGGCGAGTGTCCAGTATCAGTGACAACTTTTATTATTTTTAATCAAAGCTGTGAAGCCACTATTTGGTGGAATTAAAACAACAATAGAGATTCACGGTATCAAGGTTCAAATACTTTCAGCCCTAAAAGATGGAAGTTAAATTATTAGTGTCAATGGACCAAAGCTAACTGATCTATGCTCTGGACAAAATATGTTTTTCTTTACATTTTGAACCTACAAAATTTTAAACGGCTTTGATAAAATGATTCTAATCAATCTCAAGCTTTCCCATCAGCAATGAACCAACATCACAATAATGTTGGCATTTAGAGCTAAACAAACCAAATAAAGCCTCATAGAGTCACATCCATAGATCTTTGCCCACATTTTTTAATACTAGGGAATTCATAAAGTCTTACATGCATGGATCTTTGCTTGTCCTTCACAATATCAGGAAATTCATAGATAATTACGATTCATGCATTTTTCTAATGAACAATTTTTGTTTACAAGTTTTTATAACCTTACATTGATGCGGCATTGTAAGATTTGGTACAAAATTTGTGTTCTTATCCTTTTTTTGAGTTCATTGGTGAATATAGCTTATATTATACCCTGCCAAAGCCCATGATAATATGTTCACTTGAAAGTCAAATGCGCATCAATTTAACATCTGTCAAAAATACATAGGCCTCGAGTCTAAAAAATCAGATAAACCATCAGTCAAGCAAGAGCCATAACTAGGTTAAGAAATCCCAAGTCACATGTCAACAATGTTGAATCAATAACTAAGATTATACTTTTATGAATTAGGTGTCTACTATACAAGGTGGTTATTTTCTTCAATCTCACATTTCTAGACCAGTGGTAGGTATTCACCTTGCACTTGGTACCACAAAGCATTGAAGTGTGTACTTGTTTCAAGTGTAGTTGGAAACATTAACAAGGGTGATCTTGTTTTCAAAATCTCTTAGCTCATCCTCAAGGGTCCGAACATTTTCACAAGCCTCGTCTAGCTTTATAGAAAATATATGAGCTTCCACTTTACACTTCTTAGTTTCTTCTTCAGCAAAACTTATTTTCTCCTGCAACTGACAGAATTATTTACCAAGCCATTCAATCTTCCCTATTGTATCCCTAGGTAAAAATTCATCTGGAAATTCAATAGCATCTACATAATTCATAAGTCTTTGCATCATACTATTTTTTTCGAGTACCAACTTTTATAGCTCGGTACAATGATTCCTGGAGGAAACGATATCTAATTCTTGACTTTCAAAATGCTCTAGCTCCTTGCATTCGGTACAAGGTCCAAACCATTGTCCTAGGCTGGTCAAAAGAGAGAGCTTCCTTCTATTGAGGTAGGACACAATTTCCAATCCATGTGATCATCCAATGGTGGCTCAAAGCCGAAGCTACAAGTAACACAATTGATAGTTTTAACTAAAAAATTTACTTGTAGAAGTCATTTTCTATATATTTCCAACTATTCTAAAGGTAGTTTAGCATCTATCTAAGTGCATCTATTCAAGCAAAGTGGTATTTATATGCTTCACTTTATGTCATGTTGGACTATTTATCCTATTAAATTAATCAGTAGTGTTGGAAATTCAAGTCAGAATTTATTGTGCATTTAATCTCTATCTTTTCCTAGATATTATCTCTCTAACATATCTGATTTGTAATTAATTATGACTTGCTACACATTTACATTTTGTTGAAACATTCTCCCCGATTATCACTTGTCGAGAGATTTTATGTTGACTTGCAAGGCAAGTCTTTTGTGTAGGTGTTTTATTATTAATGCATCATGTTTTATAGTAAAAATTATAAGAAGAGCAAGAAGCGAAAAAAGAAGACAGAAGAAGGAGAAAACCCGATTTAGGAGAAGAAGAAAAAGTGTGCAAAATCTCACTCATGTCCTGGACTATTTTTGCTGATAGAAAAACTTCATTTCTAAGTTGTTATTGTATGAATGAATGTTTTGTGTGCAACAGAGTAGCTGTTGTTCATTATTGAAAAATATATATGTATTCTTGGGTAAGCAATTTGGTGCCCAAATCGTGTTATTTGTAGCCAAATGTTTTATCTTTTTTTTGTTATAAATTTCTGTAGCTTCTCCTTTTTCCCCTATTCTGCATCATTTAAATCCACTACATTTTATTTTCTATTGTTGATTGAATATTCTATAGATTCCATAGACTCTGTAGTTTCCTCGTAGATCCTCGTATTCCCTTCATCTGGTATCAGAGCCAAGCTAAACCCTGCTTCTATTCTTTTTCTAGGTTTTTTGTTTTGGCAGCCATTAATGGCTTCTACGTCTGGTGCATCGTTGGTTAGTGTGCAAACTCCAATTTTCACAGGAAAGAACTATGAGTATTGGTCTTTGACCATGAAAGATTTGTTTTGGTCTCAAGACATTTGGGAAATGGTTGAAAATAGTTACCAGGAACCAATAGACCAGGCAGCATACAATGCTCTTACACAAGCTCAAAAGGATGTCTTGAAGGAATAGAGGAAGAAGGATGGGAAAGCATTGTTTTATATCCATCAAGCAATGCATGAGAGCATACTCCCAAGAGTTGTAGTAGCAAAGCAAGCCAAGGAAGCATGGGACACACTCCAGATTGCGTATCAAGGTATGGACAAGGTTAAAACTGCTAAATTATAGCTCCTTAGAAGAGAATTTGAAAATTTATCAATGAGAAACTCAGATTCAGTAGAGTCTTTCTTTACTCATGTTGTTGGTCTGATAAATCAAATCAAGTCCCATGGAGAGGTCATAGAGGATAGGAAGGTTGTTGAGAAGGTACTTAGAAGTCTCCCTACTAAATTTGATCCCGTAGTTGTGGCTCTAGAGGAAACCAAAGATTTGAGCCAGTTTAGTGTTGATGAACTACATGCCTCTCTTATCAATCATGAATATAGATTGAATAGATCAAATAGTTCAGTTGAAAATGCATTTTCATCTCATATTTCTGTAAATCGTGGAAGAGGAAGGAGGAGTTTCATTCCTAGAGGTAGAGGGAGAAGTTCTCCTAGAAGTGGATGTAGTAGCAGTCCATGCAAATGGTGGTAGAGGTCAAAATCAGAATTTTAGTCACCCAAGTGGCCAAAGATTTGACAAATCACACATTCAATGTCACTATTGTAAGAAGTTTGGGCATTATGCTCATGAATGCAAGAAAAAACAATATGATCAAGCAGAAGGTCAAAATCAGTCAAGTAGCACTCCCTCAGTAGCATGTTCATTGCATGCACGAAGATTGTTGAAGCAATCCCTACAAACTCTCCAGTTGAGTGCAATGTTGTTCAAGAAAGCCCATGTGACATATGGTATTTAGATTTGGGCTGCAGTAATCACATGACAGGTAATAAAGATTTGTTTTCTAGCTTGGATGAATCAGTTCAAACTGATGTTACACTTGGTAACAACAACAAAGTCACTATTTTGGGTAAAGGTATGGTTAATATTCTAACCAAAAAGGGGGAGCCAAAATTTATGCCTGATGTATATTATGTTGTTGGTCTAAAACACAACTTGATGAGCATTGGACAACTGATACAAAAGGGATATAGAGTGTACATGGAAAATAATGAATGTGTTATTTTGGACAAGCTTCCAAGCAATATGCTTATTGCCAAGGTACAAATGACTATAAACTACATGTTTCCATTAAAAATAAGGTTGGCTATGAAAGGAAAAACAACTCAAGTTGTTCATGAGACACATACTATAATTCTGAGCAGCTTTTAAGGTAGAAGATACAAAATCAGTAGTAGCCAAAGACAGCTACGGAAAAGTTCAACACAGCTACGGAAATGTTCAAAACAGCCACAAAAAGGTTCAAGACAGCTATAGAAATGTTCAAGACAGCTACAGAAATTTCCAAGACAGCTACGAAAATGTCCAAGACAGCTAGGAAAATGGCTTGAACAGCTCCAAAGAGGAAAATGATGTTTCTGTAGAAACTCAAGCAGCGTTTCAATCAGTGGTAAAGGATGATTCTTGGCTATGGCATTTTAGATTTGGGCATTTATATTTTGGAGCGCTGAAATTACTACATATGAAGAATATGGTAAAAGGTTTGCCATTAATTGAGAAACCGGAAAGAGTTTGTGAAGGATGTATTATGGGAAAACAACATAGAGAGTCATTTCCGGTTGGCAAGGCAAATAGAGCTACAACTCCACTTGAGATTGTGCATTCAGATATTTGTGGGCAAATGCAAACACCGTCTATAGGAGGCTGCACTTATTTTCTTACTTTTATTGATGATTTCACAAGAAAAACTTGGGTTTATTTCTTGAAACACAAATCTGATGCATTTGCTTATTTCCAGCAGTTCAAGGCACTTGTGGAGAAGCAAAGCGGCCACTACATCAAGGTTCTAAGGATGGATAGAGGTGGTGAATTTATATCTAATGAATTTATAAATTTTTGTAGATCTCATGGCATACACAAGCAATTTACAGCCTTTATACACCTCAACAAAATGGTGTGGTGGAGAGGAAGAACTGAACAATTATGGAGATGGCTCGTAGCATGATGGCAGCCAAACATCTACCAAATGAATATTGGGCTGAGGCAGTGGCAACTATTGTTTACATCATGAATAGGTGCCCAACAAAGAGCATAAGAAACAAAGTCCCTCAAGAGGCTTGGACAAGAAGGAAACATAGTGTTTCTCATATGAAGGTATTTGGATGCATAGCATATGCGCATGTTCTAGATGAGTTGAGAAGGAAGTTAGATAATAAAGGACAAAAATGTATATTTGTTGGTTACTCAGAGTAAACAAAAGCATATAAGTTGTTTGATCCTATCAATAGGAAATTTATAATTAGCCGTGATGTTCAGTTCGTGGAGGATGAAGCATGGGATGGAAGCATAGAGAGGACTGTCAGAATTGCAGCTGTTGTCCCTAATGATAATATGGTGGATGAAGTGTTTCCAACACCAAATATAACTCAAACAACAGCTCCTTCCAATCCTAGGATGGTACCACAAGTTGTAGCTCAAGCTACACCTTCATTCACACCAAGGAGATCTTCAAGGCTGTTGTCCACACCAATAGGACAGCAAACTTCACAAGCATCTACACCGGCATCTACATCAATCAGTATCCTTGGAGCAACACCATCTAGCACTCCAAGTAGTTCTTCATCTCCGGATCCAACTCTAGCAAGCATGATGCCACGAAAAACAAGGAGTTTGAGTGAGTTATATAATGTTGACACAACTAATTCATTTTCAGATTTTTCTTTATTTTCTCATATTGATGATCCATTAACATTTGAAGAGGCTGTGAGTAGTGATATATGGGCAGAAGCCATGGATGAGGAGATTGAATCCATTGAAAAGAACCAAACATGGGAGTTGGTTGATTTTCCTGAAGGAAAAGATGTAATTAGTGTCAAATGGATTTATAAGACTAAACAAGATGCTGATGGGAAAGTGCAAAAGCATAAAGCAAGGCTAGTTGCAAGGGGCTTTACACAACAGCCCTGGTATAGACTTCAATGAGACATTTTCTCCGGTTGCTCGGTTGGATACAGTTAGGACTGTTTTAGCTATTGTTGCCCACAACAAGTGGCATGTATATCAAATGGATGTAAAGTCTACATTTTTAAATGGCTATTTAGAGGAGGAAGTGTATGTGGAATAGCCACAAGGCTATGAGCTACCGGGTCATGAAGACAAGGTGTATAGGTTGAAGAAGGCACTCTATGGATTGAAGCAAGCTCCAAGAGCTTGGTACAAACATTGACTCCTATCTCATTCAAAATGGTTTCCAAAGAAGTGGTTGTGAACCAACATTGTACATCAAGGTCAACAAGCAAGGTAACATTTTGATTGTTTTCTTGTATGTGGATGATCTAATCTTTACCGGTGATCTAAACATAGATTCTTTCAAATTAGTAATGAAGAATGAATTTGAAATGACTGATTTGGGTCTTATGAGGTATTTCTTTGGGATTGAAGTCCATCAATCCAATGATGGTATATTTATTTCTCAATCTAAATATGCAAATGAAGTCTTGAAGAGATTTAATATGGCAAGGTGCAAGGTATCCCCAACACCGGTTATGACAGGGATGAAGTTAAGCAAGGAAGATGATGGAGCATGTGTGGATTCTACATTGTTCAAGAGGCTGGTTGGAAGCCTTATGTACTTAACAGCCACAAGGCTAGATATCATGTATGGTGTAAGTCTAATTTCAAGGTTTATGGAGTCTCCAAAAGACTCACATTGGCAGGCCGGTAAGAGGATATTGAGGTATGTAAGTGGTACAAAGGATTTTGGTATTTTGTATTCCACTTCAGATGATTTCAGTCTTGTTGGGTACACTGATAGTGACTGTGGAGGTAGCATAGATGATAGGAAAAGTACTTCTGGGTATACTTTTCACTTTGGTACAGGTGTTGTGTCATGGGCATCAAAGAAACAACCCATTGTGACCCTTTCTTCAGCTGAAGCTGAGTATGTGGCAGCCACTAGTGTTGCGTGTCAAGTTGTTTGGATGTGAAGGATGTTGAAAGATTTGATGCATGATCAAAAGGAAGCCACTACAGTATTATGTGATAACAGTTCAGCCATAGCATTATCTAAAAATCATGTGTTTCACAAGAGAACTAAGCATATTGATACGAGGTATCATTTTATCAGAGAGCTTGTAAGCAACAAAGAAATTTGTCTTGATTTTTGCAGGTCTAAAGATCAGTTGGCTGACATATTTACAAAAGCACTGGAAAAAGAGACATTTGAGTATTTACGAAGTGGCTTAGGAGTTTGTGACTTTGCACAAGTTAGCAGCTCCGGAAAACTGTCAGTTAGCTACGGAAATGCTACAACAGTTTTTGAACAAACTTGATTCATATTTCTAATGATCTCAGTTCATAATTAAGGGGGAGTGTTGGAAATTCAAGTCAGAATTTATTGTGCAATTAATCTCTATCTTTTCCTAGATATTATCTCTCTGACATATCTGATTTGTAATTAATTATGACTGCTGCACATTTACTTTTTGTTGAAACATTCTCCCTGATTATCTCTTGTCAGAGATTTTGTGTTGACTTGCAAGGCAAGTCTTTTGTGTAGGTGTTTATTATTAATGCATCATGTTTTATTGTAAAATTGTAAGAAGAGCAAGAAGTAGGAAGAAGAAGACAGAAGAAGGAGAAAAACCAGATTTGGGAGAAGAAGAAGAAAAGTGCGCAGTCCCAGCTCAAGTCTGGACTATTTTTGCTGATAGAAAAACTTCATTTCTAAGTTGTTATTGTATGAATGAATGTTTTGTGTGCAGCTGTAGCTGCTGTTCATTATTGACAAATATATATGTATTGCTGAAGCAATTTGATGCCCAAATCTGTGTTATTTGCAGCCAAGTGTTTTATCTTATTTTGCTGTTATAAATTTCTGTAGCTTCTCCTCATTTTTCCCCTGTTCTGCATCATTTAAATCCGCTGCATTTTATTTTCTATTGCTGTTTGAAGATTCTGTAGATTCCGTAGACTCTGTAGTTTCCATAGATCCTCGTATTCCCTTCATGTAGTAGGAGGCACTATGTCCGATCTTTGAAACAAGGCCATTTTATTCAAACCTATATATTTTTAATGGAACGTTTCTACCAAAATCATTTCATAATTTTCTCTTTATTGTGTATTTCAAGTTAACTACATGCATGTAAGAATCAGGCCATGTTTGAGTTTTGAACTTCATTAAATATTAGTTTTAAGTTTCATTCACAATGTGTAGCATTACAAAGTTTACTTGTAATATATGAGTTAGATTCTTGCAGATATGCATGGTCTAGACTCTAGATGATATTATTTTCCAGCATCTAATTATTTCTTCATGTACATAACTTTTACCAATTCATTGGAAATAGCTTCCATTGATGTAGATCGACAGCGTGCCTATTTTTATTGTCAGCTGGGGTGTCCAAAAGATGGGTCTATGCTTTCTATAAGAAAAATAAACAAACAGATCAGGAAGCAGAGGCTTGGGAAGAATCCAAAATAGCATGTGGTGGGCTGCACTTTTTAGCTATCCAAGACTCCCTAGATTCAGATTCTTGTACTGGATTCTGGCTTATACTGGACATGCCCAGTCCACCTGTATAATATTCAAGGAAAGGAACTATAAAAAATTATTTGAAGGGAAATTATTCTGCTGATTTTTGTGTTTCAATAATCTGCAAATGTAATTTTAAAGCATCTATTAGTTTGTAAATTAGCCAAACCATGTAACTGAGATGTTCATAGTATTTAATACCTATGGCACTTCCTACATTGGAATATTTGGACACTCAGTTAACTTCTCAGTCAAACCATGAAAGCACAAGGATTATATACTTGAATCTTTTAAATGCTTTTTCTTTTTTTCAGTTACTTTTGGAGGAAAGGACTGATTTGATATTTCATTTTAGGAAAAAAATTATTTCTACTTGGCATGAATACATATTGATCTAATACTAACTTTTTAGCATCATCATCATTTGCTCATCTGTATATTTATATGGTAATAAATGTTTAAGGACATCTCCTTAGTCCAAATGTGTATCATTAATGTCATTACAAAGATCAACAAAGTTGAAAAAGTAACAGACTCCTGACACTTTTAGTTTTCTCGAGCCATTTTGAACTAGCTTATATATGTCGAAAATCTAGATAATGTGGTTTACATATCCAAAAGTTCAAGTTTGTTCCAGAAAGTTTCTTAAAATAGTTAATGCCCATTTTAAGATTGGGTAAAATTCAGTTCAACTCATTCAGTTTATTCCTTTTTGCATATTTGTGTATGAATGCAATGCAAAGATAAATTTTCATAGATTGGTAATCTAACACGGTCTAATTTATCCAAAAGGTAGCAGTCCATAAGCATTATCTTGTGGCTGATGTCTGCAAACAAATTTCTATAGAATACTCACTTTGAAAGAGTGCATCCTGGAAGATGGTCCAAATATCCTGATTAATCGAAATTTGAATAAAAGTAGGCTATTATCTTCCTGCTGAATTTAATTCAACATTCTGATGTTAATTTGAGACTACCACAGAAGCTTTGTTGTTGGCTTGTCTCATCTCATGTTTTCTTGTTGCTTCTTATGTATCACTGTTAATGTTCAATCCCCATAAATATTGTTTACTAAATGTAACCATGGGTGCCATTGTAAATTATGTACCATCTCAGATTCCAACCAGCACCATTGCAAGTGCTTTTGTCTGAAGAAGTTACAGGCTCTCTGCGCAAACCGAAGGTTAGATCTTGGTCTTCATGTTGCTTCTAAAATGTTGTGTTTTGGCATCATGATAGTTTCTTCCTTTTATTTCTTTTTACATTTTCAGTCTAACTAGTAAATATAAAGTTTACAGTGAATGTTTAGGACTTTGACTTGGATAAGTCATTAAACAATCCAATATGGATGTATTTGTTACCCTATTTAGTATTCACAAGATTCTTCAAAATCAAACAACATTGTTAACTGGGTGTGGGGCATAGTTACATAAGTCTCGAGGAAGAGGGACGAGGATATGGATGGACGGGGTTTCGAGATGGAAAAAAATTCCCAAATTTTGGGGATGGCGGGGAGGGCTTTTAAAATAATACATAAAAATTAATATTTCAATATTATAACTTTTTTCAATGACATTTAGGGATTTAAACTATATTTAATGTATTTTAGGTACTTTCAAGATTATAATTTGATGTTCTTGGTAAAAATAACATCCTTTTAAAAGTATAACTATCGCAAAACTTTTGAAAGATTTAAAAATTGGGGACGCCCCCTCCAAGTCCCCAAGTCTCTAAAACGCCGAGACGTCATCAAAATCTAGGGACGCGTCCTCACATAACTCGTGTGTGCATGTACTTCCATAGACATCTCCTGATTTTGTGTCTCAGAAATATCTGGTAGTGTCTCCATTTGAAACGTTAAGCAAGTAAACAAGAAATGAAACTCCTGTTTAGCATATTATCAAATTCATAAGAACAAAAATTAGTTGAATTTATTAGTGTTTTACATTTATGCATAAGGATGCATTTCCCAAGCATAGATGCATTGATGCTTATATCTGATGTAGAATCTGTCGCTTGTTCATTCCATCTCTTATATTGTTTGATTTTGGATTTTCATATTGATGTCACTATCATTGATATGTAAGATTTTATGATGCATCTCTGATTCATCAAACTTTTTAATCTGCTACTCACATTTGCCCTTGGCCTGCCCATTGCGTTGTTTATTTGTCACGATGGATCTTGAAAAATAAGGGAAAGGTGAGTTATATTATGTTTCATTCTACTAACACTTTGTCTTATTTTAAGGCGGTTATGTCTATAACATGTGTTTTTTCTTAATTAAGGGTAAATTTATTGAAATCACAAAGAAGAGGGAAACCCCCAAACAAGATACAAGACAAAGCACATCACCAAAAGGCCAAAGGCCCCAAGGCGAGAATAGAGTAGTCTTTGGTCTCTTTATTACAAGAAAAGGTATGAGTCAAACAAGCAACCAGTGAAGGCAAAGCCACTCCTAAAATTCATTCTTGGAAACCGGGTTCTTTTCCATATTGGTTTCAGTATCAATCTTCTCCTCTCCATTCCCATAGTACTGCTTGTATAATTTCTCGTGCAAAAGAACATAGATGTGTTATAGTCCAATGCTTGCCATCTTCAAAGCATCCTGAGCTTCATGTCTTACCTTAGCACTATCCACAGTTTGAATATCCTCCTCCACCATCTGTGAAGTCTTGATAGCTCTTTCTCTAATCACCTTGGACATCAGAAAACTAGCATAAGAAGCTTCTACTTCTAGATGCTTAGCAATTTCAAGGAACTTTTCTTGCTCGAGTGACGGGTTTCTTTCCTTCTAGCTAACCTCTGTTTCCTCATCAAGCATCTTCCTTTTTCCTTGAAAAAGATACATCCTTTGCAATGAAAGAAAACCATTTTCCCTCCAAGCCTTTCACTACTTCTTATTAAGAGCAGTGTCCCCACTCTTTCTCGGCACTAAGATTGAGAGGAGAAAGTTAAGTAGCTAGGTTCAATTGGTTCATATCCATCAAGGTGGGAATTTCATACTCTATGTCCTTAAGCTTGTTCCAGAAATCATAGTCATCACGTCTCAACTTCTCTGAGCCACGATCATCTTTCCTCTTTTTACCACTGCCCTCCACAAAATCAATAGCTTTCCTCTTGATTGTGGGATTGGTGGTGGTGTTGATAGGGAAGACCACAACTACCTTCTTCTTAAGGTGCTTACAACATGTGCATCAATCATTCCTCTCTTTCATGGTAGTGGATTTTGAGATTCCATTGTCCACCCCTATTCTTTTGTAGCTGGCAATTGTCTTCCTAAGAATAATTTTGTTTTGTATATTTTTGCATCTGAAGAGTCAAAGATTTGTATGTGAGGGAGAGCATACCACATGGGATCCATAATGTTGTAATCAATACAACAAGAATGTGGCAAACAAAACCTTTATAGGAGCAATCAAAAATGTCCATAGTCCATACTCTTAGAGGGCACAGGCAAGTGAGTGGATTGCGGAGATGAGGTGGAAGTGCTATCAAAGAAACTGAAACAAAATAATACCCAAATCAAACAATGCTTCTAGAAATTTCATATAACAAGCAAAGGTACAAAGCAAAGGAGATAGTAAATGCCCTCCACGAAAGGTAATTGAGACAACCCCAGTATGATAGGCACCTAGCGATATGATATTGTATTCTATATTGGGGATATGGAGTAGCTGGTATGGGCCACACATAAACGAAATTTCATTACATTGGGACATTATATATTGATTAATTAGTTAAGTAAGAGTTTTACCAACCCTTAGGATTATCAGGTGAGATGGTATATGTAAGCAAGGATATCACCGTATTGTAGAAGAGTGATTTATGTTATTAGCTATTGGCACTCTCATACTAGGATATCTTGTGGAGTTATTTCTTAAGGAGTATTGACTGGTGTTGCTCTACCTTAAGGGTATTCTATTTTCTATATTTGTCTATGACTCTCTCGTGTGGATCTATTGCACGGTGGATGATTATTTATTATTCCTGCATATTGGAGGATGATTTATGTTATTGGCTTTTAGAAATCTCATGGTGAGAGATCTTGTGGAGATATTCCATAAGGAGTATTGATTGGCGTTGCTCTACCTTAGTGGCATTTTCTATATTTGTTTCTTGTGTGGATCTATTGCATACTAGATGATTATTTTTTACTCCTGCATACTGGATAGTGATTTATGTTATTGGCTCTTGAATTTGATAACCAGTGGTATCATACCTACCATTTGGGCAAGTGGGACATTTGTTATTGTAGATTGGGAGATTTTTGGGTAATGGTTTTATAAAAAAGGTTCATCTTTCAGATGTCATATCTTTGCACTAAAACATTGGATTCAGACATTTTTTGCACCTTTGTTTTCATAAATTCAAAAGCTTCAGAATGAGGAGTCATATGAAGACATCTCGAGCAGAACTAAGGGGAGTTATTGCCCGATGAAGTCAGTTGTATGGGATAGTGGCCGTGACTTTCAAATTGCAATCTGGCAAGAAACAAAAAGAAAACGTGATATCTTCCAATCCATGTAAGCAGATCAAGTGTCGTTTGTTGCATTTCAAAGGAATATTTCAGATCTACTTGTTCATGTGTTTTTGGCTTGAAATTGGTGATGAAAACGAGATATATGAAGGAAAACCCTGTAACACCTAGGGTTTCACTAAACTAGACCCAAAAAGAAACAAAGAGCAATTGAAGGCCACCATTGCAATCATACATGTTACTAACTGATATCTCCCTCGTGTGACCAATATCTTTTCCTCCCGCTCTACTCCGCTTCCAACTCCAACTCCAGCTCGGTGTTGTTCTCAAACTCCCATGTGACCTGCTGGATTCCCACGTGTGAAAGATAATACGAGATAAAACCTATATCTCTGCCCTATTTTCATTCCCTCCATGAATCGCCTGTTCTCTACCGTGAATCTTCCCTGAACGAAGCTAAGAAACCTTTTCCATGAATCTTCCCTGAATGCAACTAAGAAACATCTGCCGTGAATCTACCATGTTCTCTACCTCTCCTCCCAGCTCCCGCCTCTCTACCCGACCCCCCAATACCTAATTCCAATTTCTAAAAAAAAAACCCTTCCATCCCCATTCGCGTATACCGGTATATTGGCATATTTTTTTGCCATTTTTAATACCTCAATATGAACGGACGTGGTAAGATATCAATTAGTTAATGAACCCCCCATGCTCAAATTTCTTCCATTCCCACACTATGTACAACTTTTGTTTAAGCATCAATACAAGAAGAAGGATTTTGTAGCCTTTTTGATGAGGAGATTTTAGAAACTATGAGTTCACAATCTTATCTCATCTTGTTGCCATTTGCAGGGTTATTTCTTCTCATAAATGCATGTGTTGAAGTTTCTAACTAGTGTGTGCAGGAATCTGATGTCCTACCTGCAACATTAGTTCCCCTATCTCATTTCTCACTCCCCTTTCCCTCTCTACAAAAATGTCCTCTCTTGCAGGTATCTAGCAAGCTTTTCCATAGGGTCAGTGGAGTGTCCCTGTTGGATCCTGATCGAAAGGCCACCACAGAAATCCACCTTTTCATGCACATGCATATACAATGATTCTCGAAGCATTGGCAAGATAACCACCAATTTGTCCCCAACAAATTTTCTTACCAATACTACTCACAAGTTAACTAACTCAGAGCACCTAGGGCACAATTCCACATACACACACCTAGAACTAAATTGGGTCCGAGATGTAGTGCAATGCTTAGTGATAAGTCCATTCATTTGGCAGTGAGACAGACACCGACCCCTCATAAAAATAGATAAATGCAGAGATTAAATACTAAATATCTTCATTTCATTGATTGAACGGGAACATTATATAGGCCTAATTTATAGGTGAGGTTGTTCTTAATATTTAGGAAACAAATCATAACAAAACACCATATATGTAGGTTGTTTAAACCTATGCAAAAATCCATAAATATAAGTTGTTAATAACAACTTATATACCCACAAAATATATACATGATTTGTTATTACAAATCACTCACTAACTATTCAATAACTATCTACCATGAATAATTACCATAGTAAACATTAATTTCCTAACATTCCCCCCTTAATGTTTACATGGTAGAAAAAGAACTTTCACACTTCCTCAAAGAATCTATCACCCATGTCTATTCATGATCTTGGTACAACACTCAAACTGAAGGTAGAATAAGGAACACATCAACTTCTTATCAACCATGCACTCTCGAACACATCTAACCGAAGAGGATAGAACCATGCTCATGAATCATTTGCTTATCAACCCGGTCACTCTCTAGGGAACACGTCTAACCTATCGCTTTGAGAACTCAAACAAGAACACATATGAACATCCTTTAATAGTTTTCCGTAGGCTAACCACAAACCTAGGTATGAACAAGGACATCTCTCGACTTCTCAACCTATTCAAGACTCATGATGTTGTGTTTCTCTATGTTATATGTTCTTTACTATGTTATTACACTAGGGAATTGTATGGGAATAGTCACATACACAAGTGAACTGGAAAGAACCTATGTTCTTATTTCTCAGACTATACTAGAAATATGAAAAGCACAACTCGAAAACAAACACACTTCACACACGTGCCACCAAATCAGTGAAGCGGCCCCCGTCGTTAATCGACAAGAGGGCATTGATTGAACTCTAGCCTCTCGATGGCTTTTCCTCCATTAACATGTTGCTACATCACCTGGATTTGATCATGGAGCTCATTGTACAATTTATCCCCACAGGATGGACGTCACGTACAAGCAAAAATGCGTCCAATTATTGAAACGTGAGGCAATTTTTTATTTATTTTTACAATATTTTGACACTTTGACTATGTTGACTAATAAATATCCTAAAATCACCTATTTGACTAACTTGACAACACAATGATGTTAATGACTCTATTACAACAAGACATCTGACAATGACACACTTTTCTCTCTCTTTATTTGTTGATGGAATGACTAGACGAAATGAACAATGAATTTTGAAAAAATAAACTAAAATAATAATAATAATACTTTATTTTGACGATGCATATATAATTACGACATTAGACTAACAAGACGACATTTTACTTTAATGATAAAGAGACAACGAAAAATTTAAAAAAATAAGACCACTAAATTTTTATCATATTTATACTTTTTACACTTTTACACTTTAGCACAAATTGGAATTTGATAACAAAACACGACTACAAATCATAAGGATCTATTTACTACGATGAATTAGAATATGTCTTTTTCCAAATGAAAACTTAAACTAGCATGTGTCTTTCTCTATATGAAAACAATTTCCTAATCTCTATTTGGTGAGTATTCAACTATCAAAACCATAAAGTGAGCCTTAGATGAGAATCCAACCACAAATATTGACAGGACTATAAGGTATTCATAGAATTTGAACACATCTAGGTGCAAGATTGGAACAACAATGAATTCTTGATATCTTGAAGTAATACAATAAGAACTTACAAGAAATGATTGCGTGCCTGAGACTCTAAAAAATAACAAATCTGGAAGTATATACTAAACGCCAAGGCTGAGACTATTATATCAACCCACAATTTACCAACGACATCTGAATAAAAGACTCATCAACAGGGGAATTTCCAAATAAAATGGTTTCCCCTTGCATTGCAGATATATATCCATCATAGGAAAAAGCTAATTTTCCTCTCATACCAAATCATAAAAATAGACAATTCTAGAGATTAAACACTAAATATCTTCATTTCATTGATTAAACAGAACATTACACTGCCTAATTTATAGGTGATGTTGTTCCTAATATTTAGAAACAACTCACAACAATAAACCATATATGTACGTTGTTTGAACCTACGTAACAATCCATAAATATGAGTTGTTAATAACAAATTATATACCCACAAATATATACGTGATTTGTTATTACAAATCAATCACTAACTATTCAATAACTATCTACCATGAATAATTGCCATAGTAAACATTAATTTCCTTTGCATCTTTCTTTTTTTAGGGTTTTGATGCTTTGTCTTTGCAAGTGATTCCTTTATTACAGGTTTACAAAGTGATATCTAGTGAATTTTAGCGACATACATGTGACTAAAGGAAAATACAGAGAACATTCAACGACACCTCAAAGGAGGTTTCTTAGTCATTTCCACATACCAGGGCGCCAAAATCTTAGACCAGGTGCCCTCGATTCCTCCATCCTTCTCCAGTGCCCTGGTCTAGCCAAACAGCCCGGATCTCCATTGTCTCGAGCTCCTATGTGACGGTTTCCTACTGCTCATTCAATCTCCACTGCGAGGTAGTCCCATGACATCTTTGAATCAACTAAGGCTTTTCCTAACCCTCTTTTCATATTAGGGTTTTACATTTTTTTGCTTACTCGCTTGGGTATAATTTCAACATTTCATTATTTATTTATTTTACTACTCCGATAGCATCGATTAGGCTAATATATCACATTTTAGTTTAATTAGTGTGTTGATTGCGATGAAAATGAATGAGAAATAAGATGATGTGTAATGTAGTGTGTAGTGCACATGATGTGTAGCATGTTTTGTGTGAGGTTCATGTATATAGCATGCCCTCAACAATCAAGAGAGAACCAAAGCACAAGAGTGTGTCATCAGAAATGATGATACAAGCATGTATCAAGATGTAAATGGTGTATGCTAAAGTCTAGATATGACATGATGAGAAAATAAGATGCTTATTAATGTTAGGGGAGGGAGAAGTAAGTGCAATGGCCCACGAGTATGTGGTGATGAGTGTGATCAAGTAATTTCATGTAAAAGGTCATCATTTTCATGATCCAAATCTAATGGTGAAGCATCCGAAACTTGATAAGTGATAATATCAGTTGATCGAGCAAGGAGCCATTGAGGCATAAATTATACATGCCCATAGCGTATTCCTCATTAGTAAAAGGAGGTAATGGACACCCATGTGCATACCATTGAATAATATTTATTGAACACCAAGGAATAAGTCATTACAAATAAAAATATGGCCAAATGGCATGGGAATGATATATCCGTATGATTGGGGTTTAATGTGCTCCCAATGTAATCAAACTAAGAATTTCCAAGCGTAAGTGGATAAGTGCAAGGATTACATATAAGAAATATTGTTAGATAAAAGACGCGAAGACCATGAGTAGTTATAATGTGAAAAACCCATGGTAGAAATTATGATCATGAGGTGGAGGAAAGATGTTGTCAATAGTAAATCCTAGCTGAGCCAACCCATCATGTATGCACATAGTATCTGAGAAAGTAGGGTCAAATGGAATGTGCTCCGAATAAGATTCATTCATGAAAAGTGTGCACGTGAAAGGAGGTAATGTAAATATCATTTGTGCATGAGAAGGCACTAAAGTTGTTATGACATCTGATGTAAGGACATGATCCTGATAAGGGATCATAGAAGTAGTAGAAGTAGGGGGTTTCGATGCGAGATGGGATAGTAGCTAACATGAAAATATCACCTTCAAGTGGTGGAAAGTGGTCTGAAGTATCCATGGGTTGTGGTTCATTAGTAGTTTCAGGAGGTTGAGTAAGAATTATAGTATTGGGATCACAATCACAAATATTTATGGGTCACGATCACTAGAAGTTGTATATTCTATGCCCTCATGTAGGAATTTTACATAGTGATGTACTGTAGAAGGAATGTCTTGCATGGCATGAAGCCATGGTCGATGAGTAAACAGATTATACAAAACCAAAAATTTAATGACAAATAAAATTGTGTTAAGGTTTTTGGCCCTATAGTGATAGGAAAAGTAATGTGACCTACACATGGACACAAAAAACCATCATATACACGAAGAGAAACACACGATGGACTAGCATTAATGGTAGTAAGACCAAGATTTTTGAGGAATGACATATGATAAAGATTAAGCTCAGATCCATTATCGATTAAAGTACGCTTGACACCCACATTTTAAATACGGAGCATGATATGCGAGGGTAGATCATGTCAAAAATAGTAAGATCAGCATTAGGATTGGATGAGAAATAAATATGATGATAAAATGCATCAAAAATGTTTGATATACTATATCTGGATGAATATTAGTAGGAATGCGAGTGGTAGCTAGGAGAGTTTTGATTTTATCTCTTAATTCAGGATTGATAAGCAAGAAATCATTAATAGAGATACTCATGATGAAGAGACCCTAAAAATAGAAGTAATGGAAGGATGAGGATCCTAAGAGTGTTTAGATTGAGTTCGGGTTCACCAAAATGATTAATATAAATGTGAATTTATATGCATAATCTGATTTTTATTGCATCAGTAAATGAATAAAAAATTAAGTCCAGAAATTAATCCAAGAAAGCTAAGCAAAAAGTATGAAACCCTAAGTGCAAAGAGAGGGTATAAAGCCTTAGTTGATTCACAATTATTCCAGGACTGTGCCAAAGTGCTGACCGGATGAACAAAGAGGGAGGAGCATCGCACAGAGCCTCAGAAAAGTGTGCGAGTTGATGATCTTCCTGGACTAAGGCACATGGAGAGGGACAAGGGCACCCATGGGTGCCCTAGGCCTATTTTTGGGTGCCTATGTCTATGGAAATGCTCAGAAAACCTCCTCTGAGTGGTCGCTAGTTATTCACTTTTGTTCTCCTTTGGTCGCTATGAGGTCACACAAAGATCTCTCGAGGTTACTCAAACCTACAATGAAACAATGACCTACAAAACCCTCAAATAGACATCAAATCCTAAAAAAGAAAGATGTAGAATGAGGGTTTAGACTGTCCTCATCTATCACAATGGTGATCTTACGACTAAGTGTTACACTACATCTCAAACCCAATGTATTTATGTGTGTGTGTGGAATCATGCCCTAGGTGGCTCTTGTGCGTGTTGCACTTGATAGAGCAAGTAAGCTAGATGTAAAAATAGATGTGTGCATGGAATAGAATGAACTTCCCTCCTATGAAGTGTATACATAATAACTAGCCCTTGTGTCCCTTGTATGGTGCTAGATGGATGCAATGTAACTCTTGGATGATTGATGGATGGAACTTTAGGTAGCAATAACTAATGCTTAATGTTTGGTCCCTCATTATGATCACATAACTTTATATTTATATGATTCCTTTCTTTGAATTTTGTAATTAAACTCGAAAAGGATGACTACCAAAAATATAAGATGCTCAAATGGCTAGAAAGGACCCAAAGATGTGAACAAAGTACAAAGGGGTCATGGGCACCCAGAGGGGATGAGGGCGCCTAGTCTTTGGCATCTTGGTTGGGCGCTAGTGTCTAGGATGATAAATGTCAAAGTATAAAAAGATAGACTGAGCAAGTAAGGGTGCACATGACCAAAAGTGGAAACAGAAAAGAAAAGGAAGTTTCCCAAAACATGGGTTGATTAATACTTTTCTTAGGTAGGAATCATATGAATAGTACTATGCAATCAAGACTAAATAGATACCCAAAGTGCATGATTTTGTGTCTACATGAACTACCATATAGGTGTAACTAGAATACGATTTATATAGAGTGGCACATGGGCCGAGGGTCATGGGACTGTCATTTTATTAACATCCTAGATTTATGAGAATTTCCTTATGTATAGGGCTGACAGAGACACCACACAAAGTAATGATAGATTCCCATGAGTACTTCAATGGGCTTAGGGGCTGCCAAAGAGAGAACTTCGGGTGTATAGGCCACTAGAACATGTGTGTCCAGGTGATGTGATATGGAAAACCTAAATAAGGAATGTAGATCAATGGCCTAACTAGCCTAGGGAATATATTTAGGATAATATGAAAGAGGTGAGTGGACACTATTTTTATTAGGTGGAGACCCACGTAATGATCGGGGTCCCTAGATAGTTTAAGAAACCAATGCCAACGGTGATACCACCATTTCTCGCTCTACCAAAGTCTTCGTGTCGGGGAGGCTGCAAGAGCAGAGGTCTTACTACTAGCAATTCAACCCCGTATGATACAACCGGTGGGCATACTGTTTAGAGGCGGGAGGTGCAATGGGGATGCTCAAGGCCAACCACTTCCTTCCGTAAGAGTACTTATTGAGCTCTAAGTAAGCTTTATTTGGTTTGACCGATTTTTGTAATCTGATGCAACCTAGTCATTCTGGATTTTAGTATTTCATGTTCTGTGTTGATGATTATTCTAGAAAAATGTGGATTTTTTTGTCTTTATTAAAAAAAGAGAAGCTTTTGATAATTTCAAGAAGTTCAAATTGGTTGTTAAGAATGAGACTGGTCACAAAATTAGATTTCTATACTCATATCGAGGGATGAATTCACCAATAATGAGTTCAAATCCTATCCGGAAGCTCACGGGATTAGTCAACATATGCCTCATCCACATACACTATAGTAAAATGGTATTATTGAGAGAATGAAATGTACTATCATAGAGATGGTGTGTTGTATGATCAATTATTCAAGATCTTGGCGAAGACATTATCGGTGGAAGCAGCAAAGACTACATTACATTTGTTGAATAAAGTGCCCATAGTTTCTCTGATAGAGTAACACTACATGAGGCATGGTCAAATCAGAAGCCATCCATTGCACACCTCGATTGTTCAGTGAAAATCTAGCATGCACATATCCAAGCGTAAAATAAAGAAGTTGGATACGAAATAAGAAAAATGCATCTTCATTAGCTACAAAGTGGATAGGCTCTTAGGTACATATTGATGGATCCAAAGACCATGAAATTCTACACCAACATAAATGTCGAGTTCTTTGAGAGGAAATAATTTGAGGCTCCTTCTATAGACTCACATTATGTAGATATCACACCTATTGTGAAAATAGAATCATAAATTCCCATTGATGATGGCAGTGATGATGGGGAGGATGGTGATGATCGAGACAGACCACAACCCATAGAACAGTCACAACATATATCCAAGTGGTTTAAAAACATGATTTGAGATGCTAAGTTGGATGTTTCTCTAGATAAATCCACCATTGGACCGTTGAATCATAATAAAGCTCGAGAAGAGGTAAATTTTTCTTTGGTGAGTAGAGTTTCTAAATTTTTAAAGGCCTCTACTATCCAAGAAGTCCTATAGTCAAAAGCTTGGAAAGATGTCATGGATGTTGAGTACCGATTAGTAATGAAAAACAACACCTAGAAGATTTTTTATCTTTCACCAGAAAGAATCCCATTAGATGTAGATGGATATTAAAAAAAAGGTAGATGATACTATTCATAAGTACAAAGAAAGACTAATAGAAAAGGGGTATGCATAAAAGAAAGGCATGGACTATAAGGAGACATTTTCTCCACATCTAAGATCAAAACAATCGGATGTTCTTTGCTTTAGGCTGCTTCTTGAGTTTGGGTGGAAAGTCCATCATATGGATGTGAAAATTGTCTTTTGAATGGAAATCTATATGAGGAAGTCTACATGAATCAACATGATGGTTTTTCGTACCTAGATAAAAAAAACTAAGGTATGTAGACTCATCAAATATTTGTATAGCCTTAAACAAGTACCCCATTTGTAAAACCGGGAAAAATGACTAAGTATGGAGAAACATGTAGAGAAATGGGGTGCACAAGTAGGGCACATATATGCATGTAAGGGCGATAAATTGGCACGCGGAAGGCCCTCGTGCCCAAAAGAAAAGATTTTAGGACTTAGCCGATTTTGTGGTTACGGCTAAAAATAGAAAAAACAAGTTGGAGTTCGGATCAAGCAAAGGATAAAAGTAGGATAACTTGGCGGCCAAGGAAAGTCTATTTTGATAAATCACATGAAGATGAAATTTTATGCATGAATACATCTATTAATAACATGAAATCGGGTCTTATATATAGGAATTTCTATTATTAGCTATCTTGTAAAGTACACATGTAATGTACGCATGGCTATTTTAAGCATGTAACCTATTTTGAGAGTGCGTAGGTGGTGAAGTGGAAGTCTCCACCCCTATATATATATATATATATATATATATATATATATATGTGTGTCTTTATATTGGTTACCATGGCCACAAATTTGAATACTCTTGTCTTGGAGATCAACAGTTATGTCTAAGTGCTAGGGTTGATACTTGCTCATGTTCCAAAGTGCACTGTGCAATCGGTGATGTATTCAGATTTTGTTATGTAAGACTTTGTTATTAATGGATCATGGAGGATGGATTATGATTATTGACGTGTCTGAATATGGTGATTACATGGTGCATTTGATATTAATTGTTATCTGATTTGTATGTTTCCTTATTACATGTGTTTCCAATTGAATGCATGTAATGGTTTAGTGTGATTAAATGAACACTTGGTTAATTTATCATCATGTATTTGTATACTAACATCTTGACAAGCATTACAAAGGAGGGACTGGTAGATTCACACACTTCGGGTGAGCATTCAGATCTGTTTGAATGATGTGTCATCATGCATAGCATTTAAGTGAAATAAGAGACTACACCCGTGTTTGGTACATCAAGATTGATGAGCATCTCATTCGGCATGGATTTTGTGAGAAATCTATATGATCCCAATCTCTACCTCAAGAGCCAAGGAGGAGATATTGTGATAGTTATTGTATATGTTGAAAATATAGTCATTAATGTAAGCATAATGAAGATGATCGATGCAATAAAGAAAATTCTTAATCAATCATTTGACAACAGATCTCAAGCTCATACACTAGTATCTTGGGTTGGAAGTATGGTAGAAGGAGAATCATATTTTTGTTTCTCAATTAAAATATACTAAGAAAATGCTCGAGAAATTCAAGATGATGGATTACAAACTAATTTTTATACACATGGATATGAGATTCAATTATCTCATACAAATCCATCTCCTATGGTAAATGCAACTCTTTATCAATAGTTAATTGTGAGTCTCCATTACTCGACATATACTAGACCGAATATTAGCTTTAGAGTTAGCTATCTTTCACGATTCATGCAGAACCCAAATTTTGTCATTGGAAAGTAACAACGTGAATCTTGAGATATCTTAAGGGTACTATAGATATTTTTCTAGAGTACATGAAGAATTATCAGCTCTTCTTCTTGACTAGATATTAATATTCAAATCATGCGGTAACATTGATGAGAGGAAATCTACTTCCGATTTGTTTTATTTTTGTAATTTGTACCGATATCATGGGGAAGACAGAAATAAAAAAATTCTCGCTCTTCTACAGAGGCCAAATATTTTGTTGCAGGTGGAGATGTTTGCATGGGCGATATGGCTATATCACATACTTGAAGGACTTGGAGTACCACAAGAAAACTCCACTACCTTGTATGTTGAAAATGAGGGTGTTCTAAAACTTGTCCGAATCCATTGTTTCATGAGAGAACCAATCATATTGAGGCATAGGTTCGTTTCATTCGCGGGCATGTTTTGAAACACAATGTACAAATTCATTTTCCAAACAAATGAACAATGGGCAATTTTTTCATGAAGTCACTTGCACTTGAAAAATTTGAGTTGTTCAAAGATTTCCTCTCCTCATCCCTTGAGGAAATGCAAAATTAAGGGGGCTATGTTAGGTAAAACATATAGATAATTATGTATTGTTGTTAGTATATTATCTTAGTTCTTTTACCTTAGGTAAATTTGTCTTTTATTGAGGTTATTAATTATTATTTGGGTAACTTAAATGTTTAATATCTATTATGTGGTCAGATAGTTTAAACCATATAAATTGTCCTATTTTTCATGTAGTTGTTTTTTATGTGTGTGAAACCTCCTAGTTGTTTGTACATGGTTGTTTAATACCTATAAGTATTGCAGCTACCATTGCTCTGTAACTTGTTTTCTGATCAATAAAATCACCAACAAACTACCTCCCTATTTCATCCAATTAGTAAATCAAATTTAAAAACAAAAAACAAATAAAATGTTCACTTCACAATTCCATCGAATCGACAAAAGGCTTGGCAAGTCTATCATTTTCTATTACATATTTATGATTCAACAATTATGTGAAAGTAAATTAAAACTATTTGTTAGGAGGGGATATTAAAAACATTGGATGTCATCCAACTCGTGAAATTTTATCCCTCCCCTGATCCTCCCTACCTAATCCAATCCTTCCACCTCATATTATTTTTCTCTTTCTCACCATCTCCAAAATTGATTATTTTCATAACAATGTAATTACCATTACCCAAGTGCCCATAAATGTCATTTAGAGAATGAATCTATAAATAAAATGTCTTCCAAGACATTAATTTTTGTGTCCCACTTTGACCCATCATAAGGGTGTATAATGGTGTAAAATTTGATTGAATGAGGATTTTTACATTCGTAGAAGTAATTTTAAGATGCATTGAAGAGGTATATCTAATTTAGGTAGTAAGTTACATGCTTTTGAAGTAACTGATTAGAATGTTTTTTTTTCCTTTTCAATATTAAGAAGTCATAAAGGATGAGAAAAGAAGGTTTAATAAAAAAACATTACAATCCCATAACCAATAAACTATTATTTGATAATCTAATAAACATTACAATCTCAAACCAATCAATTATAATTTGATCACCAAATAAACAAACATATAAATCTTACAATCAATTGAATCATTGTTTGATCATCCAATAAACAAATGTACTAATCTTGCAACCAATAAATCATTATTTGATCGATGTTTGATAGAAATTCTCTATCAACCACCATTTGATTACATAAAGTAATTAAATGAGGGCAGGTGATTATAAACCTGATCAAACCTCCACGCATATTCAAAAATGTACATAAATCTAAGTGCCAATTGCGGAAGATTTAGAGATGCAATTGTCAAATCCTGCTATAGAAACAAAATGACACTTGAAAATCAAGTTACGAGACAACAAGGGAGGCACAATTGATCGGTGTGAGTTGATGGGATGGGAGGTTATTTCAATGCCACTACTATTTTAAAACTCCTACAAATTCACATGCCCAATATTCCTTCGTGTTAAGGAGGAAAGTTTCGTTAGTTTTGGTGATTGGATGAATTATAAACTTTCTTATGAGATGGACTCCCTTATTTTTATGTATTAAAATCTATGATGGTTGTTCTACCTATGAATGAAATTTATTTTTGATTATTGTATGGCCATGATGGGGTTGTAAAAATATATTGGGAATGTTTCCATTTGTTAACGTGTTTTGTCTCCATGACGGCTTTGCTTTAAGACATTTTGAATGAGAAAAGTGTGTCACTCTCTATCTTTATATGCTTGAATGATCTCTCTTATTTTCTCTACAACCTAACACGTTATTCTTGTTAAATATATGTACATATTCTTGTTTTTGTTAAAAATGGCTCCAAGACGACATTTGCATTTGCGAGGTATTTCTAGGGATATTGGAAGGTCTTTATAGGGATATGTGAAAGAAGAAATTGTTATACCGAGATCTTATTTTTGTAATGTTCACTCTTTTGTAAACTTCCTCCCATAAACTATTTTGTAAACTTATGAGATAGAGGTAGTTTTAGTATACACAATATTTTCCTTAAATTATTTCAAATAATCTAAAATGAATATTCAAGTTTTGAATGTTATGACATTGGCATGCAAATTCACTAATGCCTTGAGGTTTTTGTGCAATGATTTCTTACATTTGGTATCGTAGAGCGATCGCTAGTGCGAGATCACAAGCACCCCCGAATGGCTCGGGTGTGAAGTGGGGCATTCGGTGTGATTGCACAACATGGGACCATCTCTCAAGCTGTGGGACTTGCAAAACTTGAGATGGACCTCCGGAGAAAGTCGATTCTTGCTTCCTAATCTACCTGCCACAAGCTACTCTAGTGCAGGAAGAACCTATTTTATCCTAATCTAACCATTCCAAGGGGACAGAGAGAGAGAGAGGGTGAAAGATCCTACACTAAGTAGTGATACACCAGAAAAGGAAGTGGATGATCACAGACCTGACTGCCTGAAGTGGAGAGAGGTGAGTAGAGGAGAGGGTGGACAAAATGCACCACGGACTAGAGATAGATTTCACATAGACACCACTTCAAAACCCATTAAACACAGCTCCCATGACCTGCAACAAACATCGAACATGCGCAGATACCCTACAATCCTAAGAGGTAAGAAGAGAGAACAAAATAAGCCAAGGATGGACAGATGCATCACGAAACAGATTTTATTGCTCCAAAATGTTACACTATACATCATCAAGGTGGGAAAAAGGAAAAAAATGCCATTACTGAGAACCATGGGAGGAGGCTTAGACATTTGCATTATACCCTAAGGAAGAAAGAGATAGGGGGGAGAGGAGAAACAATGACCAATCATTTGAATATTCTCCTTTGTTACAATATATATGAAGAATAAGAGAGAGAAGAGGGAAAATTTGAATCCTACTTCAACCACCTCCGCAACGCATTGAATCCTGCTCTGAAATCTTAACCACCATCCCTTAGTGCTGCTATGAATCTTCCCACAATTTTCAAGTCTACCTCGATTACTTTCTCGGTGTGTTGAATGAGGAAGAACGATGGATCAAATCAAATCCGATTTGGTTGTTGGAGAACATGAATTCTGCATTAATGGCATGGAAGACATTTTCCCATTTTTCACCCACTAAATCCTATTAAGAATGATATTTTATGTTTCCATGGCATAGAGGGTGTTGAGATGTTTCCAAAAATTATTATCCCACCCAAATATGAGTTTTCGGTCAAAAGATATGACTGTTTGAAGTTTAGGTCGCGGGCGCATAATATTTGAAAGAGTCTCGTTAGTTCGGGTCCACATGGCAGCCTTCACGCACATTGGAGATTCAACCCCTACCTTTTACTTCTGAAATATTGTTGGAATGGGATGTGATAGCTTCCTGCAGACTTCACAATGTTCCCTTGTATTTTCCCGAGACTTTTTCTTGGCGGGGCTAAAAGTTTGACCACAGGACGCGTGGAGGCCCGGCGCTTGTTTGGAAACCCACCCCAAATTTTTCCTTTGAAATAGCATCATGTTGGCACTTGGCTCCCTCTACAGGCTTGCCTCTACTTTGACTATTCAACCCGACTCTGTCCCTCTTTTGGACCTGGGACACGTGGTGAGCCCACGCTCACTTAAAAACCCGCTTTGGATTTTTCCTTTTAAGGAGCATCGTTAAGACACGTGGCGCCTTCCGCCTTCACTCTATACTTAGTCATTTTGGGCCCACTCTCCTTTTTGAACTCTATTGACCATTTTCCATGTGGAGGGTTGGCACAAGTTTGAGTCTCCACCTTGGGCTCCCATCTTGAAATTGCATCGAGCCGACACTTGGCACCTTCTATCGAGTCGAAGACTTTTCAATGGCCGGCGCAATGTTTAAGGCTCTGGACAAGTGGAGGTTTAGTGCTCATTTGAGTCTACCCTTTTGGTCTTAACCTTTGGAGATGCATCATTTGGACACTTGGTAGCTTCCGCTTTCTCCTCCATACTTAGCCAATTTCAGGCTCATTCTGAGTCATTTGCAGAGCCTGAAAACTTCGAACCTTCTCCGTTTCTTTTCCTTTGAGCCTCTAGTTTCTATGACACTGTCTTCTCTTCCCCGACCCTGCTATTCCATTTTAGAGCTGGCCTACAACTTTTGGATGGATTTGAAGTGTGGGTTCATTCAATGGAACCATTTCTTGAATTTCTTTCTGCACGGGGGTTGTGTTTGATCAATTTTGTTGGGGAAAAATTGGGATAACAATTTGGCGACTCACAGGGACATCTTCCTACTAGATGAAGAGACTAATGGCCTTGAAGCATCCATTGGGCATGGAGTCAAGAATAATAGCTTGATATTGATCCTTTGCTTTATAATTTGATCCCAGAGCCATTCTGCAAGCCCGATTGCTTTCACTTGGTGGCCCTAAACTGTCTTGAAATGGACTTGCCTCAAAAATGTTTTTAGTTGCTCTGCATTTGTTTTATTTTGAAATTAGCAACTGTTACAGGCAACTATGAGTCTTCTGCCATGAATAGTGAAGGGCTTGGCCTCGGTAGCTTTGGAGCAATGTGAACAAAACTTATGTACAAAGACAAAATCATACATGCCTCAAATGAGACATGTAGAGTGTGCACAAGCACTTCTTCTACTGAAAACAAAGTCTACTCCTACTCCTAAACTAACCAAAGAGAAAAGGGGCTAAACAAATCCTGCTATAGGTAGGGAGAAGTAGCTTCCCTTTCTCAAGAGGGGCAGCCATGCAAATGATTTGACATTGAATATGGTTGCTTGTATGAGTGAAAAACTAACTATAAGTCGGTCCTCCACCCAAATCATCAAGGTATCTACATCAACCAAAAATACCTCCTCAAGTTGATTGGTATTGGACTCCTAGAGGTGTTGATGATGACCCTTGGTACTTTGATACTCATCCTCATGCCCTAAAGTAGGCATGAATGGTTTTGGCTTCTCCTTGGCTCCAATGAAGCTAAGTAACTAATTGGGCACAATTTGATCCTTTGAATGTGCCCTTTTCTCTAAAATTTAACTCCAAAAATGGAGTCTTTTTGTGGACCTTCTTGGATGGATGGTGTGAGAGAGATGATGACATCCTCTTTCCTTTTCTCTTCCTTCTCTTGTGAAGAACATGGAAGACTCATATCTTCTAACCTTGGTTCCAGAGGGTCTGTAATGAAGAGCAGGCTATTGTTCTTGAATTCTCTCCTTCATGGAAGCATGCTCATATGCTTGGAAGGTGGGAGATAGAGGAGTAAAGGATGTAGTTTCCTTCAGATCCTCTCTATCAAATCAATCCTCCAAGTCAGACAGATAATCTTCCTCCTTGTTGTCCTATTGCATGTGCTCTACCTCCTCCATGGTGTCCTCTTGATCTGAAACTTGCTCACCATGGTTTCCCTCTTCCTCAAACATGAAGTTTGAAAGTTAAAACTCTTCTTCAACATTAGAGCTTGAAGGGGATGAAGTGGGAGGAAGAAATTAAGGTTCTTTTATGGCCTTCTCTGCACTTGGAGCCTCTGAAAATGTATGGTCCTCCTCCATCATGGGTTCATCAATCAAATTAGGCCCTTGGAATGAAAGAAAAAAATCTTCAATGATGCTTTCTTCATTAAGTGGCTTTAACTCTAATTTGATCTCTCCCATCTACTCCTCTCCAATGGGACTTGGAGCTAATTGTTCTTCCTCCTCAACTAGTTGTTTAGCTTGGATCAGATCAGCATCCTCTTTAGACAAAGTACCATTAGGGACACTGCATCCATAGCAAACAAACTGTTGATCTTCTTGTTCTTATTCTTCTTCTACTATAAACTCAACCTCAGCCACAACTGGTTCTTCAACCTTGACCTCCTCTGTTAGCTTAACCATCAAGTGGATCTTTGTAAACCCAAATTTGGCAGCCCAACTCTTTAGATTGTCTGTCATTTCTTATCTATTAGGTGTCACTTCTTTTTGTTTTCCTTGACTGGATTCTTGAGTCTCTTCCAAAAATGGACTTGGGAAAGCAAGAGGAGTGATAGGTTGGGCTTCAACCAACTTTGCAATTGTTTGTGGTGGGGAGGGAGGTGGAACTTCTTGTTTCTTTAGAGGGAATGACTGCTTAGGAAAGAAAAGGGGAGAAGAATTGAAATGGGGTGGAAGACTAGGGAATGGAGAAGGGAAGTCAACACTTGGGAAGCGAATGAGGGCTTGACTCATGATACTCTGAAATTATAAAGATTGAGAAAGATAAAATGAAGGATAGGGATCTAGTGATTAACTTACCCATTGACAACGTTGTCTCACACTTTGTTGAGTTGTGGAGCTCAATTACTTCATTTTAGCATGTAATTGGAACTTGCTTTGAAAAAATAAGTAACATAGGTTAAAGCGAAACATCGGTTAGGAAATACCGGCATCGATCGGGGCAAGTAGGAACTCGATGACGGTTAGACAGAACAGTGTCGATTACATTTATGAAGTTTTATTTAACTCTCGGGAATTATATCTATTTTTAGCATTAAAATAGATTTATTAATTGTAATTACATGGCTAAGTGCCCTAAGTCTATAAACAACTTATTAAGCATAAAAGGTAGGGTTTAGAAGTAAGAGAATTAACGAGAATTAGAAAGAACCTAAAAGGTTAGTGAGAGAAAATTCTTTGGTGAAAAAGAAGAATAAAATCTTGAAGGAAGAAAGTACTAAACATCTGAGAGGTGTGGAAGATTGTAAATCTTCATTGTATATCTTGTCAAAGCTTTGGATAATAGATTGGCTTGTTTCTTGGTGGACGTAGCCCACACTAGGTGAACCACGTTAAATCTAGTGTTGATTTATGTATCTTGTTTTGTATATTTCTTCTGGTAGAATTCTACTTTTATTTGCATGTATGCTTAGATTTGATATATTATCTGTACAACCGTGTGCTAACCCCAACAACTGGTATCAGAGCTTTGTTTGAGGTTTTGTGTGTTGAAAGATTTACTCATAGAGGGTTTTCTGATTGAGTGGGAGCTACAACAATGGAAGAAGATAACAAATACAAGGTAGAGAAATTTGACGGCCGAAATTATCAATTATGGAATATGCAGATTGAGGATTATCTGTATCAAAGAGATTTGTACTTACCATTGGATGAGAATTATAGACCTACAAAGATGGCTAATGAAGAATGGAAGAGTCTTAACAGAAAGGCTTTGGGATCTATAAGATTGAGCTTGGTAGTATCCGTGGCTTCCAATATTACGTAGTGGCTTCTACGGTAGACTTAATGAAATCTCTTGTTAATTTATATGAAAAACCTAGTGCTTCAAATAGAGTTTATTTGATGAAGAAATTATTTAGTTATAAGATGCATGAATTTGAATCGCCTCTAGTCATTTGAATGATTTCCGATCTATTGTAAATCGAGTTAAAATCGGTTGCTATACCGTTTGATGATGAAGTAAAAGCACTTTTATTCTTATGATAGTTAGGATAACTTGGTAGTGGTTGTTAGTAATACAACATCTGCTAATAATATTTTGAAGTTTGATGATGTGGTTAGTATAATCTTGAATGAAGAAATTTGCAGGAAGAGTACAGAGGAAACATCATTTGGAAATGCTTTTAATGTAGAAAGTAGGGAAGGCAGAAGGAGAGATCCAAAATTAAGAGTAATGGGAAATCAAAGTCAAGGGATAGCATATATAAATCCGAGTAAGGGAATTACTTGTTAGAAATGTGGAAACAAAGGACATGTAAAGAAATATTGTTGGTCAAAGGATAAAGAGAATCAAAAACTAGACAAAGGTAAAGAGGTGAATCTTGTTTTATCGAGGTAATGTAAGATGTTCTTATTCTTTCTTTGGACAAGAATTGAATCATAGCTTTTAGATTCGAAGCTTCTTTCCATGCGAACCCCTAATAAGGGTTATTTCGAAACTATGTCCAGGAAATTTTGGGAATGTTTATTTGGGTGATGATGAACCTTGTAATATTACTGGTAAAGGGAAGTTCATCTAAATTGCGAATGAAAATACATGGGTATTGAAAGATGTTAGGCATGTGCTTAAGCCTCGGGAGGAATCTTATTTCGTAGGGAAACTAGGTGAATGGTTGCATGGTTACTTTTACGGAGACTCTTGCAAATTCACCAAGGATGCTTTTGTTGTGACAAGAGGTAAGAAGGTAGGAATGTTATATTTATCGACATGTATTGCGATTCTTTTTCTACATTATCTACTTTAGATTCGAGATGCATGCATATGGCATAATCGGTTGGGTCATATGAGTCAAAAAGGAATGCAGATCTTAAAGGCTAAGGGTAAGTTATTAGATTTGAAATATTTAGATCTTGATTTTTGTGAGCATTATATCTTTGGAAAGCAAAAGAGAGTGAGATTTATCAAAGTTGGGGAAACTAAGAAGGAGCAGAAATTGGAGCTTGTACACTCAGATGTGTGGGGACCATCCCAGGTAACTTCTCATGGAGGATCCCAATATTATGTTACTTTCATCGATGATGCTACAAGAAAGGTATGGTTTATTGTATTAAATGTAAATATGATGTTTTTGAAACTTTTAAAATATGGGAAGCCATTGTTGAGAATGAATCAAATTCTAAGTTAAAGTGCCTTAGATCTGACAATGGTGGTGAATATTGTAGCAATGCTTTCAATGATTATTGTTCAGTGAATGGGATACGTAGAGAAAGAATGGTTCCAAGAACACCACAAGAGAATGGTGTTGCAGAAATAATGAACAGGACAATCATGGAACGTGTTAGAAGTATGAGGATACATTCTAGATTGCCCTTGCAGTTTTGGGCAGAAGCAGTTGATACAACAATTTATTTGATTAACCATGGCCCTTCAAGTTCACTAGATTGAGGAATACCAGAGGAAGCTTGGACTGAAAAAGAGGTAGATCTTTTTTTGTTAAAGTTTTTGGTTTAGAAGCTTTTGTACATGTTGATAATGAAAATAGAAAAAGTTGGATGCAAAATCCAAGAGGTGCACTTTCATTGGTAATGGATCTGTGATTTCGGGTTTCCGTTTTGGGATTTAGAGAATTCTAAAATTATTAGGAGTCGTGATGTTGAATGGAATGAAAAGAGAATGTATAGGGCTAAATTTTTGTACCCAAGGATGAAAAAATTGATAAGTTTATTGATGAAAATGAACTCTCGGGTTTTAAAGAAATGCCTATAGAAATACACAGAACCATGATCGATTAGTCCCTAACCGGCATCGGTCAGATGAACCACCAATGGTTACAGAGGATTAGAACCAACATCGATTAGCAAAACCAACGTCGGTTAGAGGTGGCGGCGCATCGATCACTGTCGGGAAGTGGATACTAATGTTCGGGAGGCCCGATTGAGCCTCGGTACCCCAAACTCCTATGAGAAGGTCACAAAGGGTAATTAAACCTCCAAAAATATTTACACCTTCTCTATATTATTTATTGTTAATGGTAGAGGTGAACCGAGAGAGCTTTGAAGAAGCGATGCGGATAAGACTCACGTTTAGTGGGAGCATGACATGGATGAGGAGATGGACTCCTTGGAATAGAACCGCACTTGGGATTTGGTTAAGCTATCGGCAAGTAAGAGGACATTGCAGAACAAGTGGATATACAGGATTAAGGAAGAAGAGGGTGGACAGAAAAGGTACAAGGCAAGGCTTGTAGTAAAGGGATTTGCACAGAAATCAGGGATTGACTTTGGTGAAATATTTTCTCATGTTGTTAATATGGATTCTATTCGTATTGTATTGAGTTTAGTTGCAGTATAAGATTTACATTTAGAGCAACTAGATGTGAAGACGGATTTCCTTCATGGTGATTTGGATGAAGAAATTTATATGCAGCAGTCGCTTGGGTATGAAGTCAAGGTAAGGACAAACTAGTGTACAGGTTGAAAAAGAGCCTATATGGGCTCAAGAAATCTCCAAGGCAATGGTACATGAGGTTTGATAGTTTTATGCATGAGCATGGTTACTTGAGATGTGAATTTGACCATTGTGTTTATTTCAAGAAGCTTGAAAATGGGAGCTATATTATTTTGTTATTGTATGTGGATGATATGCTTATTGCAAGATCTAGTATGCAGACATTAGTGAGCTTAAGAGAAAGCTAGCTCACACATTTGCTATGAAGGATTTGGGAGCTGCAAAAAGAATCTTTGGCATGAAAATACATAGAGATAGGAAAAACAAGAAATTGTATTTGTCTCAAGAGGATTATATCTATAAGGTGTTAGAAAGGTTCAACATGCAAAATGCAAAACCTATTAGCACACCTATGGTTGGACACTTCAAATTGAGCAAAGATCAGTGTCCTTCATCACATGAGGAGGTCAAATACATGACATGAGTGACATATGCTTCAGCAGTTGGAATTCTCATGTATGTTATGGTTTGTACAAGACCAGACATTGCACAAGCAGTGGGAGTTGTGAGTAGATATATGGCTAATCCAGGTAAAGAGCATTGGAAAGTAGTCCAATGGATATTTAGGTATTTGAAAGGGACATCTAGCATGAAGTTATGTTATGGAGGTTTGGATGTTTCATTATGTGGCTATGTTGATTTGGATATGGTGGAGATCCGGATGGTAGGAGGAGCACTCACTGGATATATTTTCACGATAGGTGGAATGACAATTAGCTAGATTTTGAGATTGCAGAAGGTTGTGGCTTTATCTACTACAAGAGGTAGAGTATGTTGTAGCTATAGAGGCTAGCAAGGAAATGATATGGATGAGTAGGTTCATGGAAGAGTTGGGAAAGGAGCAAAGTGATTGTAAATTGTTTAGTGATAGTCAGAGTGCAATTCATTTGGCAAAGAACTCAGTGTTTCATTTTAGAAAAAAACACATTCAATTGAGGTATCACTTCATATAGTAGGTATTAGAGGATGGACAGTTGAATCTAGAAAAGATTCATATGAGCAAGAACCATGTGGATATGCTAACGAAGCCATTAGTAAAGGATAAGTTGGAGCTACACTCCACTTTTGTTGGTCTTCGAGTTTGAGACTTGAAGAGGAAGAAACAAAGCTAAGGAAGGATCCAAGAATGACGTTGTATAGGTATGGTGTAGTAATTAAACTCCAAGTGGGATATTGTTGAGTTGTGGATCTCAATTACTTCATTTTAGCATGCAATTATAACTTGCTGGAAAACACACTAACCGACATCGGTTAAGGGCAGACCGGCATCGGTCAAGGAAGACCGGCATCGGTCAAGGGCAAGTAGGAAATGGTGACGGTTAGACAAAATCGGTTTCGGTTACTTGTGTGACAAATTTTTAATTAACTCTCAGGAATTATATCTATTTTTAGCATTAAATAGATTTATTAATTGTAATTGCATGGCTAAGTGCCCTAAGTCTATAAACAAATTTATAAGCATAAAATCTAGGGTTTAGAAGTAAGAGAATTAACAAGAATTAGAAAAAACCTGAAAATGTTGGTGAGAGAAAATTCTTGGTGAAAAGAAGAAGAAAATCTTGAAGGAAGAAAGTATTGAACATTTGAGAGGTGTGGAATATTGTAAATCTTCATTGTATATCTTGTCAAAGCTTTGGATAATAGATTAGCTTGTTTCTTGGTGGACATAGCCCACATTGGGTGAACCACGTTAAATATGGTGTTGATTTATGTCTCTTGTTTGGTATATTTCTTTTGGTAGAATATCTACTTTTATTTGCATGTATGCTTAGATATGATATATTATCATCATGGCAACCGGTGTGCTAACTGACACACACTTTATTCATAAGCCTCAATATCCTCAATCCACTATGTAAGTCGAGGCAACACTTCAACCATGAAGTCAAGCTTCTCCTGAGGGCTATAATGTCTTGGAAAAGGGCATCCCCATGGACAAGGTGCCATGCAACCAATATTTAATGCCTTCATTTGTGATATAGCCCTTGACTAAACCACGTCAGCCTTCATTTTTTTAATCTTCTCCAGCAAACTAGCATTCTCCACATAGTTGTCACCATTGTATGCATCCCCTTGTTCTTGATAAGCTCTATGGCCAAACTAACTTTGACCCTACTCATATGGGTAAGCATAATGGTCCTGGATTTGATTATAATGTTGATTTGGAGGAGTTGGGAAATGCATTAGAGGTGAACTGCATTGCTGCTATAAGTGTGAGTTCCATGAAGGGAATGAAGTCATGATTGCACAACTTCATGGAATGGGAGAAAATGAAAGAGATGGAAGAAGAAAATGGATGAAAATGAGTGGAAATGGATGGAAAAGTTTTACAACTTAGAGAATGGGTCATTGACCAAATGGAGTCACCAGATGTTCTTGCATGTGCCTCAAAAGGCTGAACCTTAACATGAACACACCAACCTGCTAAGATGAAGTGGTAAGGTGCTTCAGACCTATCCCACCGGTGTGCCAAAACTATTAGTGTGGATGCATAGTGGCTTATGATTTGTTGTTTGTAATGAGACACCTTGGAAATATGGAATATCTAACCTCAGTGTCCAACCGGGTGTTCCAAAACTGTTAGTGCAAAATCACAGCACCCCCAAATGGCTCGGGTGTGAAGTGGTACATTCGGTGTGATTGCACAACATGGGACCATCTCTCAAGTTGTGGGACTTACAAAACTTGAGATGGACCTCCGAGAGAAAGTCGTTCTTGCTTCCTAATCTACCTGCCACAAGCTACTCCGGTCTGACAGCATAACCTATTCTATCCTAATATAACCATTCCAAGGGGACAAAGAGAGAGAGGGTGAAAGAGCCTACACTAAGTGGTGATACACCAGAAAAGGAAGTGGATGATCACAGACCCGACTGCTTGAAGTGGAGAGAGGTGAGAAGAGGAGAGGGTGGACAAATGCACCACAAACCAGAGATATATTTCACACAGACACCACTTCAAACCCATTAAACATAGCTCACATGACCTACAAAACCATTAGAAAATGCATAGTATACCATGTAATGATGAGAGGTAAGAAGAGACAACAAAATAAGCCAAGGATGGACAGATGCATCATGAAACAGATTCTATTGCTCCAAAATGTTACATGGTACATCATTAGTGGGAAAGAGGCAAGAAAATGCCATTATAGAACCATGGGAGGAGGCTTAGACATCCGCATTATACCCTAAGGAAGAAAGAGAGAGGGGGGCAGAGGAGTAACAATGACCAACCATTTGAATATGCCCCTTCGTTACAATATATAGGAAGAATAAGGTAGAGAAGAGGGAAAATTTTGAATCTTGCTTCAACCACTTCCGTAACTCATTGAACCCTACTTTGAAAGCTCAACCACCATCCCTTAATGCCCATTACGGATCTGCCCACAATCTATCAAGTCTGCCTCGATTACTTTCCCGATGCATTGAAGGAGTAAGAACAAATGGATCGATCAAATTCAATCGGTTGTTGAAGCAAATAGATTTTGTATTAATGGCCTAGAAAATGTTTTCCCATTTTTCACCCACTAAATCCTATTAAGAATGATATTTTATTTTTCCATGGTGTAGAGGGTGTCGATACATTTCCAAAAAGTCTTCTCCCGCCCAAATCTGAGTTTCTAGTCAAAATATATGGTTGTTTGAAGTTTAGTGTCGCGGCACGTAATATTTGTGAGTTTATCTGTCTAAGTCCACGTGGCAGCCTCACACACCTTGGAGATTCGTCCCCTACCTTTCACTTCTGAAATAGTGTTGTATTGACACGTGGCGGCTTAGTAAACTCCACGATGTTCCCTTGTATTTTTCCTAAGTCCTTTTCTTGGCAGGGCTAAAAGTCTAACCCTGGACACGTGGAGGCCCGGCGCTTGTTTGGAAACCTGCCCCAAAATTTTCATTTGAAATAGCATCATGTTGACACTTAGCTCCCTCCACAAGCCTACCTCTGCTTTGACTATTCAACCCCAACTCTGTCCCTTTTTTGGACCTGGGATACATGGCGAGCCCGCACTCATTTAAAAACCCGCTTTGGATTTTTCCTTTGAAGGAGCATCATTAAGACACGTGGCACCTTCCGCCTGCACTCTATACTTAGTCATTTTGGGCCCGCTCTCCTTTTTGACCTCTGTTGACCATTTTCCACATAGAGGGCTGGCGCAAGTTTGAGTCTTCACCTTGGGCTCCCATCTTGAAATTGCGCTGAGCCAACACTTGGCACCTTCCACTGAGTCGAAGAATTTTCAATGGCCGGTGCAACTTTTGGGGCTCTGGACACGTGGAGGCTTGGCACTCATTTGAGTCTACCCTTTTGGGCTTAACCTTTGGAGATGTACCATTTGGACACTTGGTAGCCTCCGCTGTCTCCTCCATACTTAGCCAATTTTGGGGCTCGTTCTGAGTCATTTACAGAGCCCGAAAACTTCAACCTTCTCCATTTCTTTTCCTTTGAGCCTCTGGTTTCTTTGACATTGTCTTCTCTTCCCCGACCCTCTGAATTCCATTTTAGAGCCCACTGCAACTTGTTTGATGGATTTGAAGTGTGGGTTCATTCGATGGAACCGTTTCATGAATTTCTTTAAAGCGGGTCGTGTTTGATCAATTTTTCTCGGGGGGCAAAATTGGGATAACAATGACTACCTGTGTTTAAGTTCTAGCACGGGTGGCTACGTTGGTATTGGAGTGTCTCTTTAGGGGCTTGTATAGGGTTGGGTGTGGTCCCATTATATGAGCAAAAATCTAGCCCAAGTCTGGGCTACGAAACATGGTGGGATGTTATGATCCTGGTGTGCGGATTCACTAATGCCTCGAGGTTTTGGTGTAATAGTTTGTTACATTCAAGTTTTTATTTTTAATATTTATGTTGCACATACCCCAAGGATGGAAGACATAAATGTGATGCTTTGATAGCCATTGATATTATCGCCCTCATCAAATATCAACATGGCATTGCGATGTGGAAATCCCATGTTTCAAACGTCGTTATTCCACATGGCACAACTCCTTTTCTTTTCCAACAGTTTTGTTGATGACAAGTGGAATTTTTATTTATCTTGCTTCCTATTTTAATATAACATGGTAGATCTTCTCTAATTATCTATTTCAGCCCTTTCCATTACATGTTGAACTCTCATGCTTTTATTAGTAAAAATCCCTCATAAATTATAGATCAATTTGATCCTGAAAACTTAAGAAATAATATAGATTCTTAGTCTAAAACTTTCTATCTTGCAAATAAAATCTACTTATCTCTCATATGACCAACTGCTTGAGGGGATCGATTATCAATGATTGTTCACACATTGCTTGTTTTTCCTGTAATTATGCAACCTTAAAACTTAAAAGGGGGCTACACAAGTACTATAATAAGCAAGCATTGCAATTTGGTTTAGAACTTGGAACCTATTGGATTTTTCCCATTTTTATTTTGGCTCCTTTAAGTATAATTTGCACTTTAATGTGAATAATGTGAGTGAGACCAAGACAATAAAGTGGAGCATGAGTAGAAGATATTATTTTGGTAGGAACAATTTGAGCCATGGAATAGGTGTGGGACATGTATATATTTAAATCCCATGTGTTTCTTTGTAACTTTTCATTCATGCCTTTGTTTTATCCAACAACCGCTCAATCGAAAATCTTAACACCGTAAAAAATAAAATAAAAAAATATGTAATCCATTTTCCCCATATTTGCCATTTTTAAAATTGTTTATGGGTAATGATCAAGAGTCATATGGGGAATTATCATGAGTCGCTGCCCTAGAATTGATAGACAAGTTAATATTGTTGACTAAGTGGCCCCCATATGTTCGAAAAAGACACTATTTTTAGTACTTCATAAAGCTAGTACTATTGGTTTCAACATTGCTTAATAAGTTATTATTAACTGTAATTTTCAACCAATCATAAACCTCAATTTCTTTCTACTACTATATATTCAATTTTTTAAATGTGAAGGTGCTCTTTTTTAAATAAACAACATTTAAAAACAATATATCTATAATCTAATTAGTTTGAATCAATGACCTTTTATTTGCAAGCTTCACCAATTTCAAGAAATTTGATGACATCAACCCTATAATGGAATTAATGATGTTGACAATCTTCTAAACATGTGAAAAGGGGTTGGTGGGATAGAGGCAACATGGATATACATTTATCATATCCTTTATGACTTTGAGGATGCCCCACATAAATGCAATAGTTTGCATTTTGAAAAAGTTGAAATTCCTCGCATATAACAACTTATAATATACTTAAAATTTGGAAAGGTTCTAAAATGCACAATTATTTCTATTTTTACATGAAGGACTAAAACTAATACCCCACTATATATGGACATCTTTCCCCAACATCTCATGCAAACCTTTTAGCTACACAATGCGACAATACTAAGCAACATTGTTGCTCTTTTTGATTAAGTGGACTCGTATTACTAAATACTTATTTCATCATATCATTTCCACTCACAAAATTTTCTTCCTTATTATCTCCTTAATATGGAAAATATTTTAATTAAACCTTTTAGTGTTGGCATTAAACCATATAGTAGTGTTGTTCAGATCTATAATCAGATAAAGCATACAAGCAATGAATGCAGAAATAACCAAAAGATAAAATAAAACAAGAGAAAGATAACACCAAATTTAATGTGGTTCACCCAGTGTGAGCTACATCCACCAAGAAACGGCCAATATTATTATTCAGTGCTTTATAGAGGAAATACAATGAAGATATGTTTTCTTCCAACACCTCACATGATGTTCAATGTTTTTCCCTCACTTAGCTACTCTTTCTTGCTCACTAAGAAAACTAACATGCAAACAATTACTATTTTCTTCTCACATACCCTCATAAAATGCATATATATCTATTATGGGCAACTAACTATGCTTTTACAATCAAGAAATCATCTTTAAAACAAAAGATTTATTATAATTCTCGTTTAAAGAATAAATCACCATCGCACAAGTGACTAATGTCGGTCCCTTCATGACTGATGTTAGTCACTTCTTAACCAATGTCGGTTACCTCCTGACCGATGCCAGTCACTATCAAAACCAAAAACATGTAAAATTAGGATTCCTGTGACTCAATTAAGCTCCACACTCAACAATCTCCTATTGAAAATCAATTGATGCATTGTATTGTGCATCACCATCCTTGGTTCCTTTTCCTTAGCTTGTTTCTTCCTCTTCAAGTCTCAAACTTGAAGACCAATAGAAGTGGAGTGAAGCTCCAAATTCTCCCTTACCAATGGCTTTGTTAGCATATCCACAGGGTTCTCATCCATATGGATTTTCTCTAACTTCAATTTCCCATCCTCTAACACCTTTCGTATGAAGTGATACCTCAATTGAATGTGTTTTGTTCTTGAATGAAATGTTGAATTCTTTGTTAGATGGATCACGCTCTGAATATCACTGTATAATCTGCAATCCTCTTGCTCCTTTCCCAACTCTTCCATGAACCTACTCATCCATATCATCTCTTTGCTAGCTTCTATAGCTGCAACATACTCTGCCTCTATAGTAGAAAAATCCACAACCTTCTGCAATCTCAAAATCTAGCTAATTGTCATTCCACCTACTATGAAAACATATCTAGTGGTGCTCCTCTTGCCATCCAAATCTCCAGCCATATCTAAATCAACATAACCATGTAAAGAAGTATCTAACCCTCCATAGCATAACTCCATGTCGGATGTCCCTCTCAAGTACCTGAGAATCCATTGGACTATTTTCCAATGTTCTTTACCTGGATTAGCCATAAACCTACTCACAACTCCCACTGCTTGTGCAATGTATGGTCTAGTACAAACCATGGCATACATAATACTTCCTACTATGAAGCATAGGGAACACATTCCATGTACTCAACCTCCTTGTGTGATGAAGGACACTGATATTTTCTCAATTTGAAGTGTCCAACCATAGGTGTACTAACATGTTTTGAAACTTGCATGTTAAACCTTTCTAACACCTTATTGATATAAGCTTTTGAGACAAATACAACTTCTTATTTTTCCTGTCTCGATGAATTTTCATGCCAAGGATTTTCTTTGTAGCTCCCAAATCCTTCATTGTAAATGTGTGAGCTAACATTTCTTTAAGTTTACCAATGTCCTGCATACTAGATCCTACAATCAACATATCATCCACATATAATAACAAAATAACATAGCTCCCATTTTTAAGCTTCTTAAAATAAACACAATGGTCAGATTCACATCTCATATAACCATGCTCATGCATAAAATCAAATCTCAAATACCATTTCCTTGGAGCTTGCTTGAGCCCATATAGGCTCTTTTTCAATTTACACACAAGTTTCTCCTTACCCTTGACTTCATAACCAAGCGGCTACTACATATAAATCTCTTCCTCCAAATCACCATGAAGAAAAGTCATCTTAACATCAAGTTGTTCTAAATGCAAATATTCTATTGCAACCAAACTTAGAATAGTATGAATAGAAGTCATCTTAACTACAGGAGAAAAAATCTCATCAAAGTCAATACCTACTTTTTGTGCAAATCCCTTTACCACAAGCCTCACCTTGTACCTTTTCAATCCACCCTCTTCTTCCTTGATTCTATAAACCCATTTGTTCTGTAGAGTTTTCTTACCTACTTTGGAAACTTGACCAAATCCCATGTCTAATTTTGTTCCAAGGATTCCATCTCCTCATCCATGTCATGCTCCCAGTGCTCATGGGTATCTACCTACATTGCTTCTTCAAAGCTTTCTGGTTCACCACTATCAGTCAATAATAAATAAGAAAAGGAAGGTGAAAAATCTTTCTCGGAGGTCTACTTACCCTTTGTGACCTTCTCACTAAGATTTAGGGTGTCTGGGGCTCATTTTGTGCCTGTTGCACATTCATGTCAATATCTTTCAGTGACGATGCGGTCACCTATAACCGACCATGGTTCCTCTATCTCTGATCGATCGTGGTTGCCTTTACCGACATTGGTTCAAGGAGTACCGACATCGGTTTCGAGTATTTGTTTGTTTTGAACCCGATCTTGTTTGTCGATGCTGGTTATCCTGACCAACATCGGTTTCTATAGAACCGATGTCGGTGTCTGTGGATGTCTACTTTAGGTCTAAAAGTTGATTTTCCTTCAAAATATCATCAACCTGTTCATGTTTAGGCACCAAAACCTGATCCCTGTACATTCTTTTTTCATTCCAATCAACGTCATGACTCCTAACAATCTTAGAATCTTCTAAATCCCAAAATTGATATCCAAAATCACTAGAGCCATAACCAATGAAAGTGCATCTCTTAGATTTAGCATCCAACTTCTTCCTATTTTCCCTATCAACATGCACAAAAGCTTCTAGAAAAAAACTCTAAGAAAAGAAAAATCTACCTCTTTTCTAGACCAAGCTTCTTCTGGTATTCCACCATCCAATGTTGTTGAAGGCCCACGGTTGATCAAGTACACTTTGTTGTATCCACTACTTCTGCCCAAAACTTCAAAGGCAAATTGACATGTATCCTCATGCTTCTAACATGTTCCATGATTTTCCTATTCATTCTTTCTACAACTCCATTCTCCTATGGAGTTATAGGAACCATTCTTTCTCTTCGTATTCCATTCATTGAACAATAATCATTGAAAGCCTTGTTGTAGTACTCACCACCATTGTCAGATCTAAGGCACTTTAATTTTAATTTTGTTTCATTTTCCACAAGGGATTTCCACCTTTTAAAAGTCTCAAAAAAACATCATATTTACGCTTAATACAATAGATCCATACCTTCTTTGTGGCATCATCAATAAAATTCACATAATATTGGGATCCTCTAATAAAAGCTACCTAAGTTGGTCCCCACACATCTGAGTGTACAAGCTCCAATTTATGTTCCTTTTTTGACCCAACCTTGAGAAATATCACTCTCTTCTGCTTTCCAAATATGTAATTCTCACAAAATTCAAGATCTAATTATTTCAAATCTGATAGCTTACCCTTAGCCTTTAAGATCTACATTCCTTTTTCACTCATATGGCCCAACCGATTATGCCACATGGTTGCATCTGAAACTATAGTAGATAACACAGAAAAGGAATTAGTAACATAGGTAGACAAATATAAAGTTCCTACCTTCTTACCTCTTGCTACAACAAGAGATCCCTTGGTAACCTTCCAAGAATTGGTTGTGAATGTAACCACGCATCCAGATTCACCTAGTTGCCTTACAAATATTAGATTTCTCTTGAGGCTTGGTACATGCCTCACATCTTTCAATACCCATGGATTTCCATTCTACAACTTTAGATGAACATCACATTTACCAGTAATATTGCATGGCTCATCATCTCCTAAATAAACTTGTCCAAAATCACCCTGAACATAATAACTAAAATAAACCTTATTAGGGGTAGCATGGAAAGAAGCTCCAAAATCTAAAACCCAATATTCTAATTTATTGTCTAAGGAGAGAATAACGGCATCTTACTTTACCTCACTTGCAATGTTTACCTCTTTACCTTTTTCTTTACCTTTGTTTGATGTATTCTCTTTTTTTTCCTTGGACCAACACTCCTTCTTTACGTGTCCTCTCTTTCCATAATTCCAAAAAAGTAAATCTTTGTACCTAGATCTAGATCTGCCATGTCTTGACTTTGATCTCCCATTCTTCTTGCTCTTAGATGATCTCTCCTTAGATCTTCCTCTACTTTCTACATTTAAAGCATTTCTAGATGATGCTTCTCCTGAGCTTTTCTTGTGTATTTCCTCATTAAGGATTACACTAACCACATCATCAAATTTCAAACCTTTAGAAGTAGACGTTATATTACTTACAGCCATTACCAAGTTATCCCAACTATCTGCAAAGAGCATAAGAATAAAAGTTATTTCAATTCATCATCAAATGGAATTTCTACCAATTTTAATTGATTTACAATAGACCGGAAATCATTCAAATGATTAGATACAGATCCACCTTCTTGCATCTTAGAATTAAACTTTTTTCATCAAATAAACCTTATTCAAAGCACTAGGAGTTTCATACAAATTTTCTAAATATTTCATCAACTCTACTGTGGTTTTTGCATTTGTAAAATTTGAAGCCACCGATGCTTTGCAGGCTCAATCTTATAGATCCCAAAGCCTTTTTGTCAAGAACCTTCCATTCTTTATCATTCATTGTGTCTGGATGTGCATGATCATCCAATGGGAAGTATAGATCCTTCTGATATAAATAATCCTCCACCTGTATCTTCCATACTTGATAATTACGACCATTAAATTTCTCTACTTGATATTTACTATCTTATGTCGTTGCTCTGCTCCCACTCAATCAAAAAACCCTCTGTGAGTAAATCCTATCAACACACAAAACCTCCAAACAAATCTTTGATACCATTTTTTGGGGTTAAACCATATAAACGATGTTGCAGATGATCTATAATCGAGATAAAGCATACAAGCAATGAATGCAAAATAACTAGAAGATAAAATAAAACAAGAGAAAGATAACACCAGATTTAACATGGTTCACCCAGTGTGGGCTACATCCACCAAGAAACGGCCAATATTATTATTCAGTGCTTTACAGAGGAAATAAAATGAAGATTTTTTGTCTTCCAACACCTCACAAGATGTTCAATGCTTTTCCCTCACTCAGCTACTCTTTCTTGCTCACCAAGAAAACTAACATGCAAACAATTGTTATTTTCTTCTCACATACCCTCATACAATGCATACATGCATATATATCTATTATGGGCAACTAACTATGCTTTTACAATCAAGAAATCATCTTTAAAACAAAATATTTATTCTAATTATTGTTTAAAGAACAAAGCACCATCGCACAGGTGACCGATGTTGGTCCCTGCCTGACCGATGCTAGTCACTTCTTAATCAATACCGGTTACCTCCTGACCGATGCCGATCACTGTCAAAATCAACAACATGTAAAAGCAAGCTTCTTGTGAAGAAATTAAGCTCCAAACTCAACATTTAGATATATGTTGAGCTCATTTTATTTCCCAACACAGTTTTGTTGATGACAAGTGGCATTTTTATCACACATCTAGTTTTAATATAACATGGAATATCTAATCTAATGATCTCTTTCACACCTATACATTACATGACACACTCTTATGTTTTTATTAGTAAAATCCTTCATAAATTAGAGATCAATTTACTCTTAACAACCTAAGAAATCATATGGAGTCTCAATCTAAGACTTTTGATCCCACGATAAAATCTATGTATCTCTTATATGACCAATCGTTGGAGGGATCAATTATCAATTATTGTTCAAATATTTCCTAATTTCCTGTAATTACTCAACCTTAAAGATGAAAATGGGGCCTATAAAGAGCTACAACAAGAAAGCATCGAGTTGGGTTTCAAACTTGAACCTATCGGATTTTTTCCATTTTTTCTTTTGTCTCCTTTAAGTATAAATTGTACTAAAGTGAATAATGTGAGTGAGGTTGAGATGATAAAGTGGATCATGGATAACGAGACATTATTTTTGTATGAACAATTTTATCCATGGAATATGTGCGGACATGCGGTATTTAATTCCCATGTTTTTCTTCCCAACTTTCCATTCATGTCTTCATTTTATCCAACAACCATTCAATTGAAAATCTTAATGTCGCAAAACAATAAAATAAAGTAATATCTAACCCTTTTTCCATATTCTCCATTTTTTTAATTGTGTAAGGGGCATGATTAGGATTCACTACCCTAAAATTTACAAATAAATTAATAGTGCTAACTAAGAGGCCCCTCAAGTATGGCAAAAAGACAAGATATTTTAGTACTAGCCTAGTAGGCTATTACTATTGGTTTCAACTTTGTTAAATTTGTTATTATTAACTGTGATTTTTAATCAATCATAAACATCAATTATTTTCTACAGCTATGTATTCAATTTTTTAAAAGTGAAGGTATTCAATTTTTAAATAAATATGTTTAAATAATTATTTATCTATAACGTGATTGGTTCAAATTAGTGACCCTTTATTTGCAAGCTTCATAATTTCAAAAAAATCGATGACATTAGCCCATGTTATTTAATTAATAATGTTGACAAATTTCTAAACATATGAAGGAGGGCAAGCAAGGTGGGGGAGGGGGTATATAGTTATCATAGCCTTTATGACTTTGAGGATGCCCTATATAAATGTAATAGATTACATTTTGACAAAATTTGAAATTCACAATATAACAAAAGATTATAATATAATTAAAAACTATAGGTTACAAAATGCACAATTATTTCTATTTTTACATGAGCAACTAAACACTAATACTCCACTATAAATGGAAACCTCTCCATAACATCTCACGCAAACCTTTTGGCTACACAAAGCGTAAAAACTAAGCAAGGATTAATGCTCTTTTTGATTAAGTGGACTCATGTTACTCAATACTTATTTCATCGATTATATCCACTCCCGAAATATTATCCCCTTGTTATCTTGAACCTTTTATATATAGTCAAAATATCTTCCCAAATTTGTCGCCTCTCAAAAATAAAAATAAAAAACTAACCAATCCATCAAAGTTAGAATATTAGGAAGTATCATGAGTCTATTAATTTTGTAAATAACTAACCCTATCCATACACATATAAGTAATTTCATCTTTTGGAGTTGTAGTATGAGTCCTTTTAGCTAGCTTTAAAATGGTAATGCTTGATATTATTACATTTCCCACACTTATTTTTTTAATATTTGTCATCTCAATCATATTTCTAACGTGTGGAAATTGTTTCCTATTTGATACTATGTGAATATCTCATGAACCACTTCATTATTAACTTTCTAAAATAGCACCAATATCACGTTTTACAAGTTAAAACATCATCTCTCATCCCAAAAATATTGCAATGTATGGGACCACTATAGCTTATTAGTGTTGATGTTAAACCAAACATCAAAAATCCTTTGAAGAAAATAAAAATAAATTTTTCTTGCTTTGGGTATTACTTTTCAATTAACAAAATGACTATTTATGATGTCTTAAGATTACTCAATAAAGGATTTCATGCCAGACAAACATGTTCAACTCCAATGTTAAAAAAATGGTGATGCAAATGAAAAACATAGTCTATTAAGAATAAATTTTGACATAATTTCTAAGTTTACAACAAAATCATATTTGTGTTTTGTATTTTGAGAAAAATTCACCGTAGAAAAAACATGTGTTACATTTCTTCCTTGTTGAGAAAATATTTTAAACGCAATTCCTGATTTGAAAAATCTTCATCACAAGGTTAAACATAATTATTTATTACACACATTGGGGTATCATTGTCATTCTTTCATGTGGCAAAGCATGAGTGGTAAATTGTGCAATGTGGTAAAGGGAAGATGTTGGAGCTCAAAATTGCACCCTACCCTGAATCACATGGATTTGAGATTTTGAGGCAAAATGGTAATTCCTCCAAGTGTGGGACTTACAGCTTGAGATAGACCTCCGAAGGCCAACTTCCTCATTACATAGGCTTTGGAAAACTTTCATAACACAACCTACTTCTAATGTTAAAACTACTCCTACAACTAAACATATACTAATCAAATCCAAGGGACCGGGGAGAAAGATGCAAGAAAAGTAAATCCCAATCTAAGGGGCATTGAGAGAACCAGAATAAGGTGGAACTTTTCCCAAATCCAGATAACACAAATGTAAGAAGCTTGAGGTTGGTTTTGTAAGAATGCACTCAATTCAGATACAAGGGAATATAAGAACATGAAATATACTAAAGGGGAAAACATTCACATGAAACAGAAGGCATTTGAAGGAAATAAGTAAACCACACTTACATTAATCATTCTTCAAGATTTTACATACAGAGACGAGGCAAGAGAACACTAGTCATGAGTTACAGAGGTCGACAGCATGAAGTTTCGAGTTTCACAAGGAAGAGCTCAAAAATATGTTAAGGAAAGAGGGAGAAGAACCCCTTAAAAGTACATAAGATATTGTATTTATACAATTCATAGCATGAAGAAAGAGAGGAAAGAGAGGGAAAAGGACCATTGAAATTTGAATCGACTACATTTGAAATATATATTGAATGAGTGTGGAAGCCATAATATCTTGCATGATTTATTTGTAGTGCAAGTATGGTCGTCTCCAAATGCAATCAATAACTACAACACGGCCCCTTGAGTTTATCGCACTCCATCGACTAACCAAAATAGTGTTGTACTCCATTAAACTCGTGGTTATGGTAGTTGTCTCTCATGTTCAAGTTTCGCATAGATTTTTGCCTCCCCAAATTCCACTTTGGGTGTTTCAAATTTTCTATCTTTCGTGGACCTTCACAATTCTTCTCCCATATTTCTTGATGATCGAAGGTACTTCACTTCACTTATCAAGGGTCCAATTCTTCACCCAAAAATTTCTTTGTTGGAAACCAATTTATTTTTTTTTGGTATTTGGAAGAAGACATGTAGAATACTATATAAATCATTATTCCCGTGAAACACTAAATCAACATTTTGTGGCTTCTCAACTTGGTCGCTTTATAACTTGTTTCCTTGCTGCATGGCCAACCAAACTTGTTTTGCATGCCTCACTGATTCTTTTGACTTAATCAAAACTTGGATTGATTACTTGAAATTTCCTAAGTCCCTAAAATGCTCATTCATTTTCTATACGGGTTAGGAGAATCAATGGAACACTAATTTCCTACATCCCACGGAAACTACACTAGTCTCCCAAGCTTTTCTCGGAGCATGAAAATGGCTAATTCTATTTTTGATGAGTTGTTCAAAATTACAAGGAGTGTAATTAGGGACAATAGTTTGGCAAATTTCCGAGCACATGTCCTACTAGATGATGAAGACCAGTTGCCTTAAAACATCCATTGGGCATGGAGTCAAGCCCATCCTTGAAGAAACTAATCTCAACCTTTAAAACTTGTTTCCCAAATCCACATGAACTTAGCACTAACTAAGAACTACTCGTGGAGTTTTGAAGGATGTATACTGAAAATGACTCCAACTAGCTGATTTCTACCATGAAACCGGCTCTGAGATGATCCGCATATGACTAAAAGTGGCCCAAAACTTATGTACAAAAGAGAAAATCATACATATTTCAAATGAAACATGCAAATAGTGAACCGCACTTGTTAAAAATGAAGGGATCACCAAAATATTGAGGGGAAGGCACTCTATCAATGATCGACACACCACAAGAGGAGAATATCTCCAACAATAAAACACAAGTATTTACAAGATGTAATAGGATAACTTAATGGGATTGTTTGAGATAAATCCCATTGAATTGGATTTGTAATGCCTCTCCATCAAGACTAGACAACTCAAAAGAGTTATCCTATTTGTAAGTAGTGATAATATATGGCCCACTCCAAAGTGCATCAAACTTGGAATACCTCCCAAGTTTAGCTCTATCTACATCCCACTTGAGGACTAAATATCTTACTTTGAAAATGTATAGCTTAGCCTTCTTGTCAAACCATTGTTTAGTATATTTCTCGTGCTTTTCTAATCTTTCCATGGTAGATTTCCTTAGTTCTTCAAGTTTAACCAATTCTGCATTCTGATTTCTCTTTGATCTACACCTTCAAATTCTATCTACTTCGCTAGCTCCAATGAAGGTAGTTTTGTTAGTAATTAGAGAAAAATATGTGGAAACAATTCCTCAAATCACAACAAGAGGGAAACTATTTAGCATAAATGAACTTGAAAAAATATAATATCGTATATAAATAATGCACAAAAGAAGATAAGACAAGATTTAACGTGGTTCACCCAATGTAGGCTACGTCCACCAAGAACTTTCTCGATTTTATGATCAACAAGAGTAAAACAACTCTCACAGACCTTCTCTCAATTACAATTACACAACAATCACTCATGAACTCACACCAGAATTCCCAAAGATGCTAAACCACATCTAAGACACAATTGACACCCAATTGCTAAACCTTGATCACTCTTGATCACCTCTTGATCACTCAAGATACCCAATATTACTCTCTTGATTTTGATGCATTAGAACACCCATAACACCTCTATTTATAAGATTACAATCCTTTTATGAAGCTCTAAATCTGACCCTAGAAGTTTGAAAGTCGTAATCTTTCAACTTCTCACAATGAAACAAACATCACGATTAACAACAACGTCACAACACGAAAAACAATAGGCGACTACTGCATGCTCCTAAATTCTCCAAACTTAACCGTTCAAACTCCAACACTTCAATGTTGATTCTAGAAGACCAAAAATAGGATCCACACCCCAACAATCTCCCACTTGGATACTTTTTCATCTGAGAAAAGTTCTCAACCCTTCATTATCAACCATGAAGGCCAACCAAAGTTGAACACAACTTCAAATTCTCCCTTGTGATTGCCTTGGTCATCATATCCATAGGATTCTAACTGGTATGAATCTTTTCTAGCTTCAACTTATCTTCTTCCAAAGTTACCCTGATGAAATGATATCTTAGCTAAATGTGCTTCATCATAGAGTGGAAAGTAGAGTTCTTCACCAAATGAATAGTACTATGACTATCACTGTGTAGTCTCCCTACTTCCTTCTTATGCCCTAACTCATCAAGTAACTATTGTAGCTAAATCATCTCCTTGTTTTCCTTTGTGGCTACAGCATACTCAACCTCTGTGGTTGATAAAGACACAACCTTTAGTAACCGTGAAATCCAGCTCATCGTTGTATCACCAACCGTAAATACATAACCTTTTGTGCTCCTCCTCTTGTCTAAATCTCCTTCCATGTACAAATCTACATAACTACATAATTTAGTGTCTGATCCACTGAAACAAAATATTGCTCCCATGGTCCCTCTCAAATACCGAAGGATCCACTTCACTACCTACTAGTGCTCTTTATTTGGATCACTCATAAAATCGCTCATTGCTCCCCATTGCATGGGCAATATCATGTCTAGTGCATACCATAGCATACATAAAGTCACAACTATCGATGAGTATGATACCCTGATATCTGGATTCTATCCTCCTTAGTCTTGGGACTTTGCTCCTTTGATAATTTAAAGTGACTTGCCAAAGGAGTACTAACCGGTTTAGCATCTTGCATACTAAACCTTTCCAAGACCTTATTTATGTACTCTTCTTGAGATAATACTAGCTTCCTCTCCTTCCTATTCTGAGTTATTCTCATACCAAGTATTTTCTTTTCCATCCTCAAATCCTTCATAGCAAAGGAGTCACCTAGTTACTTCTTGAGTACCTTTATTTCCTACATGTTCTTCCCTACAACAAGCATATCATCCACATACAAACACAAAATAATACAACTACCATCAATAAACTTCTTGATGTACATGCAATGGTTTGAGTGACACCTAGAGTAACCCTACTCCTACATAAAATTGTCAAACTTCTTGTACCATTGTCGTGGAGCTTGTTTCAGGCCATACAAGCTCTTCTTCAATTTTCACACTAACATCTCCTTCCCTTTGACCTCATAACCATGTGGCTACTGCATATATAATTCCTCCTCCAAATCACCATGAGGGAATGCAGTCTATACATCCAACTGCTCTAAATGCACGTATTTTACTGCTACTAAACCAAGAACAGTCCTAATAGAGGTCATTTTAACAATAGGAGAAAAAAATTCATCAAAGTCTATACCTTTCTTTTGTGCAAATCCCTTTACCACCAGCCAGACCTTGTAACTTTTCCCGCCTCCATATTCCTCTTTGATTTTATACACCCACTTGTTTTGTAATGTTCTTGTTAGTGCAGAATCATAGCACCCCCAAATGAGTTCTACAAGTCTACTTTTCTAGGGTAGAATCATTTGGTGTGATTTACAACTTTGAACTTCCCTAAGGTGTGGGACCTTGTGAATGGGAAAGCTCTCCGAGAAGACTAGTTCCTCTTCCTAATCTACCTACCAAAAACTATTCTAGTGCATGCAAGCTAATCTAATCCTAATTTAACTTCCAAGGAGACAAGGAGATAAAGAAAAAGGAAAAACATAGAGCCTACACTAAAACAATGATACACCAGAGAAGGGAAATGTTGATCATCTACCCAGACTGCCATGAAATGAAGGGAGGTGAGGTGAGCAATGGAGAGGATGGACAACAACGATCACAAACCAAATATCATATTCACACAAAACTCCATTTTCAATCCCCACAAAACATCTCCCAGATATACAAATGAAACGTCAAAAACATGCATAGAATACTCAAGAATGATGAGAGGCAAGAGTATGCAATGAAAACAAGCAAAGGATGGACAAATGCATCACAAAAATGAGTTTTATTGCTTTAGAAATTTGCACATAGCATCATACATGAGCAAGAGGAAAAAAACACCATTTACAGAGTAGGGGAGGAGATTCAAACTCCATTTTGACCCTGAGGAAGAAAAGAAGGGGGAGGTAGAGAAGAAGAATGAATAACCCTTTACAATGAATCTTGCCCCTGTTTTTATAGATTCAACCCGAAAGAAGAAAGAGAGAGAAGCGGGAAAAGTAGGTTGAAAATCAACCACTGTTGTTAATTCTTCTAATAAAATATGCCCCCAAATCTGTCTTTGCTGCATCGATCCTTGGTTCGGTGCCTTGAAGGAAGAGGAGACGGTAAAACAGATCAAATCTGATCTGGTTGTTGAGGCAAGCAGATCCTATATTTAAAGCCTAAAGATGTTTCTTCCATTTTACTTCACCTAACCTCCTCAAAATTAAAGTTTTAGACCTCTATGGCGTGGGAGAGGCTGAGATCTTTCCAACGGTGTCAGATTTACAATATTTTGAGTCGAAAGATATGCCCCTTTGAATTTTGTATCAGGTTCATACAGGAGGGCGGGAAAACAACTTGAAAAATGGGTCCCCTTTTGATATGGGACACGTGGCAGCCAAATTGGAACAAAAATTGGGCCTACGGGTCCACAATTTATCTTTTTCCCTTTTCTCCAATTCCCCACTTTGGCTTTGACTCGAGCCCAAACACCGACTTGTTCCCCCTTTTTTATTCTAGAGCCTACCCGATTCTCACAAATAGATTTAAGACATGGATCGTGTGATAGATACATTTCTTCTCTTTCTTCTTGCATAAGGTTGTTTAAACTTTTGTAGCCCCACCATTCCATTGTAGAGTCCCTCTGCAAACCAATTTGCAAAATTTAAAAGTGTTTTCTCTAATTCTTTTCCATGCGGGGTCATGGCTGATCGAATATTTACTTGAGGGGTGAAATATGGATAACAATTTGGTGACTCATGGGGACATCTTCCTGCTAGATGAAGAGACCAGTGGCCTTGAAGCCTCCATTGGGCATGGATTCTACTGATAAACACGAAATTGATCTCGAACTCTGAAACTCCAACCTCTGAGCCATTTGGAAACCCACTGAAACTTGGAGCTAATATTTGTCAAAAACCATTACAATGCACTATGCAAGAGAAAAACAATAGCACCAAAAACTATGTACAAACTGAAAATCATACATACCCCAAGTGGGATATGCAGAGTGTGAAAAATCAATTCTTCTACTAAAAACAAACCTACCTACTCTACTCTAACCAAGAGCAAAGGGAACTCAAACAAAACCTGCAACTGGCAGGGAGAAATAGCTTCCCTTCCTCAACAATGGCAGCCATGCAACCGATTTGGCACTAAACATGGCTGGTTAGATGAGTGAAAAACTAACTACAAGCTGATCTTCCACCCAAATGACCAAAGTATCAACTAAAGACAAATCCAATACCTCTTTTAGTTACTCTGCATTTAGATTAAAGAGTTATGACAACTAATCCTTGGCACTTTGCATATCATCCTCATGCTTAGAGACAAGCATGACTGGTTGTGGCTTCTCCTTTGGCTCCAATGAAGCCAAATACCTGATTGGGCAAGGTATGATCCATTTGATGTGCCCATAGCTCTGAGTTTCAACTCAAAAATGGAGTCCTCTTGCAGATCCTCCTGAATGAATGGCGTGGAAGAAGTGGTGAAACTCTTCTGCTCTTTCCCTTCCTCTTCTTTTGAAGAACATGGAAGATCTGAATCTCCCAAACTTGATCCCAAAAGGCTACTATAAGGTGCAGACTATTGCAAATGAATGTTCTCCTCCACAACTTGTTAAGTGTTCCTCTTCTTTTGGATTTGGAGCAGCTTCTCCTTCCTCTATTGTTTGAAGACCATCTTGCCCTTGGATAACTTCTTCCTCTAGCATGAAGCTTGTCAAAGAAAACTCTTCAAATTGCTGCTCTAGAGGACTATTTGGGACAGCCATGTCTTCTTTAGAATTTTCCTCCATGATGGATTCATCAACCAAAACAGGCCCTTCGAATGAAAGAAAGAAATTATCAATGATGCCTTCTTCTTCTGTTGTTACAAAATCTGATTTGGTCTCATCCATTTGCTCCTTCCCAATGGGACTTTGAGCTGATTGTTCTTCTTCTTCCTTGGCTGATTGTGCAACTTGAATTGGATCAACATTTCTCTTAGACAAAGTGCCATTGTGGACACTACACTCTGAGAAACTTGATAACTGATCTTCTTCCTTTCCTTGTTCTTCTTCTGCTGCAACAAAATCAGTCCTAACCACCATTGAGTCTTCAACCTTGGCCTCCTCTGTAGGCTTAACCAACAAGGGAATTTTTTCAATTCCATACCTGAGAGCCAAACTTACTAAACTCTTAATCATTTCTTCTTCCACTAGCTCTTCTATTTGTTTTCCTTGACTGATTTTTGGAATTTCATCTTCCTCACGTGGAATTGGGAAGGCAAGAGAAGGATTGGGTTGGGATTCAACCATTTGTGCAATTGTTTGTGGTGGTGGGAAGGATGGAACTTCTTGTTTCTTTGGAGGGGAAGGTGTTTCTTTTGGCTCTTGTGGAGGGGATTTGGATTTGGAAGAGAAGAGGGAAGAAAAGATGAGATGGGATGGAAGACTAGGGGATGGAGGGATGGTTTTCACAACTGGAGCAACATTGGCTGGGTTTACAACTTGACATTCAAACTGAGATGGTGTTTCTTGAGGAATGGAAAGAGAAATACCAGATGATGGTGTAAAACTTACCCATTGACAAGGCTACTTAGCACCAAGTTCATAGGCCTCTATCTCTTCTAGTCCATTGTGCAAGTTGGGGCAACATTCCAATCATGAAGTCCAGCTTCTCCTGAGGGTGTAGTGTCTTGGAAAAGGGCCTTCCCATGGACAAGGTGCCCTGTAACCAATTTTGAAAGCCATCATTTGAGTTGTTGCCCTTGATTGAACCATGTCAGTCTCCATTTTTTGAATTTTCTCCAGCAGACCAGCATCTTGCATTTGATTGTCTTCATTGCATGCATATCCATGTTCTTGGAAATCCCCATAGCCAAACTGATTTTGGCACTGCTACTCATAGGGATAGACATGTTGATTTTGAACCTGCTCATAATGATGATTTGAAGGAGTTGTAAAGCATATTGGAGGTGGAATGATCTGTTATTGTTGTAAATGTGAATTCCATGATGGAAATGAAGTCATGATTGTACAACTTCATGGAATAGAAAAGAATGAAAGAGATGGAAAGAAGAAAATGGATGAAAATGAGTGGAAATGGATGGAAAAGGTTTGCAACTCAAAGAATGGGTTTTTGACCTAGTGCAGCCACCAGATGTGCTTGTATGTGCCTCAAAAGGCTGACCCTTAACAAGAACACATCAACCTAGTTAAGATGAAGTGGTAAGGTGCTTCATACCGTCCCACCAGGTGTTCCAAAACTGTTAGTGGCGCACGGTGGTGTAATTTTTGTTGTTTTTGTTGAGACACTAAGAGAAGATGAAATATATAACCCCAGTGTCCCACCGGGTGTGCCAAAACTGTTAGTACAAAATCACAACACCCCCAAATGATTTCTACAGGTCTTATTTTCTAGGGAAGAATCATTTGGTGTGATTGCATAACATTGAACTTCCCCAAGGTGTGGGACCTTGCGAATGGGAAAGCTCTCCAGAGAAGGTTGGTTCCTCTTCCTAATCTACCTACCACAAGCTATTCTAGTGCAGAAAGCTAATCTAATCCTAATTTAACTTCCAAGGAGACAAGGAGAGAAAGAAAACGAGGAAAAATAGAGCCTACACTAAAACGGTGATACACCAGAGAAGGGAAATGTTGATCATCTACCCGCACTACCATGAAATGAAGGGAGGTGAGGTGAGCAATGGAGAGGATGGACAACAACATCATAGACCAAATGTCAGATTCACACATAACTCCATTTTTAATCCCCATAAACATAGCTCTCAAATCTATAAATGAAATGTCCAAAACATGCACAGAATACTCCAAAATGATGAGAGGCAAGAGTATACAATGAAAACAAGTAAAGGATGGACAAATGCATCACAAAAACGAGTTTTATTGCTTCAGAAATTTACACAGAGCATCATACATGAGCAAGAGGCAAAAATTCCATTTATAGAGTAGGGGAGGAGATTCAAACTCCATTTTGACCCTAGGGAAGAAAAGAAGGGGGAGGCAGAGAAGAAGAATGAACAACCCTTTATAATGAATCCTGCCCCCATTTTTATAGATTCAACCTGAAAGAAGAAAGAGAGAGACAAGTGGGACAATCAGGTTGAAACTCAACCACTGTTGTTAGTGCTTCTAATAAAATCTACCCCCAAATCCATCTTTACTACATCAATCCTTGGTTCGATGCCTTGAAGGAAGAGGAGACGATGAAACAGATCAAATCTGATCTGGTTGTTGAGGCAAGCAGATCCTGCATTAAAATCCTAAAGACATTTCTTCCATTTTCCTTCACCTAACCTCCTCAAAATTAAATTTTCAAACCTCCATCACATGGGCAAGGCTGAGATCTTTCCAACGGTGTCATATTTGCAATATTTTGAGCCCTGAGTCGAAAGATATGCCCCTTCAAAGTTTGTATCGGGTCCGTACAGGAGGGCGGGAAAACAAATTGAAAAATGGGTCCCCTTTTAATATGGGACATGTGATAGCCATATTGGAACAAAAATTGGGCCTACAGTCCACAATTTATCTTTTTCCTTTTCTCCGATTCCCCGCTTTGGCTTTGACTCGGGCCCAAATGTTGACTTTTTCCCCCTTTTTTATTCTAGAGCTTGCCTAATTCTGTCAAATAGATTTAAGACATGGATCATGCGACAGATCTTTTTCTTCTCTTTCTTCTCGCACAAGTTTGTTTAAACTTTTACAGGCCCTGCCATTCCATTGTAGAGTCCCTCTGCAACCATTTTGCAAGATTTAACCATGTTTTCTCTGATTCTTTTACTGTGGGGTCGTGGCTGATCCAATATTTGCCTAGGGGTGAAATATGGATAACAGCTCTCTTTCCCTCGAGTAGCTCCATCAAATCCTAGGTTCGGTTCTCCATAAGAGATATATGCTCTTCATCCATGGCATGTTCCCACTTCTTCCCGGAATCCACCCGCACCGCTTCCTCAAAGTACTTAGGCTCTTCACCGTCAAGTGAGGAATAAGTAATTCAAAAACAAAGTAAAACGCTCAAGTTCCCTTCTTACCCTAGAAGACTTCTCACCTCGAAGTTTGGCATTCCCGATGAGTAGGTTCTGAACTCGCTATGTCAAAACATGTTGCACCCGAACCGCCCCTTAGACACCTTACCATCCATAATGTTCTCTAACACTATGTTAATTCATCTTTCTGCTTCTCGCAACTAATCTTTATACTTGAATTTTTTATTAAAGACAATATCTCTAGACCGAAATATTTTCTTGTCCTTAAGACTCCAAACACGGAAACTAAAGTCATCCTCACCATATCTAATTAAGGTACATTTCTCGACTTGGTCTCTAACTTGGTCCTATCATCTTTATCAATGTGAAAAAATACCTCACATCCAAATACTCTAAGAAATGAGCAATCAATTTTCTTACTAGACCAAGCCTCCTCAGGTATACCTCCATCCAAGGCCATAGAGGGTCCTCTATTAATCAATTTTCTTGTCCTTAAGACTCCAAACATAGAAACCAAAGTCATCCTCACCATATCCAAAAAAGGTGCATTTCTCAGACTTGGTCTCTAACTTGGTCCTATAATCTTTATCAATGTGAAAAAATACCTCACATCCAAATACTCTAAGAAATGAGCAATCAATTTTCTTACTAGACCAAGCCTCCTCAGGTATACCTCCATCCAAGGCCATAGAGGGTCCTCTGTTAATCAAATAAACAATTGTTCTTACCACTTTTGCCCAAAACATAAGTGGCAGCCCCACATGTAACCTCATGCACCTAGTATGCTCCATGATTATCCTGTTCATTCTCTCTGACACTCCATTTTCCTGTGGAGCCTTTGGAACCGTCCTTTTCCTATGTATCCCATTTACCAAATAGTAATCAAGAAATTCATTATTGTAATACTCCCCTCCATTATCTAACCTAAGACATTTCAGCTTGAGACCTATTTCATTCTCAACCAATGCTTTCCATCTTTTGAAATTTTCAAACACATCATATTTCTTTCTAATGCAATATACCCAAACTTTCATAGTTGCATCATCACTAAAAGTGACATAATAACAAGAACCACCGATAGAGTTTACCTTAGTTGCCCCCATACATCTATATGCACCAAATCCAACTTACCATCCTTCCTGGTAGGTCCAACCTTGAGGAATCTCATTCACTTTTGTTTCCCATAAACACAGTCCTCGCAGAAGTCCAAATCTAACTCCTTTAATCCGGAAACTTGTACTTTGAAATATGCATGCCATTTTGACTCATATGACTGAGTCTCTGGTGCCACAAAGTTGTATCTCCATCTGCAGCAACTAAATTACAATAATCAGCACCATTGGTTAAATACAAAGTACCAGTTTTCTTACCTCTTGCAACCACAAGAGCTCCCTTGGTAACCTTCCAAGAATCCACTATAAAACTAACTGTACAACCATCACTACCTAGCTAACCCACTGATATCAAGTTCCACCTCAACTTAGGCACATTCCTAATGTCCTTAAGTAGCCATGTGTCCCCGTTTTGCATTTTCACCCCAAAGACAACCTTTCCCTACTATGTTGCATGGTTCATCATCACCAAGATATACATGTCCAAAATCACCTTAAACAAAATTAGTAAAGTAATGTCTATGTGTGTGGTGGCATCGAAAGAAGCCCATGCACCTAAGACTTAGCAATATTATCTAAAGAAAGAAATAAGGCATCCCGACAAACATCACCTGCTACCACATTTACCTCCTTATTTTCCTCCTTATTGTTCTTCTTATCCCGAAGAGCCCAAAAATCTTTCTTAACATGACCAACCTTCCCACAATGACAACATTCCAACTTGCTCTTGGACTTTGACCTTCTACGATCATTTGACTTCCCACAGTTACCTTTCCCTATGTTCTTTTGTCTCCCTCTACTCTCCACCATCAAAGTGTTTTCAAAAGTATAAGAATCCCCAAAGCTCTTCCTTCGCATTTCCTCACTCAGGATCACACCTATCACATCTTCAAACTTCAACTTTGAATTATTAGAGACCAAATTACTTACAACCATAACCAAGTTGTCCCAAAGCTATTTATTAAGGAGAAAAAAATCAACAAAGCCTTGACCTCAACATCAAAGTCAATTTTCATTGAGTTTAACATACTCACAACCATATTAAATTCATTCAAATGATCAAAATAGAACCATTCTCGGACATCTTCATATTGAATGAATTTTTCATCAAAATTATTTTATTAAAGGCAGGGGGTTTTTCATATAACTTCCCAACACATTCATGAGACATTATGTGGTCTTCTCCTATGATATGTTGAAAGAAACTAAAGATGAAGACATAACCAAATTTTCCCAAACACCTTTTTATCCAACAACTCCCAATCCTCATTTGAAATGGTTGTAGGTTTCTTTTCTTTTCCAGCCAAAGGAACATGGAGGTCCTTATGATATAAGTAATCCTCCATTTGCATCTTCCACAAACCAAAGTTCTACCCATTGAACTTCTCAACCCTAGATCTGCCCTCATATGCCATAGCTCCCACTCAAGCTAAAATTTCCCTATGATTCACCACTTCAGCAAAAGATAACCACCAAAGCTTTGATACCAGTTGTTAGGAATTAGAGAAAAAATATGCAAAAATAATTCCTCAAATCACAACAGTAGGAAACTATTTAGCAGAAATGAGCTTACAAAAATATGAAAACATATATAAATAATGCACAAAAGAAGACAAGACAAGATTTAACGTGGTTCACCTAATGTGGGCTACATCCACTAAGAAATTGCTCATATTTTACAATCAACAAGAATAAAACAACTCTCATTGTCTTCTCTCAATTATAATTGCGTAGTAATCACTCATGAACTCACACTAGAATTCTCAAAGATGTTAAACCACATATAAGACACAATTGACACCCAATTGCTCAACCTTGATCACTCTTGATCACCTCTTGATCACTCAAGATACCCAAGATTACTCTCTTGATCTTGATACATTAGGATGCCCCTAACACCTCTATTTATAAGATTATAGTCCTTCTAGGAAGTTCTAAAGCTGACCCTAGAAGTTTGAAAGTCGTAATATTTCAACTTCCCACGACTGGAAAAAAATTGTCACAAGCTTAACATCAACATCACAACACAAAAAAATGACTGCAGAATGCTCCCGAAATCTCCAAAATTAACCATTCAAACTCCAACACTTCAATGTTGATTCTAGAAGACCAAAAATAGGCTCCACACCCCCAAAAATTTCAAGTGATAAAGGGAGTCTAGCTTATATGACATATACAAGGATGAATGGTGAATTACCAATTGCTTTCTTTGGAGTGATTCTATCAACCCAAAGAGCATTTTTACTTTAGTGTGTCATTGTCTTTGATTAACATGCATGGTCCTCTTCATGATTATGATCATGTTTTTTAGTTGATTCTACCAAACCATTACCTTGTGGGTAATATTTAGATGAATTCTTCAAGTATACTCCATTTCTAAGAGCCTAGTCGATATTTCATATCCAAAAAATCCTTAGCATTATATGAAATGGTGGTTTGAGGAATCCCAAACCTTATTACAATGTCTTCCAATAAATCAATGATAACTAACTCAGCTTCCTCCTCAATTGGTATGGCCTCTATCCACCTCATGAAGTAATTTGTAGTTGTCAAGACCCATTTGTGACCCACATTGGATAGAGGATTAATCATGCCTATAAAATTCAGTCCCCATTGAGAAATGTGTTCATCCACTTAAATAGGATGAAGGGGAAGGGATGTCAGCCTTATCTTTCTTGTGAATAAGGCACATTCTTTACATTTTCTCGCCCATCGATATGCATATAAATGTGGGCCAAAATTATCCTATCTAAGGATTTTCATTGTTGTAGTCTTCCCCGAGAAATTCTCACCAAAGGATCCATTATGAAATTTGGCCGTGGTTTTATCTATCTATTATTCCTTAATACATCTTAATAAGACACCATCTACATTCCTCATGAATAAAATACAATCAATTAAAACATAAGTGATTGATTGTAGCCAAAGGTGTCTTCTATTTATCTTACTCAACCACAAGGATAGCTGCAAGTTGCTAAGAATGTAACCATGTTTTTCATCCAACTTTTATGGCTAGGTTGAGTTCCTTTGCTAAGCGGATATTTTGTTGTTTGTTCTTGTTCTTCCTCCATGAAGAAAGAAACTTCTTCATGATTTCCCGAGCATCTATAGCAAGATGTTCACATAATGCAACTAGTTATTTTCACTACTATGGCCATAGTTTTAGGAATTGTACTACTTGAAAGAAGAAATAGTGAAAATAAAATACAACCAATAATTTGCACTACTATGGCCATAGTTTTAGGCATTACACTAGCAATCTAGTTTTGAGACTACACACTAGCCTACGAAACCTATCTTCCATTCACCACACAACCTGTTTCAATATAGTTATCAGGATTGTTTTTCATTGATTAAGTATTTAATTTTTAGTTTGAAGCAACAGTGACCATGACTCATCCTTCTAGCGAAACGATCATGTCAAGGCCACCTTAGGATCCATATGGGAATGATAGTAACTACGCAATATACATTGCATCTTCACCACCCTTCACATAGCCATCCTAAGTCGGTATGGGTAGGATATCGCCAATAAGATGATAAGAAATAGTGACCATACTTTGTTTACATTTTTACAATTATCAAATATAGTTAAGTATGTTAGTTTATCATAACGGAAGGCTACTTAGTAATAATCTACAACATTCCCTTCAAGAAGAGAGTCATAGTAATTGTTAAGTTACTATCTCATTTGAGTATCTCTCATCGTAATTATCGTATTTTAGTGATTGTTAAGGGTATAGGATAACTTATCATGTTTTAATGATATAATCGTTTCATAGATAGTTATGGTCATAGTTATATTCACATAAGTTTAATGTTCAATAAGAATAGCTCTCTTAATTCTTATTTGGTCATCATAGGCCATTCATAGAACAACTTGTTTTTATATGGTATACTAACGATATGACCAAGTATACATTTCACCATATTCCTTTTATGCCTTGTAAGTCTATGACACCTTTGATTATCCACAAGGATAATATAACAACAGTCATGATTACTATAACAATCGTTAACTTATAATTAATCACTATTGTGTTAACATTAACACTTAATCACTTTTAAGTTTGACAAGGTACTATAGTGACTTAACATGGTGTCATCATATCAATTATTTGTTTTGTACCATATTACAATTGCTCACTCAAAATGAGGAAATTATTCAATTATAATTCCCTTTGGATAAGCATGATGATATGCTTATGTTCTGTAGTCACAAGACAACATACTGTTACCTACGATATGTAAATCATATAATTTCTTTCATGGTGAATTAATGGAAACAACATATCCTAATAGTGTTATTGTTATTTGTTGAACAACTAGTAGGCTTATGTGTCATCATGGTGACATAAATGGTGTACTTGTTTATATTAAAGTACAACAACACCGAAATATTAACTTTATGTTATTGTTTCTATGTAATGTGTTATTTACATTTATGACATGATTATAACCTTTCAAATCTAATAAGGTTATTACAAGTCCTATTATACTTGTCATCATTCATGAATAGTTTATTTAATGTTGCAAGTATAATAATATCCATCATTGTTTGTCATGTTGTTTTCATAGTCAAACTATATTGTTTACTAACATAATTATTCAATCACAATGATATCATAAAAGTAGATATAGTCTTACAATACAACTTCAATCATATTACAAACATACTCTGTTGTAAAACAACAGTATAATTCTTTCACTTCTCGCAATCGTGATAATCAAAACAACAAGTAATTTATTTAATACTTAATAATGATATTACATGTTTTTAGAAGCAATTATCAACAAATAATCTAAAGAGTACAATAGGCCATATTGCCTTCATTCAACCATGAAATAATACTTTCACTTTTTTCTAAAACATGATTTACAACAATACAATTGTTTGAAACGAGTAACAACAACACCACATGACGAATCATGTGCATCCAATTCTTTAAGTCATTAATATTGTTCACTTCCATCTTGCATGTTGTAAGAAAGATAAAATTGTATGCATGGTCAGTTCATCGAACTGACATGGATTAACAACTCGTAATCATGTTGTATCATTATGAAATACAAAATATGAAATGGCTATCTATCATCTTTCATTCATATTACATTTAATCAATTGATGTAATAATAAGAAATCAAGGTAATTATGCAATCTCTATTTCTCAAACAACAATCAAATAAACTGAATTTCATAATCATATAGTTCTATCAAAGTAAAATACGCTAATAAGGAAGCTTTTCTTAATGGCCTCAATGATCAAGTTCTCATCTCAATGAACTAGTTTATAACTAAGTCTAGAACTTATAATCATCAATGAAATATGCAATAGTAATCCAATCTAAAGATTATCAAATAGTCAATCTTATGTTTCCAATTAAACACTATTTATATCCACCAATGGTTTGGTAACGGTAAACTCAAGGTCAATGTTACACAACAACATTTATCCTTGACCAATTAGCATCTCAACAAGTAGTTATATAATACATAAGATATGGTCAAAATTTTCATATAAGGAACATAAAATTTCACTTCCAACTTAAACATTCACCATACCTAATTTCACATCAACCCCCAGATCGCAAGATTACTTTTGTATGTTTAACTATATAGAGCTATGACAATGGGTAACTATTAGAATCCCCAAACAAACTCAAATGAGTTGAATCATATATGTAAATCCCATAAATGGAATAATAAATAAAATCATTCTAATTCATCAACAGAATTCAATACATATTCCCATTTCTTTTCTGGTGAATCCCATTACTGGTATAATAATTAAATGGTATCATGTTCAATCTCAGATTATAAAAAGGATATTATATTCAAACTACTTAAACACATTGGATTAGGAAGAAGGAGAGACAGAGATGTTATCATACGTAAACTTATACGAACAAAATTTCCACTCCAAATTTCTACAAGCAAGAAGAACCCAATGCTAGTTGAGGGAGTCTACACAGATTTAGGAGTCATAATCTTGGTGGATACATCTTATCCAACAACTAAACTCCTTCTCTACAATAAGGCATAGATTGAATAATAGATGACTATCAAACTGACCTGGTTTCTTCTATACCCAGTTATTAATCTAGGTTATCAATTTTTCCTAACTCAGATTCTAAAAATCTTTAGGCCATATGGGTCTTATTTGTTAATGTACAACTTCAAATAAGGAGTGACCAGTCCACAAAAGGAAATAAACTCACACCCAAATCACATACAACAACGAGGACACCAAAAATCAAATGCCCATTTGTTAAATACGTCTCCACCCAAGTTTCCTTTACAAATATAATTGTTCAAGTTCGTATATGTTCACCGATTTCAATCAGAAAAGATAACCAATTAATATTCTATTTTCCAAAATGAAACAACATATTTGGTGTTGGGGTTAACCATATAACAATGTTGCACATATCTAAAATCAAATAAAGCATACAAGCAATGAATGCGGAAATAAACCAGAAGATAAAATAAACAAGAGAAAGATAACACCAGATTTAACGTGGTTCACCTAGTGTGGGCTACGTCCACCAAGAAATGACCAATATTATTATTCAATGCTTTACAAAGGAAATATAATGAAGATCTTCCATCTTCCAACACCTCACAGGATGTTTAATGCTTTTCCCTCACTCAGATACACTTTCTTGCTCACCAAGGAAACTCTCATACAAAGAATTGCTTCTTACTTGCTTACATACCCTCATACAATGCTTACATGCATTTATATCTATTCTGGGAAACTAACTATGCTTTTACAATCAAGAAATCTCAACCAAAAACAAAAACGTCACCGCACAAGTCGATCAATGTTGGTTCCTCCTGCGCCCTTGACCGATGCCGATTGTTTCTCGACCGATGTCGGTCACTATCAAATCCAACAACATGTAAAATCAATCCTTTTGTGAAGCAATTAAGCTCCACACTCAACATTTGGGTTAGAGAATCCATGCATGTGGTTAATAAAACTTCATGTAATTTTTCCTCTAACTTTCTTGCAAAATCTTCAAACAAAACCACCCACTAATCTCCATAAATTCGAACCCCGAATTCTCAAAACATATCACCATTATAAACAAATCAACATCATTGATGCCCAAGATGTGTGCATTTATTTTTAACAAAGAAGTCCCATGCAAATCTCCACCGCAAACATTGCCTACCAAACCTCCATGCACACGGCTTCGCCAAAAGAGCTCAAGGATGAAAGAGAAAATAATAAAAATGAACCCTTCAATGCATGCCTCAAAGCTTTTCCAAGAAGCTTCACTTCTCTCAAAAAATTCAGCCGCTCACATTAATTGCATTTACTTTTGCAGTTGCCACGTCCTCGTGGCTTAATTAAACTTATCAATTTTCTCTCCATAACTTTCGCATGGCATCGAGCAAATTCCAGACCATTTAAAACCTCTATTAAATCCTTTTTTTTAATTGTTGTTTTTCGATGGTCAAAACATTAACAACTATATCTATAACCTCATTACTTAGTGGTCAATGACCACACTTATCTTCCCAATTTTGAATTTATCTCTATGTCAAAAGTAAGGTCGATGACCTTTTAAATTAATCAAACCAAACTTTAGCCTTTGCCATAATATGCTATGGTCACTACCCATAAATAAAACAATACATAGGTGCTTTGAGGTCTTAGACCCAAGTCCTCGTAACTTGATTATTGCCAAGTTGCATGGTGCTTGACCATTTTAAAATTTAATAATAGTAATTGACCCCGCCAATTCTATATGGTCTCGAGTCCATCATGACCCATCATTTTCATATTGTCAAATAAGAAATTCATATCGATATTCACTTACCTTGTCGACACATTGTAAACCTTATTCTGAGTAGCGACAAAGACCATCTTAATGCCTTGCGGTTTTAAGACCAATATTATATCGACAAGAAGATTAGTCCAACATCAAGACAATAATAATTATTTCCAAGCACCAACTAATGCAAAGTACAACCATGTAAAAGATTTGTTGTCATTACGAATTATCTCATACAACAAGCGCAAGGTGTACAATCATCAATAATTACAACAAAATATCAATGATGTACCGCCATCAAAATAGGTGTAAATTTGGGGTGTGACATGTGGATAATTTATCCTCCCCCCCTTGATTGTTCATTTAGGCAGGGGTTGAATTTAAATGGATGTTGTGGAACTTGTATTAACACCCATTGTGGGGCATGCAAGCATAAATGTATGTTTGGGGGTAAGAAAATGGCATTGTTTAGTGGAGGGAAAAGGGTTTGTTACTTGAAAGGAGAAATAAGGATTTGTGTGTACTTACTTTGAGGAATTAATGGAATATGTGACTAGTCTTAGTAGAGTGAAAAAGGGTGGTTTAAGTAGTAGTAAAATTGTATGTAGTTTGTGTGTTTTTATCTTGGAGGAATCAAAGGTTAGCCATGATTCCTTTGTCAAGAGAAAATGTGCAAAGCACATATGATGGTCCCTCACTTTGCAAGATATATTGGTAGGCTTGGTAATATGTGTTGTTTTTACGTTTGGAGTAGTGTATTTTCCTTTTCTCTTGTTACAAGTAAAAATTAAATCGTTGCATGAGTGGGTTTGTGAATGTGTGAGCGGTTCAAGCATTGTTGTGTAGTAAGTGTTCCTAAGTGTTTAAAAAGAAAAAAACATTACTCTGGTTTTGGTTGTGGTTTTTAGTCTCAGTAAATTGTATGCATGACATTGACACATAAGGGGTAGGAAAGTTTGACAAAAATTGTTAAATGTTCGAAAGACCCAAAAACAAGGTCAAGGGGCCAATACAATAAAATTGACCAGAATTGCAACAATACATTTCTAGTCCATCATAACCATATTACTATGGTTATGACAAAAATTCCAAGGAAAAGAAAATGTTCAAAGAAAGGAATAGAAAAAATTGACAACATGAAAACACATCACAAAATAAAGAAGAACATATCAAATTACATTTGAAAAATACATGCCAAGAAAAAGCTTAGGCTAAATATACTATAACAAAATAGTAAATAAATAGCCCTTAACAAAATTATTGTATATGTATACTTCTCAACATATTATAGATCAATAATAATAATTTGTATTATGGTCCACAATGTTGGACAATCTATTTTTAGGTCTAGAGATAGTGTTGGCATACGAATCTATCTCATGCTCCCAATAGACAAGATGCACTTAACTCCAGTTGAAATATAAACACACTTTTTGTAAATAACAATACTCTAAAATCAGAATTAAAAAGCAAAATAATTGAAAATATTTTGTGGGGCCGTGATTTTTTCGGTCACCCTTTTAAATGTAACTCTCTTTATTTTTATTTAATATAAAGGGCTGTTCCAATAGTAAAATGTTTGTCATCTATAGAATGTTTTTCATTATTAATGAAATTATGAAAAATACTAGAAATTGTTAATTAAAACACGTTTGACATCCAATAATTCGTCGGCCGTATATTATATATATACTATTTCCGGTCCAAAATAATTTGTTGGGGTCAAACCAAATGTGGGAAACCAAATGGCGGTCTCCCAACGTGGGAAAGCTCTCTGTAGCCTTTATAAAGACTTACTCTGCCTTGATCGAATTACTCAGTCTCAGTTCCAATTTCAGTTTATAGAGGCTGCCTAAGTTTGAATTGCCCAGTTTCAGTTTCAGTTTCAGTCTCAGTTTCAGTTTATAGCAATGGAGAATGCAGTGTGGAAAGACTTAAATGTAAAGAGCTTTGATCCAGTCATGGTGAAGCCCTCCATTCCTCTGCCCAAAACTGTGCTCCATCTCTCCACTGTGGACAACCTTCCAGTGTTAAGGGAAATCTTTTTAACTCCTTAATTGTCTACAAAGCCTCTGACAAAATTTCTGCAGATCCTGTGAAAGTAATTCGGGAGGCTCTTTCCAAGGTGTTGGTGTATTATTTCCCATTTGCTGGACGGCTCAGATACAAAGAAAATGGGGACCTTGAAGTGGACTGCAATGGGGAGGGTGCTGCCTTTGTGGAAGCCATGGTGGACTGCAACCTTTCTGTGTTGGGAGATTTGGATGACCTCAATCCATCATATGAAGACTTGCTTTTGCTCTTCCTCAGAATACAGACATTGTGGACCTTCATCTTCTGGTTGTTCAGGTAATTCTTAAGTTATTAGAAGTAACACAAATAGAACTTTGCCTAAATTGTATAAGAGTATTTACGATCAACATTTCGGATCAAATCTATGATCCATCATGAGGAACTTATGATTTCTGATGATGGATCATAGGTTTGATTCTAAACGTCTATTGTAAATACTCTATCATCAGGAACCCAGTATTTATACAAGTGATTTCAATTTTATAAGTACTTATGATTTCAATTGTATAAGTAGTTATGATTTCTGATAAGTATTTACAATTGACATTTCGAAAAAAATTATAATCCATCGTCAAAACTCAGTATTTATAATCCATCATAAGTTTGATCTGAAACATTCACTGTAAATACTCTGACACGGTTTATCCAAAATTCTATTTGTATACTATGGACTGTAGAAACATTAAAGATCTTATCAGTAAAAAGTTTTTACAAAGTTTTTTCCCGTTTTCTGGTATAATTCTATTTGTATACTATGGACAGTAGAAGCATTGAAGATTTTATTAGCAATAATTTTATTTTTTTAAATTCCCCTGTTTCCTGGTATAACTATACTAATTTTAAACCAAAATGAATTTAACCAGTTATTTCTAGAAATGTTTATAAAAAATATAGAGTTACAAAGAAACCTTTAAATTCTGGAAATAAAATTTAGCAACATTCACTGAAGAGCAATATATTTTTCAACAGGGCAATATATTTTTCCTTTGTTAAACCATCAGAAACAACAGTTTAAACAGTAATTGAATTTCTCTACCATATAATTTTTTTAAGTATATTAAAACAGGGTAAAAGAGCTATCAATGTCAACACCCAAGCAGGAAAGACAAACAGTCTCGTCTAGTATGCAGAGGTGGAGGTACGTGTGGGTGTTACTGCCACCTCTGCATACTAGACACCTGTGATCTTTAGGCACAACATGGGAAAAAGATGTTATTTGGAATTTTTGGGAACCATTAGAAGTGATGTGCAACATTCCTTGTAAAACAGAGGTTATAAAAATATCAACAGATTAAGATACTTTTGAGTTTTTTTAAATTTTCATTGAAGAAAATATAATGGTACCATGTATATTTCTAGTAACATTCTATTGTCGTATGTCATGTAGGTAACACGTTTTGCATGTGGGGGTTTTGTTGTGGGGGTGAGTTTCCACCATAGTATATGCGATGGACGAGGAGCTGGTCAATTTCTGCAAAGCCTTGCAGAGATAGCGAGAGGAGAAGATAAGCTATCATGTGAACCAATATGGAACAGAGAACTGCTGAAGTCTGAAGATCCTATACACCTCCAATTTTATCACTTGTATTCGCTACGCCCTTCTGGCCCTACATTTGAGGAATGGGTCCATGCCTCTCTTGTTATAAGCCCTGCGACAATAAAACACATGAAACAGTCTATTATGGAAGAATGTAATAAAGTTTGCTCTTCATTTGAAATTGTGGCAGCATTAGCTTGGCGAGCAAGGACAAAAGCTCTTCAAATCCCACAAACTCAGATTGTGAAGCTTCTGTTTGCGGTGGACATGAGGAAATCATTTAATCCCCGTTTCCAAAAGGATACTATGGTAATGCCATTGGTTTTGCATGTGCAATGGATAATGCCCATGACCTCATAAATGGGTCTCTTTTTTGCATGCCGTAAATATTATAAGGAAAGCAAAGGCTTATTTATTCGAACAGTGTTCAAAGTCAAGCGTCGCGGTGAACCCATCTGCATTAGATGCGAACACAGGACAAGAAAGTGTAGTTGCATTGACTGATTGGAGGCGACTGGGATTTAATGAAGTGGACTTTGGGTGGGGAGATGCAGTGAATGTATGTCCTGTGCAACGGATGACAAATGGACTAGTTATGCCAAACTATTTTCTATTCCTCCGACCCTCCGAGGACATGCCTGATGGAATCAAGATACTAATGTGCATGGCCTCATCAATGGTGAAATCATTCAAATTTGAAGTGGAAGACATGATAAACAAATATGTGACTGCAGTATGAAACTGTAACATATTTGGCCTTGTGTTTTCCAAATAAGTTTTCAAGATGGAAGCTTATGATCCAAGTACTGTTATAGTTTTAGAGAGTAGATGTTGTTTAATCGTTCTGATGTTGTTTGATTGTTTCTATCACTGCAAAATTATGTGAGCAATGTGATCAATATATTGATATTGATATCATTTCATATATAAACCTTGCATCTCTGTTATCAGGAATGAGATTTTGATGACTGTTGGACATTATATGTGCTGGTAGTTTTTATAGAAAATCAGAATATTGTACACCAACATAAATTTCAATTTTAACATGTATAGAAGACTATTTTTGAAAATCAAAACGGTTAACTAATATATATTAAATACGTCCAAAACACTCCTTAGACATATCCTTCTGAACTACCTAGTTTTACAAAATTTATTGTATATGTGAGGACACTACTTTTGTTTTGGAGGAAAAAATGAATGGTTATTGGATTGGAGTTCAGGCATTCCACAATAACTAATATTTAACATTTTCATTATTAAAACTTATTTATTAAATATTTAATATATTAATTTTTTTTTTTGGTGGATTGACAATTTACATAAACTTTAATAACTGTGCCAGAATGCTGCAAAATTTTCATCTTAAGGAAGTTTCGAATGAGCCGACCCATAGGTATATGCACAGGGACAATTGTCAGTATTTCAAAAACATGCAAATTCTCTGCTTATAGCCTTGTAGGAAATTAAAATCACGGGTTTTCTCCTCCAGTCTGTGATTCGCACTATATGGTTCGGCACTATTTGTCTGATGTCCAATCATGACTCTGGAAGAGGAAGTGTTATCATATTGCTTTCACCAGATCTCTCTAGGAACATTATTTCTTGGGGATCTGACCCTACAATTAGATCGTGTGGACCCTCTTTGATTTTGACGGTTGGATCCATGGGCTCACCAACGCTTATGCTTCCAATGATGTGGTGGAACAAGCTCAAGTTTGGAGATAGCTGGTAGATTCGCTCTTCGATGCTTATTGGATTATATGTGGGGATTTCAACATGGTGGAATCATATGAGGACAAAGTTGATCGTCTCCCAATGTGTTGGTGCACCGCAAAAGGGAATCTTGGTTTAAATGCATAACAAATTGGGGCCTTTTAATCCTAACCACCATCGAAAGTAATCTTCTCTCTTCTTAGTTCACTTAGTCGAGAGGCTCGAGATATGGTAGTTAAGAGACTAGATTGTGCGTTATTGGCCGATCAAGATCTTTTTTTCCTTCTCTTGCAATAATGACCTCCATGTATCTTTCATTGATGGTGTTACTCTCACAAATCACTCTCCTATCTAATTATGTATTAAATGAACCACCACTTAACCCAAGAATCATAAATCTCAATTTTATATCAATACAACTCATCTCAAGCACAAGAAGATTGTGGGACATATTATAAGTGTTTGGGACTTAATCCCCGCCCTCATGGCGACTAGAGATAGATCAACTGGTGGACCGACGCCATTTCCCACACCACCGCCTTTCTCGTAACATATGGCAAGCAAGTTGTTTTCGGCAAATAAGTTTTTACTCTCGTCCGCTGTAAAAAGGTTGCTAATAAAATTAAGGAGATTTAAGGATTGTATTGATAGAATTACTAAATTATATGAAAATTTGGGTGCTTTTGTCCATCATTACAATGGTGTTTTTGTTGCTCAACCTCCTCTCTTGCTAGGGATAACGCTCTTGCTTAATGCCTTCAAGTTGTTCCATGCAAGCTCTCCAAAACTTAGAGAGTGGTCTTTGACAGACTCCTCACCGTGAATGATCTCAAGGAAGCCACTATGTAGAAGACCAATGACAAATCTCTTGGCATTGATGGATTTTCATGTGAATTTTATCAAACCCTTTGGGACACGGCCAAGCTTGTTCTCCACATTTTGTACTTGGAAGCTTTCCAAACTAACACCCTAAGGGAGCTCATCAATCAAGGAAATATCATATTCATTCCTAAGAAAGGAGATCCATAACAGATCAAAAACTGGATTCCTATCCCCCACACATATATACTATTGAGGGGTATATATATAAAAATTGTTGGGGGTAAAACCAAATAATGGTCTCAAAACGTGGGAAATCCAGTCCCAGTTTCGGTATCCGTTTACAGCGATGGAGAATGCAGGCCGAAAAGATTTTAAAGTAAAGAGCTTTGATCCAGTAATGGTGAAGCCCTGCATTCCTCTGCCCGAAACTGTCATGCAGCTCTCCTCTGCCCAAAACTAAATATTTTTTTAGTTTGCATGAATAAATACGTCCAAAACACTCTCGGGATGGACATCAAATCTCATCTCAAGACAGACTGTCAAATCTTGATGAGATTTGAACTGCCCAGTTTTACAAAATTTATTATATATGTGAGGACACTGCTTTTGTTTTCGAGGGGAAAAAATGAATGGTTATTGGATTAGCTCGCAGCCTGCAGGCATTCCACAATAAATAACATTTAACTTTTTCAAATTAATTATTTTATATTTAGTATCTTAAAAAATTGGTGGATTTGCCATTTACATAAACTTCAGATAACTGTGACAAAATGATATAGTAGCAAAACTCTTCAAAAATTTATTTTAAAGAAAGTTTTGGATGAACTGGCTCACAAGTATATGGTTAGAGATAATTGTCACTATTTCATAAACATGCAATTTTTTTGTTTGCACTAAATTAAAATTTTGGGTTTTCTTTTTGAGTATGATGCCCGTATTATATGGCATGCATTATTTATTTATTGTTCAATTATGATTCTGGAAGAGGAGGTGCTTTCACTAGATTTCTAACATTATTTATTTAGGTTCTCGACCCTACCATCGTGGTATGTGGACCCTATTTGATTTTGACAAACGTATTTGTGGACTCACCAACCTTTACACTTCGATGGCGGTGGAACGAGCCCAACTTTGGAGAGAACTAGTAGATTCGCTCCCCGGTGCTCATTGGTTTATCTCGTAGGATTTCAACATGGTGGAATATTGTGAGAACAAAGTTGATCGTCTCTCAATGCACTAGTGCGCCGGTAAAAGGGAAGCTTGGCTTTAAATGCATAACAAATTGGGGCCTTTTTATCCTTACCATCATCAAAATTATTTGTATGTCTCTTCCTAGTTCACTTGGTCCAACTTCAAAGAGGGTCGAGATATGGTAGTTAAGAGATTGAATCATGCATTGTTGACCAACCAAGATCTTTTTTTCCTTCTCTAGCAATAATGGCCTCCATGTATCATTCATCGATTTGGGTTACTTTGTCAAATCACTCGAACCCTATTTGATTATGTATTAAATGAACCACCACTTAGTCCAAGAATCATAAATCCCAATTTTAGCTCAATACAACTCATCTCAAGCACGAAAAGATTGTGGGACATACTGCATGGGTTTGGAACTTAGTCCCCCGCCTTCATGGCGACTAGAGTTGGATCGATTGGTGGTGACACCATTTCCCACACCACCACCTTAAGTTGTCTACATGCAATGCACACATTATTAGAACACAATTTTAAATGCTTATAATGTTTAGTTTATAATTAAATAATTTAGAATATATTTAATATAAACTTTACATTGTGTTTTATTAGTTATTTAATAACTAATTAATTTAAACCTTGGGGGCATATTGTGGATTCACCTAGTGTGGATGGATTGCTCGAGAGAAGTTGGGAGGGACATTAATGCTAGACTATGTAATATTGTTTCGTGGTTTTTACCAAGTGAGGTTTTCCACGTTAAATATTGTTCTTCTACACATTTTATTTCATGTTTAAATGTTTTTTTATAATGTTTGGTTAATAAATATTTAATATGCTAGTTTATACCCTTAGTTAATAGATGGTTATAACCCATGTGGTATTTAAATAAGTCCCATTAAAATATTTATACTTTTTCCCAAATACTACCTCTCTCAAAATTTAGGGATTTAAATTTTCCTATTGACCCCTTTAAAAACTTACATGGGTTTTATTTGATGAATTAATCTTGTTTCAAACCAGTTTTATTTGATGAATTAATCTTGTTTCAAACCAGTGTCAAACTTTGGCTACTTTCATTCCATATGTGCACATTTAAACTATAAGTTCAATAATTATCACCTATTTACATAATGTAATTGGTAAATTAAATACCATCCAACCTAAAGTTTGAAACCTATACCCTAAATGTTTTAAACTATGCTCTTACCAAGCTCGGCCAGAGGTTTTTCAAAACACTTTCGAGATAATCGCGCTCCAAAGAGCTCCACGGTGGATCCTCGTAAACTTTCTTTCGGCTGATCTTGTATTATCTAAATTTTTATTTTTGCTTCTGGTTTGTTTTTGATGATTCAACGTCTTCTATGTCATGGAAGTTTTATATTTCACTGTGCATTTCTCATTCGCCATTGGAGATCCATGTATTAGGTAAGAGTTCCTACTAAATTTTCTGAAATTCTAGAAAGAACGGCGCGGATTCACTTATAAATCAGTGCAATCGATGCAGCATATACAGAGAGGGTGTTCAAAATACAAAATATAATTATAGTTTTTCTTTGTGATATTTTAGTTAATAGTTCCAGCATTTATTCATTTCATCTCTTCATGTTGAGATAAAACCGATTTTTGTTTAAAATCAGGTCAATCATGGAAGATCGTTGGAGGATATGATGTAGTTTGCCTATCTCTGTGTCTTGTTTATTTTCTGTATGTGTGAAAACTCTGCGTCCAGCTTTGACTTTAGAAAATGTTTATCATAGTCTGTCTGAGGTGGGTGTGTTCTTGCGGGTCAACGTAGGTAACATTATTTTTCATCGGAAAAAATCCTTAGTTATTTCTTCATTCTGTCGGTTTATGTATTGAGTCAATCAGACATGTTTTAAATCTCGTTTTACCTCTGACAAAGTAGTAACAAGCTAAGTAAAGTAACAAACTAACAAACCTACTAACCTGAAAGATGTTTGCTTTCCACTCTGGATGCAGAAGCAATGTTTAGTTGTTGAATTTATGAGCTGAGAACACGAGTTTTACTTTTCACCCCGTTCATTAAGCGAGGGAAATGAGTAACAAGGAATATGGAGAGATTCTCAAAGCTGCAATTTAATGTCAAAGACTTTGACCATGGTGCTACAAGAGATAAAATACATCTAAAAACTCTTGTAGCACCATGGTCAAAGTCTTTGACATTAAATTGCAGCTTTGAGAATTTCTCTTATATATGTTGTTTATTATTTAAGTCATTTTTTTCAACAAGAAATTTGAGAAAAAAACGATATTTACTTGTCTGCTTGTTTTTTTTTTTTGTTGGCGAATAACTCTTGTATGTAACAAATTATACTAAGGCACCCTCCACTTTTTTGTTGTACAAATATCTTCGCAAATAGAAAATTTGTTTCAATGAAAAAACATGCAATGCCCAAATTATTATTTACATTTAAGATTATTTTTATCTCAACATTTTCAATATTGAATGTTATGAGTACCTGTTACTTTGTAGCTTCTAATGCTTTCATCATTTAAACAAAAACTTCATATCCTTTTGTTCCCTTTTAGGTTCCACTTTTGTAATCCCTCTTTTGCACCTCTTTTTTAGAGAAAGAATATCATAGCATGTCCCCTTCATAGAGGCATGCATTGTAAAAAAAAGATCATCTCATTTTAAAGTAACTCCGATCGACCCACTTGTTCCATGTGCATTGAACTTGACTTTGTATCCCCATAATATATGTATATATATGAAAATAATTCATGTTGCTTTTGTACACTTTGTTTCAATTATATATGTTGAACATGTCCACACTTGTTGTTGTCTTTACAAGAAACATATAATGTTATTGTTTGGTGATGATAGTGTTTTCTTATTTTTCTCATTTAAATACTCCTATGGCAAGCTTGAGAATCTTTTGAGGGATTTTCTTTGGGCTAGCTCAAAAGGTTGTGAAAGCTTTCACAAAGTGGCTTGGGACATTTTTACAGACCTAAAGAAGTTGAGGGGTCAAGCTTATTTACATCAAGCTCCAATGCCAAGCTCTTAGTGCTAAATGGATTATTAGAGGCTTGGAAGGATTAGAAGCCTAGAAAATTTTGCTAAGAAATTGCATTCTTCAAGGATCACCCTTGGGAAAAAGACCTAGAGATGATTAGACCTTCGAACTCTCCTTCTCATTTTAGTGTCTGTCAAAATTGGAGGCACTTTTGTCACCAAAAGCATATAGAAAGCATGAGAGATTCGCAAACCCCATCTAATCTAGGTTGGCGATGAACTCAGAAATGATCTCTCCATTAACTCCCACTCTATTTGGAGGTCACACATCTTCTAATTACCGAATGTTCCCCTTGGCATGATTCTTAGAGGCAAATGTCTCCACCTCTTTAAAAATGGGATTCACATTCTTAATGACATTTTATGTGAAGTGTAGACACTAAATCACGTACTTTGGGTATTATTTAATCTCGGTCTCATACTACTATTCATATGGTTTTTGAGTGAAGAAAATACTAATTAAACCTCGCCTTTTGGCCTTTTTTATTTACTTTCTGTCATCATTCTCGACATCCACCACATACATGTTCAAGTCGGTTTCGTCACTCGGCGTCATTTTAGACTTGATTGGGGCGCCCGGGCCAATACTAGGGTGCCCACAGTGCCCAACATTCTATCTTTTTTGGTGGTCGGCCTCTTCGGGGTTAATTACGAAATTAGAACAAGAGAACCATATAAATATAAATTTATGAGACCATAATGAGGGACCAAGCACTAGGCACTACTATCATCATCTAAGGTTGCATCCATCTAAAGCTCATTTGCATCCATCTAGCTCCATCACAAGGCACAAGGTTGGTTCATTTGCATCACACAAACATAGGAGGGAAGTTTATTCTATTCCATCCACCATTCTATTACATTTTCTACACATAGTTATTACTCACTACTTTCACAAAGTGCATGATTAGCACAAGAGCAACCTAGGGCATGATCACACACACATAGAACTACATCAGGTTTGAGATGTAGTGCAATGCTCAATTAATAAGTCCACCATTGTGGTCATTGAGGACAGTCCGACCCCTTCATTTGTATTTTATTTTTAGGGTTTGATGCTTGTTTTGGGGTCTTGCAGTCTATCTTTCATCATTGATCATTGGCAACACATTTGGTACATAGTACGAATAGAAGTTATACATGACAAGCAACGAGGGTTTCACATCATCATCTGAACCTACAAATCTAGTTTTGGACCTCTACATATGAGACAGGGCACCAAAACTTAGACTAGGGCACCCACATACGCCTAATCCTCTCTTAGGCACCCCAGTCCACCAAACAACTCAGATCTGTCCTTTTTTAGGACCTCTGCATGTTCGTTCCTACTTCTAGAATATTTAGTTTATTTTACGACATAATCCAGATCAACCTCTCCGAATCAACTAAGCTCCTTCCAACCCTACTTGTCAATTAGGGTTTCACATTTTCATTAGTTTAGTTGTTTGGGTCACTTTCTATATTTATTCATTACATTTATTTATTGTTATTTATTATTGTTCCTAGTTAGATTAACTTAATAAATTCCACATTTTAGTTAATCATTTTGGTGAACCCGATCATTCCAACACTTCCTTTTGATAATGTCATCTCCTTATCAAGTTATGGCTCAATCCTCTTATCCTACCTTTGCACCAACTAAGGTCTCAAGGTATAGTTACTACTGTTGTTGATTTCATGCATGTGTGTACTCAACATCCTCCTCACTTTGTCACGCCTAGGGATGATCCATCCATTAATGTAGTTACTACTTGTCATACTTGTCTTAATCCTCCTATGGCTTTACCCACTTCTATTCCTCCACCCATTACTTTAGGCAAAACACCTCCTCCTACTACTTCTAAGGGTTATGACATCATTGAGCAACTTAAAAATACGCCCCAAGATTTCTCTTTACGACTTATTGCGTAATGCACCAGACTGTCGTAACACATTAGAAGCTTCCCTTCATGCTATTCATATTGAAAGTGATAACTCTGCGGTGGCCTTTACACATCTCATATAGTCTCTTCACAATTTTCCACATGTTATATCTTTCACTAACGAAGATCTATCACCTTTTGCTAAAAGCAATCCATGTGCACCTTTTCTCATTACTTATCATCATTAGCACTACTTGCATCAAACAAGTCCTCATTGATAATGGATCAGCCATCAATCTATGTGCTCATTCTCTTTTAAAATAATTGGGTATTAATGATAATCTAATTTCTAAGAATTCTACTCTCATTCGAGGTTATGATTCTACCACTCGCACATGTCTAGGGACTATCTCATTACACATTCGGTTGGGCCTAAGACCATTCTCACTTGATTTCTATGTTATAGATGCCTCATTTCAATTCAATCTCTTGTTAGGTAGACCTTGGATTCATGCATAATGCAAGCAGTTCCATCTACTATTCACCAATGTGTCAAATTTTTGCATGATGGCTATGAACATACTATCACCGCAGATCTAGAGCCATTCAAATATTGTCGCATAGACCCTATTATTGTTATGCCCATTCCACCTTCACAACATATTCCATATAGTAGCCTTGACATATGACATTGGTCAATCTAGCACATCACAACCTTCTTCTACCACTGCAAATACTCCAGCTATTTCTACTCACACTACGACTATTATTTCACCTACAATATCAGCTCCTATCAACGTTCCTTCTCCAACTATCGAGACACCTTCTATTTCTCTGCCTACTATGTCACCTACTAATATACTTGATAAAGCTACACAACATGAGGATGCTAACACCGATGATTCTAAGGACTCTAATGATGAAGTTGATGCTATCAAACTCATTGATGAAGCATTAGGACAACTAAATTTTACACCTCTTGACATAGATGATTCTTACTTCAAAGACACATTTGTGGCCAATGGCCCAGGTGAATATAGGTTTAAGACCCCTCCTACCAATGCTATGGTACTTTATCAGGGATCTGTTAACTTTAGATGCTATTTCATCACCTACTACACAATCATTGTAACTCCACCACCTCCTTTTACATGCACATTATTTATCAACAGGTCCTTTTGGCAAAAACATCCCAATTGACTCCACTTGCTTAGATACTATTTGTACACATGTGACTTTGGTTAGGTTTGGCATGACACTTAATGACATCTTACCACCTCTTCATTCACCACATCTTTATCATGGCTATTTTCACATTACGACCACTTATGGCTTGCATGTCTTTCATTTGACAATCTTTGTTGCACGCACCCCTCGTGACTCTCCACTCACACTTGGACAATCCTGGCTTGACTATATTAGCGGTATGATAGACACTAACCATTCTTTTCTTACATTTCCTATGCCTTTTGGCAATATCTCTATTCCTAATGACTCTTCTCCCTTATGCTCTGAATATCTCTCATTGGCATGCTCACGGTTGTCCACCGATAGCCTTTACTGATGAGGAATATGCAATGAATGTGTACACACTACGCCATAATGGGTCCTTATATGACCTCCTCACTCTATAGCTTATCATGTCTCCGATGCTGCTCTCCAGTAGGTTTTGACCATGATAATGATGATCTCCTTGATAATGGCACATAGTCACCTTCTCTACCATGTACTTGGGGGGCATAACATCTAACACATCCCCCCCCCATCATATTAGCATTAGCACATCTCTCATCTCTTGCATTATCATTACATCAATCTCTTAATATGCATACTCATCACACATTTTCATGTCAGCCATTTACCCGATGACACACTCTTGTGCTTCGGTTCACACTTGATTGTTGAGGGCATACTACACATGAACCCCACACACACACACATTATACACATTCACTCTTCATATTACATCTCACATCATACATCTTACATCTACATCACATACATCATCTACTATATTTATCACATCATTTTGACATTTGTACATCATACATCATACATCATATTAGTCTTCATCATACATATGTCATCATACATATTGTCTATACATGATCTCACATTACATCATCTTATACATACATACACATCACATACTACATACACATTTTCACACTATTAGGCTATCTACACATCTTTGCATTACATTCTATACATATCATTCACACATTTTACACATCATATGGTCATCTATTATCATCACATATACATCTTCTACATTGCACATCACCCTACCCTATGATGACACACTTTAGTTCCTCGGTCCATACTCGACTACCGAGGGTTTACAAATCAAATGGACCTTATCATACTTACACGTTCATCATTCACACTTTCTATCATGTGACATTCCTAGGTTAGTGACATACGCTTTAGGCTAAATGGTCACCTATTCCTTCATCATCTTGTAGTGGTATACGCTTTAGGCTACATCATCACTCCCCTATTCATCTTATAGTGATATACGCTTTAGGCTACATCATCACTCCTACGTTCATCTTGTCATGATATACACTTTAGCTATAAGGTTCACACACACATCATTTTTAGGTCACATCTCATCAATACATACACACATCACAACACATTAGACACAACACACACTTTGACCATTTTCTCGATGATGCACTCTCATTTATGGTTCATTCTTGATCTTGAGGGGGAAACCAAATGAACCTCATTGCATACATTTCCATTCACTCGGGGGCACATGCGCTCCTATCATCCATCTTGCATTCCATTCCATCCATCCACAACATATTGCATATCTTGGTTGCTTTTACTCTTGCTTGCATTTGTTTGTTCATGGTCACTTTATTACACATGCTAGTTAGATCTCTTGTATGTCATTTATCTATACCATACACACATGCACGTTCACACCTTTTTCTAGTTGTGATCACAGATACATGTCTTTTGCATGCAACATGGATGCTCACCTTCTACCCTTCCTACATTGGTCATTGGGGGCATCCACATTCATCTCTCATAGGTGTTATTGTTTCATTTTGTACTTAGCACTTTTCATTACTTGGTTATACATGCTTTTGACATATTGGTTATCTTTCTAACATGCTAATGGGTGCTTCATGTGCAACATTTGTTATGCAAGGATATTTTCTTCCATACTTGTTTGTTACATTGTTTGTTATTATTTTTTTTTGTTTATGCGGGCTTTTCCCTTTGTTTGTGTGCACACTTGTTTGTTGTATGCAGGCCATTATGGCCTTGCATGTCTTGCGACATCATGAGTGATGTCCCATGTTTGCAACCCACTTTGTGTGGCTTACTTTGTCTTCTTGTGTTTTACATTACTATATTGCTTGGTAGCTTATATTGTTTTGTGTAGCTTATTACACATTTCTTATACATGCATTTTTTGTACTAACACTAACACTTTTTTTGGCTAGCCTTCTTGTTTGTGTGTGCCTTGGTTTCTACCAAGCGCATTCCTTTCCCCCCATGTAGGGAATGATAAAGTTCATGTGGTTGGTCCTCTTTTGGGGCTGCATTCTCCTATCAACGACATCACATGCACCCCCAAAGGGGGGGCATCATTTGGGGTTTTACATTCTACACAATGATTTTACACACCGGTTCAGTTTAGTTCAGTTTTTTCCCTTGGCATTGTGGGTTATACAACGAGTGGGTTCAGACCAATCTACGAACCCCATACATAATGGATTTTTTATAGGACATGGTTGTCCTTAGCATTCTAGGGAGAAGTTAAAGGTTAGAGGATACAACAAAATTCCTCTCTACTTCTTCGGCCAGTGGCATCGGATCACCCAAAAAACTAGGTAGTACAAAATATCTCTTCACACATATTCAGGGAAGTAGTTAAAGGTTGGAGGATACAATGCAAATTCCTCCCTATACTTCTTCGGCCTATGGCGTCGGATCACCCAAAAAACCCAGGACAAGATATCCTCTTTCTACACCCTTTCTCTCATCACGGATCAGTGCACATGTTCCTTTTACACTTTTCATACTTTCATTTTAGTCTTTTCATTACATATATGCATCTTTTTACATGCATTTTTACATATATACATGCATATTTGACTTCTTGATCATCTTCTCCTTACAGTCCAACCATATGAGAAGTAAGTCAATCAACAACAAAAAAAACAAAATGGCAACAACAACATTTTTGTGGTAACACACACCATACTAACCATGCAAGTACATCACACACATCGGCAAACTACACACGCATTTCCACCCTAGGTTCACTCTCATCACTTTTTTGTGCTTTTACATCTTTAGTTTCCATGCTCCATCATATTTTTTTGTCACTCCACACTTTGTCTAGTCCTTCGACACGCTTTCTACATCACTCTACATGGACATCAGTACGCATCTCTATCTACTTTATGTTACCAAGATTTTCCGCTCACCAACATAAAGTGGGGAAAATGTAGACACTAAATCACACACTTTGGGTATTATTTAGTCCCAGTCTCATACTACTATTCATATGGTTTTTGAGTGAAGAAAGTACTAATTAACCCCATCTTTTGGCCATTTTTATTTTTTTTTATCATCATTCCCGACCTCACCACACATACATGCCCAGTCTATTTTTTCATTTTCCATCATTTTAGCCTTGATTAGGGCACCCAGGCTAGTACTTGGGGTGCCACAGTGCCCTAGTCCCATTTGGGCACCCTATCCTTTTTACACTTTCCTGCCACTTTTTGGGCACTTTCTAGCCATTTGAACATTTTATCTTTTTGGTGGTCGGCCTCTTTTTGGGGTTAATTACAAAATTAGAACAAGAGAACCATATAAATATAAAGTTATGAGACCATAATGAGGGACCAAACACTAGTCACTACTATCATCATCTAAGGTTGCATCCATCTAAAGGCTCATTTGCATCCATCTAGCTCCATCACAAAGGCACAAGGTTGGTTCATCTACATCACACAAGCATAGGAGGGAAGTTTATTCTATTCCATCCACCATTCTATTACATTTTTCTACACATAGTTATTGCTCACTACTTTCACAAAGTGTGACTGACACAAGAGAAACCTAGGGCATGATCACACACACACACACACATAAACTACATCGGGTCTGAGATGTAGTGTAATGCTCAGTTAGTAAGTCCACCATTGTGGTCATTGAGGACAATTTGACCCCTTCATTTATTTTTTTTTTTTAGGGTTTGATGTTTTTTTTGGGTCTTTGCAGGTCTATCTTTCATCATCATTGATCATTGGCGATATCGACATAGAGAAACAAATTACACATGCGACAAGTAGCGAGGGTTTCACATCATCATCCGACCTCCTAAAATCTGGTTTATGACCTCCTCCTGCATAGACCAGGGCACCCAAACTTAGACTAGGGCACCCACAAGCACCCCGATCCTCTCCCGTGTGCCCCAATCCCTCAAAACAACTCATATTTTTCCTTCTTGGTACCTTTGCATGTTTGTTCTTTTTTTCTAATATTTAGTTTATTTTACGACATAGTCCAGATCAACCTCCGAATCAGCTAAGCTCCTTCCAACCCTACTTGTCAATTAGGGTTTCACATTTTCATTAGTTTAGTTACTTTGGGTCACTTTCTATATTTATTCATTACATTTATTTATATACTAAGTAATAAATATGCCATCTTAATTACAAAGATTTAGGATATTCTCCCACATGAACACTTCCACAAAATTAGAGTCTTTTCTCAAGCTTCTTGGTGGAGACACTGGAATTGGCCATTTTCCACCCCCATTTTCCGATGTAAGCCTTTGATTGGTTACCACCTACTTGTGACCCGTGAAATCCTTGTCGATTCTTTAAATCATTAGTGGAAACTTTCCTCCACTCACAAAGTTTGGGCTTAGTGGTTTGACAGGCTCTGGAAAGTCCCCATTGAACCTAATAAGGATCACTTCCTCTGGTGTATTATTTACCATGGGTTCCTAATTGAGGAATGACTTAAGCATATAGGAATCACAAACCCTATTTTCCCTACCCGCAACCGACGTAAGACCATAAAACACTTGTTTTAGTTCCGACCCTTTGCCTAATCTAATTGGAATTACATACATTCTATGTTTCAAACAATTTTTCTTGGGGACTTTGCCATGTTACTTATAAAATGAAACTAGATATCTAGTAATTATTCAAATCTAATATTCTTTTTCAAATTTGGAAAGATAGAAATTATGCTCTTTTTAATCGCATGTAAATGGATAAAGTTTTTCTATTCATAATAAAGTTATCATTGCAAATGTGTTACTCCAAATCCAAAACTAGGTGGAAAAATTCTAGTTAGAGGTAAAACATCTATAGACACTCAATGACCATTGGGACAACACGCCCTACACACGGTTAGTTATGAACCACTATATTGCTCATGACAACACTCTCTCATGTGGGGTTATGGCCATAGTCCTCCTCATTTCCACTCACAAAGTAAATGCGTAAGCTTCATCCCTTTCTCTCGAACACCCTCTCTCTTTTCATGGGGGTGGTAGAAGGAAGAGTTTTAGTCGCTTTAGTTGTGATAGTGTTGGCGATAGTGACTCTAGTGGTGCTTATGGAAATAGTTTGGATGCTCCTCCCGGAGCGATGATGGTGGTTGTGGAAACAATTACTCAAGGTGGTACTTGGGGTGCTCCTTTCCAAAAAATTCCCTCACCTTGCTTTGAATATTTATCCTAGATGGGATAACAAAGATGATACATAAGATGGTCGAGAATGCATCTCAAATCAAGAACCATCTAGTGTGAGCAGTGGGGTGGAAAACTAGACATCCCTCCCCCTCTTCCTCCTCACCACCTCCATGTTTGTTGATGTCACTTAATGTGTTGTCTTTTTTATCTCTATTCATTTCCCCTTTTTACTAAACATTCTCTATTAATTCGATTTAAGTGTTAACAACATGGCCCATAAGCCAATATTTTTACTCTCGAACTAATTCTAGATGTTATAAGTTAGCACGAGCATCAATGTTGCAAGATTTAAGTGAAAGGATTTGGACAGAGTTACTCAGGAAAACACCAAAAAACCTTCAGCTGTATATCACATTTTATGCACAATGTATTTGGCTAATATATAGCCATTACAATAGGAAACCACTTCCTTCAAAATAGGAAGTCTTTCAAACAACTTACCCATTTAAATATTTTACGGGTATAACCAAACAATATGTGAACCAATATTGGTATACACAACAATATATGATCTAACTATATGGTAACTAATTACCATGGAGCTCTATGTATTTCCTAACATTAAGTTTAAAGTTGCCTACAAATACACGAGTGTTGTGAATCATTTACATGGATAAACCCCTCGAATTATACTTTTAATCATGAACATATTGTTGTTACATGAGAAACATATTCTACTATTCTAAGATACCAAATAATTTCTTTTTTATACTATAATAACTATTACTCTTAGAGGGCTAGAGGGCTATTTAGTGACTAATAGAAACCCAAATTTTAATATAAGACTCCACAATCTAAATTAACAATTTGATTATTAGAACCTATACATTTTAGTCACACTAGATATAAACTGAAGGTGGGGAAGTAAAGACTAGAGCCATGTAAATAAATCTTGAAAGTCATTTTTTTACATTTTGTTAAATTGTAATTTACATTGAGGAAAATTTTTTCGTAAAATAAAAAAATTATATTCACCTTTACATATTAAAAAGATATGTTTAAATTCCTTACATACAATCCGTCATATATTTATTATTGTATTAGATATTTGTAAATAATTAAATGTAATTCATTTATTGGTCAATTATTCAACTTGTTAGGAGTGCCACTTGATATCTCCCACCTCCAAACAAAGGTAATCAAATTTACAAATAAAAAATAAAGGAAATGTTCGCTTCACAATTCCATCGAATCTATAAAAGGTTTGGTATGTCTATCATTTTCCATTACATATTTTTAATTCAACAATCATGTGAAAGTAAATTGAACCATTTGATTTCAAGGTTTAGGGAGGGACATTCAAAAATAGTGAAAATTTTATTCCTCCCCATCCATCGTCCCTTCTAATCCCATCATTCCACTATTACCATTATCAAAGTGCTTATTAATGTCATTTAGAGAATTAATTTTAGAATAAAAAAATTGTCAAGACATTAATATTTTAGGTCCCACTTTGACCTATCATAAAGGTGTTGGATGGTATATAATTTGATTTTGACCTATCATAAAGGTGTTGGATGGTATATAATTTGATTGAATGAGGATTTTTATATTCCTAGAAGTAATTTCAAGATGTGTTGAAGAAGCATATCTAATTTAAGTAGTAGGTACATATCTTTGAAATAATTTATTAAAATATTTTGTTTTTCAATATTAAGAAGTCATAAAAGATGAGAAAAGAAAATTTAATAAAAACATTAAATCTCATAACCAATCAACCATTATTTGATAATTTAATAAACATTACAATCACACAATCAATCAATAATATATCAATCTTACAACCGATTAAATCATTGTTTGATCACCCAATATACCAATCTCCCAACCAATAAACTATTATTTGATCCATCATTGATAAAAAAATGATTTCTCTCAATCATTTGATTACATAATTAATATATATATATATATATATATATATTGCAGAACCGATGTGGCCTTGACTATAAACTTGATTAGACCTCCACACATGTTGAAAATGATACAGAAATTTAATTGCCAATTACAACAAATTTAGAGCATACAAATGTCAAATCATGCTATAGAAACAAGAATTGAAGTATGTTTTAAACTTATGAAATAGAGATAGTTTAAGTACACACAAGAATTTTCTTAAATGATTTCAAAGAATTTAAAATGGATATTCCAGTTTGACGTTTATGTTGCACACGACATAAAAGTGATGCTTTGATAGCCATTGATATTCTTACCCTCATCAAATATCAACATGGCACTATGATGTGGAAATCCCATGTGGCGTAACTTGTTATTCCACTTGGCACAACTCCTTTTCTTTTCTCGACGGTTATGTTGATGAAAAGTGGCATGTTTTATTTATCGCGCTACCTATTTTAATATAACATGGTAGATCTCTTTTAATTATCTCTTTCAGCCCTTTACATTACATATTGCACTCTCATGATTTTATTATAATATATGCGCACACACACACACACACACACACACACACACACACACATATACAATATATGTACATACATATATATATATATATATATGTATATATACAATATATGTACATACATATACATATATATATATAAATATACATATATATATATATACATATACATATATATATATATATATATATACATATATATATATATATATATATATATATATATATATATATATATATATATATACATATATATGTATACATATATATATATATATATATATATATATATATATATATATATATATATATATCTATCTATATATGTATATATATATATATATATATATACATACATATATATATATATATATATATATATATATATATATATATATATATATATATACATATATATATATATATGTATGTATATATATATATATGTACATATATGTATGTATGTCTTTTTACCATATTTACTTTGTATTTTACATTTTATCCAACAACCAATCAATCAAAATCTTAATGTGGTATATATATATATGTATGTATGTATGTATGTATGTATGTATGATTTTGATTGAGTGGTTGATATATATATATATATATATATATATATATATATATGTATGTATATATATATATACCATATATATAGTATGTGTATGTATTATGTCCTTTTACATATTTATCCATTTTATCAACAACCAATCAATCAAAATCTTATGTGTGTGTGTGTGTGTGTGTACACACACACACACACACACACACACACACACATATATATACACACATATACATATACATATACATATGTGTATATATGTGTATATATGTGTATATATATATATATATATATATATACACATATACATACACATATATATACACATATACATATATATGTATATATATATATGTATATGTGTATATATATGTATATGTATATGTATATGTGTGTATATATATACACACACACACACACACACACACACACACACACACACACACACACACACACACACACATATATCTTTAAGATTTTGATTGAATGGTTGTTGGATAAAATGAAGACATGAATGGAATGTTGTAAAAACATGGGAATTAAATATCTACATGTCCACATCTATTCCATGGCTCAAATTATTCATACATGAATAAAGTTTTCTATTCATGCCCCACTTTATCATCTCGGTCTTGCTCACATTATTCACATTAGTGTAATTTATACTTAATCGATCCAAAAAAAAACAAAATGGCAAAAATCCAATACGCTTCAATTTCAAACACAACAACAATGTTTGCTTGTTGTAGAACTTTTAGCCACCCTTTTTAGTTTTAAAGTTGATTAATTGCAAGAAAACAAGCTATGTGAGAACAATAATTCATAATTGATCCCCTCCAAATAGTTGGTAATATGAGAGGTACGTAGATTTTATCCATGGGATTGAAATTTTTAGATTGAGACTTCATATTATTTCTTAGGTTGTTAAAAATCAAATTGATCTCTAATTTATGAGGGAATTTTATAACTAATAAAATCACGAGAGTGCAACATGTAATGTAAAGGGCTGAAAGAGATAATTAAAAGAGATCTACCATGTTATATTAAAATAGGTAGCGCGATAAATAAAACATGCCACTTTTCATCAACATAACCGTTAGAAAAGAAAAGGAGTTGTGCCAAGTGGAATAACAAGGTCTCGCCACATGGGATTTCCACATCACGGTGCCATGTTGATATTTGATGAGGGTAAGAATATCAATGGCTATCAAAGCATCACTTTTATGTCATGTGCAACATGAACATCAAAACTGGAATATCCATTTTAAATTCTTTGTATGTCTGTATGTCCTTTTACCATATTTTCCATTTTTTTAATTATGTAAGGGGCATGATAAGAAGTCATTTCCTAGACTAACAGACAATTTAATGGTGCTAATTAAGGGCCCCTTCATATGGCCGAAACAAAGACACTATTTTCAATCATTTTCTACAATTATGCATTCAATTTTAAAAATGTGAAGGTGCTCAATTTTTAAAGAAATAGGATTAAAAAAATATTTATCTATAATATGATTGGTTCGAATCAATGACCCTTTATTTGCAAGCTTCACCAATTTAAATAGATTCGATGACATCAACCTTGTCATGGAATTAATAATGTTGACAAATGTCCAAACATGTGAAGGGGGTGGGGATAAAGGCATCAAGGATATACATTTATCATATCATTTATGACTTTGAGGATGTCCCACATAAATGCAATAGGTTACATTTTGCCAAAATTTGAAATTCGCACATATATAACAAAAGCTTATAATATACTTAAAATTTAGAAAGGTTACAAAATGCACAATTATTTCTATTTTTACATGAAGGACTAAACACTAATACCCCACTATATATGGACACCTCTCCACAACATCTCACACAAATGTTTTGGCTACACAATGCGGCAATACTAAGCAACATTGTTGCTCTTGTTGATTAAGTGGACTCATGTTACTCAACATTTAATTCATCATATCAAATCCACTTCAAATAGTTTTCCTTGTTATCTCCTTGATATGGAAAATATTTTAATTGAACCTTTAGATATATGCAAGCTCCTTTTCTTTTCTAGCAGTTTTGTTGATGACAAGTGGCATTTTTATTTATCACGCTTCATGTTTAAATATAACATGATAGATATACTCTAATTATCTCTTTCAGACATATACATTACATGATGCACTCTCATGGTTTTATTAGTAAAAATCCCTCATAAATTAGAGATCAATTTTCTCTTAACAACATAAGAAATCATATGGAGTTTCAGGTCTAAATTAACTTTTGATCCTGTGGATAAAATCTACCTATCTCTCATATGACCAACCATTTGAGGGGATCAATTATCAATTATTGTTCATATATTACCCATTTTTTGTAATTACTCAACATTAAAGATGAAAAAGGGTAGCTACAAAGTGCTACAACAAGAAAGCATTGCGGTTAGCTTTTGAACTTGGAACCTATTGGATTTTTCCTATTTTTTATTTTGGCTCCGTTAAGTATAGATCGCACTAGAGAAAATAATGCGAGCAAGACTGAAATGATAAAGTGGAGCATGGATAGCAGATATTATTTATGTAGGAACAATTTGAGCCATGGAATAGGTGTGGGACATGAAAACCATATTTAATTCCCATATTTTTCTTTCTAACTTTCCATTCATGTCTTTGTTTTATCCAACCACCATTCAATCAAAACTCTTAACGTTGTAAAACAATAAAATAAAAAAATATCTAAGCTCTTTTTTTTTTCCCCATATTCTCCCTTTGTTTGAATAATGTAAGGGCGTGATCATGAGTCACTACCCTAGAAGTGACAAACAAGTTAATAGTGGTGAATAAGAGGTTGCTCCGTATGGCTAAAAATAATAATTATTTTTAGTATTGTTGCATACTATTACTATTGCTTTCAACTTTGCTTAATTGGTTATTATTAACTATGACTTTCAACCAATCATAAACATCAATTATTTTCTACAATTATGTATTCATATTTTTAAATGTGAAAGTGTTCAGTTTTTAAAGAAATAACATTAAAAAATTATTTATCTATAATATGATTGGTTCAATCGGTGACCCTTTATTTGCAAGCTTTAACAATTTCAAGAAATTTGATGACATTAACCAATGTCATGCAATTAATAATGTTGTGAGATGTCCAAAAATATGAAGGGGGTTAGTAGGGGGTTATACATTTTTATAGTCTTTATGACTTTGAGGAATCCCTAATAAATTTAATAGATTGATTTTGACAAAATTTGAAATTTGACACATATATAACAAAAGCTTATAATATAATTAAAATTGCAAATGTTACAAAATACACAATTATTTATTTTTTAACATGAAGGACTAAACACTAATACCCCATTATAAATGGACACCTCTCCACTACATATCACACAAACCTCTTGGCAACACAATGTTTGCCGTACTTTATGGAGCTAAATTACTCATGTTTTAGCATGCAAATAGAACTTGTTGGAAGTTGACAGTAACCGGCATCGGTTAGAGTGTGACCGGCATCGGTCAGGGCAAGTTGGAACCAGTGACGGTTGGGCAGAACTGGCATCGGTTACCTGTGCGACGAGTTTTTAATTAACTCTCGGGATTTATTTCTATTTTTAGCATTGGAATAGATTTAATGAATGTAATTGCATGGCTAAGTGCCCTAAAGTCTTAAATGACTATTTAAAGCATAAAGCTAGGGTTTAGAATGTGAGGATTGATCATAATTACAAGATAATTATGTGAGAGAGAATTCTTGGTGAAGAATCAAAAAGCTTGAAGGAAGAAAGTACTGAACATCTGAGAAGTGTAGAAGATTGTAAATCTTCATTGTATATCTTGTCAAAGCTTTGGATAATAGATTGGCTTGTTTCTTGGTGGACGTAGCCCACACTGGGTGAACCACGTTAAATCTGGTGTTGATTTATGTCTCTTGTTTTGTATAATTCTTCTGGTAGAATATCCACTTTTATTTGCATGTATGCTTAGATCTGATATATTATCATATAACCGGTGTGCTAACCCCAACAACTGGTATCAGAGCTTTGTTTGAGGGTTTTGTGTGTTGACAGATTTACTCACAGAGGGTTTTCTGATTGAGTGGGAGCTACAACAATGACAGAAGATAATAAATACAAGGTAGAGAAGTTTGACGGCTGAAATTATCAATTATGGAAGATGCAGATTGAGGATTATCTATATCAGAGAGATTTGTACTTACCGTTGGATGAGAAGTCTAGACCTACAAAGATGACTAATGAAGAATGGAATATTCTTGACAGAAAGGCTTTGGGATCTATAAGATTGAGCCTGGCAGCATCCGTGGCTTCCAATATTACAGAAGCGGATTTCTACGGTAGACTTAATGAAATCTCTTGCTAATTTATATGAAAAACCTAGTGCTTCAAATAAAGTTTATTTGATGAAGAAACTTTTTAGTTCTAAGATGCATGAAGGTGAATCTACCTCTAGTCATTTGAATGATTTCCGATCTATTGTAAATCAGTTAAAATCGGTTTCAATACCGTTTGATGATGAAGTAAAAGAACTTTTATTCTTATGTTCTTTGCCTGATAGTTGGGACAACTTGGTAATGGTTGTTAGTAATACAACATCTGCTAATAATATTTTGAAGTTTGATGATGTGGTTAGTATAATCTTGAATGAAGAAATTCACAGGAAAAGTACAGAGGAAACATCATCTGGAAATGCTTTGAATGTAGAAAGCAAGGGGGCGTGAAGGAGAGATCCAAGAGTAAGAGTAATGGGAAATCAAAGTCAAGGGATAGCAGATCTAAATCTAGAAGTAAGGGAATTACTTGTTGGAAATGTGGAAAGAAAGGACATGCAAAGAAAGATTGTTGGTCAAAGAATAAAGAGAACCAACAACCAAACAAAGGTAAAGAGGTGAATCTTGCTGCATCAGAGGTAATGCAAGATGCTCTTATTCTTTCTTTAGATAGTAGAATTGAATCATGGGTTTTAGATTCAGGAGCTTCTTTCCATGCAACCCCTAATAAGGGTTATTTTAGAAATTATGTCCAGGGAAATTTTGGGCATGTCTATTTGGGTGATGATGAACCTTGCAGTATTACTGGTAAAGGGAAGTTCATCTAAAATTGTAGAATGGAAATACATGGGTATTGAAAGATGTGAGGCATGTGCCAAGCCTCAGGAGGAATCTTATTTCTACAGTAGGGCAAATTAGGTGAATCTGGTTGCATGGTTACTTTTACAGGAGACTCTTGGAAAGTCACCAAGGGTGCTTTTATTGTGGCAAGAGGTAAGAAGGTAGGAACGTTATATTTATCTACATGTATTACTGATTCCTTTTCTACATTATCTACTTCAGATTCAGATGCATGCATGTGGCATAATCGGTTGGGTCATATGAGTCAAAAAGGAATGCAGATCTTAAAGGCTAAGGGTAAGTTATCAAATTTGAAAGATTTAGATCTTGATTTCTGTGAGCATTGTATCTTTGGAAAGTAAAAGAGAGTGATATTTCTCAAAGTTGGGGCAACTAAGAAGGAGCAGAAATTGGAGCTTGTACACTCAGATGTGTGGGGACCAGCTCAGGTAGCTTCTCATGGTGGATCCTAGTATTATGTTACTTTCATTGATGATGCTACAAGAAAGGTATGGGTTTATTATATTAAATACAAATCTAATGTTTTTGAAACTTTTAAAATATGGAAATCCCTTGTTGAGAATGAATCAAATTCTAAGTTAAAGTGCCTTAGATCTGACAATGGTGGTGAATATTGTAGCAAGGCTTTCAATGATTATTGTTCAGTGAATGGGATACGTAGAGAAAGAATGGTTCCAAGAACACCACAGAGAATGGTGTTGCAGAGAGAATGAACAGGACAATCATGGAACGTGCTAGAAGTATGAGGATACATTCTGATTGCCCTTGCAGTTTTGGGCAGAAGTAGTTGATACAGGTTTTTTGATTAACCGTGGCCCTTCAAGTTCACTAGATGGAGGAATACCAGAGGAAGCATGGACCGGAAAAGAGGTAGATCTTTCTTTTCTTAAAGTTTTTGGTTCAGAAGCTTTTGTGCATGTTGATAGAGAAAATAGAAAAAGTTGGATGCAAAATCCAAGAGGTGCACTTTCATTGGTTATGGATCTAGTGATTTCGGTTTTCATTTTTGGGATTTAGAGAATTCTAAAATTGTTAGGAGTCATGATGTTGAATGGAATGAAAAGAGAATGTACAGGGATCAAATTTTGGTACCCAAGGATGAGAAAATTGAGAAGTTTATTGATGAAAATGAACTCTCGGGTTTTAAAGAAACACCTTCAGAAATACACAGTAACCGTGGTCGGTTAGACCCTAACCAACATCGGTCAGATGAACCACTAACGGTTACAGAGGATCGAACCTGTCGGTTAGCCGAACCAATGTCGGTTAGAGGTGACCGGCGTCGGTCACTGTCAGAAGTTGATACTAATGTCCAGGAGGTCCAGATTGAGCCTCCAGTACCCCAAACTCCTGTGAGAAGGTCACAAAGGGTAAGTAAACTTCCAGAAATATTTTCACCTTCTCTATTTTATCTATTATTGACTGATAGTGGTGAACCAGAAAGCTTTGAAGAAGCAATGCAGGATAAAACTCACGTTCAATGGGAGCATGGCATGGATGAGGAGATGAACTCTTTGGAATAGAACCAAACTTGGGATTTGGTTAAATTGCCAATAGAAAGAGAACATTACAGAACAAGTGGGTTTACAAAATTAAGGAAGAAGAGGGTGGACAGAAAAGGTACAAGGCAAGGCTTGTAGTAAAGGGATTTGCACAAAAACAGGTATTGACTTTGGTGAAATATTTTCTCCTGTTGTTAAGATGACTTTTATTCAATCTTGTATTGAGTTTAGTTGCAGTAGAATATTTTCATTTAGAGTAACTAGATGTGAAGACGACTTTCCTTCATGGTGATTTAGATGAAGATATTTATATGCAGCAGCCACTTGGGTATGAAGTCAAGGGTAAGGAGAAATTAGTGTGCAGGTTGAAAAAGAGCCTATATGGGCTCAAGCAAGCTCCAAGGCAATGGTACATGATGTTTGATAGTTTTATGCATGAGCATGGTTACTTGAGATGTGAATCTGACCATTGTGTTTATTTCAAGAAGCTTGAAAATGGGAGCTATATTATTTTTTTACTGTATGTGGATGATATGCTTATTGTAGGATCTAGTATACAGGACATTGGTGAGCTTAAGAGAAAGCTATCTCACACATTTGTAATGAAGGATTTGGGAGTTGCAAAAAGAATTCTTGGCATGCAAATACATAGAGACAGGAAAAACAAGAAATTATATTTGTCTCAAGAGGATTATATCTACAAGGTGTTAGAAAGGTTCAACATGCAGAATGCAAAACTTGTTAGCACACCTATGGCTGGACACTTCAAATTGAGTAAAGATCAGTGTCCTTAATCACAAGAGGAGGTCAAATACATGACACAAGTGCCATATGCTTCAGTAGTTGGAAGTCTCATGTATGATATGGTTTGTACAAGACCAGACATTGCAAATGCAGTGGGAGTTGTGAGTAGATATATGGCTAATCCAGGTAAAGAGAATTAGAAAGCAGTCTAATGGATATTTAGGTATTTGAAAGGGACATCTAGCATGCAGTTATGTTATGGAGGTTTGGATATTTCATTACGTGGCTATGTTGATTCGGATATGGCTGGAGATTTGGATGGTAGGAGGAGCACTACTGGATATATTTTCACAGTAGGTGGAATGACAATTAGCTGGATTTTGAGATTACAAAAGGTTGTGGCTTTGTCTACTACAGAGGCAGAGTATGTTGCAGCTACAGAGGCTAGCAAGGAGATGATATGGATGAGTAGGTTCATGGAAGAGTTGGGAAAGGAGCAAAGTAATTGTAAACTGTTTAGTGACAGTCAGAGTGCAATTCATTTGGCAAAGAACTTAGCATTTCATTTGAGAACGAAACACATTCAGTTGAGATATCACTTCATACGACAGGTATTGGAGGATGGACAGTTGAATTTGGAAAAGATTCATACAAGCAAGAACCCTGCGGATATGCTAACGAAGCCATTAGCAAAGGAGAAGTTGGAGCTACACTCCACTTTTGTTGGTCTTCAAGTTTGAGACTTGAAGAGGAAGAAACAAAGCTTAGGAGGATCCAAGAATGGCGCTGTACAGGTATAGTGTGCAGTAATTAATCTCCAAGTGGGAGATTGTTGAGTATGGAGCTAAATTACTCATGTTTTAGCATGCAAATAGAACTTGCTAGAAGTTGACAGTAACCAGCATCGGTTAGAGTGTGACCGACATCGGTTAGGGCAAGTTGGAACCAACTACGGTTGGGCAGAACCGGCATCGGTTACTGTGCGACGAGTTTTTAATTAACTCTCGGGATTTATTTCTATTTTTAGCATTGGAATAGATTTAATGAATGTAATTGCATGGCTAAGTGCCCTAAAGTCTTAAACGACTATTTAAAGCATAAAGCTAGGGTTTAGAATGTGAGGATTGATCATAATTACAAGATAATTATGTGAGAGAGAATTCTTGGTGAAGAATCAAAAAGCTTGAACAAAGAAAGTACTAAACATCTAAGAAGTGTAGAAGATTGTAAATCTTCATTGTATATCTTGTCAAAGATTTGGATAATAGATTGGCTTATTTCTTGGTGGACGTAGCTCACACTGGGTGAACCACGTTAAATCTGGTTTTGATTTATGTTTCTTGTTTTGTATAATTCTTCTGGTAAAATATCCACTTTTATTTGCATGTATGCTTAGATCTGATATATTGTTTGTACAACCGGTGTGCTAACCCTACTTATTTCATAGTATCATATCCACTCTTGAAAGATTCTCCCATTCTTATCTCCTTGATATGGAAAATATTTTAATCAGACCTTTTATATCTATGTCGAAATATCTTCCCAAATTTGTCGCCTCTCAAAAATAAAAAAATAAAACCAATCCATCAAAGTTAGAATATTAAGAATTATCACGGTCCTATCAATGTTGAAAATAACTAACCATATCCATACACATCTAAATAATTTCATCTTTTGGAGTTGTAGTATGAGTCCCTTTGGTTATCATGAAAAATGTAATGCTCAATATTATTACATTTCCCACACTTAGTTTTTAATCTTTGTCATCTCAATCATATTTTCAACATGTGGGAATTGTTTCCTATTTACTACTATTTGAATATCTCATGAACCACTTCATTATTAATTTTCTAAAATAGCACCAATATCATATTGTACAAGTTAAAACATCATTTATCATCCCCAAAATATTGTCTTGTATGGGACCACTATAGCATATTAGTGTTGATGTTGACCCACACATCCAAAATCCTTTCAATAAAATAAAAATATGTTTTTTTATTTCTTTGGGTGTAGTCTTTTATTTCACTTAGAGTGGTATATGCGGTGACACCTCATTTGTTCATCAGTACTAAACGCTCACTTAAAGCACGCATAAATACTAGGTCCTTCCTTTCTGTTTACTTGTCAAGATGTTACCATGCATATTCATGATGATAACTAATCAAGTATTCAATCAAGAATACTTAACCATTGCATGTACTCACTTTGGAAACACATATAATAAGGAATCATAACAGATCAAATAAGAACCAATATCAATTACACATCTAGATATCCATATTCATACATATCAATGATCATAATCCATCCACAATAATCCATTATACCAAAATTATTACATAATAGAAGTTGAATACATAATGGATATAGCAGAGCATTGGTCAATGTGTGTAGATATCAAACCCTAGACCTGAACACCATAATAGACTCCAAGAACTAAGGAATAAGGAATGGTACCACAACTATGACTTACAACAAGTATATATAGGGGTGGAGACTTTCTCTTCACTTCCCATGCACTCTCCTAATAATAGGTGTGCCCATAATAGACTACATGTATACTATTTACCAAACAACCAATAATAGATTATCCTATAAATAAGAATTTCTTTAATCCTATCAATAGCCTTCTATGCGTGTGCTTAATCTGCATGTTCATCCTTCAATAATAGCCTTTAATTTTCTTCAAAGTCTTCATACTTTAACTCTTCACTTGGTTGACACTCCATCCCACATTTCTATTTTTAGCCCGTATTCTAAAAATTGGCTAAGTCCTAATTTGTTTCTTGAATGCGTGCGGTCCCACGCACTTCACTGTCTATAACATGTGCACGCCCTCCAAAGATGCTACCACTTCACCTTTGCACATGCGTGCTCCCGTGCGTAATCCTTTAGTCTTCAACTCATTTCTCCCAACCAACATTACCCCATAGTAGGCATGTTATCTCTCCTCAGCAACATCAATCAAAGAATATCCATGAAAGAATAAAGAATGAAGAATACTTGACTAATTCCCAAAGAATGAAACAATGTTCAAGTGCACTCCATATCCTCCTCCTCAATCAACCTGTAGTAACTCGGGAACTCCTTATTGAGGCTTCTCTCTAACTCACCCCATTTTACTAGATATTTACTAGTTGTTTTGGGGGACCAAACTAACTACCTCCATTATCTCATTAGGGGTCATGTACTCACCCTTATGCTTTAACTCCCTTATCACTCTAGCTAAGATTGAGATTAATCCCTCCATGTCATCCATCTTCCACGTGACAAAGGACCCTAACTCCTTAAGCCTTGTTTCATGTGTGTCCCTAAATATCTTCAAGGCATCTCATTTCTACGCAATCTCAACCATGAGTTATTCTTGACCAAGCTTCCTCTCCTTCTTCGCAACCTATATGCTTGCAAGATCTGCCTCCTCCTGAGTAGTATATGATTTGAGAGTGGGGTCAAGGTTTTGATAATGGTCAAAGGCCTATCCCGCCTTCTTCAAATCATCCTTCATTTTTTGCAACATGGCTTCATATTCCCCAATTTTTCACACTATGATCTTCTTATTCTTATCCTTCTCTCTTGTCATGTCCTCTTGTGTTTCCCCTTGTATAGGCGAATTATCCCGTAGTAACATATGTACCAAATCCTACAAGTAATGCAAGGTGAAGGGTATGTCTCCTTAGTTCTTTCGTTAAATTTTTTGTGCGCTACCAAAATTTTGTCTCAGTAATATGTATTGCCATGTCCAAGACAGTCTTCATTCATTTTTGTCTTCTCCTTTTCTTCCATTAGCCACTAGAATTCCAATGCCTTGTCCTTTTATCTTCCACCAAGGTCCAAATTGTGGCCTCCTTTTCCCGATTCATGTGTGCCATTCGCCACCATCTTATTTACAACATTTCTAGCTTTCTCATCAATAAGCTCTGTTGGCCTTAACGTCAATAGTTTCTTTGGCACCTTATTTTATTTTTGCATGGCAAAGACATCATTTGTAATTTCAAAATCGGGCTCATCCATGTGCATTTTCATGCTCCAAGACAACATCTTTCCTGTATGTATGGATGCCCCTTCTTCATTGATTACCTCCCAACCATATAATTTATCTTTGCCACACTACTTTAAAATCATGCACACAACACCTTTGATTGGTCATCAATATAGTTAACTTGAGGTGTGTGCACGAACTCATCCTTTCTCCTCCTTCCACCAAAGGTGCACCTCCCAAAGTGGGTACATGCTTCACTCGTTCCTTATGCGTGCACTTTGGTTCCGCCCGACACTTCATCCCTAATTAGCATCTTGTCTCCTTTTTCCTCCTCTTCGTGCTCTGGATGGTGTGTTGATTGAAGAATACTTGTCAAATATCACACAAGGAGTCCGCACGGGATAGAAGGCCCAGAACCAAGGGCATGGAAGGAAAAGAAGGACACATGCGTGGGAGGTAAGTTCTACTTTTAGGACTTAGCCAATTTTGAGCATGAAGACCTATTTTTGGAAGATGGCGTGTGGAACACACCAACGATGCAGAGACATGCGTGCCATGCATTTTCTATCTTTGGAGGATCAGATTGAAGTGTTTTTGCATGGAGATGAGCTAAGAATAGAATTGAAACTTCAGTTAACTACAAGAGGACTATAGATAGCACACTTGCATGTGTGGATATGCTTGTAAATGGCGTGTGGCTATCAATAACATGTGGCCTATTTTTGGAATAGATAAGTGGTGAAGGGCAAGTCCCCACCCTATATATATGATATTAGGTACATAGTAAAGAAAGGTAAGGGTGTGATGTGTGTGTGTGTGTGTGTGTGTGTGTGTGTGTGTGTGTGTGTGTGTGTGTGTGTGTGTAGAGATATACGCATATGTCTAAATTCTGTATCGAGATCCATATGCACGTTGATATAGATTGACATTACTGTAAGGAGATTCTGTATTTAATAAAGATGGAAGATATTGGCTGAATCTAAGTGTCATTTTGTGTGTAATTGAGTAGTGCATGTTATTAAGTCAATCATGATTATTGTTTAAGCTTGTTCTTTCATAGATCTGAATGTAGCATGCATTGTAGAATGATGGATTAGTTATGAATCTATATGTTTCTTCCTTCATTGTGCTAACATCCTGCTATAACAACCCTAAAGAGGGACCCGGTACCTTTGCGCGCTTTGGGTGAGCACTCAGTCTAAGGCTGAGTGATGTGCCAGTGCGACTAGGGTGTTATCTAGTAAATTCTAGGCTGCATCATTGGTTACTTTGCGGGACCTCTTTTTCGATTACTTTCGGGATGGTTCACGATGAAGACATATCGGTTAACTCTAACAAGTATTGAGGAATGGATACACGATCTGGAGGAAGAATATGCATGCAGCGGTTCAATAGTGGATCTGATTTTAATGCACGCACTTGGGTAGAACAAAATCTATATGACAACTTATATGAGATATTTTTGTTATCTTTCTCGTAGAACTATACAAGTGGATTATTGCTTATGCATCTCAACAGGAATTGGAGGTATCGTGCACTTGTCTGGACACAGGAAGAATTTCAGACCCTTTATGATGTTGATCTGATCTGGACTCACGTTGTGGATACGTGGTTCCATGGTGTTCTAAACAGTTATATTTTGGAATATTCAATTTTGATGTACTCTTTCCTGGAGGTAGTTGAATTCCAGTTTTTACAAAGATTCTAAGAGGAACATATTTGTAAGGTATTCCACTGGCAATCAAGATCTTGATGGTAAATATGAACCTAGAAAGTAAACCAATGGCTAACTAAACCTCACCACACGTGAGGGCAGGAACAGGTTTGGTTTAAGATGGCAGACCTAGCGGCAGAGAAGTAGAGAGAGGAAAGGTGGCTTAAGTATAATGAGGCATGTGAGAGGGAGATAGAGAAGCATTGTTCTATTGCAGAAAGTATGGCGTTGAGGAGAGAGTTGGCTCATGAAGGATTTAAAGCTCACGTAGAAGACATGGAGCCAGAGCATTAAGAACTATTCCATCTTGGAAAGCATGATAGAGATCCCTTCTCGGCCTCACACAGAAGTACGCTAGAAGAGACTAACAGGACCGCAGCACGCATCTTAATCCACCTGGTGACCTAGCCTTAGCCTTTCCAATTTGTTTTTCAAGATGTCTAGTAGTACAAGTAACTAGCAAGCTAACTTGGGAAGTAGGAGAGTAGGAGTAAGTCAGGGATCAAGTACATCAATGGCAGGATAGATGGCTTCAATGTTATATGGAGGAGCATTCTTAGGCACATCATCTGCACAGAATGTGAGTGCACAGAATGTTGGATTCACCTCTGGAAGTGGAGCTACCTCACAGAATTGTAGGGGTTCAATATAGTACTATTGTCGGAGCACAAGGGAGTACATCTATAGGTCCTACTCCAGCTATAGGTGGAGGATCAGGAGGTATAGGTGGTTCTAGTTCCAGTGGATCTAGTGGTTCTAGAGGTAGAGGGAACACAGGAGGTTCTGGATCAGGTGGTCAAGGTCTGCAACAACCATAGAATATCTACATGGAGATGTCTCTTCATCTCCCGAAATATAGAGGTATAGAGGATGTTGCCGAACATGTGCATATGTGTGAAATCTTGTGGCGCGCTAAAGGGATCATGGTTGCTTTGAGCGTAAGGAAAGTCAATTTTCCACTACATTATAGGGGCATGCACATAGCTGGTATAGGAAGTTTGACCTTGATCAAACTTGTGTGGATTATGCAGCATTGAGGGATGCTTTCTTGAAAGAGTTCCATATCCCTGAGTTTGAGCAGAAGAGTATAAGTGCACTCAAGGATATCAAGCAAGGCATTATTGAGAGTGTACGTGAGTATGATGCTCATTTTAAGACACTTCTTTCTAAGCTATCTTATGATATTCATGCTAGCCAGCATGCACAATGGTTTGTTGGAGGATTGATTACACCTTTTAGAAGGGCGTTGTCACATAAGACATACACTGATCTGCATGAAGCACTAGAAGTAGCTTTACATGCTGAGGTAGTTAGGAGCATTGACACTAGCGTTAGTCCATTCCTAGAGGCACATATTAAAACTATGAAAAATTAGTTAGAAAAGCTATCAGCAAATTCAGCCCATGAAATGTGCTCAAGAATTTGGTGTACAGATTGTGAAGTGGAAGGTCACACCAAGGATAGTTTCCCTCGCAGATCTGTACACTCATTACTATTAGACTGTGAGATTTTCCATTTAAATCATGATGCTAGTCACTGTCCTTTGTTACAACGCGCGATAAGGAAGAATGTATCTTGCTTTTGTAAGATTTACAGGTCCATGACCCATGATACTAAGGATTGTCGGCTGATTGGTAAGATCTAGGATGCTATAGACATTCGGTACAATAGGCAAGTGTAATGAGATAATTCTAAGGGTAATAATGAGCACCAGGATCGAGATCATAATCAAATGCGCTATGATAGGAATGCGGGGAATTTTGAAGGAGGTCGTGGAAGGGGACATGGATATCATGGTGGATATGAAGGATGAGGCCGTGGTGGAGGAAGAGGTGAGTTCCCTCATGGAACATGTTATACTTGCGGATCTCCTGACCACTATAGGCACAAATGTCCTTAGAATATTGCATGTTCTTTCTGCGGAAGAACCATAGCTATGAAGAGTACCCATATTTATATGAGCATTTGAGTAAGCAGCATAAGCAAGAAAAAAAAATGCGTCGGGATGGTTAGAATTGTTAGGTTAATTAATTATGCATAATATAAATTGATTATTTAATTAATTTTATTAATTAAATAATGTTGTTATATGGTTATATTATAAACCATATTATTGTTGTATTTTGTTATATGGTTTTATCAACCATATTTGTCTTTTATTTTCACATGTATAATTGTTATAACAATTATGTGCTTCCCGGATGTAATATTGGAAGCAGTTGTGAGTTTAGTTTTACCTGTGCAACCTATTTCTTTATCTGCACATGGTTGTTCAATTCCTATAAGAATTGCAGCACTCCATTATATTTTGGATTGATTTCACATTAATAAAATCTACAGGCTTCCGTCCCTATTTTGTGAAATTACATTTGGTTTCAGAGCAGGTTGAAGGATATTGGAGGATTGCAGTAGAGTTTGAGGAGCATTAGAGAAGCTTGTGCAAGAAAAAGAGAGCCAAAGTTGCCTCTGCAACTTCCCAGCCCCATCCCCTACAATACCACCATCAAATTTCTCAAATTCGCCATCAAATTTGTAACGCCTTGATTTTTGTAAGTTATCATGGTAATTACCTTTCATGATGTTGTAACTGCATAAATGAAGATAAATATGTTAAGACACATCTTTTGATCTTAGAGGAATGTGTTGCTGATCTGGACCCTTGTTTGCTGTAACTTGATACTTGGGACATAAGTTATTATTGCTTGTGTGATTGCTAATGAGACAATAGACTTGTCGTATGCTTGATGAACTCTATTCGCTGATTGACAGCACGCCTTGAATCAATTCCATTGATCCAAGGTATGTTGTGGCCTTCTTATGATCGCTTTGTCGATTTACTTTTAAACCAGACTGAAGGTTGATATAAATGTTGCAGCACCTGATTTCAGGTATGAATATCTGGTACGTAGATGCCAATGAAAAAGGTTCGATTCTCGAACCACACACCGTTGTAACGCTAGACAGCGTAAGACGATAAGGGCCTGGATGCAAGTGGCACAGGTATGTGGAACTTAGGACGAAATGTCCTGCTTAATGTTGAATATGACTGTCAGGCGGAAAGACTTGATATGGAAACTAGTTAATTAAATATTAGGGGATTAAACCCTAACCTACCCCTAAGTTTTATCTTATACCCTAACTACTATCCTATATGGATTTTAGATTTCATAAGGGAGAAAATAGATATAAATTCCATTAACCTATGAACTAGGCGAATGACCTAGATATGGACTATTAAAATCCTAGACTAATCCTAACCTAAGGAAGGGGATGCATAGACCCATGTGGATGGAAAGGATAAGGGGGAAGGTAAGAAATTTAATGGGACAGTAAATGAAGCCCTTACATGTACAACACCAAGTTTGGTAGGAACAAAGAAAAGTTGGAGGCGTCCAACTAGCTTAGAAACTAAATGGAATTTATATGCAAATTTGAAATTTGGAAACTCACCAACCCGAGTCGGCGGTGGCGTGAGGAATGAGGAAAGGTAGTGCATTCAATGCATTAATTATCTTGGTCTTAGCGACCAGCTCACCTTGGAAAGAGGATAGAGGAAAAAGGAAAATTGTTGTTGCTGTGTGCATTTGGATTTTAGTTGCTCTGCATTTTGTTTCTCCATGGTTCTGTCGAACCAGCTGTTTTGATTATTATCTCTGTTCTTTGGAAAAAAAAAGGCTATTCTTGAGCTTGTGGAAGTTAGTGACTGGTTGGAAAGCCTGGCCGAGGACGTCGTGGAGAGAAACAACTCCAGTGGGCGCGGTTTTCTTCGAGCCACAAGAAAAAAATTAACAAGCATGTTAAGCCCTTCTCCTTAAACCACTTTCTTTTGCTTAATAGTCTCATTAAAACAACCCTGCTCTTATGATGGGGGTTTTGGTTATTTGATTTGGCTGTTACGTTGAGATGATTTCGAGTTGAGTCATTTTCTTTTGCTGTACACGGCTTGAGCATTCTTTGCATAATGATTAAGTTGAATACACTTGTCCTTGCTGTGTGGTTCATTTTGGCAGTGTTGGGTATTCGCTTTATTACCATTTTGGGTTGTGCTAATAAATACATTAGCTAAATGAATATCACTTCTGAGTTCTGAGCATTCTTGTGAAAATGAAAAGATGAGATGATTTGTATGTCTGGTTGAACTGTCCTTAAAAGAATGAACACGACTTGGGTATTCTTGGGTGTTTGAAGAAAATGATTGTTCTTCTTATTGAAATCATTAATGAATTATGTTTTCTCTTTGCTGCTTCAAAATCTGAAGGTAAGGGGAAAGAGGATTTTATTGTGCATTTTGGATGCGGTTTGATCTTCTAGTCTGAACTGTCATCATAAAAACGAACATGGCTTAGTGTTTCTATGCAAATGAATGAAACAAATGAGATTTGGCTTGCTGTTGAGATTGTTTTGACTGTACCTTGCTTGCGCATCTATTACCCTATGCGGGTTTGCATTGATAAAGGCATTGTTATGCGAATATTGTATTTCTGAGTTCAGTGTGTGAAAACGTTTGGGAAAAACAAAGCTGTGGTGATATTAATAGACTATTATGCGAGTTATAATTCCTTGATGTTTTTTTATTTGCTTAAAACACGGGTTCCCTGGGACAGTAAGGTTATTGTAGCATCTTACTTTGCTGTACTAATTTGATATGGTATTCTACCTGTTGGTTCTTTTGGTACTAATGTTTATAGACCAGTTGCAATGAACTCTGGTCAACTTTTTGGAAAGGTAATAGTAGTTTTCAATTACTGAATATACTACTCTGAATGAATTATACTATTGGAGTATGTCTGCTCTAAATAAGAGGTATTTGGATAGACAGTAGAAGAGGTAATATGATCTTGCTCCCTTATATTCGATTATTGATTTTCATTTATTTCTCTTTGGACTGTTATCATTGATTGATATCACGTTTGGATTAAAACTTCTAGTACAGCTATGAGGAAAAGAAAGAGAGTGTGAATGGATAATTTGAATTAATGATCATTTTTCTCTCATGCGGTTGAAATCTATAATTGTTATGGAACAAATTTCGTACTGCTTGGGTTAAGCATTGGTATTTAATTGCTGTTTGCTTGTTCTCTTCAGCGTTTGATTGCTTGAAATCAGATGAGTTGTATGAAGGAAGGGACAATAATTCGGTTTAGATTTTAGTTAAGATCTATCTTTTGAATTCACAACTATTGTAAGAGAATGGAATTGATAGCATTTATGTTAGAACAACAAATTTACAGCAGATTGTGTTTTTAGTTCTACGAGATGTTTATGTCTGAACTGCTGTTGAAGGAAATTACTTCTTGTAATAATTATTTGGGAAAGAGGGCAGTAATCCTTTGTCTGATTAAGAGGGTTATTGGATGATTGAGTTGATATGTTGTTCATCCTTTTTGGTATTTAATTCTTGAATGATGTTCATATTAACGTTTCATAAAAGTAGGGTTCTTTTATTGAGACAGTTAATTAAAAGCACCTCATTTTAAAGACAAGTGCTTAATATGCTCAGTTCAATGAACTGACCCGTGCAAGTAATTTTGCAGATGAAACTTGAGTATAAATGAAGACATGGTTGTTTTCCGATACTTCTTTGATTGACTGAAGATGGATTGTATTGATAGCTATTACTCCTCCATGAGGAAATGAGAAAGGAAGAAGTTACATTCTTCTATCTTTATGAGTTGTAATGTTGTTTGATATAAACAAAGTCCAGTCGTTTGGACTGGCAAATGTATAGATCGTAAATTCTGATGGATGAATACAAGTAAAAGTGTGATATTTTCAATAATCATCGAGTTTGATATTGTTGAATAAGTTTGAGAATATAACATTATTCCTTGACTTGGAATTATTCAAATGTTAATGGATGAATTTAAAAGGAAATAACATCTATTCTTTACCTGAATGCAACTTTTACGTTGAAATGTGCAATTAGTTCATACTTGGGTTAAGATGAATTTTGAATTGACATTAAAAAGATTTAGATAAACACGAAATCCTAATTGGAAGGTATTCGGGATTAGTTTGAAAGCTAAGGGATATCAAATAACTTAGGGGCAGCCGAACCTTGTATTCGGACTCCGTTAATAGCTCGAATGTTTAAATTCAGAAAATAAAGATATGGGAAATCATATCTATTGTTAACAGACCTTAACTAAGTAAGGTTAAGGAGGGTAAATGAATAAATTCATTTAGAATTAGACCTCGTTTAAATGACGTCTAATAAGATGGAATTCTGAATTTGTTTACAGTTGTGGAAAACTTGGCTAAGTTTAATAGGTTAAACTTATTAAGTTTATCGATAATGGACTGATTAGTCCAAAGATTAAGAAAGGAACCAAGAAGTGAATAGGAAACCCTTCGGTATGAAGGAGGAGATGCGTATTAAGCCAGAAGATGGATTAAATCTCTCTTAGCTACATACAACTGTAACAAGAACAAGGATAAAGGATCAGCATGGCTGCTGAAAGTTGATCTTAAATACTAAGATTATAACCAAATCACAATTGAGCTGGATGTGTACCCTCGATGAGAGGATTCCGTAGGACATTGACATACGCCAGCTACAATATGGTGTCTTCGTGAAGGCGGGGCCTTCATGACGACACAATGTTATAGCTGACATATTACAATGCCCTTCCGAATTAAATCATCAAGTTTACATAAGCTGGATAATAAGTTCTTGGCTGGGGATAGAAATGTGATCACGTATACGGAGTGACTCCGGAGGACTAAAGGTAACTAGACACACGGAGTCGTCTAGGAACGACACCATATGTCTGCGTATCTTTAGTTACCATGAGTAACTTCCTATACTCGTTCATATTGCTAGTTGAGGTTAGAGTTTGACCTTAAATGGAAGGACTGGTAGAGACCAGGAAAGACCATTCTAGATAACAGACGAAGTGAAGTGAAGGACGTATTCCATTGGTGTGTATCACATCTAGGAATATGATCATGCAAAGCATGTGAAAATCTTTGGCCAAAGTATCGCAAGTGTTGGTTGCGTTGTCCTAATCACCTAGTTTAAGATGCAGGATGTCAGATGAATATCAGTAATAGATATTCAGATAGGCTTCTTAAATGGATCACTTTGATAACCGGAAATGGTAAAAGAACCCTGTATATTCATTATACTATGCATGAATTAACATGAAGGATTGGTAAGTCGCCGAGTCATGAAATGAGAGATCGTTGAAACTCCGAGCCATAAAGTGGGAGGTCGGTAGTTCTTCGAGTCATTTACAACAACATATGGTATCTGTTATATGATTGAATGTCACTGAATGTGTGTTCCATATTGCAAATATGTGAACAGAGAACATTAGTTTTAAAAGGAAATTGTGTGATCCAAACTGCATTAATTGGACAGAGAACAATTATTAAAACTTGAACGTGTGTTTGAATTATATAATTCATAACAGGGAACGTTTTATATAAAAAAACAAAATTTCCTTGTTCTAGTATCTTAAAATGGGGATGTTACAAAATTCCTCAAAACCATCTTTATTCATTGCAATTAAGGTTGAGGAGGATAGAATTCACTAAGGAAGAGATTACAAGCTCAAAGGAAGGAAGGAAAATTATCTAAGGTGCCATACACACTCAAAACTGCCTTAATTCTCCCAAAACCACCTGTCATTTTTTCTTTGCTGGAATTTTAGCTCAAAACCGCCTTTCCAAAACTGTGGTTTTTTAAAGAGGTATGGTTTTACTAGTTTGGAAGTGTTTAATTACAATTTGCTCTTTATATATACTTGTTTAGCTTAGCCACCCAAGTGGCTAGCATAACTTTTGTAAGACACTTCCCATCAAGAGAGGTCAAGGGGTCAAATCCCCTCCCTCACCCACTACCAAATTTGGCGAGAAATTTAGTGGAACTCACTAAATTTAGCGGTAAATTCAAATTTAGTTATAACTAATTAAATTTAGCGAGAAGAACCCTATTTTTGGGGGAAAAAAAATTCTCCACTCTGCATATTTTTGCATTCTAAGCACATTTTCCCAAAGAAGGGATACCTAAAAACTTCATTTTGAGCTAGGTTTTTACGATTTTTTTCAAGAAGTCGTATTGGGCTCCACAGCCACTTTGGTGCCCGAAAAACAAAAACATTTACCTCGCCATTCAATTTTTTCCAGATTTTTAATGTAATTTCATGTTTGTAATATATTGTACTAATTTGCGGTTGTCATAATCAACTACAAACTTTGTAATTACTCGAAACGGCGTAGAATTGTAATACAAAACAATAAAAAATTGGTTACTGAAACACTCACGAGATCCTAGATCTCATTCGCAGTGTTCGGTATATACGGTGCCTTTGGGAAGTGCTTACGGGTAAAGCCGTCGTGACTACTAATGCACTTAATGCCTAATATAGCTGCAACAACGTTTTCTAGGCATTAACCCTTTAAATCGACGAGGAGTAATAAGGTCACAGTGCACACACTATGAGCCATTCCATCCATCTGTGAATAATTACACGACATAAATCTAGGCCGAGAAATTATCCAAGTATATAGTGAAGCTACGCGGGCGTATGAGGCTATTTATTTGAGCCAGTGTCAATAATTACATAAACCCCTTTCAGTATTGTCTTGGTGCCACGTATTGAATTCTTTCATGTACGTTAATGCCTCTTTCACGTATCACTGGGTATATAGAAAGGGTGAGCTTCTTCCACGTACCACCGGGTATATCAGAAGGGCGCGTATATAGAAAGGTTCAATATATCAGACTAACGGTATATAGATTAGGAGACCTTATACTTGGAGTGATAAGAGCCAAACCCTATTAGTGATTTCTGCAAAATGGGCACCAATGCCCCCAAATTTTTTCTTCCGAATTCACTACTCAGAGGAAACAACTATGTTGTATGGAAGACAAAAATCAAGACACATCTTGAGTTTGAAGAGATCCGCCCTCTTTGAATGGTACTCACGATGAGATCAACTACGATACAACACAACGGCGGCAATTTGATAAAGTAGATCGGAAGGAAAAACAAATCATCTTGTTTGGAGTTTCGATTATGTGCAACCCCACATTTGAGATGCCAAAATAGCCAAAGAAGCATGGGATAAATTGTGCACAGTGTATGAAGCCAAAAACAAGAATGTTATACTGAATTTGCAGAGTCAGTTACATACACTAAAGTTCAAACAAAATGAGAAAATTGAAGCTTTCTTAAGAAGAGTTGTAGAGTTGAGGGCTTCACTTCTAGCCATAGGAGAAGCGATCACAGATGATGCTCTCATTCCCATGTTCGAGAGCACTCCCTCTTCTTACCGCATTTTTGTCACAACACTAAACATGTCAGATATCAACAGTTAGTTTTGACAAGCTGGTAAACCTACTACAACAAGAGGAAGCCATGCACAATAAGGATGATGAAGAGGAGAAAACACTTTCTTCACATCAAAAATGGAAAGGAAAAGGTAAAGGAAAACCTAATTCCTATCAAAATCCCCAACATTAGAATCAGTATCATGGGGACAAACAACGAAGAAACAATGTCCAATTTGCAAAAGAGGACATGACTTAAAAGATTGTTGGTATAATACTTACAAGAAAGGTTCATCCAGTAACTCTGGACCTCCACAACAACAATCTTACAAGGGACATTCTAACTACAATCAAGGGTAGAAAAAGGGGAACTGGAAAAGAAGACCCCATCAGCAAGGAAATATTGTTGAGTAAGAAGAACATTTAGATGATGAAGAATTATTGTCAATTGCTCAATCAATTGAACCATCCACGCCATCTAGTGATGTTTGATATGTTGATTCGAGGGCCACTCGGCGGATAACCGACCCGAGACTGGTTTATTTCAATGAGGGACACACCATCAAAAATCATGTTTCGTTGGGAGATGATTCTTCATATACATCTCGGGGATTGGGAACATTTCTCTACCCCTTGGTTCACATAACTGCAGACTATCAACTGTCTTATATGTCCCACGGGCTGAAAAAGAATCTACTTTCGGTCAAGCAACTCCTTGATCACAATCTAAAAATTGACTTTGATAGTCATTCTAGAAAGAAAACATGTTTGATTCGAGATAAATCACGGGGCTCAAAAATAGTTACGAAAGCCTCTAATGTGGGATGCATGTTCCAAATTGCTTTTGTTCACAGAGACGATCAAACAGCTTATGGTGAGAAATCCACCTTAGGACAGTTGTGGCATCAAAGATTTGGTCATGTAAGTTTCAAGTATCTCGAGACACTTCATCGACACAATATGGTACATGGGCTACCATCTCTTCAGAAGGATACAAACAAGTGTCCTCACTATCTAGCAAGCAAACAACACAGAGCTTCATTCCAAAAGAGTACATATCGAGCTCATGGTCAACTTGATTTAGTTCATACTGATCTTTGTGGTCCGATGCAACCAAGTCATTCTGGATTTCATTACTTCATGCTATGTGTTGATGACTATTCAAGGAAAATGTGGATTTTTTGTCTTCACAAGAAAAGTGAAGCTTTTGAAACTTTCAAGAAGTTCAAAGTAGTAGTTGAGAATGAAACTGGTCATCACATCAGAACTCTCTGCTTAGATCAAGGGGGGGAATTCATCGGTAATGAGCTTAAAGATAAACTACAAACTCATGGGATTCGTAAAAAAATGCCTCCTCCACACACACCGCAACAAAATGGTGTTGTTGAGAGAAGAAATCTTACTATCATGGAAATGGTGCGATGTATGATCAATGACTTTGGACTTGCAAATACATTCTGGGCAGAAGTAGTAAAGACAACAGTGTATTTTTTGAACAGAGAGTGCCCACAGTTTCTCTTGATGGAGTAACACCACAAGAAGCATGGTCAAAGATAAAACCATCTATTGCATACCTTAGAGTATTCGGGTGCAAAGAAAACATGCACATACCCAAGAAGAATAGAAAGAATTTGGACATGAAGTCACAGAAAATCATCTTCATTGGGTACAGTGAAGAGATTCTTGGGTACAAATTGATGGATCCTAAGACCAGAAAAGTCTACACCTACAGAGATGTTGAGTTTTTTTGAGAAGAAGGAAGCAGAGACTCCTCCTTCAGACTCACCAGATGTAGATTTTTCTCTAGTTGTAAAAATTGAAGCTGATGTTCCCTCAGAAGATGAAAGTGACAATGGGGATGATGGTGTTGATCAGATAGAACCACGACCCATGGGAATAGTTCAGTGTATGCCCAAGTGGTGTACTAGCACATTACAAGATGCAAGAATGGATGCTCCACCGGATACATCCACCCCTATACCATAGACTCACAGTAAAAGCAAGAGAAGAAGTTAAATTTGCTTTGATGAGTAGAGTTATTGAATCTGATGAGCCCTCTACAGTCTAGGAAGCCCTATAGTCAAAAGCTTGGAAAGATGCCATGGATTCTTAATATCAATCAGTGATGAAGAATAACACTTAGCAACTTGTCGATCTTCCACCAGGAAAGAAACCCATTGGATGCATATGGATATTTTAAAAAAAGTACAAAGTAGATGGGACAGTGGGAAATTATAAAGTGAGAGTAGTAGAAAATGGGTATGTACAAAAAGAAGGCATAGACTATGAGGAGAAATTTACTCCCACAACTAAGATCAAAACAATCAGAATGATATTTTCTCTAGCTGCATAGTTTGGATGGAAAGTCCATCAAATGGATGTAAAAGTGCCTTCCTAAATGGAGATTTATAAGAAGAAGTCTACATGACTCAACTTGAGGGATATGTAGTACCTAGTCAAGAAGCAAAGGTATGTAGACTCGGAAATCTCTGTATGGCCTCAAACAGGCACCCCGGGCATGGTACATCAAGATTGATGAGCATCTCGTACAACATGGATTTGTTATAAATCCATACAATCCCAATATTTACCTCAAAAAGTAAGAGGGGGAGATTGTGATTTTCATTGTCTATGTCGACAATCTAGTCATCACTGACATTTTTAGTGAGGATAATCGATGCAACGAAGAAATATCTTAATCGATCATTCGACATGACCAATATTGGGATGATGCATTATTGTCTTGGATTGGAAGTATGATAGAAAGAGAATCACATTTTTTTTTCTCAGATGAAATATACCAAGACAATGCTTGAGAAATTTAGGATGATGGATTGCACACCAATTGCTACACCCATGGAGAACAGATTGTAGTTATCTCATTCAGATCCATCTCCTGAGGTAAGTGCCACTCTCTATTGGTAGTTGATTGGGAGTCTCATTTACCTGACCTACACTAGACCAGATATCACTTTGTAGTAAGCTATCTATCCAAGTTCATGCAAGAACCCAAAGTTTGTCATTAGAAAGCAACAAGGTGCATTTTGAGATATCTTAAAGGATCAATGGATCTTGGTCTAGAATACAAGAAGAACGAAAAATTCTTCTTGAATGGATATTCGGATTTAGATCATGCAAGAAATATTGATGACAGAAAAATCCACTTATGGCTTTGCATTTTTATGGGATCTGGACCAATATCATGGGGAAGCAAGAAACAACACTTCATTTCTTGCTCTTCCATAGAAGCCGAGTATCATTCTGCAGGAGAAGCTATCTGTGAAGTGATTTGGCTATGTCGCATACTAGAAGGACTTGGAATACCACAAGACAAACCAACCACCATGTATGTTGACAATGAAGGTGTTCTCAAACTTGTTCGCAATCCAATTTTTCATGAGAGAACAAAGAATATTAAAGTACAAGTTCATTTCATACGTGAACATGTATTAAAGCACAATATCCAACTTCAATTTTTTCCAACAACTGAACAATGGGCATATATCTTCACAAAGTCACTTACACGTGACAAGTTCGAGTTGTTCAGAGAGTTCCTCTCCTCATCTCTTGAGACAATGCACAATTAAGGGGGGGAATGTTAGGTTAATTAATTATGCATAATATAAATTGATTATTTAATTAATTTTATTAATTAAATAATGTTGTTATATGGTTATATTATAAACCATATTATTGTTGTATTTTGTTATATGGTTTTATCAACCATATTTGTCTTTTATTTTCACATGTATAATTGTTATAACAATTATGTGCTTCCCGGATGTAATATTGGAAGTAGTTGTGAGTTTAGTTTTACCTGTGCAACCTATTTCTTTGTCTGCACATGGCTATTCAATTCCTATAAGAATTGCAACACTCCATTGTATTTTGGGTTGATTTCACATTAATAAAATCTACAGATTCCATCCCTATTTTGTGAAATTACAAGAATCCAAAGCGTGGTAGAAGATCGGTGGATGCCCAAGATCACGTAAGGACCTGAGGAATTGATAGTGAAGATTACTACACGTGTTGAAGCTGCGCACGCGTGAGAGGAATTGCACCAGAAGCCTACGATCACCAAGGAGGAGGTTTTTCATGCAAGGTACCCAGATCCTGCTCATCAAAAGGAATTTTACCAGGATACCATGGAAGTGCTAAGGAATCTTCAGGGTGAGATACAATACCTAAAGGAGTAGAAGAAAGCATCAGAGACAGTCCAAACTGATATCAATGATCTGTGAGAGGTGTGCAAATGTTGTGCCAGGAGAACATTATTCCATTATTAGGAAGTTGGTTAAAAGGGAACACTCCACGCGTAAGTCTTGAGACCGGACGACAGATTCTGCATGCAAATCTTCCCCCTAATAGCATTGAATATGATAAAGAAATTACTCTGAATGTTGTTGTGGATGGGTGGCTATTGAGAAACATATTAATTGATACAAAGGAAGTAAATGTTCTTACATTATATGCATGGGTAAAAATGGGAAGACCTCCATTGCAACCATCATCTAATGTGTTGTTTATGGCAAACCGAACTAAGCCACTCCCATAGGAGTTTTGAAAGATGCATCTATAACTATACAAGGGGCCAAGTTCACTTTGGGAATTTTCAGGTATTAGCACTTACAAAAGTAGACAATTTTCCATCCTTTCTTGGATGCCCTTGGTGTTATGCGAATAATGCTGACTTGAGATTCAATAAGGGGTATATCATCTTTGGAAACAAGGAGGAAAGGGTTGTGATACCTTTGACAGATGGGAAATCTACACCGTATGTTGAGCTTCTAAGTGAGGAGGACTTAAACAGAATTCATCTACGTCTATTCAGGACCCATAGGTCAATGAGCCATCAAAATAAGGCATCCTACAGTGGGAGGATTCTCATTCTATTAGTGATACTATGAGTATTACTTGCAAAAATTGGGCTCATGGTACATATGAATTAGTAGGACATGAGGTAAAAAGCGTGGTTACGCACAAGAATGGACTTCATTCGATTCGATGGATAGGTAACACAAGACTTTGGTATACAAAGGCGAAGGTTTTCCTACATTTTTGAAGGCCATGGAAACACAGTGGACAAATCAAATTAAGAGAAGAGATATGTTAGTATATACACTATGCGGGATAGTAGCATGCTTGATGGTTAGTCCACGGAGATAATCTTATAAACTGGGAAGAGATTGGAGTTACTTTTTCTACTAGGTTTGTAAGGAATAATGCACCTACGTAAATATGCACTTATCATGGTGATCAACCTATTCATCATCACATTCAAGAGAGTGTGAGAGACTCTGCAAAGTAGGACATGAAGTATTACCACTTTCACTCTGGGTGCAACGATTATATTCTACGCTACAAGGATGCGCACGGGCCTGGTATGTATATGCGAAACTACATCGAGAAATTGGAGATCGGAAAGATTTGACTGTAGGAATGATCCAAATTTGAATACTTCTCGACTAAACCTCCTATAGAAGAGGCATTAAAATTTTTCAAGTGCTTAACTATGGGAGATAGTGCAAAATCCAAAGAGCATATTCAAGAATTATTTGGTGAGACAGAGTCCAGAGCATGTTTTGAAAAGGAAGAAGAAATGGACTCCATACTACTTGAATGCGCTTACCTTGAGAAAGAGAAAGGAAAGATGGTTTACATCATGGATGACAAGGAAGTTGAGAACCTAGATATTGACCATTCACAAGGGGTGTGCGAGGTCTTGGACAGTGTAGACAAGGATACACATGCCTACCACGAACCCATGAAGATAAAGAAGGTGAATATAGGTTCGGAGGCTGAGCCTAAGGAGGCCATAATTGGAGACTACTGGTCAAACTCGAGAGGTAGCAAAGATCATTGAGTTACTCAGGGATTATCAGGACTTATTCCCTCAAGGGTATCATGAACTTAAAGGTGTGCATGAATCACTTGGGGAAATGAAGATAAAACTTAAGGACGATGCACAAACAGTTAGAAAGAGACCTTACAAAATGAATCCTAATTTGAATGAAAAGGTAAAAGAAGAAATTGATAAAATGATGAAATCGGGATTATCAAGCATCTTGATGAGTCGATTAGGTTAGCCCAATGGTGATCAGTATCAAGAAGGATAGATGAATTAGAATATGTGTAGAATATAGGGAGCTGAATGATGCATGCATCACCGATCCATTCCCTACGTCATTCACTAAGGAAATACTAGGAGTTGCAGGGCGCAAAATATATTCTTTCACAAATGGGTTTTCAGGTATCATCAAGTTAGGATTGCTCAGGAAGATCAAGAAAAGACAACATTTACTACTGAGTGGGGTAGTTTTTCCTATACTGTGATGCCTTTTAGATTGAAAAATGTGACTACTGTATTCTCACGCATAGTTGTTCAGGAAATCAAATATTTTATTCACAACTTCTTATAGGTCTACCTAGATGATTGGACAATATACGAGCTTTTGAAAGATCATTGTGATAATCAGCACTTAATGTTTGAACAGTGCAGACAATTGAGTATATCTTTGAACATCAAGAAGTGTATATTTGCTACACCATTTGGGATACTGTTAGAACATATAATCTGCAAGGAAGGTTTTTGGTTGATCTGGCCAAGGTTGTAGTCATTTTAGGCCTGGAAGCGCCTACCAATCAAAGTGAGGTGTGTGGATTTTTAGGTCATACAGGATATTATAGAAAATTCATCAAAGGGTATGCCAAAATTGTTGCACCCTTGGAAGAATTATTGAAGGGGAAAGGTACATTTTATTGGGGAGAACCGCAACAACACATGTTTGAGATATTAAAAGAGAAACTTACTACCGCACCCATTCTGCGCTTTCCCTCATGGGATAAACCATTTCATGTGCATGTGGACACTTCTAACATGGGTATTAGCACTTTGTTAGCTCAACTTGGTGAAGGTATTATTGATCATCCAATCTGTTTTTCTAGTAGGAAGCTGACTCCTGCTGAATGGAATTATACAACTACAGAGCATGAAGCTTTGTCAATGATCTATGCATTGCACAAGTTTTGATAGTACTTGTTAGCAACACCATTTGTGTTCTATACAGATCACATGACATTGAAGTACTTGATAGAAAATCCCATCCTACAGGGGTGCATATGCAAATGGGTACTCCTATTTCAATAGTTTGACTTCACGGTTGTGGTGTATCCAAGGAAAAGCAATTACGGGACCAGACCATTTATCTAGAATCCATTCGGAGAGGATTCACAGAAAAAATTAAAGAAATAATGTCGATTCACGGTTATATAGGTTACTGACACATGCCCATGGAATTAGAAGACATTGTTATCTTTCTATGAATAGGTATGACACGAAGGAATGAAAGCATTAGAAAAGAAGCAACTTGATATATGTGCAAAGCACCGTTTATGTTAATTAGTGGCGACCTTTACAAGCTAGGCAAAGATGAAGTATTATGCCGTTTTATATTAGATCATGAGCGTAAGGATATCATAAAAGAGAAGATCATGGTGGTATTACGGAGGCCATTATGTAGGTGATGTGACTACACTGAAAGATATTACTTACTAGATTATGGTGGGAAACATTGTATAAGGACTGTAAAGAATATTGTAAGGTGTGTGATCATTGTCATCACCTCGGAAAACTAGGGAAAAGAGATGAGATGCCTTTGAGACCAATTACTAGTGCCGAACCATTTGAGAAATGGGCCATTGAATTTTTAGGACCTATTTCACCGGTTGCAAGTGGATCGGATCGTGCTATATCATTACTTGCACAAATTATCTCACACGTTGGGCGTACAACACCTACCAAGGACTGTATGCATAGCTACAATAGCTAGGTTTCTATGGGAGAATGTTCTTACATGATATGGATGTCCATTAAGCTTGAAAAGTGATAGGGGTACACACTTTTTGAATGAGACAATCCTGATCCTATTAGATGAGTTTATGGTTGCACTTCATAACACTACACCCTACCATCCTCAGGAAAATGGAATCTACTGAGGCTTTCAACAAGATTTTGAGCTAGAATTTGACAAAAATTTGTGATGTTGGAAGAAAGGATTGGGATGACAAAGTGTCAGCTATTCTTTGGGCATATAGAACAACTTACAAGAGATTGAACAAAGCCACACCATTTCAATTGGTGTTTGGCGCAAAAGTTGTTCTCCCTATAGAATTTATGTTACCTTCTTTACGCATTGCACATGTTGGAGGTCTAGCTGATGAACAAGCTTTAGAAGAGCGTATCGAGAAGATGATTCAACTAGATGAGTGACGAGCCATAACACGATGGAGTCAGAAGCAAGAAAAGGCCAAGTAGAAGGCATGGCATGACAGAAACATAAGGGATAAGAAGTTTGAGATTGGACAAATGGTACTTCTTTATGACTCAAAGTTCTTGCGCCATCTAGGAAAGCTCAAAGTACATTGGTTGGGGCTGTATGTCATCACTTATATACTTGAATTAGGTGCTTGCCAATTAGAAGCACTTGATGGAACACGACTACCCAGTTACTTTAACGGGAGTAGGTTGAAGCCCTACTATAAATAAGTCTTCTTGGTGTTTGTAATAAGGCAATATTTCCATTTAGATTAGGTTTTCAATTCTATATTTCCTTCATTGTCGCTATGCTTTGTCAATTTAGTTGTTGTTTTTGTGTAATAAGCACGCTTGTGTGCATGAAGCTAATTACTATGTGAAGAATGTCTATGCACAGAGGACTGCACATACCTTTAGTGTGGGTGGTTGTAGTTATCCAAGTAAAAGACTGTGGGAATTGGAAGGTGAAAGGAATAAGCTGTTACGGGTGTGCTTTAAGTCAAAAGAAGATTGCTTCTCAAAAGTGACCAAGGATGGAGATGAATGAAAGAAAAGTATAACGTGAGGTAAGCGAAGGCCATAATAGATACCAGGAGAAGGTAAAGTGACAAGTGCTTGAGGCGCAAGGGCATACGCTGAAGAGAAGTATGTGACCAGAGGGTAGGAAGGAAGGAGTCATCGTTGGCCAAGAATGGGATTCACCCATCAGAAAGAGCAAAGTAAGTGAATACAATCATAGGACTCGGAGAACAAGAAGGAGCTTGATTCCTTGCTCACTGCTAGGATGAACAAGTGCATGATAGATGATATGCCGGTTTATGTTGATGTAGGTGAGAAGCTTCTGAAGAGAATTGGGGTCTACTAGTTATATGAGCTTCCATATTTTGGGAAGTATGAGCCCTTGTATAAGTGGCTCATGAGCAGAGTGCATGAGGACTTCTTCTACTTTGTAGGACGCAGAGTTAGAATTGTTAGGATAAAATATTATTATCCTAATTAATTATGCATTCCATAATTAATAAATTTATTAATTATTGTTTTATGGTTATATTTAATTATAACCATCCTTTTGTTTGTATTTGAATATTACGGGAGTTGTTATATTGTTTTAACAATATATTTGTTTTTATTTAATTGTTGCTTCCCGGATGTTATTGGAAGCTTGTGTATTTTGGAATTTGGTTGCACCTGTGCAACTTAGTTTCTGTTTGTATTTGGCTGTGCAATATCTATAAATATTGCAGCCCATTCATTGTAATGTTGGTTGATTGAGTTTAATAAAATTTAATCAAGCTTCCACCCCTGTTGTTGAATAACATTTGGTACTAGAGCGAGAATCTGGACCTGTGAAGGAGTGGAAAGAGAGAGCACAAAGATAGAGAAGATTAAAGAAGAGTATGTAGCAATAGAGATCTGTGCAGCCTCCTGCAACCTCCCAACCTCATCCCTGCCTCCTCACATCCCCTTGTTCATTCCAGGTGATTGAAATGCAAATTGTTTTTGCACTTGGTGCAACTGCACCCGACAAAATTTGCTTTAAGTATATACAATTTTTTTAAAAATTATTTTTCCCCAAGAGGGGTTTTGCCTCTACATCTAGAGGAATATCTAGTTACAGATAATATTATCTGTGTTCTAAACTTATGCACGGGTTAAGGATATTGCAAGCCATATTGGAGCTATCCACAACATTGGCGTTTGCATTGATAGAAAGGGAGCAACAAATTAATGGATGTGACCTCCTCCTCTCAACGACCTTGCAACAAGTAACACGGCCTTACAACCTTTGTTCCACGAGATCCACCTACAAAAGAGGAATAACGACCCCGCTTCTCCACGTAGTGACCCCTGCATTAAAAATAATGAACCTGCACAAGAAGAAAAATGCGGTGAGGTCAAATACAGTGATCAAGCATCACTCAACACATTGAAGCAAAAAAAAAATGGAAACCATTATCAAATAGAGGCATCACTATCAAAAAATGTGGATTCCATCTCCACGGAGGACCTACAATAAAAAAAACATGGAGACAATATAAAATAGAGGCATCGTATCAGTTAAAAAAGGCGCAACAAGAAAAAGTTGGATCTAAATGAAGGTAAATACAACCCAAACGAGGCGGCGTACAAATCCTTGCAAAGAAGATCAACAAAAAGATTTGGATCCATTTTCTACGCATAAAGAAACCCTAAATCACCATCTACTCATTCACAGACACGTGGAGTCTCTGCCAGGTCATTTTTTACAAAGGTAAGTCATTTTTTCATATACTTCAAATACAAGTTTGTTCATTCCTATATCAAGCGCCTTTAAGTGGCCAAGTTAGATAGAGGAAAACCTTTGAAGTGGGAGGTGTATGGTTCAAATCCCACCCCCAAATTTCTTTTCGAATTTGGGGGATTTTTTTTGTGGAAGCTCCAAATTTAGAATAAATTTTTGAATTTAGTTATAACTAACTAAATTTAGTGGAGAAATCCCTAATTTAGGGTAAAAAAATTTTTTTCTCATTCGGCCTGGTTCTTCATTTCAGACATTTTTTTGCAAAAGGAGACCCATCTAAAAATTGCTTTTTCAGCTGGTTTTCTGCAATTATTTGCATTTTGGGTTGTTTTGGGCTCCGGAGGCCACCAGGGCCCGCAAAACAAAATTTTTTTGCTTGCCATTCAAATTTTCCAGATTTTTAAATGTAAATTGTATACTACTTTATATTGTACTAATTTGAAGGTTACCATAGTCAACTGTAAACTTTGTAACTACTCAGAAACTAGCAGAATTGTAATAAAAACAATAAAAAAATTGGTTCTATAACACTCACGAGATCCTAGATCTCATTCGTAGCGTTCGGTATATACGGTGCCTCTAGGAAGTGCTTACGGGTAAAGCCATCATGACTACTACTACACTTAACGCCTAATATAGCTATAACAATGTCATCTAGGCATTGTCCCTATAAATCGATGGGGAGTAATAAGGTCACAGTGCACACACTATGAGCCATCCCATCCATTTGTGAACGATTGCACGACATAAATCTGGACTAAGAAATTATCCAAGTATATAGCAAAGTTACGCGCGCATATGAGGATATTTCTTTGAGCCGATGTCAATAATCACACAAACCCCATCAATACTATCTTGGTACCATGTATTGAATTCTTTCACGTATGTTAATGCCTCTTTCATGTACCGCTGGGTATATAGAAAGGGCGAGCTTATTCCACATACCGATGGGTATATCGGAAGGGTGCGTATATAGAAAGGTTCGGTATATTAGACTGACGGTATATAGATTGGGAGACCTAATGCCTAGAGTGATAAAAGCCAAACCCTGTCAGTGATCTCTGCAAAACGGGCACCAATGCCCCCAATTTTTTTCTTCCGGATTCACAATTGCTCAGAGGAAATAACTATGCTTTGCATGGAAGACTAAAATCAAGACACAACTTGAGTTTGAAGAAATCTAGCTTGTTGTGAATGGTACTCTAACCAGATTAGCCACTAATACAACACAACAATGGTAGTTTGATAAAGCATATCAAAAGGCCAAACTCATCATCTTGTTTGGAGTGTCTGATGATGTGCAACCCCACATTCGAGATGCCAAAACAATAAAAGAAGCGTGGGATAAATTAAGCACAGTATACGAGGCCAAGAACAAGAATGTCATACTGAATTTACGGAGTCAGTTACATACACTGAAGTTTAAGCAAAATGAGAAAATTGAAGCTTTCTTAAGAAGAGTTGAAGAATTGAGGGCTTCACTTTTAGCCCTAGGAGAACCATCACAAGATGATGCTCTCGTTCCCATTTTTCTAAGAGCACTCCCCTCTTCTCACCACATTTTTGTCATAACACTAAATGTGTTAGATACGAAAGTTGGTTTTGAAAAACTGGTAAACCTATTGCATCAAGAGGAAGGAATGCACAATAAGAATGATGAAGAGGAGAAAACACTATCTTCACATCAAAAATGAAAAGGAAAAGGTAAAGGAAAACCTAATTCCTATAATAATTCCCAACATCAGAATCAGTATCACGGGGACAATCAACAGAAGAAGCAATGTCCTATCTGCAAAAGAGGACATGACTTAAAAGATTGTTGGTGTAACACTTACAAGAAAGGTTCATCCAGTAAATCTGGACCACAACAACAACAATCTTACAAGGGACATTCTAACAACTATCATGGGAATAAAAAGGGGAAAAGAAGACCCTACCAGCAAGGTAATATTACCGAGCAACAAGATTAGTCGAAAATGAAGACTTCTTGTCCACCTTTGCTCGATCAAGTGAACCATCCACATCATCTACGATGTCTAGTATGTTGATTCAGAGCCACTCACACATGACCAGCCATAGAGACTGGTTTATTTCTTTGAGGGACACGCCATCAAAAATCATGTTTCTTTGGGAGATGATTCTTCATATACAGTTCAGGGGATTGGAAACATTTCTCTACCCCTTAGTTCACGCAAATGTAGACTATCAGATGTCCTATATGTCCCTGGGTTAACAAAGAATCTTCTTTTAGTTAGTCAACTCCTAGATCACAACCTGAAAATTGAATTTGATAGTCAATCTGGTAAGAAAACATGTTTGATTCGAGATAAATCAAGAGGCTTGAAAATAATTGCAAAAGCCTCCAATGTGGGATGCATGTTCCAACTTGATTTTGTTCACAAAGATGATCAAGCACTTGTGGCTAAAAAAATCCACCTCGGCACATTTTTGGCATCGGAGATTTGGTCATGTAAGTTTTAAATGTCTCTAAACACTTCATCGGTGTAATATGGTACATGGGCTACCATCTCTTGAAAGGATACGAGACAAGTGTCCTCACTGCCTAGTAAGTAAACAATACAGAGCTTCGTTCTAGAAGAGTACATTTTGAGCTCATGGTAAACTTGACCTGGTTCATACCAATCTTTGCGGTCTGATGTAGCCAAGTCATTCTGGGTTCTAGTACTTCATGCTTTGTGTTGACGGATATTTGTGGAAAATGTGGATTTTTCTATCTTCGCAAGAAAAGTGAAGCGTTTGAAACCTTCAAAAGTTCAAAGTAGCGAGTTGAGAAAGAAACTGGTTGTCACATCGAACTCTCTACTCAAATCAAGGGGGGGAATTCACCAGTGATGAGTTCAAATGCTACCTATAAACTTATGGGATTTGTCGACAAATGCCTCCTCCACACACACCATAGCAAAATGGTGTTGTTGAGAGAAGAAATCGTACTATCATGGAAATGGTGAGATGCATGATCGATGATTCCAGACTTGCAAAGACCTTCAGGTAGAAGCATCAAAAACAACAGATTTATTTGTTGAGCAGAGTGCCCACAACTTCTCTTGATGGAATAACACCACAAGAAGCATGGTCAAAAATGAAACCATCCATTGCACACCTTAGAGTATTCAGGTACAAAACAAGCATGCACATACCCAAACAGAACATAAAGAAATTGGACATGAAGTCAAAGAAAATTGTCTCATTGGGTAAAGTGAAAAGACTCTTGGGTATAGATTGATGGATCCTAAGACCCAAAAAGTCTACACAAGTAGAGATGTTGAGTTTTTCGAGAAGAAGGAAGCGAGAGTCTCCTCCTCCGGACTCACAAGATGTAGATTTTTAACCTGTTGTAAAATTGAAGCTGATGTTCCCTCAGAAGATGAAAGTGATGATGGGGATGATGGTGTTGATCAGATAGAACCACGACCCATGGGAATAGTTCAACGTATGCCTAAATGGTGTACAAGTACATTACGAGATGCAAGATTGGATGCTCCACGATACATCCACCCCTGGACCACGGACTCATAGTAAAGTAAGAGAAGAAGTTAACTTTTCTTTGATGAGTAGAGTTATTGAATCAGATGAGCCCTCTACAGTCCAGGAAGCCCTACAATCAAAATCTTGGAAAGATGCCATGGATTCTGAATATCAATCAGTGATGAAGAATAACACTTGGCAGCACTTGTCGATCTTCCACCAGGGAAGAAACCCATTGGATGTAGATGGATATTCAAAACTAAGTAAAAGAAAATGGGACAATGGACAAGTATAAAGTGAGACTTGTAGCAAAGGGGTATGCACAAAAAGAAGGTATTGACTATGAGGAGACATTTTCTCCCACAACTAAGATCAAAACGATCAGGATGATCTTTGCTCTAGCTGCTCAGTTTGGATGGAAAGTCCACCAAATGGACATAAAAAGTTCCTTCCTAAACAAATATTTACAAGAAGAAGTCTACATGACTCAACCTGAGGGATATGTAGTACTTAGTCAAGAAGAAAAGGTATACAGACTCAAGAAATCTTTGTATGGCCTCAAACAGGCACCCCGGGCATGGTACATTAAGATTGATGAGCATCTCATACAACATGGATTTGTTAAAAATCCATATGATCCCAATCTCTACCTCAAAAATCAAGGGGGAGATGGTGATTGTATTTTTCTATGTCGACGATCTAGTCATCAGCGATTTCGGTGAGGATGATCGATGCAATGAAGAAAGATCTTAATCGATCGTTCGACATGACCGATCTTAGGCTGATGCACTATTGTCTTGGATTGGAAGTGTGGCAGAAAGAGAATCATATTTTTGTTTCTTAGATGAAATATACCAAGACTATGCTCAAGAGTTTAGGATGATGGATTGCACACCGATTGCTACACCCATGGAGAATAGATTATAGTTATCTCATTCAGATCCATCTCCTGAGGTAAGTGCCACTCTCTATCGGCAGTTGATTGGGAGTCTCATTTACCTGACCTACACTAGACTAGATATTAGCTTTGCAGTGAGCTATCTATCCAAGTTCATGTAGGAACCCAAAGTGTGTCATTGGAAATCAACAAAGCGCATTTTGAGATATCTCAAAGGATTAGTGGATCTTGGTCTAGAATACAAGAAGAAAAAAAACTTCTTCTTGATTGGATATTCAGATTCAGATCATGTAGGTAACATTGATGATAGAAAATCCACTTCAGGATTTGTATTCTTTATGGGATCTGGACCAATATCATGGGGAAGCAAGAAACAACACTTTGTTTCTCATTCTTCCACAAAAGCCGAGTATCATTCTATAGGAGAATTTGTCTGTGAAGTGATTTGGCTATGTCCCATCTGGAAGGAGTTGGAATACCATAGGAAAAACCAACCACCATGTATGTTGATAATGAAGGTGTTCTCAAACTTGTTCGCAATCCAATTTTTCATGAGAGAACAAAGCACATTGAGGTACAGGTTCATTTCATATGCGAACATGTGTTGAAGCACAACATCTAGCTTCAATTTTGTCCAACTACTGAACAACGAGTAGATATTTTCACAAAGTCACTTGCACATGACAAGTTCAAGTATAAAATGAACTTGTACCTCAATGTGCTTTGTTCTCTCGTTACGGGTTTGAAGGCCACATGAGAGGACATAAAAAGTGACCTTGTAGATAAAGTTGTGATTTTAAAGACCATACAGGAGTTGGGTTACCTGAATGGTCCACGCGGAATGGATATAGATAAATTGAAGAACTTTCCAGTTGTGCAAGCAGCAACACAAGAGTAACACAAGACTTGTCTGGAAGAGCTTGGGAAGCTAATTGTGTAGAAGATGGATCTTTTAGAAGGGAGAATGACATCAATGTCCAGCATTGTGTTGGTTCTACAAAATGAGAAAGGAGATATTGTGAGGGATGAGTTGGAATCCATTGTTGTGGACATCCTAGAAAAAGTAGAGCAAGCACTCACTGAATGACGAGGTTTTGGAGGCTGAAATAAAGGAGGAGTATCCAAAGTTGATACTTCAAACTGATACAAAGGAGGCTGCCTCATAACTTCATAGAAATTATTTATTTATCTACATTCTTTCATTCTTATTCTTTCCATTCTTCTATTCTTTACTTCAATTTTTGGAGATACCCATTGTCGGGACGATAATGAGATTAGTGTGGGGTAATGTTGATCGAAGAATACTTGTCAAAGATCACACAAGGAGTCCGTGGAAGATAGAAGGTCTGGAACTAAGGGTGCGGAAGGACGGGAAGGACACGCGCGTGGGAGGAAAGTTCGGTTTTCGGGACTTAGCCGATTTTGAGCATGAAGACCTTATTTTAGAAGATGGCATGTGGAACACACCAATGATACAAAAATGTGCATGTCATGCATTGTCTATCTTTGGAGGATCGGATTGAAGCATTTTTGCATGGAGATGAGCTAAGAATAGAATTTACACTTCAGTTAAATGCAAGAGGAGTATAGATATCACACTTGCATGTGTGGCTATGCTTGTAAATGGTGTGTGGCTATAAATAGCGTGTGGCCTATTTCGGAATATATAAGCGATGAAGGGAAAGTCTTCACCCTATATATATGATATTAGGTACATGGTAAAGAAAGTTAAGGGTGTGATATGTGTGTTTGTAGACAGAGAGAATATATGCATATGTCTAAATTACTGTATCAGATCCATACACACATTGATATAGATTGACATTACTGTAAGGAGCTTCTGTATTTAATAAAGATGGAAGATATTGGCTGAATCTAAGTGTCATTCTATGTGTAATTGAGTAGTGCATGTTATTAAGTCAATCATGATTGTTGGTTAAGCTTATTCGTTCATAGATATGAATGTAGCATGCATTGTATAATGATGGATTAGTTATGAATCTATATGTTTCTTCCTTCATTGTGCTAACATCCTGCTACAACAACCCTAAAGAGGGACTTGGTACCTTTACATGCTTCGGGTGAGCGCTCAATCAAGGCTGAGTGATGTGCCAACGTGACTAGGGTGTTATTTGGTAAATTCTAGGCTGCATCGGTTTGTATGTACCTCATGGACCTCATGGATTTCTCCATCATGCGTAGCGCTCTTTTCTATATGTCCTTATTTCTCCAAGTCATGAACTAGAGACTCATGTTCTCCAACCTCTTTTTCTTGGTTGATATTTTCTACCACATCCTCCTCATCAATATTACCCCTTTACACCAGCCTTCATCTCCTCTTCTTCTTTTTCATTGGGTTACTCGCTTAGGTGGTGAGGTGTTTGGTTACTTCACGGGTTCAATGGGCCTTGTGCCTTTGTTTGGTTCCTCATGCATCCATTTGAACCTGCCCCTAACGTCATGGTCAAGCGTGAAATTGTCTTCTTTCTCTTCTTCTTCCTCTTCATACCTCGGAGGTGTGACCTTGAGCACTTGATTTTCCCAACCACTTCTCTACCATTTGATGGATTTGGGACCTTCAAATCATCCTCGATGTATTTTCCATTAACAAATTTGGGCTTTAGGTATATGTATACCTTTTTTCCTCCTCATTTATTATTTCCAAAGTTGTGGAATTTACATTGATATCATGTGATATCATGGTCTTTACATAGGCTGCCTTCCCTAGATATAAATAATTTTTTTCGCAGCATGTGGTAGTCATAGTCTACCTTATCAACATCAAATCTCAATTTACGTGTGTCTCAATATTTGTTCACCTACACTTGAAAGTGCTTTTCTATGAATAAGTAAGGGAGCTTGCACCACATGATCTTTACACCATTCTTGAAGTAGAACCTTCCAAGCTAGAAATGTTGGTATACCATGAACTCTATCTTCCCATCCGAACCATGGGCAAGTCACTTGGGTTACACCACTCATTCTCAAATTCCTTGTATATTATCCTATACCACATTTCCAACCTTAGCTTATATGTGTTAGTAACTATGTCACATGTATAATTTGTAAATCTATTGGCTAGAGACTTGTTCTCGAGTGGGTATTTACACATTTTCTCCCTTGGGCCATCTGGGACTCCAATCTCTGTGAAGATGATGGATAGGAGGATTGCACCCCACAAAATCCTGTCACTCACGTGTGCTTCCTCAATAATTCCTTCTATAATGAAAGCAGCAAGGTTGTACATTTTTCCTTCTATATTCTTAGCCATGTGGAGCCATTTCTTTTTAACCTAGACCCACCTCTCCTGTGCATTCAACTTGGTCGGGATATGCGTGAAAATCCTCACAACAAGGTTTGAAATTTTAGAAACAATCATGAGGAACCATCCTTTTTGATACTTCATCTTCACCGTGGTAGTTTCCACTCCTAATTCATCATCTAAATCTATCATAATCTCGGTACTGCGCTTCATAATCCCGTAATCCTTTCAATCATTGGTGTGGTAATGCACACTCATCTCCCAACAAAGTAAAATAATTCTGATGGACTCATCACATCATCCACTAGTATAATCACTTTGGTTTGCCAAATTAGGGCATCTCATATATCTACAGACACTCTTGCACCCTCCAAAGTCTTGTACCCTTTATCATCATAGATTGTTTGTCATTAGTTGTCCTTTGGTTGTTCTTCTACATGAACACACTCTCTATTTAGATTTTATTCATACTAGAGTGATGATCATAGTCACTTATTTTGTATTTTTAGACATGGGACTCCCGGACTTTCCCCATAATGAATCCATCTAGATATTTCATCTCTGAAAATATCTCCTCGGGTGCTTCCTCGACTTCAACCTCTGGCTATTTCTTCTTGCCTTTGCACTTTTTCACCACAATGGGTGCTTATTTGAGTGTCATCTTATTTGCATGCTTAGGGTTTTTATTCTCTTCATAAATTGCTTTTCCCTAGGTGCCTTAAATCCTCCTACTAAAACACTTTTAGCCAATAGATACTCGATTTTCTTTCCCTACACCAAACCCTTAGTTTTCTTTAGTAAAATTTGTGCCCTAATCAAAGCTTCACACACTTGTGATCTAATTATCCTCGCAATCCATATTGCATGAATGTCCATGCCTTTTCCCCATTTAAAAATTCCTTACAAGGAGTTTCTCAAAATCCTTGTGTCTTACTCGATCGGGTTCTTTGGATTAACACAAATTATGACAATTTCTCACAATTTACGCATGAATTTTCTCAAATTCACACTCAGTAAATTCTCAAACTCTTCACAAGGTAAGGTAAATAATAAACCCTCTTTCATTCCCTTTTTATAGATTTCCAAAAATCTCCCACATTTATTTCTCGCCAACTATCACCGTACCACAACTTTAATTATGTTTTATGTTTTTCCATGATTTTCTCTATATTCTTCCGTGTGCTAGAGTCGTAACCTTCTATCATGCATAATACTTCCAAGCCACAGGAATCATCACATGTGCTTCCCTGTACCACTACACATATTTCTTACGTGCTTTTCACTAAGTAGTCCATCCTCTGCTTTGCCTACCTCTCATTACATTGTGCGGGATCTTCCTTGTGTTGTCTTCAAGCCGAGAAATTTTCCATGAGCATTATTTTCTCTACACCTATGAAACCTCTTTCCTTTGCTTATGTGTACCTTTCCAAGAAATTTCATCTTTATACCATCGCACATTTAACTTATCCACCTTTCTTTATGTCTAATCCTCAACAAAATCTCGGTTTCGCGTACTTACACCTAGTTCACCACATACTAAAAGTATGCATGGTCCTCTTTGCCTAAAGTCAATAGATAGTAATCAACTTCCAGTGCAAAAGCATGCTTATTACAACAAAACAAGAAAACAAAAACAACAATGGAAAACAAAACATGAAAAGGGAACCTAATCTAAGTGGCAATATTTCCTTATTACAAACACCAAGAAGCTTTATTTATAGTAGGGCTTCACCTACTCCCATTAAAGTTATCGAGAAACATAGTGCCATCCAAAGTGCCTACAATTGACATGTGCCTAATTCAAGTATCTTGGTTACTACAAAAGGTCCTAACCAATGCACCTTCAACTTCCCTAGATGGCGTGCAAACTTGGAGTCATAAAGAAGTACCATCTTGCCAATTTCAAATGTCTTATAATATATGTGCCTATCATGTTAGGCCTTCTATCCCGCCTTATCAATATTTTGGATCCAACACACAATGACATGCCTCTCATATAGTTGCATTATATTCTCAATGTGTTCCTCTACAACTTATTCATCTTCCAATCCACTTGTGTGTGTAATATGCAGGGGATGGTAGAAAAACATCTACCGGTAGTAATCTTGGATTTGTACCAAACATTGAATGGAATGGTGTTTCCTTGTTTAATCTCTTATAGGTGTTCATGTAGTCCCAAAGTACAAGCTGTCACTTTATCATCCCAATCCTTTCTTCCAAAATCACATATTTTTTTCAATGTTTGTCCCAAGATCTTTTTGAAAGTCTCTGTAGTGCCATTAGCTTGAGGGTGATAAGGGGTAGTTTTATGGTATGCCACCATAAATTATGCCAATAGCATTCTGAAAGTCTCATTCAAGAAATGACCTCTCCTCTCACTAGTCAAGCTCAATGGGTAACCATACCTGCTAATAATGTTTTACCATATGAACCTTGCTAATGTGGCAACACACTGCAATTCTTTGTAGGCATCACTTCTCCCCACCATGTTAGATAATTTGTGCAAGTAATAATATAGTGTGTGTCGGTCTTGTGCATGGGTGGTGCAATAGGTCCTACAAAGTCAATGTCCCACTTCTCAAAAGGTTTCATGCTTGTAATAGGTCTAAGTGGAATCTCATCTCTATGTCTTGGCTTTCCAAAGCGATGACAATGATCACATGCTTGATATATTCCTTGGTATATTTATATAAAGTCTCCCACCATAAGCCATCCATAAGGATCTTGTGGGTGGTTGCATCTCCTACATAGTGACCTCCTACTATACCACCATGAGCCTCCTCCATAATGGCTTCATGTTCATGCTCTAGGACACAACGGTGTAAGACCTCATCTCTACCCATATTTTACAAGTATCCACTAATCGGCTAATAAGGCATTGCACGTATAGCAAGCTATTTTTTTCTCTAGTGTATTAATTCCCTTTGGGGCTAGTCCAATGCATAAGAATATAGCTATGTCCTCTAAATCGGTAGGCACATGATTCAACTTGAACATCTGTGCATAAAGAATAGTATATTCAATGCTCTATGCATCCTCGCCAAAATTGATTCTTGATAAATGATTAGGTCTTGAATTTCTCTTCCCTAGTTTGACAACAACTATGAAGTCAAAATCTTGAAAGAGAAGTATCCACCTATAGATGCACCCTTTCAAAATAGGCTTGTTGACCAAATATTTCAATGCCATGTGATCTGTATAAAAGATAAATGGGGTAGCTAACAAATATTGTCTAAACTTATGAAGCACGTAAATCATAGATAAAGCTCCATGCTCCATTGTTGTATAATTTTGTTCTGCGGGTGTCAAATTCCTACTTGCAAAGAAAATGGGATGATACACAATCCATTCTCCTGGTTGTGCCAAGAATGCACCAATCACCATGCTAGAGGCATCAACGTGTACATGAAATGGTTTGTCCCATGAAAGATAACACAAGATTGGTGCAGTGGTAAGCCTCTCCTTCAATATCTCGAATGATTTTTGTTGTGTTTCACCTCAATAAAATTTCCCCTTAGCCTTCAACAACTCCTCTAAGGGTGTGGAAATCTTTGCATATCCCTTGATAAAATTCCTATAGTAGCCAGTATGCCCCAAAAATCCATGCACCTCACTTTGATTGGTAGGATACTCTAAACCTAAAATCACATCTATTTTGGTAGGGCTACCGAAAATCCATCTTTGCAAATGATGTGCCCAAGAAAGGATTGAAAAGGTGTGGCAAAAATACACTTCTTAATGTTAAGAGATATGCTTAATTGTCTACACCTCTCAAACATAAGCCTCAAATTGTCATAATGATCTCTAGTCATCCCATAGGCACGATCTAGTCATCTAGATAAACCTACAAGAAATTTTGAATGATGTCATGGAAAATTTGCACAACAATGTGCGAGAATACGAGATGGCTCATTCTTCAACCAAAATGGCATAACTCTATATGTAAAACTTCCCCACTCAGTAGTGAAAGTGGTCTTATCCTAGTCTTACGGTGTAATTCACACCGATGATAGCTTGAGAATTCATTTGTAAAGGAATATATCTCGCACCTTATAACTCCTTTCGAGTATCTCATCTATAAAGGTGTGTGAAAATGATCTAAGACACATGAAGAATTCAATTATTTATAGTTCACACAAATCCTGAGCCACCCATCCTTCTTGATATTGATAACCATAGGGCCAACCCATTCAAACTCTTTAATTGGCTCAATAATCCCATATTTGAGCATATTATCAATTTCCTCTTTCACCTTGACGTGCATATTGGGGTTCATCCTATAAGGCCTCTTCCTAATAGGTCGTACTCCTTATTTAAACTTTATCTTAATCTCTCCTAAAGAAGGATGCACACTGTTCAATTCATGGTAGCGTCTAGGAAAGAGATCCTAAAAGTCACGTAAAATATCAACGATCTTAACTACTTCCTATTCGACCAATAATCCCCAATGATGGCCTCCTTGGGCACATCCTCTATACCAATGTTAACCTTCTTCATTTTTAGGGGAGCATGGTACATATGTGCCTTCTAATATTTCGAATCCATGACCTCTTTGGTACCCTCTATATGGCTAACATCCAGGTTCTCCACCTCTTCATAATCAATCATGTACACTAGTTTTCCCTTTTCATTTTCCTTCTAGGCGTGACCCAATTGTATCTCATGTGTCTCTTCGGTTTCAGCGCGCCTCAAAATTAGGTTCACCAAGTAGTTCAAGTATGATCTCTTCTTCCTTTGTATTATCCCCCAAAGTGATGTGCTTCATAATTTGTAGAGCCTCATGTACATGTGGCTTGTCAGACAAATAATCAAAGGTTTGAACAATACATGTATTCATCTCACATCGGTTTACATTCTCCTTTTTATCTCAATGTAGACATACCAAGCATGCACACATCTTCCTAATGTGGAGTAGAACTAATGTAGACTAGAATTCACTGTAAATAGCCCAAGGCGCGCGACACATCACTCGGCCTAAATTGAGCACTCAACCGAAGTGCGCAAGGTACCAAATCCCTCTTTAGAGTTGTTTGTCCGAATGTTAAACATGATTGTGCATATATATATCCATTATAATAACGAGATAGTAAATAATCTATGATGCATAAACCAAATCTAGATCTAAACCATATGAACGATTGAATAAACAATGATCAAAATGAGATTTACCATGAAAGAACCATATTTAGTCACATCTAACACCAATATCTAGCCAATATGATCCATTATATTAAATAATGCAAAACACAGAAGATTCATACATCAATATCCAATTTCCATGGTCATGCACGCTAACAAATCTACAACATAACTCTACAATAACCAGTCTCTCCAAAACATTCAAATCAATACATATATATAGGGGTGGGGACTTTCCCTTCACCACCCATGCACCTTCCAAAAATAGGCTACATGTTAATAATAGCCATGTGCCTTTACAAGAGAATATAAAAGCATGCAAGTGCTAATAATAGATCTTCTAAAGTTAACTCCTAGTATAGATCCTATTAATAGACCAAAACCTTGCATGGCACTCAAACTGCTGTAACTCCCAAAATAGCCTTACGTGAACTACAAGTCTTCATATCTTTGTGTGCTCTGCACTCCATGTCCAAAAATAGCTATGACCTATAAAAAAGTGGCAAATTCCTATTTCTAACTATTTCGACCGCGCTCATGTTCTACTATGATTATGTGCCTTCTTACGCGCCTGTTCCTACGCGCCCAAACCTTCCACACTTTCATCCTTGAGATATATTTCATCTTCTCAACATTACCCCACACTAATTGCATTTCCACCCTCGGAAATGGGTAATACCAACTTATCTCTCTAAGAATAAAGAATAATGAATAAAGGAATAACAAATTACTTGATAAAAAGAATGAAGTGTCACTCGGTGCTCTGCTCCTCTACCGGCAAGATCAATTTTGAATACTCATTTTTAACCTCTACCTCTAACGCCTGTCAGTCACTCAGTGCCTCTCCTATCTTATCTGGGATGTCTGTCACTATGGCATCCAATTCATCTTGAGTTATTTTCTCTTTCTCATTCTGTAGAACCCTGACAACGTTAGCCATGCTAGACATCATTCCCTCCATAAAATCCATTTTCTACGCAATAAGCTTCCCAAATTCATTTATCCTCTCCCTGTGTGGATCTTGGGCTATTGTGAGGATTGCCTATTTTATTTTACGAGTAAGTCTATTCACGAGCTTTGAATGTCTCATCCTTCATCTCCTTTTGGACCTCATTATCTTCTTCAAGAGTCCTTATTCTAATTATCGCATCGGCACCATGCATATGATCGAGCTTGATCAACCTTTATAAGCTCATCCTTTAAGGCCTACAACAAGGATTCATAACTTGCAATCTTTCTGGAAATAGTGGCCTTGGACCTTGTTACTTCCTCTGTAAGATCTTTTGGTGTGGGCATATGCACGGGCCATTCATCTATGATCAAGTTTTACAAGTGTGTGTATATAGTGCATTACAAAAGGAAATTTTTATGAAACTTGAGATTCCAGATGTGGCCTTACCTTAAGAATATCATCGCCAATCTCCTCGGTTATCTTGATCAAGGATTTTTTTCTTTTCCTCATCCCTTTCCTTTTCTACTATTAGACACTTTATTTCTGCATCCCAATCCTTGTTATCATCCATCAACGCCTTAATGGTTGCCTCTTTATATATGTTCTTGTGTGCGAACCTATATAGATACCATTACTGAGGATATTACTTAATTTTTGTATGACATAACGGTAGGATTAACATTCACGTGTCATATGTGGGGCACATTCTTCATTCTACGTGAAATGCATGATTCTTCACATACATTGAAATCAGGCTCATCCATATGATTATGCATTGACCATGATAGCTACTTTCGGTGCATGCATTTTCCATCTCCACGTCCATCAACTCCCAACCATATAAATCTTTAGGTTCCACAGTACTTTGGAACTATGCACGTATAATCTTGCTTGTATCATCAATATACCCAAGCTGCAGAGTCACGTAGTCTTCGCCATCCTTCTCCTTCTCGTGTTATCCTTCCCTTTGGAATCGAGAGCTGAATCCAAAATTGGGCCTTCACCCTTTTACGCTTACGCTTTCTTTCCCCCTTCTATCCTTCTTCATCATTCTTCATCTCCTCATCATGGGGCTCCTCTATATCCTCGGAGCTACACTTTGGAGTTCCTGGCGTGATTTCTCCATACTCATCCTCCTCTCCATCCCTAAGCTTTAACTTGCACCTTTTCTTCTTCTCGGGATCTTCCTTAGAGGCAAAATCGAGGTGACCTTCTTAAGGGTTATGATTAACCCACGTCCCAGCCCTTGTTCTTTTAAACAATATTTTAAATTGGGCCTCCTCGGAAATTTGTTTTGCATCTATTTCTACCACACCTATTTCCAATACCCCTTCTTCTTGTTGTAGTGGAGGAGTAGTAGCGGATTGCTCGCTTTCCTTCTCATTAGTGGGCTGCTTATGACCCCTATGCTCTAAACCACCACTATCTTCATGTAGTTCCTCTTCTTCTCCAACATCTGGATCCTCCTCTTGTTCCAAGGTACCCACAATATGTTTTCCCTTAGGTTGCCCTAGAACCTTGAGTTCATTCTCCAAATACTTGCCATTTTACTGACTTAGGCTATATATATATATATAAAAGGGTCGTGCCAAAATTTCGATGGCCAAAATTATATCCTTCATGTTAATGTCATTTGATATCATTCTTTAAATGTAAGAAGTCTTACCTGGATATACGTAAGAATTCCTTATTGTGTGGTATTCACAATCTACCTTATCAGCGTTGAATAATAACTGGTGTGCATATGAAAACCTATGTACATAAGCTTGAAAATAGTGCATTGTGAAGGCATAGGGTAGTTTACACCAAGGGCCCCATTTTCCATCCTTCATCCCAAAGCACCCAATGTAAAAGTGTTGGTACACTGCAAATCAGCTTGTTTACCAATTACCATTGGAAGATCCTTTGGTATTCTCCACTCCTCCTAAAATGTGGTGCGTAAGCACTCATACCACATTTATGCCCTTTTCTTAAAGGGTTCACTCATTGATCCATCACAATTATACTTAGAAAATGTTTTCGCTAAGGACTTATTTTCTTCAAAAAAGCGCCATACATTGTCCTATGGCCCTTTGAGCACCCCAATTTTGACAAAAACCAATGCCATGAGTATAGCACCAAAACTGATTTTCTCTCCTTCCTGCACTTCTTTAATGATTGTCTCAGTAAGGAAATTTGACAAGTTATATACAACACCTTTTGTCATCTATCACGTAACATGAAGTCGATTTGTTGACATGAGACCAGCGCTCTTGATTGTTTAGCTTTATCGGAGATGGACTGCTACCTAAATGATTGGATACTTCTATAACTTTAGGATGTCCATCTCATTCCCTTCTTTGGTGTATCCAAACTTATTCTTTATATTTTCTATGGCCTCCTTATCGGTGAGGTCGATACTAAGTTCAACACCCAAACTCTTTAGCCTGTCAAACTTACAATCAAAGGCACGGTGATCCTCAATCAACACCTAGAAAAGTAGAAGAAGTCCTCATGTACTATGATCATAAGCCATTGATATAGCTTTTCAAGTTTACAAAATATGGGAGCTCATACAATTGTAACACTCTTACCATGTTCAAACATTTTCTGCTCATGTCATCGTAGACCACCATGTCATCGGTTGTTCTCTTAGAAGTCTTCACCATTAGTAATTTCTACACCTTCTCCTTGGTATCCTTATTCCTATGGTTATAATCACTAACCTTGTAGAAATGAACATGTAAATCCCAATCACGACCCGTGAGAACACCTTTTGACTACTGCATTTTAGAAAATATGCTCTTAGGAGCATCTTCCACTTCAATCTTAGCTTCCTTTCTCTTCTTTCCCCTTTTACCATCTCCAGGTTCTCATTTGGGTGCCATAACAAGGAAAAGGTGTTATATTTTTACCTCCTCTGAGCTCTGTAACTTCAATCCGCATGCCCTATCTTGAAACCATGTGCCCTAGCTTCAATCCAAACCCTAGCTCTTGATTTCTCCTCCCCGCATGCCTTTTCTTTTCTCAAAATCTTCTCCAAAAGGAGTGCAAGTCAATCCTATGCATAAATATGATAAAGAACACCTACTTCATAGCTCTCCACACTTCACTACCAGATTTCTAGCTCACTTGTAAACAACTGCTCGAGAATTCATAATCACAAAGGTAAAAATGACCTCACAACCCTTCCTTATATATATTTTTCAACAAGTTTTGCATTTATTACTCCTCCACCTACCACCATACCCAACATTAATTCATCATTTTTCAAATTCTTTTCGCTTCTTATCTCCGCATCATAGTCATAACCTTCTGCATGCCTTTTACTTCTAAGCCACAGACCTCCTTCGTGTGCCCTCATGTGCCAAAGTACTTTGGCACTACACCTTATTTTAAGTAGTTTCCCTCTACATGCAACCTACCTCACGTTATATTGTGCATCCATTTTTCCATTCATGGTCTTCATTTAGGATTTTTTTCTATTTACACCCCTCTAAAAGCATCCACACAAATGTTTCCTTATGCATACCCATCTTCAGATGACAATAAACTATGTTCAATTTGATAATGAACCATGTATATAAACTACCCCACACTAATGGTATGCATGGTCCTCTACACATGAAAACACTTAAATAGTAATCAGCTTCTGGCGCGCAAGCACACTTATTACACAAAACACTAAACTAAATTGAAAAAGCATAACAACGATGAAGGAAACACACATAAAGGAAATGCATTAATGGAAACCTAATCTAAGTGGCAATACTACCTTATTACAAACACCAAGAAGACTTATTTATAGTAGGGATTCAACCTACTCCCGTTGAAGTAATCAGGAAACCGTGTTCCATCCAGTAGCTTCTAACTTGAAATCACTTGAGTTAAGTATATGAGTGATTACATATGGTCCCAACCAATGCACTTTAAGCTTTCTAGGGTGGCAAAAACTTTGAATCATGCAATAGTACCATTTTCCTAACCTCAAGATTCTTATCCTTGATGTTCCTGTCATGCCATGCCTTCTGCATGGATTTTTATTTCTTATGAATCCATCTTGTTATGGTGCGCCTCTCATCCAGATGCATTAGTTTATCAATACATTCTTCCAATGCTTGTTCATTAACCATACCTCTTGCGTGCGCAATATGCAAATAAGGTAACATGAATTCTATAGGGAGAACTGCCTCAGCTCCAAACACCAACTGAAAGGGTGTTGATTTATTCAACCTCTTGTAGGTTGTCTTGTATTCCCAAAGTACAACGAAACTTTGTCATCCCAATCTCTCCTTCCAACATCACAAATTTTTGTCAAGGTATGGCTCAATATCTTGTTGAAGGCCTCAATAGTTCCATTTTCCTAAGGGTGATAAGGGGTTTTCCTATGGTGTGCAACCATAAATTTATCTAATAATATCCCGATAGTCTCATTAAGAAAATGAGTACCCCTATCACTTTTTAAACTTAAAGGGCAGCCATACCTGCTAATAATATTTTCCCACAAAAACCTTGCTGCTATAGCTATTGTGTAATCCTTTGTAGGCACCACTTCTACCCACCTTATAAGATAATGCATACAAGTTATAATATAGCGTGATCATGTCCTGCGCATAGCTAGGGAAATAGGGCCCACAAATTCAATTGCCCACTTCTCAAAAGGTTTTGTACTAGTAATAGGCCTCAAAGGCATTTCATCTCGATGCCCAGGCTTTCTAAGGCACTGAAAATGGTCACATGCCTTACAATATGCTTTACAATCCTTGTATAATGTTTCCCACCATAGACCAGCTAATAGAATCTTGCATACGGTGACATCCCTTGCATAGTGTCCACCTGCAATACCACCATGAGCCTCTTCCATAATTACATCACACTCATGCTCAAGTACACACCAACGTAAAACTTCATCATGACCTAACTTGTATAAGTATCCACTGATCAACATGTAAGGTACGACGTGAATAACAAGTTGTTTCTTATCTAAGGATTTCATACCCTCGTGTGCCACACTTGTGCGTACAAAGACAACAATATCCTCCAAGTCTTAAGGCACATGATTCAAACTGAAAAATTATGCATCTGGAATCATTTCCTCAATGCTTTTCACGTCCTCGCCTGATTGAATCCTTGATAAATGGTCTAGACCAAAATTACTCTTACAGGGCTTAACCACCACCGTAAAATTGAACTCCTAAAACAACAAGTACCAATGGAATATGTAGCCCCTATAAAATGGGCTTGTTCACCAAGTACTTCAATGCCATGTGGTTTGTATAAAAGATGAAAGGTGTAGCCAGAAAATATTGTCAAAACTTATGGAGTGTGTAGATCATAGACAAGGCCTCACGCTCTATCGTTGTATAATTTTGTTATCTTTGGAGTTAACTTCCTGCTAGCAAAGCAAATAGGATGATCAAAAATCCCTTCTCTAGGCTGAGCTAATATCTGCACCAATAGTCATGCCAGAGGCATCTACATGAATGTGAAAAGGCTTAGACCATGAAGGAAAGCACAAAATAGGCATTGTAGTAAGCCTTTCCTTTAGAGTGTCAAACACACATTGTTGTGCCTCACCCCAATAGAAATTTCATTTTCCCTTGAGTAATTATTATAAGGGTGTGACGATCTTGGCATATCCCTTAATAAAATTTCTATAATACCCCATGTGCCCTAAGAATCCACACACTCACTCTGGCTAGTAGGATATTCTAAGCCCGAGATGACAACCACCTTAGTAGGATCCACTAGCAAGCCTTATTTACAGATGATGTGTTCCACAAAAATCCTAAATGGTGTGGAAAATATACACTTCTTAATGTTTAAGGAGATGCTCAACTACCGGAACCTCTCGAACATAGCCTCAGTTATCACAAAGATCTTTTATGATTCCATCGATTGTCTAATCATCCGATACACTGTAAGAATTTGTGAATAAAATCGGGAATTCTTGTACCACTATCTTCTAAAATACTGCAGGCACATTCTTTAATCCAAATGGCATAACTCATGTATGAAAAAAATTCCTCACTCGGTGATGAAAGTTGTCTTCTCTTTATCCTCACTAGTTATCCTCACCGATGATGATATCCAAAGAATCCATCAGTGAAGGAGTAGATTTTGTGCCTTGCAATGCCCTCCAAGATTTATTCAGTAAATGGTGTGGGAAAGGGGTATATGACACATGCAACATTCAATTCCCTATAATCCACACAAATTCTGATCCTACCATCTTTCTTGATGTTGATCACCATAAAGCTTACCCATTTTGACTCCTCGATTGGCACAATAATTCCATAAATTAAATTTTTGTTAATTTCTTCTTTTACTTTGATGTGCAAGTTCGGATTCATCCTATAATAACTCTTACAAAATGGGCACACACCTTCTTTTCATTTTATCTTCATCTCTCCCAATGATTCATGCACACCTTTTAATTCATGATAGCCCCTAGGAGTAAATCCTGAAATTTGCACAACAAACTTAATGCTTTTAGCAACTTCGAGTCAAGCCAGTAATCTTCAATAATGGATTCCTTGGGTTCAACATCTATTCCAATATTCACTATCTTGGTCCTCGAGGGTCATGGTAGGTGTGTGCCTTCTCATTTGCACCGTATAAGACTTCGCACGTACCCTCTCGTGAGCTCAATGTCTAGGTTCTCTACCTTGTCATCCTCAACCATGTAGATCATGTTACCCTTTTCTTGTTCTAAGAAGGCATGCCCAAGATACTCAACATCTGTTTCTTCCTCTTCAAAGTGCACTACCAGGTCTGATTCTCCTAATAATTCTTGAAGTAACTCTTCAGACTTTTCACTATCTCCCATAGTTAAGCGCTTCATAACCTATAATGCCTCATTCACTAGAGTTTTAGAAGAAAAGTAATCAAAGGTCTAAGTCATACCTTCAGTAAGTTCTTTCCAATTTCCAGTCACCATATTCAACTCTATATAGACATACCATGTGTGTGTGCAACCTTGCAAGGTGAAATAAAACTTATGCACCAACAAAAAGGTGGTAAAGCTTCCTTCCCTATTGTTCGAGTCTCTCACACTGCTGAATGTGGTGCTGAATAGGATAATTACCATGAAATGCACAAATCTAAGTAGGCACATTGCTTCTTAGAAACCGAGCAGATAAAGCAATCCTTACTTCTCTCCACTCCAAAAGATTATCCCTATGAACCATCCACCAATGTGTCGCTGTCCCCGGATAGAGTATACACTAACATGTTTCTTCTTTCCACCTGACATTCCCATTGAACTTCCATAACAAGAAGGAATACTTCTAGATTCTCGTCACCTATGTATTTTGGTACTGGCATTTCTTTGCCTAAACACACGATCTTGGTGTCTTAGTAATCTTCGTGAGATGCACTTCATACTTTTTTTCCCAACCATTTCCTAAGTGTCGTGTGCCCAGTTGTCACATGCAACACTTATATTATTGCTCATGGACTGTGCATCATCCCACTGGAGAACTCCTTTTTATGGCTCAAGAACTTTTGGATCTCGAATGGTGTGCACATAAATTCTATTCAAGTATTCTTCACTTAAGGGCTCTACATAAGGCATAAATTTCCCATCTATCAAAGGGATAATAACACATTCTTCCTTATTCTCAAATATGATATATCCCTTATTGAAGTGCGCAGGTCAATATTTTTTACATAGCATAAAGTGCACCCTAGTAATGTGAATTTATTTTGCTTCGATAAGCACTAAGACCTTAAAGTCCCTAGTGAACTTGGCCCCATGTATAGTAATGGATGCATCTTTTAAAACTCTAATGGGTGTTTCATTAGTTTGGTTTTCCATGAACAACACATTGGAAGATGGCTGTAATGGAGGTCTTCCCATCTGAACCCACACATCCAAAGTAAGTACATTTACTTCATGCATGTGTCAATCAAGATGTTACTCAAAAGCCAACCATAAATAACAAAATTTAGAGTAATCTCCTTATCATAATCCAAACTATCCAAAGGAAGATTAACATGCAAAATTTGTCTCTCATGCTTAGTCCCAGTGTGTAGAGTGTTTCCCTTCAACCAGTTCCCTAACAATGGAATAATGTTTTCTTGGCGTAGCATCTTACAAACCTCTTTCAAATCATCAACATCTGTCTGATGGAGATCAATTGCTTTCTTTTGTTCTAACTTCCACATTGTTCCTTCAAACATTGTATCTCACCCTATAAATTCCAAATTACCTCCATGGTTTCTTAATAAACCTCCTTCTGATGCATAGGGTCTGGATACTTGGCATGTAGGACTTCCTCTTTAGTAATGGTAGGATTTTGTTGTAGCATTTACCCGGCACGTGCAACCTCAACGTGTGTAGTAATTTTCACAGGCCTCAACTTAGAATCCATTTCTAAGTTCGGCATCCATTGGTCTTCCACAGTGCACGTGTAATCTAACCATTCCCACACCCTTATTTTCATGTTTCTTGGTTAAGTGTTCATACAAGTCTGGGAATTATTCATAACTATGATTCTTTTCATAAAACGAATACACAATATTCTATGGACATTCATTCTCGAAGTGTCGGAGATCTGCATGTATAACAAGTCCCACGAGGGAAATCACTCCTTCCACCCCCATGACCTCGACCTCTGAATCTACCTCTATAACCTCGACCTCTACCATGGGTGCCATCAGGACACCCCTCACTGTGGTAATAATCATGATACTCTCCCTTTTCCTTGGAATTATTTGCAACAACAGTTTTTCGTATGCCAATATCAATGACATAATGGATCTGATCAATTAACCTGTAATTTTCCGTATCATGAGACAAGGACCTACAAATATTACAGTAATTAGACACATTATTTCTTATTACACGTTGTAACAATGGGCACATACTTGAACTGTGGTCCAAGTGACATATCTCATAATCCAACAACAAGGAGTGCACCGATTTCTGAGGGAAAATATCCTTAGTATGCCCCTCTACTTCACAATCTATACACCAAATTCCACTACCTGTCTCATGTGCTTTGAATTAGCGATAATTTCTCCAAATATTTTTCCATTACTGCAATATGAGCTTCTAAGAAAGGGCCCACTCCTATGTCCACACTTCCTACCACCTCAGCCCATAGAGCTACTTCAACTGCTTTATGTGGATCTGTATAAGTATTATGTGAAATTTCTCTTCTAAAAGGTATGATCAGTCCTCCAATGAACCATTGTGCATGTTGGCTTATGTGGATGTCATAAGATAACTTAGACAAAAGAGTCCTTAACCGAACATCATATTCTGAACACTTTCAGTAGTGCCCTGCTTAATGTATTTTAGCACGCTTATGGTTTTCTTCTCGAACTCAAGGATACAAAATTCCTTTAAGAAAGCATCTCACAGTGCCATATAGTCCACACAAGTCTTATCAGGATCAAAAAATTTGTACCAACTATGCACGCGTCCCTACAATGTAGTCACAAAATGACTTACCTTGCGTTCTTGAGTCTGTAATCCCCTTTGTGCACCACAATATCTCACACATATGCACGTCCTCTATTACATCTTCAATGCCTCCATACTATGGAGGATGAAGAGACATTTCCATGTATATTTGTTGAGGTTGGTGCAGGCCTTTCCCACGAGATCTAGAAACTCCCGTATTTCCTCTGCCTCTAGATCCACCAAATCCTCCACCGCCTAAGTCACTGATCCTCCCGATCCTTTCCCTATAGAATGCAAAGGAACAGATGATGCAATTCCCTGTATTCCAATGGTTGTGCTAAACTAAACGCCCACATTCATTAATTTTTACTACTTCTAGACGTGATGCCAAGGTTCTATGCACCTATGTTATGTGTCGATGATGCACCAGAAAAGATACCTCCAACTAGTCATCTAAATAAAGTAAATGACGATTTCACCATAAAGGAATAAGATCCCGATTAAATCTTGAAATTGAATACAAATTAACTCTATCTTATGTAAATCTAATGCTCACACTAGCTTTCTTATTATTGGTATCATAGAAACTAGAAAACCAAGCGCAAGGGCTAGGTTGTCGAGTAGATTCGATGTGTGCCGGTGGCTCCGTGTCGTCTCTATCGACGCACTCTCATTTGAGGCTAAAGAGGTTTCCCTACCATGCTTTCCCAAATGAGGGAGGTCCAGATGCTCTAGCTTCACGTTTTCTATGTGATCTCTAAATCCTTCATCAACTATCTCTCTCCATAATGACATCCTTTTACAACTTCACTCTGCTTCTCTAAATCCCTCTTGCATGCCTCATTGAACTTAAGCTTCCTTTCCTCCCTCTATCTTTCTACCGCCAGGTCTTCTATCATTACCAAACATACTCCTACCCCCGCACATGGTGGGGATTATTTAGCCATCGACTTCTCTTCTAAATCCACTAGGTTCAATAAGGATCTTGATATCCAATGGAATACCACATAAATATGATCCTCTAGGTTCACACAAAAACTAAAACTCAGCTACCTTCAAGAAAGAGTAAGTTGAAACTGCGTACTCAAGAATATAGTTGTTCAAAAAACAACAGAACCAAACATCCACATAGCACATCCAAATCATATCTACATAATACAAGGCTTGGAATTCTTCCCATGTCCAAACAAGGATGCAAAACCTCCAATTCCTCTTAGACGCATAAGAAACCAGCCACTCATAACTCATTGGGAAAGATAACAAAGAACGTCTCATACAATACATCGTAAAGATTTTTCTCAAGCCACTTTCGTTCATTAAAATTAGGTACAGTACTGAATCTACGGGTGTACTCTTCTTCTAGATCTTCTAACCACTCCTCAATACTAGCCAAGGTCAATCGATATGTCTTCATCACGCAACATCCTGAAAAACAACTAAGAAAGAGGTCCTAGAAATAGAACCAATGATGTAGCCTAGAATTCACTACTAATAGCGTAAGGCACATTGACACATCACTCAACCCGAAATGAATGCCCACCCGAAGCACGCAAAAGTACCAAGTTCCTCTTTAGAGTTGCATGTGTCTAGAATGTTAGCATGATTGTGCATATATATATCTAGTCTCATAACAGATAGTAAATAATGCACAATGCATAAACTGATCTAGATATAAACCATATAAAAATTGAATAAACAACCATTATAATGAGATTTACCATGCAAGAACCATATTCAGTCACATCTAACACCAATATCTAGCCAATATGATCCATTATATTAAATACTTGCAAAAACAAAAAAGCTTCATACATCAAGATCCAGTTTCCATGGTCATGCGCGCTAACAAATCCGTAACATAACTCTACAATAATTAGTCTCTCCAAACCGTGCAAATCAATACATATATATAGGGGTGGGGACTTTCCCTTCACCGCCCATGCACCTTCCAAAAATAGGCTACATGCTAATAATAGCCATGCACCTTTATAAGAGAATACAAAATCATGCAAGTGCTAATAATAGATCTTCTAAAGTTAACTCCTAGTATAGATCCTATTAATAGACCAAAACCCTACATGGCGCTTGAACTGCTGCAACTCCCAAAATAGCCTTGCATGAATTGAAAGTCTTCATATCTTTACGTGCTCCACACTCCATGTCCAAAAATAGCTTTGACCTGTAAAAAATTGGCTAAGTCATGTTTCTAGGCGTGCTCATGTTCTACTATGATTCTGCACCTTCCCGCACACCCCTGTTCCTATGCACCCAAACCTTCCACGCTTTCATCCTTGAGCTATATTTCATCTTCTCAACAAGAACTTATGTACCCAAAGTGATTAAGGTAATGCCTCCTGGCCTTACACCCATAGTCTCTCACAATTATGGACGTGTGACAAAGCAAGAGTCTTCCCATGATATTCACATATGTGCGTAGGTACATTGTTACGAGTAAACATGGTGGAAAAGGTAATTCTTACTTCTCGCCATTCCAAAAGGTTATCTCTATGTGTATCCCACCATCGTAGCATTGTTACGCACAAGACATAGACCAACATCTTTCTTTTATCCCCTTTGTTCGGGCATTGGATTTCCTTGGTGTGTAGGAATGTATCAAGTTTCCCTTCACCAATATACCTTGGTACCTAAGTTGAGCTTAATTTCCTCACCATGCGTGGCCTAATAATTTTGGTGACTCATCCCTTGACTTCACACCATACCATCTCATACATGCCATGAGCCTAGTTATCACAGAAACACTAGTGGTGTCACCGAAAAACTACGTGTCTTCTCATGGAACTACGCATTCCTTTGACAATTTGAAATTGTCTAGCTTACGCAATGTCTATGCATAGATTCTATTAAGATCTTCTTCATTCATCGGTTTAACATAAGAATCTACCTTTTTATCATGTAGAGGTTTGTTCACGCGCTCATATTTATTTTCAAAACTTATGTATCTATTGTTAAAGAACATAACATCATTGTTCACATAACACCAAGGTTGCCCAAGTAGTTCTAGAAAGTTTTACGCTTCAACAAGATCCAATACCTCAAAGTCTCTAGTAAATGTAGTCTTCTATTTTACCAAATAACCCAAGGTGCATTGGCACATCACTCAGCCAAAACTAAGCGCTCACCCAAAGCGCACAAGGGTACCAAGTCCCTCTTTTATGGAAGCTTTGTCAAAGAGTTAACATGATGAACACATACATAGATATATTCCAAATCCATAATAACAATGCAATAACAAACCTTAACAAATCTAAATCATAAAAATATGCATGAATAACTTATATAAGAATCAAGATTAGGTTTACCATACAAAAGCCAGTCACAAATATGTCAACAACCAATATCTAGCCACAAAGATCCATTGTATTAATTACTCAAAGCATAGAAGGTGAATACATACATAAGAGTATCACAATAGGTCATGCACACTCATAAACTAGTAGCATAACTCTTACAAAATGTGGATCATACCTAAACAATGCAAATCAATACATATTTATAGGTTGTGGGGACTTGACCTTCACTACTCATACATCCTAAAAATAGGCTACATGCTAATAATAGCCATGCGCCCTTACATGATAAATAAAAAAGCATGCAAACTCGCTAATAATATATGATATAATAATATCAACTAAAGATATAATCCTATTAGTAGATGAAAACTATGCATGTTTCTTGATCTTCCATTTTCCCAAAATAGCCTTACTTCGTCCTCAAGTTTTCATGCTTATGTGTGCCCCACACTCAACATCTATCTTTATCCTTCCCATGAAAAGCGGCTAAGTTACAAAGTCATAATTTCCCAAGCATTCCCTTTTCCATTATAATTCCGCGTGCACCTTTGCACCATATATTTGCATGCCCAATCCTTATGCGCCTTCAATACTTAGGTTGTAATTCATCAACCCAACATTACCCCACACTTGCTTCATTGTCATCCCTAGAAATGGGTAACCATGACTTATCTTTCCATGAATAAATAATAAGGAATGAAATAGTAATCTGTACACAAAAATGAAAGAATACTTAGATGTTCTGTCCCTCTGCAGGTAGAATTAACTATGGATATTCACTCTTTATCTTTGCTTCTAACTCATTCCAATCGTTGAGCACCTTATTAGTTTTTTCTAGAGATGTCTGCAAGTACCCCATCCATCTCATCCAAAGTCATGTTCTCACCTTCATTCTATAGTATCCTAAGGATGTTTTTCAGACTCAAGATCATCCCGTCCATTACATCCATCCTCCGCACTATGAGTTTTCCTATCTCTTTGATTCACTCCTTATGAGGGTCACGGGCTGCCACAATCACATCATCATGATTCTTTGCTTCTCCTCATGCCCAAGTGTATCATTCTTTACTACACTAAGGACCTCATCCTCCTCTATTATAGTCTGTGTCTTGATGATATTCTCAAGATTTGCCTTTGACATGTTCATTGCCAAGTCTGCATTTTTCAATTTATCCTTCAATGTCTATAGTATATACTCATACCAAATTACCTTGTGTGTAATAGTGGCCTTTGATTTCTCTTCCTATGCCACAACATCCTTTTGGTTTGGAATCCGAATTGGCCCCTCATCCAAAACCATGTGGACCAATGTGCATAGGCAATGCATTGCAGATGGAAATCTTTACGCCACTTTTTCTTCCATATGCGGCCTTGCCTTCAAAATTTCATCACCTATTTGTTCCACCATACTCAGCACCACACACGTTTTCACCTCAACTATCTCCTTTTCCTTTGTCAGGTGCTTGATCTCTATATCCTTATCTTTTCTATCTACTAACAAAACACGAATGATTGCCACTTTATCAATGTTTCTGCACATAACTTTTGCAGATACCTTTGTCAATGCATTACTCACCTGCTCATATGACATCTGAGTCGGTTTAACTATCACATGGTGTGAATGTGGTGATTTCTTCATTCTTCATGAGACACATGAGTCTTTGCACACAAAAATATTAGGATCATCCATATGAGTTTGCGTACTCTATGATAGTTATTTCTGTGTGCACGTGGTCGCCATCTCTAAATCCATTAGTTCCCAACCATAAAGGTCCTTGGGTTCCAAGGTACTTTAGAACCTAGCGTGTATGATTTTGGTTGGGTCATTAACATACCCAAGTGTATTATTTCCATACACTCCATCCTTCTTCGAGTGCTTACCTTTGGGAATGTGTACACCCGTATCAAGAACTAGTCCTTCACCTATTTGTGTAGCAAGAGGCATGCTTAAAGTTTCTCCCTTATCTTCAATCTTATCTCGCATCAACAATGTTATCAACCACTTATTTTTCCCCTAATCCTCCAAAGATCATATCTTAATTCTTGATCCTGAGGTTCCTCAACATCCTCAGTGTCAAGTGGGGTCTTTAGCATGTTTTCCTTTGATTTCTCACCCTCATCATCTTGAGTAGGGATGTACCTACACCTTTTCTTCTTTTATAGCTCTACCTTGATAGGAGAAGTCCTAGGTGACCTCCTTGGGGGTTGTGATGGCCCGTTCCCTGAGTCCTTGTTCTCCTTAACACTCTCCTATACTTCTAGTCCTCGGTGCCCTCTCCTGAACCTATCTCTACTACGCCTGTCTCCATTCCCACTTCCTCATCTTCCTTTTATAATGGAGGGGTTATTTCACGTGCTCTTTTCTCCCCTATAGTGGGTTGTTTCCTACTACCATGCTCCAAGCCACCACTATCTTCCCTTAGTTCCTCCTCTTCTTCTTCATCATGGGGCAAAGTTTCCTCTTCATCCTGCAGTGTGCCCACGTATGTTTTCCCTTAGGAAACTTAGGGAGCTTGAATTTTTCTCAACATACTTCCCATTCTCCAACTTGGGCTTAAGGTAGATATATATCTCAACCACTCCGGTCTTCTAAATTTCTAGGATCACATAATCGAAATAAATATCATCTAAAATCAACTTCTCAATATAAGCAGACTTACTTGGATAGACATATGCCTTCCTAAGTGTATGGAAGTCACAGTCTACTTTGTCTACATTGAATATCAACCTACGTTTATTGGACAAAATATGTACAGATGTAGGAAAATAACAAGCATTGAAGGCATAGGGGAGATTGCACCAAGGACTCCCCTTTCCATCCTTCATTCCAAAGAGCCCTATGCAAAAGTGCTAGTAAACAACAAACTAAGCCTGCTTGTCTAACACTGAAGGAAGATCCTTAGGTATTCTCCATTCTGATTCAAATAAAACACGTAGGCACTCATACCATAGTTTTTTCCTTTACTCACAGGGTCCGCTCATGGATCCATCACATGTATACTTCGCAAATCTTTCTGTAAGGGATTTCTTTTCCTCTAGGTATTTCCAAATCTTATCTTTTGGCCTATCGGGCACCGCAATATATACAAAAACAATAGACATAAGGATCACACTTTGAAATTTATCTTATCGCCTTAGTGCACCTCTACAATAATAGTCTCACTAATGAAGTTGGCCAAATTATAGACAACTCCTTATGTCATCTTCTTTGCAATGTGTAACCATGCTTTGTTCACCTGTGACCAAGTGCTCTTGATTGTTCAACTTGGTGAGGATGTGTTCTCTTTGCTGAATAAGAGGGTACTTATATAACATAAATATATCCATTCCATGCATTACCTTCATGTAACCCATCTCTTTCTTAGTTGCCTCTATGCCATCCTTATCCATGAGATCAATGCTAACTTCGATTGCCGAACTCCTTAACTGTCGTCGATTCTAATCAGGGGCACGATGAGCCTCATTTGTCACCCGAGAAAAGTAAAAGAAGTGTTTATGGATTCGAATCATCAACCATTGATAAATATTCTCTAGTTTTCCAAAGTAGGGGAGTTCATAAAGCTACAAAAATCCGATATTTGACAACAGTTTATCAACGACATCGTAATAAACAACCATGTCATTCTCTCTTACAACACTTTTTTACCACCAACAACTTTCCCAACTCGTCTTTATTGTCCTTATTTTTGTGGTTGTAGTCACTTAATTCTCAAAGATCATCGGACGTGTGACTCCCAATCTTAGCTCATGAATACCCCTTCTAGATACTTTGAACTCCAAAAATCAAATTTTGGGGATGTCTTCAACCTCTATTTCTACTTCCTTCTACTTCCTGCCCCTTGTAGTCTCTCTAGGTGCTTGCTTAGGTGCCATAGTGACTATAAAAGTGTGTTCTTGTAGTCAATTCGAGCTCTACAACTCAAACCCGCATGCCCTAGCTTAAAATTCACATGCCCTAGCTTCAAACTTGAACCCTAACTTCGATTTGTATCCCCGCATGCCTCTGTTTCACTTAAACACTTTCTCCAATGGAGCGCCAACCAATCTCATGCACAAATACATCTAATTCAGTTTCTTATCACAACTCTTTGAACTTCTCACGCAACTCACTCTTAACTCGCTCTTCAAATCATTTGAACACTTCTTCTTTATAAAATCAAGGTAAAAATGATTTCACAACACTACCTTTTATAATGTTCGTAAATGTTTCCACATTTATTGCTCTCCACCTACAAACCGTACATAAACATTGAATGATGTTTCTTTCATTTTTCCGTGCTATATTTTTTCCACACCTTAGTCATAACCGTCTAGCGCACCCACTACTTCTCGGGCACATACCTCTTTTCGTGTGCCTTCATGTGCCGAAGTGCCTATCCACTGCACCTTTCACTAAGTAGTTTCCCATGTCGCATCCTACCTTGCATTACATTGTGTGTCCATTTATCCACAAGTGGTTTTTACTTATGAGCAATTTTCCTATATCTACACCTTTACTTCAAGCACCTGCATAATATCTCCCTATGCATACCCATCTTTAAGAGAATGTTCAAACTCGATCCATGTATCTTGTAAATAATCCACCCCACACTAAAAGTATGTGTGGTCCTCTATGCATGAATTCAATATATAGTAATCAAATTTTGGTGCGCAAACACGCTTATTACACAAAACAACTGAACTAAATATTAAGTTGTGAATCTTAATTACTTCATTTTAGTATACAATTGGAACTTGCTGAAAATACAAGAACCGACATCGACATCGGGGGAATACCGGCCATCGGTTAAGTATGATCGGCATCGGTCAAGCAAATAAGGAATTGACAGGTGGTTAGGTAGAACTAGAGTCGGTTACTGTGTGATGAAGTTTTAATTAAATCTCGGGAATTGTATCTATTTTTAGCATTAAAATATATTTATTAATTGTAATTGCATGGCTAAGTGCCCTAAGTCTATAAAGAACTATATAAGCATAAAAGATAGGGTTTAGAAGTATGTATGGAATACAATTACAAGATAATTACGTGAGATAGAATTATTGGAGAAAAATTAAAAATATTGAAGGAAGAAAGTACTAAACATCTCGAGAGGTGTGGAAGATTGTAAATCTTCATTGTATATCATATCAAAAGTTTGGATAATAGATTGGCTTGTTTCTTGGTGGACGTAGCCCACACTTTGGGTAAACCACGTTCAATATGGTGTTGATTTATGTATCTTATTTTGTATAATTATTTTGGTAGAATATCCACTTTTATTTTCATGTATGCTTAAATCGATATATTATCTCGTACAACCAAAGTGATGTGTAACCACGACAACTAGTATCGAGCTTTGTTTGAGGGTTTTGTGTGTTGACAGATTTACTCACATAGTGATTTCGATTGTGTGGGAGCTACATCAATGACAAGATAATAAATACAAGGAAGATAACTTTGACGACTGAAATTATCAATTATGGAAGATGTAGATTGACGATTATTTGTATCAAAGAGATTTGTACTTACCATTGGATGAGAAGTATAGACCTACGAAGATGACTAATGAAGAATGGAATATTCTTGACATAAAGGATTTGAGATCTATAAGATTGATCCTGGCAGCATCCGTGGCTTCCAATAGTACGAAGCTTCTTCTATGGTAGACTTAATGAAATCTCTTGCTAATTTATATGAAAAACCTAGTGCTTCAAATAAAGTTTATTTGATGAAGAAACTTTTAGTTCTAAGATGCATGAAGGTGAATATGCCTCTAGTCATTTGAATTATTTCCAATCTATTGTAAATCAGTTAAAATTGGTTGCAATACCGTTTGATGATGAAGTAAAATCACTTTATTTCTTATGTTCTTTTCCTGATAGTTGTGACAACTTGGTAATGGCTATTAGTAATACAACATCTGCTAATAATATTTTGAAGTTTGATGATGTGGTCGGTATAATATTGAATGAAGAAATTCATAGGAAGAGTACAAAGGAAACATCATCTAGAGATGCTTTGAACGTAGAAAGCAGGGGCAGGTAGAAGGAGAGATCCAAGAGTAAGAGTAATGGGAAATCAAAGTCAAGGGATAGCAGATCTAAATCCATAAGTAAGGGAATTACTTGTTGGAAATGTGGAAAGAAAGGACATGCAAAGAAAGATTGTTGGTCAAAAGATAAAGAGAACCAACAACTAGAAAAAGGTAAAGAGGTGAATCTTGCTGCATTAGAGGTAATGTAAGATGATCTTATTCTTTCTTTAGGTAGTAGAATTGAATCATAGGTTTTAAATTTAGGAGCTTCTTTCCATGTAATTTCTAATAAGGGTTATTTCAGAAATTATGTCCAAGGCAATTTTGGGCAAGTTTATTTGGATGATGATGAACCTTGCAATATTTTGTAAAGGGTAAGTTCATCTAAAATTGCAAAATGGAAATACATGGGTATTGAAAGATGTTAGGCATGTGCCAAGCCTCAGGAGGAATCTTATTTCTGCAGGGTAACTAGGTGAATCTGGTTGCATGGTTAATTTTACAGGAGACTCTTGGAAAGTCACCAAGGGTGCTTTTGTTGTGGCAAGAGGTACGAAGGTAGGAACGTTATATTTATCTACTTATATTACTGATTCTTTTTCGCATTATCTACTTCAGATTCAGATGCATGCATGTGGCATAATCGGTTGGGTCATATGAGTCAAAAAGGAATGCAGATCTTAAAGGCTAAGGGTAAGTTGTTAGATTTGAAATATTTAGATCTTGATTTTTGTGAGCATTGTATCTTTGAAAGCAAAAGAGAGTGAGATTTCTCAAATTTGGGGCAACTAAGAAGGAGCAAAAATTAGAGCTTGTACACTCAGATGTGTGGGGACCAGCTCAGGTAGCTTCTCATGGAGGATCCTAGTATTATGTTACTTTCATTGATGATGCTACAAGAAAGGTATGGGTTTATTGTATTAAACGTAAATCTAATGTTTTTGAGAATTTTAAAAGATGGAAAGCCCTTGTTGAGAATGAATTAAATTATAAGTTAAAGTGCCTTAGATCTAACAATGGTGGTGAATACTTGTAGTAAGGATTTCAATGATTATTGTTCAGTGAATGGGATACGTAGAGAAAGAACGGTTCCAAGAACACCACATGAGAATGGTGTTGTAGAAAGAATGAATAGGAAAATCATGGAACATGCTAGAAGTATGAGGATACATTCAGATTGCCTTTGCAGTTTTGGGCAGAAGCAGTTGATACAATGGTTTATTTGATTAATTGTGGCCCTTCAAGTTCACTAGATGGAGGAATACCAAAGGAAGCTTGGATTGAAAAAGAGGTAGATATTTATTTTCTTAAAGTTTTTGGTTCAGAAGCTTTTGTGCATGTTGATAGGGAAAATAGAAAAAAGTTGGATGTAAAATCTAAGAGATGCACTTTCATTGGTTATGGATCTAGTGATTTCGGTTTCCATTTTTGGGATTTAGAGAATTCTAAAATTATTAAGATTCATGATGTTGAATGGAATGAAAAGAGAATGTACAAGGATCAAATTTTGGTACCCAAGGATGAGAAAATTGAGAATTTTATTGATGAAAATGAACTCTCGGGTTTTAAAGAAACACCTAAAGAAATACATAGTAACCATGGTCGGTTAGGCCTTGACCGGAATCGGCAGATTAACCACCGGCGATTCTGAGAGGATCAAAACTGGTATTGGTTAGCTTAGCACAATCGACATCGGTTAGAGGTGACCGACGTCGGTCACTATCAAAAGTTGATACTAATGTCTAGGAGGTCCAGATTGAGCCTCTGGTACCCCAAACTCTTGTGAGAAGGTCACAAAGGGTAAGTAAACTTCCATAAATATTTACACCTTCTTTATTTTATCTATTATTGACTGATAGTGGTGAACCGGAAAGCTTTGAAGAAGCAATGTAGGATAAGACTCACATTCAATGGGAGCATGGCATGGATGAGGAGATGGACTCCTTAGAACAGAACCAGACTTGGGATTTGGTTAAGTTTCTAGCAGGAAAGAGAACATTGCAAAACAAGTGGGTTTATAGAATTAAGGAAGAAGAGGGTGGACATAAAAGGTACAAGGAAAGGCTTGCAGAGTAAAAGGATTTACACAAAAGGCAGGTATCGACTTTGATGAAATATTTTCTCCTGTTGTTAAGATGACTTCCATTCATACTGTATTGAGTTTAGTTGCAATAGAAGATTTACATTTAGAGAAACTAGATGTGAAGATGGCTTTCCTTCATGGTGATTTGGATGAAGAGATTTATATGCGCAGCCGCTTGGGTATGAAGTCAAGGGTAAGGAGAAATTAGTGTGCGAGTTGAAAAAGAGCCTATATGGGCTCAAGAAAGCTCCAAGGCAATGGTACATGAGGTTTGATAGTTTTATGCATGAGCATGGTTACTTGAGATGTGAATTTGACCATTGTGTTTATTTCAAGAAGCTTAAAAATGGGAGCTATATTATTTTGTTATTGTATGTGGATGATATGCTTATTACAGGATCTAGTATGCAGGACATTGGTGAGCTTAAGACAAAGCTATCTCAAACATTTACAATGAAGGATTTAGGACTTGCAAAAATAATACTTGGCATGCAAATACATAGAGAAAGGAAAAACAAGAAATTGGATTTGTCTCGGAAAGGATTATGTCTACAAGGTGTTAGAAAGGTTCAAAGATGCAGAATGCAAAACATGTTAGCACACCTATGGTGGACACTTCAAATTGAGTAAAGATCGTGTCCTTCATCGATGAGGAGGTTAAATACATGTCACGAGTGCCATATTCTTCAGCGAGTTGGAAGTCTCATGTATGCTATGGTTTATACCGCACAAAACATTGCTCGGGTAGTGGGAGTTGTGAGTAGATATAAGGCTAATCTAGGTAAAGAGCATTGGAAGCGACCAATGGATACTCGTGTATTTGAAAGGGACATCTAGCATGCATTTATGATATGGAGGTTTACATATTTCATTACGTGGCTATGTTGATTCGGATATGGCTGGAGATCTGGATGGTAGGAGGAGAAAAAATGGATAAATTTTCACAATAGGTGGAACAACAAATTAGCTGGATTTCGAGATTGCAGTAGGTTATGGCTTTGTCTACTACAGAGGAAGAGTATGTTGCAGCTACAGAGGCTAGCAAGGAGATGATATGGATGAGTAGGTTCATGGAAGAGTTGGGAAAGGAGAAAAGTAATTGTAAATTTTTGAAGTGATCAGTGTAATTCATTTGGAAAAAAACTTAGTGTTTCATTTGAGAATGAAGCACATTCAAGTGAGATATCACTTAATATGATAGGTATTGGAGGATGGAAAGTTGAATCTAGAAAATATTCATACGGTCAAGAACCACCGTGGATATGATAATGAAGCCATTAGTAAAGAAGAAGTTGGAGCTACACTCCACTTCGTTGATCTTCAAGTTTGAGACTTAAAGAGGAAGAAACAACACCAAGGAAAGATCCAATAATGACATTGTACAGGGTATAGTGCGGTAATTAAATTTCAAGTGGGAGATTGTTAAGTTGTGAAGCTTAATTACTTCATTTTAGCATGTAATTGGAACTTGCTGGAAAATACGATGACTTCGCATCGGTCGGGGCGGACCGGCATCGATCAAGTATGACCGGCATCGGTCAAGCAAGGAACCGCGTTTAGGGCGGGCGACGTTGGTTACTTGTGTGATGAAGTTTTAATTAAATCTCGGGAATTATATCTATTTTTAGCATTAAAATATATTTATTAATTGTAATTGCATGGCTAAGTACCCTAAGTCTATAAATGACTATATAAGCATAAAAGATAGGGTTTAGTAATATGTATGGAATATAATTACAAGATAATTATGTGAGAGAGAGTTATTGGAGAAGAATTAAAAATCTTGAAGGAAGAAAGTACTTGAACATCTCGAGAGGTGTGGAAGATTGTAAATCTTCATTGCATATCTTGTCAACACTTTGGATAATAGATTGGATTGTTTCTTGGTGGATGTAGCCCACACTTTGGGTGAACCACATTCAATTTGGTGTTGATTTATGTCTCTTGTTTTGTATAATTCTTCCGGTAGAATATCCACTTTTATTTGCATGTATGCTTGGATAAGATATATTATGTCTGTACATGACCGGTGTGCTAACCCCACACTAAATTGAAAAATCATAACAACGATGAAAGGAAATATATAGAAAGGAATGCATTTAAGGAAATCTAATCTAATGGCAATACTACCTTATTACAAACACCAAGAAGACATATTTATAGTAGGGCTTCAGCCTACTCCAGTTGAAATAATTGAGAAACCATGTCCCATCCAAAGGCTCTAAATGGTGGTAAGCACCTAAATTAATTATACAATTCACAACGTATGGTCCCAACCAATGCACTTGGAGCTTTCCATGGTGGCACAAGAACTTGGAATCATAAAGAAGAGTCATATATCCAAATTCAATATTTTTATCCTTAATATTCCTATCATGCCATGCCTTCTGCCTAACCTTTTCTATCATCTAACTCCAATGAGTAATAGAGTTCCTTTCATTCAACTGCATTAGTTTATCAACGTGTTCTTCAAGTGATTTCTCATCAGCCAAACCTCTTGCACACATAATACGTAAAGAGGGTAACATGAATTCCACTGGTAAAAAAACCTTTGTGCCAAACACCAACTAAAAGGGCGTGGCTTTGTTCAATCGCTTGAAGGTTGTCCTTTATGCCCAAAGTAAAATAGAGACTTTATCATCCCAAAGATTTCCTTCTAACATAAAAAAATCTTAGTCAATGTATGTATCAATATATTTTTAAAGCCTCAACAATGTCATTAGCTTGTGGGTGATAGGGTGTTGTTTTATGGTGTGACACCATAAATTTTTCCAATAATATCCTGATAGTCTTATTAAGAAAATGAGTAACCCAATCGATTTTCAAAATCAATGATAATCCATACTTGCTGATAATGTTCTCCCACATAAACCTTGTTGCTTTAGTAGCTGTCGTGCAATCCTTTGTAGGTGTCGCTTCTTCCCACCTTGTAAGATAATCTATACAAGTTATAATGTAGTGCAATTCGGTCTTGCACGCAGGGGGAAATATGGCCCACAAAGTCAATTGCCCACTTTTCAAAAGGTTCTAAACTTGTAATAGGCCTAAAAGGAATTTCATCTTTATGCCTAGGATTTCCAAGGCATTGAAAATGGTCACATGCCTTACAATATTCTTTACAATCCTTGTATATTATTTCCCACCATAGGCCATCCAATAAAATATTACACGTGGTGGCATCCCCAACATAATGTCCACCTGCAATCCCACTATGAGCTTCCTCCATAATAGCTTTGCGCTCATGCTCAAGCACACACCGATGCAAAATTCATCTCGACCGAGCTTGTATAAATCTCCAATAATCAACATAAAAGGTGCAAAGTGCGTGATGACGAGTTGTTTCTTCTCTAAAATATTCATCCCTTCAGGTGCCACACCAAGACATAAAAATACTTGCAATATTTGTAGACACCTAAAATATGCTTACACTTATCATTTCCTTCCATTCAACCATAATCGACAACACTTCGTTAATTCCCCCTTCTTTGCTCCATTCTTGATGCCCATTCACGACACTCTTTTGGTCGTATTCCTCCTATAATCAACTTATTTGGCTAATATCTCTCTTATTAGCTAAACATTCCTCTTTTTGACCATTCAAAACCTCCCTAGTTCTCTCTAGACCACTTCTATTGGCTTTGTAGGCTATCTATTAGTCACAATTGGTTATCCAGACCCCTCCCAACTCTCAATGAGTCTCTAATCACTTGCTAATAAAGTTTAACTAGCCTAAACCTAGCTTAACTAAGCCTAAAACATGTTTATCCTAATCTAATCTAAAATTGCTTTTTGAGCTTTAGTCCCACATGCACCCAAATTCCAATCTCTCCCAAGTGGAAAACTATAAATACAAGGCTAAGCCTACCCATTCAAACTTACAACTTTACATAACACAAAACAAAACCAAGCCTAAGAAAGCTTTGAGATCTCATTTGTATTAGCTTTAAGCTAATTAGACATTTGATCTTAAGCTTACTTCCTCCATTGTTGAGCTAACACCTCCATTTGCATTCATAATCCAAGTTTTGAGTAATATGGAGAGAAGCGTTGGCCTTGAAGCCATTAATGACGAGACTCCATTCTTGAAAGCTTGAAAACCATAAACAACTAATCACCCTTTGATTGCTAAGTTGATCTTATTAGGTTCAATTTCTTAATTAAGTAATCTAAAGAGTAGAGAGTAGTATATATGCTAGGTTTTGATGTTTTTGTCAAAGTTATGATGCATGTATAGGATTAACTCTTGTTTAGCTCTTATCCCATGGTGCATGGATGAGTTAGCAAAGATTTGAGGTTCTTTAGCCTCATTCCATAGCTTTTGTAACTTTCAATTGCATAAATCTGGCACGCCCGGTGGGACACTTAATCCATCCTCCATTAATGGAGTCATTTTGAAGCTTTTTTTTTTAATTTTCTAATTATTTCTTAGTTTTAATCTTTCTAGGATACTTTCAAGCTTTTTAGATTAGCATTTCAAAGTTTTGAGATTAGTTCAAGTTTTTGGTTTCACTAACCTTTCTTGTATTAGTGGCTAAAATCAGGTTTCGTAACTAGTTAAAGCTAGGATTGTCTTGTTTGTATGCTCTTTGCAGGATCAAAGGAGGTGAAGTGCTGCCAAAATTGAACCAAATTAACAAAAATTTGACTTTTTTAGAATTGTTTTGAAAAATCCCATGTTTTTTAGCCACCTACAGGAAAGGGAGCGCACATACCATTTTGTGCACGCAAGTGCCTTTTGATCATTTTTGATAGAGGCATGCAATTACACTAACTGCGTGGCGTAGGTACACTAATTGTGGTGTAGGTACACTAATTGTGCCACAAGTACACTAATTGTGGCGTGGGTACACTAATTGTGGGCGCAAGTACACTAACTATGGTGCATGTACACTAATTTTGGCGTAGGTACACTAACGCGTGGTGTAGATATGCTAATTATGGCATATGTACATTAACGTGGTGTAGGTACACTAACCACCCGGCGTACATGCATTAACGTGGTACACACGCCCAAACCTTAGTGCATGCATCATTAGCAATATTTTGGAGGCCATAAAATTTTTTCCCGAGAACGAAACGACCCTTTTTTTTGTTGTGTTGAAAAGGTATTGAAGATAAATACATAATGGAATAATAAAATTAGGATTTTGAGATATAGAAAATTTATGATTTACATTATGAGGTAACTAGTCATTTTCTAATGTATCTTAAAATTTGAAAAAATGTTTTCTTGGCTATTCTAACACTTTGAAAGGTTTTATGACACTAATCAATTGTTTGTAGGGTTATTTTGGTCTTGTTTTTGACTAACTTAGTTAAGTGTTTCATTTCTTAATTGATAGAGGTTTTTTTGAAGTGTGTATGCTCTTCCCTCACACCTTCTAGGTGATCTTGGGAACCAAAAACACTTTCAAAACCCTCTTATTGCTTTCAAAAACACTTACTTTATGCTTCCTATTGGGTTAACCTTTCAAAATTGGTTAAAAGTGAACTCTATCTTTTGCAAGAAACACTTAATGTATTTTCCATAAACTTGTTTTAGTTGAGTTTTCACGTTGCGTATGCTCTTTCTTCACACCTTTTGGTGATATTAGGAATCAAAAGCAACACGCAAAATCTCTTTTGATATCATGATATTTTGTGGAAAATTACTAATCTTGGTATGTAGGACCAAAATCACATGTCAAAAGAAAGGAGGAACTAAGACAAAAAAAAACCTTCTAATACATGTTTTCATATAGGTTGTCAAATGGTGTGCTACTTAAAACCACATTAAGTTAAGCAAGATAAAAAACACACCACTTTCATCACACTGTATTACAGGTTTCGGAAAAGGGTACGTCCTTATCCACTTAACTAGAACATAACCCCTTTGGCATAACACCTTAAGCTACAATAATGGGGGTGGTTCTAGGAACCCTAAAGTATTCCACCGCTATGTAACCTTGTGGATGAAACAGAAGCACCTTGCTTACCCACTTGACTAGTTTTCCTTATGAGATAGTGTTACAAAGTTGTCCATATCATGACCCTAGTAAGAGTACACAATGGATGCATTTATTGCCCACTGTACTTGAAGGGGGAAAAGCCAAGATACTCCCAAATTAGTCAGTGTGAATTTTTGGGTAAATCGTGCCTACTCTTAGATGAATTTATAACACCTAGTTACGAGATCTTATTAAGGAGGACATTTTGTCTTGAGGCCCATTTACTAGTCCTTTGTCATGTCTTGGCCATCATGAAGTGATAACTTGTTTGGATTCAGAACCTTGTTTTTCGAACAAGGAAAAGAATCCACTTAAGTTGGATCTAAGTGCATTTCATCACGGAAATTAGACAACATTTCACTTAGCTTAGCTTCTTTCTCACCTTCGGATGAGGCAAAGCTCTACCCAAGTGGCACTTATTTTATTTTTCATCTTTTGATCTATACCTTTGCATTCTTGTTGCTCATTTGGGAAAAAAGAAGACATCTTTCAGGAGTGTTTTCATTGATAGTGTTCACCACTTTTTTGTCTATTTATGCTCATCCATATTTGCGGATGATTTATTAAACGTATAATGTGCATGGATGCATCCTCATATCTTTGATGGACACTTGATCTTGATTTCAATATCATCGTCATAGTTCGTATTGATTCATCATTTGATCATATTTGCATCGAACTATCACTTTAAACAAATATTTGCATGGGGTGTATTTCCTTGTTGATTAGCTTTGTGTTTCACACTTACATGATTGTTCCTTGTGATTATTCATCCAGAAAATTTAATTTATAGGACAATCCTTTTTTATCTCATCGAGATTATGTCATCACAATGTCTATTTTCCTTAGACCTTCTTTGGAAAATCATGCACACATCTCCATACTTATGAAATGTCTAATTGGATGTCATTATGCTTCCATGAATCGACATGTCACTTCCTTCCCTTTGAAGGAGTTCCATCACACTATCTAGGTCTAGAAATTTGTGCTTAAACAATGCTAATAATGACTAACTATCGTGCGGTTTCTCACATTTACAACAATACGGAACCTAGGTTTAGCAATTCAAATCAAAATATTCCCATTACAACTAAACCTTGTTTGGTTCTTCATGCTAGAGGAACCAATCAGGTACCCTATTTCCCACCTTCAACTCATAGTTGGTGGTATTGTTTGGATGCTTCTGATCCAAATTATTATTTGGTTCCCCCACTCTTCTTCCGATTCAGATCCAAACTACCATTCGGATTCCCACTCTTCTTCTGAAGATTCGGATCCCAACTATTATTCGGATACCCCTAGATCAAATCTTCAATCACAATCCTCTCTTCCTTTGTAGTACCTTTATTATAACTCACCTCAATGATGTCTTCCTCCTTTAAATGCTCATGCGACTCCAAGTTCCATCGATCGAACATCTAATTCAGGTCTTGAGTCATGGTTCTCCCTTTCTTCGTAGGACCTCCTTCATAAGTCGTCTCAACAACCTCTTCCTCTGTAGAAGAGTTCCACAACTCAGATTGCCTCTAGTCAATCATCGATTCGACTCCTATGTCACAACTTAATAGATAGCTATGTGATCCTATTTTCTCTCCCACATTAGGTTGTCTTCTAGAAAAATGATCTAAGTCCAAATCTAAATCATCCATTCATGAGACGCTTGCCTCCAATCCTACATCATCTCTTGAGTCATCTTCTTCTATCATTCCAACTCACATGCATCTTTTGCCCTTGAGCCCTTTCAACCATATCGTACCATTTCCTCAATCATCTTCTAAAGATAAATGTTTGCGACCACGTCAAACCATTACAAGAAATCCATGTGCTAAGATGTCTTTTCAAAGCACTATCAAAAATCTTCATGGGAGTGATAAGGTCAAACCTTCCCCTCATCTACATCATCGAACATCTTCATCTTCTTCTAGTTAATCAATCGTCCCTCTTATCGGACATGTTTCTTCTATTCAACCTCCTATGGCCGAAGAACAACAACCTCTACTAATTGATTTCTCTCATAATGAAGAAACAATCAGAGTACATGATGATATCCCTTTAGAGGATTGTAAACAAGGATTCTTTCTAGAACTCAATACGCTCGCGTATTGGGAAAATAATTTGATTCCTTTTATCAAAACATAGAGGAAAATCCTAAGGTCATGGAACTTGATTCTTCTTCTATTCCATCTTCACCTTCCTTTGAGCATGATGAGATGTCGAGGTCTAGCATTGAGCCATGGCCTATCTTCTCGTTACCCACTCATTCCTTATCTATCATCATTCCTTAATAAAAATCTTGTCTTGGGTCACCGCTGAGTAACCCATCATCTTCTTCTATCTTGGAGCCACCCCTAGGTAGCCCTCCATTTTCTACTTGTGGGTCACCTCCTGGTAGCCCATTCCCTTCTATTCTTGGGCCACATCCTAGTAGCCCTTCATCCTCTTCTATCTATGGGATACCTCCTGGTAGTCCCTCCTCATCTATACTTGGGCCACGCCCTAACAACCCTTCGTCATCTTCTTCTATTCTTGGGCCATGTCCTCGTAGCCCAATTTCTTCCATCTTAGGGCCATATCTTGGTAGCCCTTCATCATCTTCTATCAGTGGCTCACCTCCTGGTAGCCCATCCTCTTCAATTCTTGGACCATATCCTTTTCATCCATCACATATTTCTTCTATCAATGGTTGTGGCAAGCCCACGGTCATTTCTCACATCAGTTCTAAACGTCAATGTTCTCTTTCTTCTCCTTCTCGGATCAAAAAAGTCACATGTTAGCTTATAAGAAACCAAAAAGTTTCTTAATCAAGATCAGGTCAAAACTTCTGAGAGCCCTAAAGCTCCTAATAAATTGAATAATCTCAAAATTGTAAATCAAGTGCGATTCAAAATGTACATCAACGCAACCATCAAGTTTGGCATAAAGTGCATAAACCTATGGATAGGGAACTCAAGCTCCCGCATGAACAATCCTTGTTTAAGGATAAATCATAGTAATTTGTTGAGTACGATCTCACCACAATCATCGAGATTGGGGATAACATAACTCTTGATAAACAAATTCACCTAGTCTCCCTTATCAAGGAAGTCACAAACATCATTGTTTGATCCTATCACATGGAGTGATAATTTTGGTCCCAACTTTCCAAAAACTATCAAAAAGCTAAAAATTAAAAAATAATTCAAAAATACAAAAACATTAAGAAAACACAAGAAAAATCAAAGGTACAAAGATCAAACATTGCAATTAGGTATTGCGTACACATGGATGTTCTTTCTTCCCTTTATTTCTCTTCCTTTACAAGTCTTCCTACCATTTTCATCCCTTAAGTGATATTGTGGTTAGCCTTTTCGTATGCATTTTGTAACATTTATCTCTATGGTATTTTTTTGAACTTGGTCTTTTATCACCTTGGTAAATTAAAGAACGATTGACCTCTTAGAGATCCTATCACAATTAACATCTAATTAAATTGTTGTGAAGAACCTTTGGACATATTTGTTCACACTAGCCAATGTCGTCATCACATTCACTTCCACCTCCTTCCATCAAGCCATTTGTAGTTCTTACCCCTTGTCAAACAAGAGAGCTGAAATAAGTTTTCAGAAAGAAAAAGAATCAAAATCAATCAAAAAGCAAAAGCTAAAAGATGTAAAGCAAAAGAACATTGATATATTACTCTCTCTTGGGGTATTTCCAATCATCTCTATCGGGGCTATGGATCTTTGTTGTGACGTAGATAAATGTTGTGATTAGGTTCAAATGCATCTCCGTCGGGGCTATGGACATCTGGTTGGCAGCGGAGCAATGTACGGCTATCCTTCCACCCTTCATTCACAAATCACATATTATCTATAAAAATAAATCATTCCTACACATTGGCTAGGGTGTCTTCACTTATTGTCTGTTAAATATTCACTTCAATAGGTAATTAAATTCCACGTGCACACACTGGATATCTATGAGCAAAGAAGGATTAGTATGTTACCAACTCTATTTTTTGGACCTTGTTCAACCTCTTACTTTAGTCCTTATGTTGTCTCATGATTTGTGCCTTTGGCTAATCACTTCTTCATTACGAAGCTAAGCTACATTCATATCATTCACATCGTTCTTCTACTTCATTCAGAACATCCATGTGTATAAGATTACTTTTTTTCCATGTTTTCGGACACCTTTGTCACCTTTCACAAAAACAATCTTCTCCTTCCTTTTTATCATGTGCTTTTAGGCCAACTTACGCTGGGGGCATCCTTGCTTCTTCCCAACACTTCATTGGTTTACATTCATCATCATGTTGAACCTATCCATAATGGCCTTGGTCCTGCTTCTACCCGTGAAGATTTTTCCTTTGAATACTCCCATCTACTCTGGGGAATTTTTGCATCTTCACCTTTCTCATACACATGGAATTCTACCCTTGTACATCCCATCTATCACTAGGGGCATCCACGCTTCCTCGTCTTCCTGTACATAGTTTTAGAAAACTTTAAAATCAATAAAAACATTCAAATATGTTGGAAAAATAAAAACATTTAAATATGTTTCAAGAAACATAAAAACAATAAAATAATCCTACAAAATGTCATTCTTTGGTTCTTGCTTTTTCTCTTCATAAACAACTCGTGGATCATCTCGATATACCTCCATTAAAAAAGCTAAGGCTGCTTATTTCATCTATATTCTGGGGCACTATGAGTTACTTGGTACTTTTTCATAGTGCACATTGCTTTTTCATAGGATCAAAGTGTCCTCCGTTTTCTCCTCGCATGTATCCTTGCTTGGGGCACCGTCATTAACCCTTGTCATTAATTCACATAGGTTCGATCTGAAGCTCAATAACAAAAACATGGTACTTGTTTCTCTGATTAGGTTAGCTTTTTTACTTTCTAGTATTGAATTGCATTATCAATGTTGCATGGAGTTAGGCACCTTTTACTTTCTCGTATTGCATTGCATTTTGTATGTTGCATGGAGTTGGTGTTTTTAGCAATGGAAATTTGTTCGTATATGGATTTTCATGTCATACTACACCTTTTTTGTTCTTTTTAATAAGGACCGATGATGAAGATCATTAGAAATATATTGAAAACTAAATTTGTTTAAAAGGCACTAGATGGATGTTAGCTCATTCCCTCTTCCTCATACTCTTTTTTTTCTTCTATATCCCCTTTCTTCTTCACACTATTCTTTCTTCTATTCTCTTCTTGTCATCTTTTCAATTGTCAATCGAGTTCTTCTATCACCCCATCGATAATTGAGGGGGCATCCTTCATTATACTCATTTTTCTTCTATCCCTTTAATATTTTCTAATTTTTAATGCTTGTTTACTTTATTTGAAGTGACGTTACTTACGCCACCTCAAAGAGGGGAAAATGTAGACACCTAAAATATTCTTACACTTAGCATTTCCTTCCATTCGACTGATTGATGACACTTTGTTAATTCCCCCTTCTTCGCTCCATTCTCATATGCCCATTCACGACACTCTTTCGGTTGTATTCCTCCTATAATAAACTTATTTGGCTAATATCACTCTCATTAGCTAAACATTCCTCTTTTAGACCATTAGAACCTCCCCAATTCTCTCTAGACCACTTCTATTGGCTTCCTAGGCTATCTATCAGTCACAATTGGTTATCCAGACCCCTCCCAACTCTCAATGAGTCTCTAATCACTTGCTAATCAAGTTTAACTAGCCTAAACCCTAGTTAACTAGCCTAAACCTAGCTTAACTAAGCCTAAAGAATGTTTATCCTAATCTAATCTAAAAGTGATTTTTGAGCTTTAGTCCCACATGCACCCAAATTCCAATCTCTCCCAAGTGGAAAACTATAAATACAAGGCTAAGCCTACCCATTCAAACTTACAACTTTACATAACACAAAACAAGCCCAAGCCTAAAAAAGCTTTGAGATCTCATTTGTATTAGCTTTAAGCTAATTATACATTTTATCTTAATATTACTTCCTCCGTTGTTGAGCTAACACCTCCATTTGCATCCATAATCCAAGTTTTGAGTAATATGGAGAGAACCATTGGCCTTGAAGCCATTAATGGTGAGACTCCATTCTTGAAAGCTTGAAAACCATAAACAACTAATCACCCCTTTGATTGCTAAGTTGATCTTATTAGGTTCAATTTCTTAATTAAGTAATCTAAAGAGTAGAGAGTAGTATATATGCTAGGTTTTTATGTTTTTGTCAAAGTTATGATGCATGTATAGGATTAAATCTTGTTTAGCTCTTATCTCATGGTGCATGGATGAGTTAGCAAAGATTTGAGGTTCTTTAGCCTCATTCCATAGCTTTTGCAACTTTCCATTGCATACAATATCCTCTAAGTCAGAGGGCACGTGGTTCAATATGAATAGGTATGTATCGACATTGTATCCTTAATACTCTTCGTATCCTCGCCCCGAATTAATTATTGATAAATGATCTAGTCTGGAATTTCTCTTACCTGACTTAACGACCACTGTAAAGTCAAATTCCAAAAAAAAATAGAATCCAATGACATATGCGCCCCTAAAAACGGGCTTGTTCACCAAGTACTTAAGTGTCATGTGATCTGTATAAACTATAAAAAGAGTTACTAGTAATTATTTTCTAAACTTATGCAGTGTATAAATCATGGACAAGGCTCCATGCTCTATATTTGTATAATTCTATTTAGCCGATATCAACTTCCTGATTGCAAACAAATAGGATGATCAAGAATACCTTCTCCACTGGGCTAATACCATGCCAATGGCCATGCAAGAGGCATCCACATGCACATGAAAAGGTTTGGTCCATGAAGGAAAGTGCAAAATAGGCGTTGTAGTAAGCCTTTCCTTCAATGTCACAAACACGTGCTATTGCACTTCACCCCAAAGGAACTTTCCCTTACTCTTTAACAATTTGTCCAAGGGCGTAAAATCCTAGCATAACCTTTGATAAAATTATTATAATAACATGTGTGCCCCAAAAATCCGTGCACCTCACTCTAGTTAGTAGGTTCCTCTAAGCCCAAAATAACAACAACCTTAGCACGGTTTACTAATAAGCCTTCTTTACAAATAATATGCCCTAACAAAGTCCCAAAATTGTGTAGCAAAATGCACTTAATGTTTAAGGAGATGCTCAACTTCAAGCACCTCTAAAAATAATTCTTAAATTGTTACATTGATCTTTCACTATCCCATAAACTATCTAATAATCCAAGAAAACCTATAAAAACTTATGAATGAGGTCTTAGAATGCCTGCGCAAAACAATGTGCGAAAAGACCACAAGTGCATTATTCAATCCAAAAGGAATAACTATGTATGAAAAACTTCCCCATTCAGTGGTGAAAGTTGTCTTTTCTTGATCCTCTTTAGAAATCCTCACCTGATGATATCTATAAAATCCATCAGTGAAGGAGTAGATCTTGCACCTTCCAACGCCTTCCAAGATCTCTTCGAGAAAGGTTTGGGCAAGGGATCTATTACACATGCAAAATTCAACTCCCTATAATCCACACAAATTCTTATCCTTCCATATTTCTTTATACTTATCACCATATGGCTAACCCACTCTGACTCCTCAATGGGCTCAATGATTCCAGATTTTAACATCTTATCAATTTCTTCCTTTACCTTGACACGTAGATTAGGATTCATCCTGTAAGGTATCTTCCTAACTAGGATGCGCATCTTACTTTATCTTGATCCTCATCTCACCCAAAGAGTGATGTACTCCTTTCAACTCATGATAGCCTCTAGGAAATAAGTCCTGGAAGTCACGCAACAACTCAATTATCTTTGCAACCTCTGAGTCAGACCAATAATCACCAATGATGGCCTCTTTAGGTTCTACATCTGTCCCAATGTTGACCTTTTTTTTTCCATAGGCTCATGGTACACACGTGCCTTCTCATCTGCATTGTTTAAGACCTCGCGCACCCATAGTATGGTCAACATCTAGATTTTCCACTTCTTCATCATCAATCATGTAGACCATTTTAACTTTTTATTTCTCTAAGCAGGTGCACCCAAGCTATTCCTCATTTGCCTCTTCTTCTTCAAAACAAACCTCTATATTTGACTCACCTAGTAATTCATGAATAAATTCCTCAACCTTTGCATTATCCCCCATTGTCAAGCACTTCATAACTTGTAATGCCTCATTCACTAGAGGTTTAGTAGAAAAATAGTCAAAGGTCTAAATCATAACTACAGTCAATTCTTGTCAATTACTTGTTTCTCTATTCAACTCTACATAAACATATCATGTGCGTGCGAAGCCACACAAAGTTAAGTAGAACTTGTGCACCCACAATGAAGGTGGTAAGGCCTCTTGCCCCTCTGTCCAAAGTCTCTCACACTTCTAAACATGGTGTGAAGAAGAATCCTTCCCATGGAATTTACATTTCTTTGCTCCAAAGAAATATAGTAGAGAAGGTGATTCTCACTTCTTTCCACTCTAAAAGACCATATATGTGTACCATCCACCAACACAAAGTGTTGTCCCATACAAGGTATACACCAGAAAATTCCTTCATCCACTAGGATTCCATAGCGCGTAAAAATATTTCAGATTCCCTTCACCTATGTACCTTAGAACTTAGTTACTGCCCAAATTCCTAACACAATGCATCCTACTTACACATGTCACTTCACTCTTCATATCATGCCTAATTGTCACAAGCAATGCTGGTTATATCATTCATAGATTGTGCATCATCCCATTGAATGACTCCTTACTTTGATGGCTCAAGTACTTCAAGATCTCTAATGGTGCGCACATAAATTTTGTTCAAATCCTCTTCACTCAAAGGTTATACATATGGTGCAGCTTTTCTATCTGATCAAAGGAATGATGACGCGCTCTTCCTTGTTCTCAAATCTGATATATCCATTATTAAAGCATAGGTCAAAATTATTTGCATAACACCAAGGGCACCCAAGTAATGTTGGAAAACTTTCGCCTCTACAAGTGCCAAGACCTCAAATTCCCAAAGAAACTTGGCCTCTTATATAGTAATAGTAGTATCCTTCAAGTCCAACGGGTGTGGCTTTAGTATGAGGAATCTCAACTGATTTTTCCTTCTCTAAATTCTGTGAATGTTGTTTTAAGCATTGTATCTCACCCTGTAAGTTTCTAATAACTTCCATGGTTTCTTAATAAACTTCCTTCTGATGAGTAGGGTCTGGATAATTTACATGCAATACCTCCTCTTTTGTAATAATAGGCTTCTGCTTTGGAACTTCCTTGGTGCGTACAACCTCAACATGTGTAGTGACCAACATATGAAACATCTCAGGATCAGGTGCTACCTTTGGAATCCATTGATCTTCCACATTGCGTTATACTCTAACCATTCCCGTGCCCTTATCCTACTTGTGCTTCTTGCTCAGGTGCTCATACAAATTTGGGCATTCTTCATAATTGTGGTTCTTTCCACAAAAGGAGAAAATAATATTCTGAGGGCATTCACACTTATAATGATCAAGGGATCCGCATGTATAACATGTTCCACGGGAACTCACTTCTTCCACCACCGCGACCTTGACCTCTGGATCCTCTACGATAGCCTCTACCTCTACCTCTACCACCTCTATCAGAGAGACCTTCATTGTAACTATGATCATGATTCTCTCCTTGCTCCTTGGAATTGTTCATAACATTGGTCCACTATACACTAATATCAATGACATCATGAATCTGATCAATCAACCTACAATTCTCTGTATCATGAGTGGTAGACCTACAAATATTATAGTAACAAGACACATTCTTCCTTATTGTGCATTAAAATAGTGGGAACCTACTTGAATCATGATCCAAGTGATAGATATCATAGTCCAACAACATGGCATGCACTAATTTACGAGGAAACTATCCTTAGTATGTCCTTATACTTCATAGTCATGCACCAAATACCACTACACATTTGATGGGCCGAATTAGATGACAATTTTTCAACTGCTTTTCCATAGCTACAATCTAAGCCTCCAAAAATGAGCTAACTCTAGTTTCTACGCTCCCGATTACCTCAAAGTGCACAAAGATGCCTTAATTGCCTCACACGTATTTGTGTAAGTCTTGTGTGAGAGTGCCCTTCTAAAAGGTATGATAAAACCTCCAATGAACCATTGAGCATGCTAACTCGAGTGAATTTCGTAAGACAAAATTGATAATAAAGTTTCAAAGTGGGAATCATACTCCCCTACGCTTTTAGCCATGCCCTATTTGATGTCCTTTAGCGTGTTAATGCTCTTGTATATGTAAAACTCTACTAAGAAAGCATCATGTAGTGCGGTATAATCTACACAAGTCTAGTTCGGATCATATTTCCTATACCAACTATGTGTGCGCCCTTGCAAAGTGGTAGCAAATTGACTTTCCTTACACTCAGGAGCTATGATCCCCTTAGTGCACCATATTATCTCAAACATATACATGTGCGATGTTGAATCTTCAATTCCTCTGTATTTTGGGAGACAAAGATACATCTCAAAATACAATTGCTGGGGTTGATGAGGACCGTGTCCACCAAATCTATAATTTGTATTACCTCCTATGTTTCCTCTACCTCTAGAACCACCAGATCCTCTTGAACCCCCTCTAGTAGTAGTGGGAAATGGACTAGAGGATGTACTGCCTTGTGTTCCAACAGTTGTGCTAAACTAAACTCCCATAGTTTGTAAAGTTGTACTACTTCCAGATGTGATACCAATGTTCTACGTGCCCACGTTCTATGCTAATGACATGCCAAAAATATACCTCTTACCGGACCTCAAAATAATGAAGATGACATCAACGCCACCATAGATGAATGTGTTACCTGATTAACTCCTAAAATTAAGTGTGAATGAGATCTCCCATCACTCTTCAAGTACCTATACTAGTCAGATTCTCAATAACTGTCTCAGGAATTAGAACACCAAGTGCAAGAGCTAAGTCGCTAGGTAGGATCAGATGCATTCGTACTGTTCTTAATCTTTCCTCAGATGCACTCTCATCTGAAACCGAAGAGGGTTATCTACCATGCTTACCGAAATGGGTGAGTTCTATATGCTCTGGCTCCATGTATTCCACTTGAGATCTAAATCCTTCACGATCCATCTCTCTCCGCAACACCATTTTTTCTATAATTTCACAATGATTTTCTAATTCCATCTTACATGTTTCATTAAAATTAAGCCACCTTTCTTCCCTCTGTCTCTCTTCCACCAAGTACACCATATTTCACCACACCTTCTCCTTCCCCCATGCGTAGTGGGATTTAGCTAGCCATAGGATGCTATTCCAAATTCATGGTCATGATTAAGATCTTAATCATTAAATGGATAACGCACAAATAAGATCCTCTAGGTTCACACAGGAACTGAAACTCAACAACATATGGAAAGGAATAAGTAGAAACTACGTATTACAAAATGTAGCTATTCAAAACACCACTCCACTAATGATCTACAACACATGTCCAAGTCATATTAGCATAATGTAGAGCCTGGAATTCTTCCCGTGTACAAATAAGTGCTCTATAAATCCAATTTCTCTTTTATTTGTATCCTACCAACCATTCGTAAAACTCTATAGGAAAACAAAAGAAGAACATCTCATAGAGATCATGATACGATTCTATTCAACCAACATGCGTGCATCAAATTCAGGTCCAAAAGTGTTAAATCGAGAGCATACTCTTTCTATAAATTCTCTAACCAATCCTCAATTAAGCCAAAGATAATCAATATGTCTTCATCATGCAACATCCTAGAAAACAAGCTGAAAAGAGGTCCAAAACAGAACCAAAATGTAGTATTTTATTTTACCAAACAATCCAAGGTGTCTTTGACACATCACTCACCGAATCGAGTGCTCACCAAGCACGTAAGGGTACCAAGTCCCTCTTTTATGGAAGCTTTGTTAAAGAGTTAACATGATGAGCACATACATAGATATATTCTAGATCCATAATAACAATGCAGTAATAAACCATAAACAGATCTAGATCATAACCATATGTAAGAATAACTTATACAAGAATCAAGATTAGGTTTACCATACAAGAACTAGTCACAGATATGTCAACAACCAATATCCAACCACAAAGATCCATTGTATTAATTATTGTAAAACACAGAAGCTGAATACATACATAAGAGTATCACCATAGGTCATGTGCACTCATAAACTAACATCATAACTCTTACAAAATGTGGATCATAACTAAAATGTGTAAATCAATACATATTTATAGGTAGTGGGGACTTTCCCTTCACTACTCATGCATCCTCAAAATAGGCTACATGCTAAGAATAGCCATGCACCCTTACATGATAAATACAAAATCATGCAAGCTCGCTAATAATATATTATCTAATAATATCAACTATAGATCTAATCCTATTAATAGCTCAAAACTATGCATGTCACTTGATCTTCCATTTTCAAAAATTCCTTGCTTCATCCTCAAGTCTTCATGTTGATGCATGTCCCACACTCAACATCTATCTTTAGCCTTACCATGCAAAGCAGCTAAGTCCTAAAGTCATACTTTCCTAGGTGCACCCTTTTCCATTATACTTCCACACATACCTCCACACCCTATGTCCATGTGCCCAATCCTTATGGCCTTCAATACTTAGGTTGTAATTCATTAACCCCATAGTAAAATGTTCTCACTTTGAATTGAAATGGAATCATCCTTCAATACTGTGATTGACATATCCATGGTTTTTTTCTCCATGTAAATTACATTAGAAGATGACTGTAATATTGGTCTCCTCATCTTATTCCATGCATCCAAACATAACATGTTGACCTTGTAGTCATTTTACACCCAACAAAAGAACAAGGGAATCCCATGCATGCCAACCTATCACCCAGTGGAAGATGGGTGCTCACCCGAGGCACACGAGGGCACCGAGTCTCTCTTTTATTTGAGTTGAGTGGGAAAACATCATCTATGATCCAAACTTAAAGGAAGTGAGTGGAAATGAGACATACAATCATCATAGAGCTTAGAACGGCTTCTAGATAAATGTAGTCATCCCAAACAAAAAAGTACTTAACAGATTAAGAATTGAATCAAAACAGAAGGGAAATGTGCAAGGATTCAAACTAATTCCATAAACATGCATAAAATAGAACCATGAAGATATGTAAATGCACCAGAATAATTACTGATCATATTCATATAAACTGGTAACCTCATTACATTCATTAGATTCATTACAAAGCATTGCAGAAAGGCAGACCAAAGTCATGCATCATAATAGGATCCATATCATTTAGCTCTCAAAAGAAATTTTATAACCCAAGCCCTTGATACATCTGTTTCCTAAATCTTATCTACCCAACCCAAACAAAGTTCCTTGTGGCATTTCTACAAAGGTCTATTCTCTCTTGATCTCTCTATCTATTCCCTCTCTATCCATTTGATCATCCCATTTTCTTCTACAAGCACTCATATATATAGGCATACCAAAGTGCCAACTCATCCTTCTGCAGCCTCAGATCCATTGCCAAGTGTCTGAATTTGGTCCTCCATGGGAGTATACTCCTCTAGGCTTGAACTCTCCACTTTTTGGCATGATGGTTTTCTAGAAGCTTCCATCACAGGGCACATTCCTTCCTAGGCCAACCAGTCGCTAGGATGGCACCTTATCCACTCCCCATGCGCAGCAATCGGGTTATGCTTTTCATGTGTCCTGCCTGATATGCCAAATATGACTAAGTCTCGAGACATTGTCTTGCGGGTACATAACATGACCCTTCTCAAACCCTTCCTTACATGCCTTCTTCTTGCGCACCCATCTTCAACCTAGGCCTTACGTGCCCATGTGCCTTGATGCACTTAATCAATATTTTAGGGGCCCAACATTACCCCACACTTCACCTGTTCTCCACCCATGGGAACACTTCTCCAATGAATAAAGAAACACAATAGACTTAATGTCTTGGGAAAAGAATAAGGGGATGAAGAATTTAGGAAAGAAGAAAGAATGGGGACGTGATGGCATTATTGCAACAAGCTAGGAAAATATTTCTGCAAGTTGGCCTCCAACTTGTTCCAGGCATCGAATTCATTTTGCGCTCTTTGGAAGAGGTCACCGACTAGGGCGCTTACCTCCCCAAAACTCAATTCATCTCTTTGAGCATTCATGGTGTCAACATTTTTTTCCAACTCCTTTCCCACGTCCTCAAACGCTTCCATCCTTCTAGTAATATGTGGGTATATCTCCTTTAGTCGAGTCTTAATTGTACCCCTTAGGGCCTCAATATCTTCTGACTTCTTTTCAACCTTGGCCAAGATTCTATCCCATTCTTGCTCTGTTCCCTTTGTTATTTTCTTGGAACTCTTTAAGCTCTGCTTCATAGTTGGCAACTAGAATACCCGCCACTTTATCTCTATCTGTGCAGTTGTCATATGTGGCCTCAGGTATGGGAAACAATCTTTACATCAACAAGGACTTTGCTATATTCAGCCATGATTGCTACTACCTTCAATTTATCCTCCTCCATGCGCACTGCTACTTCTTCCATGGATTCTAAAGCTAGAGGTTACCTCTCCATGGTGAGGATGTGCGTTAAGTCTTCAAGGAACTCAAGGGAAGATCCATACTTTTGCGTGGGTGGTGCCAGGTCTAGATGCTTCAAAACAATGGAATTTGTGATGGATTCTACTTTCTTATGTACTCTACACACCCTTTCCTTTTCTTCCCTAAGTTCACGCTTTAGCTGCACACTAATTAACTCCTCCTGCTTCAAATCCTTGGCCTTATCTTCAAGTTATTCCTCCTTATTTTCTAGTTCTGCTTCTAGAAATCTTATCCTATCATTCCATCCAAAGAGCCTAGCTTCAACCTCAACTAAGACCTTGTTGAGTGCGTTGCATAACTACTCATCTGAAAGCTACTGAGCATTTACCAAGGGGTTGTCTCCTTTTGACTTAGGCATTTTCATTAGTTCCCTCTGGCTTACCTCGAACTCTAGCTCATCGATGTGGGACTCAATTTCCCAAGAGAGCATCTTCCTCATCCGAGGGTATGCACCTTCTTCATCAAATGACTTCATTGCCATGAGTTGATCTATTGGGACTGTGCTTTGGAAGCACACACACAACACCTTGCTGGGATCATCAATGTAGCTCATTCCTTGCCTCTAGATCTCCATGCGCTTTCCCCTTGTGTGCGTGCCCTTAGGAATAGTTACTGATAGAATGAGGCCTCTTATACTTCTGTGATATTTCCTTAAGCTCTCTTTCTTGTCTTCTTCCATCACTATATCAGCATTGCACTCCAATTCTTGTTCTACTAAGGCCTTAATGATTTTTGTTGCTTCTCTTTCTGCCACCTCATTTATTTTCTCCTTCATGAGGCTTGGATTTTTCTGATCTGCATGCCAACCTCTTCACTTTTTCCCATTTCCTGGATGCCTTTCCCCTCCTGGCTACCCTTGCACTACACGAAATGAAACTCATGTTCTTCTTCTCCGCCCTCTTCTTCTAAACCATGCATGCTGAAAACAAGTGGTCCTTGGTCTCCTTCAGGATCAGTTTCTTCATCATCATCCCTCTCACCTATGTATTTCTCCAAGCTCTCTATTTCCTCCGAATCAGCTTCCTCCATCACCTTCTATTTCTTCCTAACTGGGATTCTAGTATAGGAGATTCTGGTTTCTCTTCCTTCTCTAGTGATTTCTCCTCTGCGATAAGATTTTCCTGTTCTGGCACCTTCTCTTTGACTGGGGACCTCTTCCTACATGCGTAAGTACTTGTCCTAGTGCTTGTTCCCAAGGCACCTATTTCCTGTGTATCTTGGGAACTTGGTGCCTTTTTCTTTATCTCCTTTGTTTCCTTCTTCTTGGGTGTGGTCTTCTTCCTACCTGTTAGGTCCTCAGGTATAGCTATCTCATTTTCAAGGTAAGCACCCTTCTCAAACTTGGGCCTTATCCGAAGGTATACACGCACCATGGCCTTCTTTGTAATAGTTAGAGTCAGAGGTTTCACCATTTGGACTCCATACGACACATACTTCTCCACGTATGCACACTTATTGGGGTAGACCAACATCCTGTGCATCTCCTTGTGGTCCCAGTCCAAACTTCCAAGGTCAAACTTTAACTTTTGGAATCCTTGAATCTGTTAACTCCCACCTAGAAGTATTGAGCTGTGAAGGAGAATGGGAGCTTGCACCATGGGCTCATGGTTTCATCAGTCAACTTGAACCTACCAATACAAAAGTGTTGGTATACAATGAACTCAACTTCTCCTACTATAAGCATTGGTAGTTGTTCTAGTATTCTCCATTCTACCCAACGCATTCCTTAAGCATGTATACCTTTTTCAAGATGCACCTTGTGAATGGGCATCATGTTATCACAAGTGTATTTCTCAAATCTTTTTGCAGGTGAGGGGTATTCCTTTGGGTACTCCCAAACAACTTTTCTGTTACATTTGGTACTCCATCTCTAAGAACACAATGGTTAAGAGGACATTACCAAAGAGAATATTGTCTCCTTCCTGTGCACTGGTGATAATTTCATCTGCAATGTATGTAGATAGATTATAGATGGTGCCCTATGATATTCTTCTACAAACATTCAACTAAGACTTATTTACCTGCGTCCATCTTTCTTGGTCATTGAGTTTTGTTACTAGGCGCACGGCCATTCTCATCATTGGGTCTTGGATATCCCCGATATCAAAGTACCTTAACCCATTCTTGTACGCATATGTGACCACTGTATCCTTAATTACTTCCTTGTTGCACAAGTTGTCCTCTATACTATCTCCTTCACAGACTAGGCCTATGAATCTTGAAATTAGCTGAGGGGTTATGCACATTTTGCACCCCGCGAAGTGAAAGTGGTCTTCATGTACACGCGACATCAGCCACTGATAGAGGTGCTCTAGCTTTCCAAAGTAGGGCAACTCATAGAGTTGTAATAAACCTGCCTTCTCCAACTTCACTTTTACTTTGTCGCTATAAATTGGTAACCCCTCTAGGTGTCCTCTTGTTTTTCAGCGCACTAACTCCAGCTCCATTTCCTTTTCAATCATGTTCATGTGATGATTGTAGTCACTTACTATCATTTTTCTTAAGTGGGATTCCCATTCCATCCCGAGAAAAACCCCATTTGGGTACTACATTTCTGCATACCATTCCTCATTGGTACCTGCGGTGGTTTCTTGTTGTTTGCTCTTACCCTTGCCCTTTTCCTTTTTAGGTGTTACTACTAGTTTCTTGGGTGCCATTGTGTAGGTTATCACTTCAACTTCTCTTCCTAGCTCTACTCTTCTATCCTTTCCAAGTTTAGATCTCAAACTTGTGAAGAAAATCCTTTCCAACCCATGCCCTAGCTACCAAACCCTAACTGGAATATCTCCTTCACAAGATGGTGCTTCTCCATAACTCTCTCTATGCTCGTGAACTATTTCTCTCCTGGTTTTTAGATCTAAAATGGTCACTCACGGTTAATTTTTTCCTATTTTTCTTCACACGGATCAACTCTTGAAACCTTAGTTCACAAAATCTCTTCCTTCTTTGTAATCGCAGGTAAATAATGAAGTTCCCATCCTTCTATTTATAGTTTTTCCTACTTTTAGCATTAAATGCCACTTCATCTACCACCATAATTTAACAATTAATGTAGATTTTTCAAACAAACCCATCTTTAGTGCCTTAACTCATGCACCCCACCTTGTGTAGACAATTCTCCAACTTTATGGCACGCAACCAATCCTTCTTGATAAAAGACTCTTACACGTGTGTAACCAAGTGCTAAAGGAACTTCTTCATCATGATTTTTTCTCTCACCTACCTTGTGTTGCATTTTTGCTTCTTTCTCTCTTGTACGTGGATCCACAATGTAGCCTTACCCTAGCACCAACCATCCTTTTTCACCTTTCCTCTCATGCACTTCCTTCACAGGGCCATCAATCAGGATTTCCAACGCAATTCTTCTTGTAGCTCCACACTTCAATTTCTTCCACCTTACTCCACCCCACTCTAAAATGATGCACGGTCTTCTATGTAGTTATAACCATAAAAAAGTAATGAGATTACCAGGCACCCAAGGTGCAACACAAAAAAATAATGAGAAAGGGAAACACAAGAAAAGTAAAATGCATTAAGGGAAATCCTAATCTAACTAGAAATATTACCTTATTTACAAACACCAAGAAGACTTATTTATAGTAGGGCTTTAGCCTACTCCCATTGAAGTGTCCTAGAAATCTCGTCCCATCCAGTGCTTGTAACTGGCATACATTCAAATCAATGATGTAAAATATGATGTAGGGACCCAACCAATGCACCTTCAACTTCCCAGGATGGCGTAGAAACTTTGAATCATATAGTAAGACCATCTGCCCAACCTCAAACTTCTTGTTCTTAATGTGACAATCATGCCATGCATTTTGTTTTGCTTTCTCAATTTTCTAGCTCCATCTGGCTAATGATCGTCTCTCATCCAATTACATTAACTTTTAAATTCTCTCTTCCAACACTTGTTCATCAGCCAATCCTCCTACATGCACTATACACAAAGAGGGTAACATGAATTCAACTAGGTAGGATAGCCTCCATGCCAAACACCAATTGAAATGGTGTGGCCTTATTCAACCTCTTGTAGGTTGTCCTATACACCCAAAGAATGGATGATACTTTGTCATCCCAATCCTATCTACCAAAATCATAGATCTTAGTCAACGTGTGGCTAAGTATTTTGTTAAATGCCTTAGTAGTTCCATTTTCTTGAGGGTGATAGGGAGTAGTTTTGTGATGGACCACCATGAATTCTAATAACATAATCTTGACCATTTCATTGAGGAAGTGCGTACCTCTATCACTTGTCAAACTCAATGGGCATCCATACCTACTGATTATGTTTTCCCATAAAAATATAGCAGTGGTAGCCACTGTATAATCCTTTGTAGGCACTGCCTCTACCCACCTCGTTAAATAATAAATGCAAGTGAGAATATAATGTGAACTAGTCCTTCACGCCGCTAACGAGATTGGTTTGACAAAGTCCATAGCCCACTTCTCAAATGGTTCCATGCTGGATATTGGTCACAAAGGCATTTCATCCCTTTTTCTAGGTTTTCCAAGGTGCTGGAAATGGTCGCATGCCTTGCAAAACTCAATGCAATCTTGATAAATGGTCTCCCACCAAAGCCCTATGAGTAGAATCTTCTGCATGGTTACATTTCCCGCATAGTGTCCTCCTCAACCAGAGCCTTGGTTTCCTCCGTGTTTCCTTCACCACCGGATCCACCAAGTCCTATGCCTCCTGACCCACTAGATCCACCAAGTCCTATTCCTCCTAACCCACTAGATCCACTAGGCCCTATTCCTCCCAACCCACTAGATCCACTGGATCCTATAGTGGTCATGCCAAGAGTCCCCATGGTTCTACCGAATCGCATGCCGAAGGTCTCTAATAATGCCCCTCTACCAATAGTTTACCTGCTCCACTCCCATATGCGAGACCGAAAGCTTGCGTATCTATACCTTGCCCAAAAATTCCTCCTAACAATGGAATGGTATGTGCAACCATAGAAGTCCCAAATGAGAAATTATATCTCCTGGGTGCAAATCGATCACTTCCACCGATACCAACCGGGGATAAACATATTCTCCCCTTGATCCGGAAAATCAAATGCTAAGGTTTGGTCACTAGGTGGGTTCGATGCACGCTAACGACTCTTCTCTCTCCGTGCAATGAAATCTCATCGGAAGCTAAAGGGGTATCTCTTATGTGCTTACCAAGATGGGGTTTCATAGATCGCTCAGTTCCATGTCCTCTATGTGAACCTCAAATCCTTCCCCGCAATGTCTCGCTCCATATATCCATCACACCTGCAACCTCACATTGTCTATCAATCTCCCTTTCACTCGCTTCACAATACTTGAGTCATCTCTCCTCCCTTTCTTTCTCGCATCACAATATCTACCATCTTCCTCCACCCTAGCTCCCTTTCCTAACGCTTAGAATGGTTTAGCCGGCCATCGAAATGCCTCTAAACTCAAGGTAATAATCAAGATCTTCATTTCTAGAGGGATAACACATAGAAATGATCCTTTGGGCTCTCATAAAAACTCAAACTCAACAACTTCCAGACAAGAATATGTAGAAATGGTGTACTCTAGAGTGTATCTAACCAAGACTCCTTTCCGCTAATGATCCACATCACGAGTCCATGATTCCATGTTATATCTCGCATCTTGTAGCCTCTGGTATTCTTCTTGGGTCCACACATGTGATCTATAATACCAGCTTGATCTAGACGCATATGCCAAGAGCCATTCATATAGTTATATTGGGAAGCAATAGAAAACAATTTTCATACAAATCATGGTAGAGGTTCTCTTCTACCCATCTACGTGCATCAAAATCAGGTCCAGTGATGAATATCTGAGAAAATTCATCCTCTGTGTTTTTAAACCATGTTTCAATACTTTCCAAGGTTAAAATATATGTCATCACTCATTACAAAAATCATGATGTATACCATTTGCCCCTACAACTTCAAAAAGAGGTCCCAAAAATGGAACCAAGATGTAGTCATTTTTGCACCCACCAAAGAACAAGGGAATCCCATGTATGCACCAGCCCTATCACCTAGTGGAAGTTGGGCACTCACCCAAGGCACACGAGGGCGCCGAGTGTCTCTTTTATGTGAGTTGAGTGGGAAAACATCATCTATGATCCAAACTTGAAGGAAGTTAGTGGAAATGGGATAGGCAAGCATCATAGAGCTCAGAATGGCTTCTAGATCAATGAAGTCATCCCCACAACAGAAAATTACTTAACAGATTAAGAACTAAATCAAAACATAAGGGAAATGCGTAGGGATTCATACTCATTCCATAAACATGCATAAAACAAAACCATGAAGATATGTAAATGCACTAGAATCATTACTGATCATATTCATATAAATTGGTAACCTCATTACATTCATTAGATTCATTACAAAGCATTGCAGAAAGGAAGACCGAAGTCATGCATCATAACAAGATCCATATCATTTAGCTCTCAAAAGAAATTTTATAACCCAAGCCCTTGATACATCCTTTTCCTATATCTTATCTACCCAACCCAAATAGAGTTCCTTACGGCATTTCTATAGAGCTCCACTCTCTCTTGATCTCTCTATCTATTCCCTCTCTATCCATCCCATCATCCCATTTTATTCTGCGGGCACTCATATATATAGGCATCCCGAAGTGCCAACTCATCCTTCTATGGCCTCAGATCCACTGCCAAGTGTTTGAATGTGGTCCTCCATGGGAGTATGCTCCTCCAGGCCTGACCCCTCCACTTTTTGTCATGATGGTCTTCTAGAAGCTTCCAGTATGGGGCACATTCCTTCCTAGGCCAACCTATCGCTAGGATGGCACCTTATCCACTCCACATGCACAATCAGGTTATGCTTTTCAAGTGTCCTACCCGATACGCCAAATACGGCTAAGTCCCAAGACCTTACCCTGCAGGTGTGCAACACAACCCTTTTTAAACCCTTCCTTGCACACCTTCTTCTTACGCGCCCATCCTTCAACCTAGGCCTTGTGCGCCCATGCACCTTAGTGCACTTAGTCAATATTTTAGGGGCCCAATAGACCTCAGTGCCTGTATCTATCAAAATATTATATACTAACCACCCATCAATCACCACATCAAGTGTGATCTCCTTGTAAAATTCATGATCATGTGGGGAAATTGGTATGAAGTATCTGCCGCTCACGTTCACGTCCAAAGACGTGGTAATTTTTCACGAACCATTACCCTAGAAATGGGATTATATTATACTAACACAACATTTTACATACCTCTTTTAGATCATCGAGATCCTTCTACGGGAGCTCAACATTCTTTGCGCACTCTCTTTCACGTGCTTGTTTCTTAAGCACTATATCTCTCCTTGCATCTCTCCGATCACTCCCATACTTTCTTGATAAACCTCATTTTGATGTGCCACATCTGGTACTTAGCACATAGAATCTCTTCTTTTTGGATGAGAGGCTTAGATTTTAAGGCTCGCATCTAATTTCTTCTTCCACGCATGTAGTTATAAGTAAGGGATGTAAGTCTAAATTAGGAATTTTATTAGGCATCCACCGATCATCATTCACACATTGCACCTTAAACATTCCCATTCCTTTTTCATTCTTCTTAATTTTACACATATGCTCATACAAATATGGACAATCCTCTAACTTATGTTTTTTCCACACCACGTGAAAACTATATTTTGTGGGTATTCATGCTGGTAATGATTAGGGGACCCACAAGTATAACAATTTCCTCGCTTAAATCTGCCTCTACCACCTCCATGACCCCGATCGCTATATCCTCCTTGAAGCCTCCATTTCTATAATCCCCATTGTTACACCCTTCATTCTTTTGGCCTTCCTTCTCCTTTGACCCACTCACCACACTAGTTTGACACACTCTTATATCAATGGCTTCATCGATATGATCAATCAGTATGTAATCAAATGTGTCGTGGGTATGGGCATTGCAAATCGTATGATACATGGATATGTTCTTCTGATTCATGTGCCGTAAGAGAGGAAAATTTTGGAAATCATGGTCCTTGTGAAAAATTTCACAATCTAGTAATAAAGTGCTACTTGGTTCCGTGGATAACTATCCTTATTATGTCCCTCAACTTCATAATCAGCTCACTATATACCACCGCACGTCTCATGTGCTTTGAGTTGATAGAGAGATTATCCAATTGCTTCACCATGGCTATGATTAACACCTCTAAGAATGGGCTCACCGAGTGTCAACACTTATAACCACCTTAGCATGTAGAGCTACTTCCAAGGCCTTGTGCAGATCCACATATGTCTTGTGAGATAAATCCCTTCGAACGGAGTGAACAATCCTCCAATGAACCACTTTACATGATGACTTGGATGAATATCATAAGATAATTTAGATAGTAGAGTCTTAAACCATGTGCCATACTCCCTTACACTTTCAGCTAAGTCCTGCTTGATATCCTTAAGTGCGTTGATGCTTTGTTTCTCAAACTCATGAATATGAAACTCACTAAAAATGCATTACACACAACATTGTGTTCCACCACAATCTGATGTGGTTCATACTTCCTATACCAACTATGTGCATGCCCTTGAAGTGTAGTGGAAAATTGACTTGCCTTCCTATCTGAAGCTATAATTCCCTTAGCGCACCATAGTAATTCAAACTTATGCACATGCTTTGTTGCATCTTCAATACCTCTATACTCTAGTAAGTGGAGAGACATCTCATAGTAGACTTGAGGTTTCTATTATGCTTTTAGAGGTTAGTTTGGTGGTGTTTTCTTGGGCTGATGTGGTGGTGGTTGTGGTCCCTAACCACCACATCTAGAACCATAACCACTACCAATATTTCCTTTAGGTTTCTACAAACCCGATCCTCCCTCACCCCCTGCTATGGGTTGTAGCCGAGTTGATGAACTCCTTTATGTCCCAGTTGTAGCACTAAACTAGACACCTATTGTTTGCACGGTTTCAACACCGACATAATTGATCCCAACGGTTTGTTCACTAATACTTTATCCTGTAGAAACTCCTAGAAATAATCCTGTAATAGTACTCCCAAACAATGGTGCTTGTTGCGCTACCATGGGTTTGTTCGTAGTCCGATGCACTTATTTATTCAACAAAAAGATATCTACTTGTATATGTTTTCTTACCTCCACTACAATTCCTTTCAACAACTACCTTTGGATCTGGAACACTTTTCTCAAGGGCTAGGTGGCTAGGTGAGATCAGATGCACACCTATGGTCCTCATTCTTTCCTCTAACACACTCTCATCCAAATTCGATGGGGAATCTATACTACACTTTCCCAAAGTTTGGAGGACCCGATGTTGTGGCTCCTCATCTTCCACAAGATCTTCAAAACTTTTGTGAGCCATCATTCCCCTCAAATCGAGTGCCTTTTTATTGTCCTAGGATTGTGCCATGTCCCTATCTCATGCTTCATTAAACCTGAGTCATCTTTCCTCTCTCTGTCTATCTTCTACTATGTCTACCATCCTTCTCCACACTTGTTTCTTCCCCTACGCCTAGTGAGGATTTAGCTAGTCATAGGTAATTTCTCCAAATTTAGTTTTATTAACAAGATCTCGATAGCTAAAGGAATAATGCATAGATAGGATCCTTGAGGCTCATGTAAAAACTTAAACTCAGCTTCCTTTGGACACACATGCATATAAATAGTGTACTCCAATATATAATTTTTCAACACATCATCCCACCAATGATCTACAACTCTAGTCCACTCTTCATCTCGCATCAAAAAAAGTTTGGTAATCTTACTACATCTAAAGCTTTGGCCTAGGATCCTAACCTTTCTTTGATGCGTCGTTGCCAACCACTCATACAATTCTACTTTGGAAAGAAGTTGAATAACGTCTCATATAGCTAATGAAAAATATTATCCTCCACTTCCACCTCCGTGCACTAAAATTAGGTTTAGTGTTATACCTCCATGAAAACTTATCTTATTCATATTTTAACTAACTCTCAATGCTCTCCAAAGTTAATCGATATGCCATTTGTATGTAACATCCTGGGAAGAAAGTTGAAAAGAGGTCCCAACAATGAAACTGAAATGTAGTATTTTCTTTCACTTAGAGCTCTATGCATGCTAGCACCTCATTCGGTCTGTCTTGAATGATCACCCGAAAGTGCAAGTAGATATCAAGTCCCTTCTTTGTGTTATTTTGTCAAGAATTTAACATGCATATTCATGATGATAACCAACCAAGTATTCAATCAAGCATACTTAACCATTGCATGCACTCACTTTGGAAATAATTATAATAAGGAATCACAATAGATCAAAAATAACCAATATCAATTGCACATTTAGATCTTCATATTCGATACATCCATGATCATAATCCATCCACAATAATCCATTAGACCAAAAGTATTACATAACAAGCTGAATACATAAATAATATAATAGAGTGTTGATCTGTTATGCCCTAACATATACCATTTATATGTCTAAGTGTGGGCTAAAATATGAATTATATAAAATTTATACTTATATTCATTAGTTATTCATTAGGTATATACTAATAATAATGAAGGGGTATGACCTTTCACAATCATACCTATATATGTGAGTGAGTAATTCCTCCCCATAGGTGTGAAGAGTATGATTTAGTGTCTTATTATAAGAATTAGGAGGTTTCCCCCTCAAAGTGGCTTCATAATAAATTATATGTTCGATATATCTATAATTATATTCAAGCAATTCCATTACATCTGGTATCAGAGCATCGATTTTGGCAATGACTATTTTTTTGCTATATCTCAAGCAATGTTGTGAAATTTTCAATTTTTATCACATCTGAAGATATATATTATAAAGATTCAATAAAAAAATAGAATTTTTTCTCTGTTTGTGAGAGTTATTGCACAAATACTATTTTCAAACTTCCATATAGGTCTATTCTTTACATTTTCAAATTTGAGGTCATCTACATTGAGAAATTCGTTGGTCAAATTTAGTCAAACAAGGAAAATTGAATTGTGTAAGGGAAATCCCTTGTTATGGCAGGTCCACAAACTAGAGGATGGGAAAAAAATTCATACACACCATGGAATACTCCTTATAAAGATAAAATACAATATAATTTTGAACTAGGAGGTACTTCCACCATGAGGGACCTATAAGTTGCTTTCACCAAAACAAATCAACGATTAGATGAGCTTGAGAAAATACTTGATCACATTTTTCATTTTCAAAAGAATTCAATCAATCCTCCACATGTATCTAATAGCCAAGGTGAAAATATTATGGTTTTGAAAAAACATGTATTGTGGTAACTAAAAATGACATGGAATATGCCATGATGGGGCATGCTCATTACGAATCTTATTTGACAAGTCTAGACATTCAAAAGGTTGAACCAAATATGGATGAAGAATGGAAAATAATAGTTTGGGATGGATCTATTGAATACAATACACTTAACTTGGAATATTATGACAAGGGTTTGGTGAACGTGGATATGGAAATTAAATTTGATCCTAGGTTGGATGTTAAATAATTTTTTAATGTGGAAGAAGTACAAAATATACAACCAAAAATTCAAAAATTCAAGAAACACTATGCGAGCTTTGTTTTGGGTCAATGCAATGACAACTTTACAGGGAAAATGCCTACTAATGGAATATTTAATCACACCCTATTTAAGATGATTGAGATACATCATGCACATGTTGGATTTCAAAACCTTAGATATAGTGGCTATGAAATTAATTATAATGTAATTTCCATTACATCCTTGCATAAAATGTGCAACCTTAATAATTATGTTGAGCCAAAATTGCACATTTCTCAAGAGAAAATGGATAAGGCATATTTTTCAAGTGAAATGCAAGATATATATTCAAATGTGAAAGTACCACCAGATATAATCATCATAGCACTAGAGTTACTTACCTAGACTCAACTTAAGAGGTTACTAATGAAGGTGATCACAGTTGATCTCATCAAGGAACAATGCTAGGCATACAACGAGGTATAATGGGAGGACAACGAATGAGTACATGTTTTTACTCTACTCACAAAATGTTGAGGATGGCATTTTTTGAAGGGGGAGCATGTTATGCCCTAACATATACCATTTATGTGTCCAATTGTGGGATAACATATGACTTATATAACATTTATACTTATATTTATTAGTTACTTAGTCATTAGGTATAAATTAATAATAATGAAGGGGTATGACCTTTCAAAATCATACCTATATATGTGGGTGAGTAATTCCTCCTCATATGTGTGAAGAGTATGAGTTAGTGTCTTATTGTAAGACTTAGGAGGTTTCCCCCTAAAAGTGGCTTGATAATATATTATATATTTTGATATATCTGTAATTATATTCAAGTAATTACATTACTTGGTCCATGTGTGCAGATATCAAACCCTAGCCCTAAACAATATAACGAGACTCTAAGAACTAAGAAATAAGGACTGGTACCACAAATGTGGCTTACAAAAATTATATATATGGGTGGGAAATTTCCCTTCACCACCCATGCAATCTCCTAATAATAGGCATTCCCAAAATAGACTACATGCATGCTTTTTACAAAACAACTAATAATATATTATCCTAAAGATAAGATTATCTTTAATCCTATTAATAGCCTTCCATGTGTGTGCTTGATCTACATGTTCATCCTAAAAAAATACCCTTTAATTTTCTACCAAGTCTTCATGTTTTAACTCTTTGCTTGGTCAACACTCCATTCCACATTTCTATTTTAGCCCATATTCTGAAAATTGTCCCAGTCATGATTTTTTTCTTGAGTGTGCCCAGTCCATGAACTTCCCTATCTATAACCTACACGTTCCCTCTGCATGTGTTACCCCTTCACCTCTACACACATGTATTCCATGTGTAATCCTTTAGTATTCATCTCATTTCTCCCAACCAACATTGGGTACTTTTAAATTAAGGCAATGTCGATTTATGATGTTCTAAGCTTAGTCAACAAAGGATTTCATGTCAAGCAAACATGTTCAAATACAATGTTAAAAAATAAAGGTGACACGGATGAAAAACATGGTCTATTAAGAATAAATTTTGACATAATTTCTAAGGGTTGCAAAAAAAACAGCTCATGCTTTGTATTTTGAGAAAAATCACCAGATTGAAACTTGTGCTAGGTTACTTCCTTGTTGAAAAAATATTGCAAACACAATACTCGATATAAAAAAGCTTCTTCACAAGGTTGAACATAATAATTTTTAACACACATTGGGGTATCATCGTCTTTCCTTAGTGTGACAAAGCATGATTGGTAAGTGGTGCAATGTGGAAAAGGGTAGAGATAAGTTCTTTCTTTAACATGTGAAAGTTGAAATTAAGGATCATTTCATTATATGATTAGTTATGTCTCTTTCTTCTCAGTCATTGGGTTCTTGATTATAATTTCTAGTGGGAATGTTGACGAGTAAGCCAAGGGAGCAGCTCGGCTGGAATCTCTCCTTCACGTAAGAGCACCGACTCAAGGGCTTGGACATCCACAATGTCAACAAACTAATTTATTTTGTTGATGCTTTGTTGTCTCTTAACAGAGAGGATAAGATGGACAATGAAGATGAGTTGGAGGAATGGGGAGAAAGGAAAAAAAGTGTGATGGACTCAAACATATGAAATATTCCTATATGTAGGTGATGGTGAAATAGAATTCATGATGCCTTTGAGGGTAGGGAGATGTGGACGTCAAGGTCAAAGACTTTAATCTCATCCCCTTTAGCTTGGATTGTCGCTTCTTGTTGATGCCTTTAAAGAGCTTGGATTTGAAATTAGGTAAGACACATCAAATATGTTTCCTCCTCTTTCATACTCATGCATTATATGAATGGTTATGCTTTCTATTGGGAATATTAGCAATCCCATTCGTATCATCCCATGGATTTGGTTGAGTTTCTCCAACAATCTTGTGAGATAACGCTTCCCGATTTACATATCATTGTTGGTAAAGAGTGTCATTGTCAATATCCCTACAATTCCTATATTATCCAATGGATATCTTCTAATTTTTCCATATTTTTGCAACAATTATGCCTCACACTGTGTACCGCCATCAATGTTAAAAGTGCTTACCTTTCTTCTCCCACTTGAATAAGACTGCATCAACATGTATTTTTTTCCAAGAGCTATAACAACATGTGTCTTATTTTCGATTCCATGAAGTAATTTAATTATTTATCTATTTTATTAGCTAGCCATAGAATAAATTTTTGAAATATTTTTGTGATCCCACCTCTCCACCCAGGACACCGACATGGTTGATAGAATTTTTTCAAGCTCTCCATCAATCACCCTCGGGTGTTGTATCATTGTACACATGTTTTTTTCCTTTTAAATCTTTCACCAATGTTGAATATTCAAATTTTGTAATTATTACTATAGGTTTTTGGCATCTACAATAGCCATAGCTACATTTTTTATTGGTCGTTTGTCAGGAGTTAATTTCTCCTATGTTCCAATGTATGTGACATATATTTTATTTATAATAGTTTAAGGTATCAAATTTACATGTTAAAATTTGATAATTAATCATAGTCCACATGGACATAGATAATATATTTAATGGTTTAATATAGAAAATATGTATAGAATATTAAAAAAGAACATTTAATGAATTAACAAGTATGTCTCCTAATTTTTAGTGGTTGGTTTCTCTATTGTGTTTTCTAATTGGCAAGTGAGTCGGGGGAGAAGCTTGGATCAATCTCTCCTTCCCGTAAGATCACCGATCAAGGAATATACATTAAAGCACTAGAAATAATACTAATTTATTTTGTTCATGCTCTTTTGTTTCTTAACGGGTGGATACATTAGATGAAAAAGATGAGCTGGAGGGCATGGTGGGCAAGGGAAAAATTGTGATGAACTCGGACATATGCAAGCTTCCTATCTTCTGATGGTGAAGAAAAATATATGAATCCTTTGAGGTAAAAGGAGAATGTGGATGTTAATGTCAATGAGTTAAATTTCACCCCTTAAGTACAAGTCATCACGTTCACAAATCCTATGAACAACTCGGACTTGGAATCAATCAAGTAATACATTTCAATTGTGTTGCCTCCTCTATTATTTATGGGCATTATGTGATTGCTTATGATTTCGGTGGGAATGTTTACAATTCCATACATAGCATCTGTGCATTTGGTTGAGGTCCTCTGCTTGTCTTTTGAGATATTAATTCATTTTTTCATGTATCATTGTTGGCAAAGAGCATTTCCATCGATATCCCTATATTGCTTGTGTCGGCCAACAAATATCTTCTAGGGGGAATAGATTGCATTATTATTACACCATCCATTGTGTCATCATTAATACTAGGAGTGTATATTTTTCCACTCCTAATTGAATAATACTACTTCAACATAATATTTTCCATCAAGAGCTCATATTCTTATGCATGTCTTCTTAGTTCAAATTTGTGAAGCAATTCAATAGTTTACTATATTTTAATAGCAAGCCACGGAAGAAATTTTTGAATTATTTTAATGATCCTAATGCTCCACCCTAGACACTAATGTGGAAGATTAAATGTTGTCATCCTCTCCACCATTCATCTTCGAGTTTTGCATTATTGTGCTACTGCTTTTTTCCTTCTAAATATTTCACCAATATTAAAGATTCAATTTTTGTAATTATTGCTATAGGATTTTGGCTTCTATTATTTTTGATTATATGTGTGTTAGGAGTTAATGTTACCTATGTTCCAATGTAAGGCTCATATATTTTATTTATAATATTTTAAGTTATCAAATTTTTGTTCTACTCTAGTGATTAATGGGAATCCATGTGGACGTACATAATATTAAACGGTTAACTATAGAAAATATGTATATAATATTAGAAAATAACATTTAATTTTTTTAGATAAGATAAAAAGAGTTTGGTTTTATAAGGGGACCAAAAAAACCCCCAAATAACAAGAATCCAATATCAAACAAAAACCAACAACGAGCCATGGAAGCTAAGGCAAAAAGATTTGACAATAGACCACCACAAAAAACCCAGAATCCTATAAAGTTTACATATTAAACAATACATTTTTTGACAAACAACCAAAAAGGAAAAAAACAACATAATAAAGGAGAAAGGATAGCTAAAGGTCAGAAATTAGTTTTCGAGGCCTTGCTACAAGCTCAGTACTTGTCCCACCATCCTTCCTACTAGCCACTTTTATGATCACATGATTTGGTATTTTATCCTCTTTTTCCTCTGTCTAAGTGTTCACAGGATCCTTTATGCTAACTTGATCCTTTTTTTTTTAACACAGGTGCTCATCGCCTCCATGTTATATCCCTCACCTGTCTTAGAATCCCCAATTTTAGAACTACTAAGCATGAGCTTCATGTTGGGCTTAGTATCCACCTTGGCCACTTGATCTTGTAAAATAGATATCCTTTATTCCTACATAACAAAATCCACCTGAATACCCCCAATCCTCTTATGTTGGACCTCAATCTTGTGTTGACACTCCTTCAATTCCTAAATGAGATTCTTGTTTACAGTAAGGATAGTATCAGCATTCAATTTTGCATGAAGTAGTCTAGCTTCCCAATCCACAAAATTCTTATCCCCTTTTCTAGAACTCTCACACACATTCTGACCTCCCTTTTAAATATTTCACAGAGGATCCGTAACCCCCTCATTAGGGTCAATCCCTTTCCTTTTCCTCATATGATTGAGGGCCAAAGCTAGGGTTTCATGATCCAACTCGGGTTCACTAATTTGCATAAGTTTGGGTAGGGATAATGGGAGAAATTCTTCATCTGGAAAAGAATCAAGCCTTGATGAAGAGGGATGTCAATTTTCTTGTTTTTGAAGTCCTCAATAGTGGAGAGAAAAGACCTATAAAGGAAGAAGGCCAAGCTCATGGTCTGGTTTCTATGGAAGAAATTAAGAATTGAGAGATGGTGGGAAAAAATCTTCCAAATTTCCCCTCTAAGGTCAAGTATTTCATGACCACAAGATAGACATCATCCCATCGATCAGGGAGGAAGGTATGAGAGATACCATCATCATAAGCCACAATGTTCTCTCCAGCTTAAAAAAAAGTAGCAATTTCATGTTTTTTGCGGGTTTTATCCTTAAATATTTTAATCCCCTCCATTTTCAGACTGTTATCTCAGCTATGGCTCCTCAAAGACCCTAATTTGAACCCCTCTAAAAGTAAAGCCCCCATCAATCCAAGCATTTCCAAAATCCACAGAGAGAGTAGGGTCATTACCTTTCAGATGATGAATGTACTTGGTGAAGCCCCCTTTGTGCAACAATTTCCACAAGGCATTGTCATTTTTCAGGTGAAGGAAAGTAGTAGGTTCAGTGTGGACCATGTCGCCTCCCATGGCTCTTTCAAAATTTATGACTTTGAACATGCAGTAGTAGTCGCCAATCTCAAAAACTTAAGAAAATTCCAAATGAAGTGAATCGTAACCATTTTCAAAAAGAGAAAGGTCTTTTCAAAATCCCAAGTGTGAGAGGCTTGGTCATCATCATTAGGTCGCCTCCTAATTCATGTCATCATTAATCGATTATTAATGGGTCCCTAGGGAATATGTGTCCCTGGCCACATCATCAAGTTTTCCATGTCATTACCTTGGTTTGCCAAGGAATTTGCGGGTTTATTTCCAACTCTGTAGATGTGTTGAAAGTCCACTTTATCCAATGATGTTAAGATATCATGATATTCCTTGATCATGTTATTGAGCTTCCACCCACACTTACTCTGATCCTTAAGAGCGTTAATCACACATAGGGAGTCACCTTCTATGATGATGGATTTTAATCCCAAATCTTTACACATCATGACCCCCCAGAGCATAGCCTTAGCTTCAGCATAGTTATTGGTATGATTACCAATGGGTCCCACATAAGAACCAATGTAAATGCCCCTATAATCTCAAACCACCCCCTCCTCCAATAATGTCATTCATCAAATTTTCTAAGCCATCAAAGTTGAGCTTGAAGCTACCATCAGGGGGCTTTGACATTTTAGTTAACCATTTTATTCTCGGATCATGTTAGGGATGATATCCATGCACCTTAGGATATATTTTTCCCAATCCAGATAATTTTTATCCTGTTTGGGACTTTAAAATCTGAGCATTGTCTTTAAGGGACTATCTCACCTTTTCAATCACCTTCTCCAAGATGGAAGCCTTGTTCCTGAAAATCCTATTATTTTGTTCCAGCCATAAACCCCATAACGTGTGAGGGAGAGCAAGTTTCCAAATTTCCTTAACTAGAACATTCTGAAAATTGAAACACCATTGATTAGGAAGAAGGGCCACATCCCTAGGAAGGACCATATTCACCTTAAAAAAACCAAGGAAAACAGAGAAAACTTGAAAATAAAAGGGACATTCGAGGAAGAGGTGTTGAATAAACTCTTCATTACATTTGCAAAAGCCACATCTGTTGATTATGATCATTCCTCTTTTTCTAAGCCTGTCCATAGTAAGAATCTTACCTTTAACAACTTCCCAAAATAAAATATTGATTTTGGGGATAATATTCTTATTCCAGACCTTCCTCCAAAGAGTATTAGGTTCAATGTGTTCAAAATTTAACAAATAACTAGACTTAACACCATACTCCCCTGTATCCATGGTTCTCCAGATCAACTCATCCTAAGCTCTATCATGGGGGATATGGTAATCCTTAAGCCTCTTATTTAAATCTTGAAAGGGATGAATATCCCCTAAGAATTGGGGGAAGGGAGGAGGATATCCACTTTCTCTCTTCATCCCAATAATTACAGACCAATTCTCCATGTTCCTGAGTGAAAAAAGGCCAAAGCTCACTCCATGGTTCAACCGATTTCAGGGCTCCATCCACTATCCATGGGTCCTCCCAAAATTTTATCTTAGATCCATCTCCAAGATTCCACTTACTTCCCTTTATCAACAACTTTCTGGTTTGGCAAAGGTTATTCTAGAATATAGAACCTCTAGGAAGCTCCATATCAGAGAAGAGAGCCAGAGTTTTCCAAAGGGCCGCAAATATTTTGCTTTCAAGATGTTGACCCAAGTTCCCTCCTCTTTGTGCAATCTCCACCCAACCTTAGTTATAAGTGCTTGATTCATGAGTTGAATGTTTTTTAAATCCTGACCACCCTTGTCCTTTGGTTGAGTGACTTTATCCCAAACAACTAAAGGGATTCTATTCTTTTCTCTCGATCCAGTCCATAAAAACTATTTCTGTATGCTCTTAATAGATTTCTTGACTCTAACTAGTAGAGTGAAGATGGACATAATAAAAACAACAATGCCCTGTAAGCAACTTTGAAGAAGCTGAATTTTTCTCGAGAGAAGTGTACCTTTCCAAGAGGCTAGTTTTTAATGAAATATTTCTATTAATTTATTCCAGCCTTCTTCCTCAAACCATTTCCCACAAAGGGGCATTCCCAAGTAAGTATTAGGAGAGTCTTGATGTTGCACTCCAGAATGTTGGCCAGTCTGTTATGTTGCTCCTCCCCCACATTAATGAAGAAACATGAGCTCTTTCTAAAGTTAATCCTCTACCCCGTAGCTTTTTCATAATGTTTAGTGATGCCTTTGATAACCCTGACTTACTTGAACTACATGTAGACCAATAAGAACCATATCATCAACAAACTGCTACAAGCATTGGTTTTCAACTCCATGAGCCACTTTAATACCTTCCATAATACCATCTCTCTGAGCCCTAGAACATAACCTGCTCAAAGTTTCAAAGCAACTATTATATATAGGAAAGGTGATAGGGGATCCCTTGCCTCAACCCCTTTCATATTTGAAGAATCCATTGGGATTTCCATTAATTAAAACAAAAAAGCTTGGTTCTTTAGTGCAAGCTTGGATCATTTTGATGAAGTGGGGGTGGTATCCCAACTGAATTAGGAGGGAGTACAAGAAATCCCAAGATATTCTATCATAGGATTTCTGCATGTCTAGCTTCACAATCATAGCCTCCCTTCCTGAGAGCTCCACTGAGTGTATCGTCTCATGAATAGTAATTATGTTGTCCATGATTTTCCTTCCTGCATAAAGGCCCCTTGATTTGGAGAGATGAAATTAATAAGAGTCTCCCTTAATCTGAAAGCCATAATTTTTAAAATGAGCTTATACATGGTATTGCATAAACTAATAGGTCTAAAGTCCCCAAGGTCCTTAGCTCTTGTCTTTTTTGGGATGAGAGAAATAAAAGTGTGGTTGATTGTTTGAGCAAGCTGCCAGATCGGAAAAATTCTTGGACTGCTAAAACCACTTCTTTCTTAACAATATCCCAATACATTTGAAAAAGAAAGTAGGGAAACCATCCGGCCATAGGATTTTGTCCCCTTCCATAGCATCAAGGATAGATTTTATCTCATCCTTAGAAGGGGTGGCTATGAGTTCACTATTTTCAGCTTGGCTAATAGCAAGTTGAAAAGATTAAGAATCTCCGCTCTAGATATTTCATCTAAATGAAGATCTTCAAAAAAAGTTCTGAAGAAGGACACAATAGTAGTAGAGATATCCTTATCCTCGTATCCATTTCACCATTTTCTTTCTTTATTTCTTGGATTCTTCCTTTGTTATCCTTAATAGTAGCTGAGATATGGAATAATTTGGTGTTCTTGTCTCCCTCTTTAAGCTAAGTAATTCTATATTTTTTCTTCCAATATATCTCTTCTCTCCACAGAATATTATGGTATTCAGCAAGTAGATCTTTTTCTTTAAAATTTTCCTCCATGCACCATCATCCATGTTCCATGGCTTCTTCCATAGCATGAATATCTTCTGCTATTATGCTTTTTTGGAGAAAGATATTGCCAAAAACTTCCTTATTCCAAAATTTGAGATTTACCTTAATATTTTTAAGTTTGGTTACACCTTGAACATGCTATTGCCTTTTATTTCCAGACTCCACCATTATTCTATAATTTTTTCCAACTTCGAGTGAGTGGTCCACATTTTTTCAAACCTAAAAGGTCTTCCAATAGGTTGCTCCCTAATATTGAATTTAAGAATCAAAGGATTGTGATCTGAACCAATGCGTGCTAGAGAGGATAGAGTATATTGTTGCTCCTGGATCCATTGGAGATTCAAAAGAAAATGGTCCAATCTGATTTGGATCAGGTTATCCCCTTCATGCATGTTGGACCAAGTGTATTTTGAACCACTAAGATTCAGATCCATCAAATCATTCCACCCCAGAAAATTCCCAAGGTCCTCCATACTCTCAGTAAACACATTAACTCCTCCTTTATTTTCTGAAGGAATGAGAGGAGTGTTAAAATCACCTCCTATAATCTAGTTTAGATCACTAAACATACTTTTGAAGGTGGTCAATTCTTCCCAAAGAAACCTTCTACCAGTTGTAGTATTAGGAGCATATATATTAGAGAGAATAAATTGTTTTCTAGAGCTAATTTCAGTGAAACAGATGGCTATATGATGTTGACTATTGATGAGGGGAAGCCTTCCAAGATATTCTTATTCCACAGCACAAAATACCCCTAGAGGCCCCTATAGATGGTTGACAGTGGAAACCAACTTCTTTCCAAAAGAAAGTCTAAAAATCTTTCATCCTATCCTAATTCATCTTAGTTTCTTGTATCATTATAACATTAGGTTTCTCCTTCATTTTGAAATCAAACAAAATCCTATGCTTACAGGGCTGGTTTAGGCCCCTTATATTCCAAGATAAACAAATCATTTAGAGTGAGAGGATTTATGACCTACCATCAATGGTTTTTCATCACCTCCATAATGTCCTTCTTAGTAGCTCTCTCCCTCTTTTCCTTTTCAAATGGTCTTCCTGGAGATGCTTTATTGGCACCTACATCTGCCTTTGATCTAGTCCTTTGGGTTAGTTTCCATTTTGGAGATGGTATACAAGTTGTCTCTGGGACATGGACCTTAGAGCATACCTTTATGGGGATTTCTTTTACCACTTCTATAACCACAATGTCTTCAGCTTAGATTTTCCTTTAGGGTATTCTCAGAGGACTCAAGATCACGTTGGATATCCTCCTCCACTGTAGGAATTTCCTCCAAACCAATGTCTAAGATCTTGAACATATTACTTACTAGTAGTGATTCTCCTAGTCTTTGGGAAAAAAAACTTGCATCCATAGTATCTAGGACTATGGATCCAACAATACTATCCTCCTGAAAATCTTCAAAGACCACTTTGCATCTTCATCCTTTTTAGGATCTTGATTTTCTTCCATCTTGTTGACCTCCTCCCCGACTTGCTTCAATTGCTTCTTCTTTTTTGTTCTGTACTAGGTCTTTTAGAATCTAGTCCTTAATCTTGTTAGGAAATCTATCATTTAGTGCTCCATTAATATTTATGATTTAATATTTACTTAGAGGTAAATATATGTGTGTAATGTAAATGTTAATATGAGTTGTTTATTAAACAACTCATATAACAATATTAGTTTTGGTGAGTTTCAATAGCTCACGTATTTAGGTGTTGAGAGAGAGATTTGTGGGAGTGTTGTTGAACAACCTCCTTGTTTTTAGGAATGCATATTCCTATATATATGCAATCGTGTGATATGAATTAATACAGAGCATTATTGGTTTATCATTTGGTATCGGAGCTTTGGTTTGTGTAATGGAACAATAAATTGTTTGCAAGGGTGCTGATATTGATCCTTATCATGTGCAATAAAGAATGCTTGATCCTTATCATTTGCGTGATGTCTACAACTGGCGATTTGTAAATATCTCCATCTGCAATTTGACTGTAGATCTGCATGCACCTTGGCGTGTTCGTAGTCCAAGCATGAGAGAGGAGATATATTGGCGTAGCTGTTTGAGTAGATTAGTAGTTTTATAGATATATTGAATATTGAAATAAAAACGTGGCTGAGTGTGATGTATTCACATTGTGTATTGATAGATCTGCGCAATCTATCAAAGATCTGACACATGCAGATTGGTGGAAAAATCATACGCAGATCGAGTAAACTGACTGTGCGTATTATTTTGAGGCTTGTGTTTCTGACGCCACGCTCCCACTCTCTTTACATCTGCTCCACTACTGGTCAGATCCTATCGACCCTCAAACCCCACGTTTCAATAAAGCTGTCAAGGAGGAATTGTGTCAGATTTCCTTCATTACACGTGCATCAAGAGTTGTAGCCTTCCACGTATTATTCCAAGTTTTGTTTTTGGTCTTAGCATTTCATGGTGTCTCCCTACCGCACCTCTTGGCATTCAAGCCTACACCAGTATCATAATCGCGCATGCAGCTGTGTAAGTGGGATTCGGTTTTCAAAGATCTGCTAACATTCTTTATTGTATCCACATTCTCCCTACATCCATTTGGATCTGTACACTTTGCATTGATCTCCAAATTGCTCGGACTCAATAGTGTCAACCTCTGTACGCATCTTGACATTCTGCAGACCTGTCTCAGTGATCACTACATCTTCGCAACCATGGAAGTGCTCCACGTATATGCATAATCATGTTGGAGATACTCATTTCCATCCTCGAGGGATGATAAATACTGGACACTTGCATTAGAGGTGATCTCCTCTTGTCAGACTGATCTACACTCAGAAAAACAGTCCTCTCCGGCTCCACTGGCATAATTTGCATTCTATAGTGAACTCAAACCGTTCGTTGCATGTACATCCATCTATTGAATTGCACTGGACAGCTGTTCAAGAATTCTACATTGGATGCTTCACATCACATCAAGATCGATGTTGCAGTCAATAGTAAGCACACTATTTTTTTAGTATTGTTTTTAGTATAGTAAGCAGTCAAAGGTGTATCGTTTGTCTTTATTCATTATATAGTCCTCATGGTTATAAGTTTTTATAACTTAATCCGTGTTCAAGTTTTTAGTATTTTGGTCTATGTTAATGGTAAAGTGGTAGTTCCCACTCAAAGTTAAACAAAAGATAAAGTGTATATATTTTTTGTCAAGTCGTCACTTGGTCAATGTCAACATGTCCATATAGCATTGAGTCTGTCTCCATTTTAAAATTTAAAAAAAAAAAAAAGAGTCGAAACAGTTTTTGTTATTGTCATTGTTATAGTCATTTTCATTTAAAAATTAATCTCAAGTTTTTAAATTTTTAGTCCAGTTGTCATATTGTCTTCCGGACGCATTTTCGGTTGAAACCGACGTCCATTTTTTTTAACATGGCTAAGTTGAATCGAATTGAAAAATTCGAAGGCAAAGATTTTTACACATGGCAGGTGAAAACTCAGTTGTTATTAATCAACAAAGATTTGTGGGAGATTATGGATGGAAAAGCAAAGAAACCAAGAGATGCAGAGAAGCGGCAATATGGGACATCAAAGATCGAAAAGCCATAGCAATCATTGGATTGGGATTATCTGATGCATATTTGCATCATATAGATTTGTCAAAATCCTCAAATACAATTTGGACTACACTAAACAAACTATTTGGATCGCAAGCAGGAAGCGCAACAATATCACTAAAACAAAAGTTGTTCGGACTCAAAATGGAGGAAGGTGACAACATGGTGGAACACATAAGTAAGTTTCGTTCTGTATTGAATCAATTAGCTGGAATCAAAGTAGATGTTCCCGACGATGATGCAAAAGCAGTTTTACTTAATAGCATGCCTCCTAGCTATTCTAATATGGTCTTCACTTTGAGCAAAATCAATCCAAGTCTGGAAGACTTGATTTCTTCTTTGATAGAGGACGAAAATAGAACAAATAAAATTGAAACAGAAGAAAAAGCATTATATGGAACACATGGTAAAAAGAGATACAGTCATTCTTTCAAGCAAGGTTCAACCTCCCAGGATCCAAAGAAAAGGCTTATTTGTCACTATTGTAATGTGTCTGGACATGGAATAATGTTTTGTAAACAACGAGCTAGGGATCTGTTGGATGGTAAATTGAATAATAAAGCTTTTATTTCTGAAAATAGAGAAGAAGAAAGTGATTGGGAAGCAGGATCCAGCCATTCACATGATAGAGAAGTTACTGCTCAAGATAGTGAAGAAGACTTTCTCTTCTAAAAATAATGCATCCACTGGAGGATGGAGGCACAGGAGGCTGGAGGTCATTCAGCGACCTCTCGTCAGTCACCAACGACGGGGCCGCACGAAGCTGTGGTGATTGTGTGTGTGTGAGTTTGCTTTCTTTTCAAAGTTGCAGTTGATTTCAGTTGTGTGCAGCGTAATTTTTTCTCAGTGTTCCTGTTATGGCTTGAATAAGTGAAATGTTCACATTGAGGGGGGGAACATGGTCTCAATGTTCCATTTTCTCTTTTCATATTTGTAATCAGTGAGCGGTATTTCCTACATAATTCCCTAATGGAAAAGCATAGTGGACAGATGAAAGCACAAAAGAAAAGCAGCATCATGATATTGAGGTTGTTGGTTGTCCTGTAAAACCATCCCTGTTGAGGTTGTTGGCTGTCCTGTAAAACCATCCATGTTGAGGTTATTGGTTGTCCTGTAAAACCATCCGTATTGAGGTTGTTGGCTGTCCGGAAAAAACCATCTAGATCATGAGCACGCACGGGCGGCACGCTGCAGAAGGAAGTGCAATTACTCTTCCCCATGTTCGCACTAAGGGGGGGAATGTTAGGAAATCTATCATTTAGTGCTCCATTAATATTTATGATTTAATATTTACTTAGAGGTAAATATATGTGTGTAATGTAAATGTTAATATGAGTTGTTTATTAAACAACTCATATAACAATATTAGTTTTGGTGAGTTTCAATAGCTCACGTATTTAGGTGCTGAGAAGAGAGATTTGTGGGAGTGTTGTTGAACAACCTCCTTGTTTTTAGGAATGCATATTCCTATATATATGCAATCGTGTGATATGAATTAATACAGAGCATTATTGGTTTATCAAATCTCCATGGTTTACTTATCTGTTTCCATGTAGGATTTACCTTTGATGGTCCACTTCCATTTGGTTGTATGACTCCCTTACCTTTCAGATATTCCTTATTAATGCCTTTATTTTTCTTAAGCAGAGCTTTCTGGGAAACCTCCTCTTTGGATTTAGGAAAAGATTTTATATTGTGGCTTACCTTGAAGCATGAGAAGCACATAAATGGTATAAACTCATAGTCAATATTTTAGGTATGAACCCCCTAGGGTGCCTTGATCTCAATGCTTCTAGGTAAGGAATTTTCGGGGCCACATTAACACATAACCTGTGTAAATAGAAGTATGGTTTTAGCATAGGTAACCGGATCTATAATGACCAAAGCCCCAATGATTTTTGTGATCCACTACAAGATGTCAAAATCCAAATATTCCGAGGTAACCCTGGTAATATAACCTAGACATGATATTATTTAATGACTATTTCCAACGGGTTGAATCTAGGTTGCCATTTTTGAACCAAAACCACCACCCAACCCATGAACCATGGACCTTCGGAAAGGATTTGTAAGAAATCCTCTTCTAAGGATAGATTAATCACAAAGAAGGCATTAGCATACGTTGCTTATTTCCATCGAACCTTTGGGCATCCACTTTCTATTATCCCATTTCTTGAACTCCTCAATATTTGGTCTGCTACCAAGTATCTTGGCTAAAATGGTATTGCACATTGAAGTCTTCACCCAATTGGCTAGTTGTTCTGGTATTTCTAAGAAAACATCATTTTCATTGCAAATAGGGTTGAGATTGATAGAAGATACTGTTTGTATACTTTTTTGACCACTAGATGGACCCACGTGATAGGGGGTCCCGTCAACTCCCACCTTGTCCCTTTCCATAGTAAACTGTGCATCCTTCCTACCATCCTGAAAGATCTCCCGTGAAACCCTGCACCAATCTACCTCACCTTTTCCCACTCAAAACCATTTTCAAATTCTCACCGTCCATCAGTCTTCGGTCATGAAATATATAATGATTCAAAGGTTGTGTCTACTTGTTCTTGTTAGTTGGGTTCTCAATTATTATTTGTAGTGGGAATGTTGACTAGTGAGTTAAGGGATCATCTTGAACCAAAGCTCTACTTTGCGCAAGATTACTAAATCAAGGGCCTATATCCACATCTCGAACAACAATACTAATTTATTTTGTTAACACTTTGTTGTCTCTTAACATATAGGATGAGCTAGATGAAGAAGATGAGATGGAGGGCATGGTAGGAAAGGAAAACATTGTGACTAAATTAGACATATTCAAGCTTCTTAACTACAGGGATATGGTGAAACAAACTCTATGAATCCTCTAAGTAGAAATCAAACGATGATGAAGAAGACTCTGTGAAGCCTTGGAGAGTGGATAATTTTGACATCAAGGTTAATGAATTAAATATCTCTCCCTTAGGCACGGTCATACTCATTGCGATCTGTTAATGCCTACGAAGAGCTTGGATTTGGAATTGAGTAAGACATTTAAACTTTATTGCCTCCTCTATTATGCACTAACATTGTGTTAATGGTTATGATTTCTTATGGGAATGTTTGCAGAATATTCATAACATCCTATGGATTTAGTTGAGGTCCTCCAATTGTATTTTGAGATAACACTTTATTTTTTTCGTATCGGTGTTGGAAAAGATTATTGTCATCAATATCCCTATGTTACCCATGTCAACCAATTCCTATCTTCTAGGTGGGACAAATCTTGTATTGCGATTACACTTCACACTTTGCTTATCTTGATGCTAAGAACATAATTTTCCCCTCCCACTTAAAAAATACTTAATCAACATGGAATTTTCTATCAAGATCTCCTATAACAATGTATGTCTTCTCATTTTAAATTACATACACAAAAAATTGAAACAACAAAAGAAATAAGTAAATAAATGAAAAATGTAAACCTTTCTTCAAATTCTCTTGCAACCTTAGATTAGGAAGAAAATGTGTATGAGCCCAAAATTGGTCTTTAATGTAAGTGCTTGCAACGTAGGATAAATTCACTATATGATTGATCCAAACAACTTGGATTTGCACAAATTGGGCAAGAATGATGGATTTGGGAAGTATGGCCTAAGGATTCATATGGGCATTATGATGGTGCTAAATTGGAATATTTCATGTAAGATAAATACAAGAGCTCTCTTAGCTAAATTCTTCACTTGTGTCTGAAAGGGGAGAGGGCTCTATTTATAGCCTTTTGAGATGGGATTAATTAAGGAGACTTAATTAATCATGGTTTATGAAAGGTAATGAGATTTGTGAGTGGGGGACATGGAATATTGGAGGAGGATTTGATTTGAATATTTAATTCAAAAGTGGGGGACATGAAGGATGGAGGAGGATTTAACTTGAATATTTAATTCAAAAGTGGGGGACATGGAAGATAGTGGAGGATTTGACTCAAATATTTAATTTGAAAGTGGGTCATGGTGGGGAATTGATGTGGCATGTGATGTGGATGGTGAGGTGGAGAGATGAGGTGTAGGATTTGATTAGATAATGATGGAGGTTAATTAATTGACCAATATCAATTAATTCTTCATGGATTTTTATGGGAATGTGGTGAGAAAATTAATTTATTAACGGAGTGGTGGGAAAGGAAATTAATTGATTAACCGAGTGGTGAGAATGAGATGTCTACACAAATCCATGAAGTAATTTAATTATTTAGTTTATTTTAATAACAAGACACAAAATAAATTTTTGAATTCCTATCATGAGCATGCCTCTCCATCCAAGACACTAACATGACTGATGGAATGTTCTCATCCTTTCCACCATTCACCATTATATGTTGCATCATTATACACATGTTTTTTCCTTCTAAATATTTCACCATTGTTGAAGATTCAATTTTTGTAATTGTTGCTCTAGGATTTTGGCTTCTGCTGATAGCTAGAGCTAAAAAATTGATTTTGTGTCAAGAGTTAATTTCCCTTTATTATAACATATGTGGTGTATATTTTATTTATAATATTGTAGTTTATCAAATTTTCATTTGAATATTACGATTTATGAAGGTCAATGTGGATGTATATAATATATCAAACACTTGAGAATTATATATATATAATATTAGAAAATAAAATTTTTATGAATCAAATAAACTACTACATTTTCTTTGATAAATTCCCCACAATATTAATGAGAGTACACATACACATAGTCATCTCTCATGTTCTTTCACAACTCCCTCATATTGCAAATCTCCATATTGTGAATATTTAAAAATAATAGGTGTAAGATTATAAACATCAAATTGCTTGAAATATAATGTTTGCTAAGAACTTTGAATGTTGAGGAGGTAATGTCAAATAGAAACCCATAACAAAAACTCATGTGGGTAATATTTGTTGTTATTTGGGAAATTGTGGAGAATAGCTAAAGATAATGTTTGATAAATATGGCACAAAACCACCTAACCTCCCATGTTTGTGGTTATCAAATTGAAATACTACATCACCTTAAGATGGCCCACAAATATGTGACTTATAAGAAGAAATAAGAGTTTCACATTCTTTCCCCCAACATTTCTCCCACCCTTGTACTTCTTCTCCCCCAATCCCCTTCTTTTCACCCCTCTTCCTTCTAAAATGTTTTGCTCCTTCAAGTTTAAGTTGTTTAAAGCATATTTTTGGCATCTCCTCATGTAACGCTCACGTATGATTGTTATTAATAAGGTTTCTTTTAGAAATTGTATATGACTCTTCATGTTACTTCATTTTTTATATTATGGGGCAAGAAAAGTATTTTTTTGTTATTATTTTTCTTGACTTATTTTTTTTAGAAGAAAGGGGGTGTCATAAGCTTTTATTGTTTAATGATGTAATTATCCTCTCGAAGGAAAGTTGTATAGCCTTCACCTTTTGATTGAAATATTTTATTTTTTATTTTACCTGTCACACCTACAACTTGAATGAAATTTATATTAAAAAAATTATTTTATGTCATTAAAAAATTATTATCCTTCTCAAGGCAAGTTTAATGTTGGTTGAACATTACTTGTTTCGATATTATTGAATGACAATTATCATGCATTTTATTAGGTAAAATAAATTTCTTTAACTATTCATGGCTAATTTGTATTAAGTAAAAATAATAAAAATTACATATCGATCAAAATTTGACATGTGGAAAATCTAAGATTTGACTAAAATTTTGTCAAATAATCATATATATATAGTTTGTTTAGGTACTTAATTTTTTTAAAAATATTAATGAAGAAGCAAGTCGAAATCAAATAAGATATATGTGACATTAATCTAGTTTACTCTTTTACATAAATGTCTTGATCTAAGTGTCTTTTATCGGGAAATTAAGCAATGTATCATTTAGCTCAGTTTCTTTCTCACCTTCGAACAATGTGAAACTCTTCCCAATTGGATCTTAGTTTATTTTCATCTTTAGATCTATACTCTTACATTCTCGTTGCCCATTTGGGACGAGAAGGAGGCATACCTCGCAAGTTTTATCAAGGACTGTATTCACTAATTTTTTTCCGTTTACGCCCATCCATGTTTGCAAATTTAGGTTGTTGAGTGTCTAAAGTGTTTAAGTATGTTTTTGTGTCTTTGATATTCCTTTAATCTTGATTTCAAGATCGTCTTCATTGCTACAATTTTGGTTCATCATTATTTCTCCTTAATTTGTTATTTTTTCTTGCATTTGAGCCATACAATTTCGGTACTTACAACATTTTTTCATTTTTAGAGAACTTGGTATAAGTCCCTTTATTATATTGTTACACTTGCTCACACAACTAAAGAACTTCTTGTTATACTTGTACCTAGTTTCGGTTCCAACGTCATCTAAGTCTTTTGAGAGTGTCGATATTGCCTTGTGTATACCACGATAACATCATCTTGATACTAACACCTTTCTTTCTAGGTTAACATGTCGAGATAGTGTTGTTACACTATCCACATTTGTAACTTCCATTTTTTAAAAACTTAGGTTTTGTCGGCATTTAAACTAGTCTTAGTATATCTCATGGAGAGATCGCGTCAATATCACTTTGGTACTTAGGCCTTGTTAGTATTCTAACTCGACCTATGTATTAATAGGGTATTGTCACTATCTTCCTTAAGCCCATTGGAATCATAGTTTAGGGTATAGTCTTGCTAAACGATAGTTTGAGTGATTGTTTGATTTACTAGAGTGTTCATATGATTGTTCTTTGAATGATAATGACTGCATAGCATTACATCTAGAACACACTAGGATATTTTGGCCATCAGATGACTTACACAACATATGCCTAGGTTTCATACAACTTTGAAAGCATTTAGACAAAACCTAGTATAACTTTGACTAGTAATGCCAAGAATCACAAAAATGGCATCTAAACCAAACGAGCATGACTTAGAAGAAAATCCTTTTGCATCCTTCCCATTCAGTGGTAATAACTTAGCACCTCTCTTTTCACAAGTCAAAGACACATAACCTAACAAAGAATAATTTGATTCTTCTAAGGAAAAACATAAGTTAGACCTAGTTTGATTCGACGAGCTCCTTTATTATAACAAAGATCAAGTACTTGTAAGAGTCCTAGAGTTATGAGTTAAACTTCCTTGAAGCGCTTGAAGTGGAGGCTAAAATCATTAATCATAAAACAGAAGAGTGACCATCCCTCTTAGACATGGATAATCCCTTTGATGTAGGGTATGCTTCTACTTCTAGACAACATCACAAAAATGTTGAAGAAGACCCATCAAAACCAATTGGCGATTCACGAAAACCTTATTATAAGGATTCATGTAAAGTAAAAGTTGAGCATGAATGCAAAGGCTCACCACCTCCTTGAGGAAGATGATCCCTTAGTTGAAGAAGAGATTCTTAAAAAAATTGAAACTAAGTCAAAAGTTAGCAAACTTAGGCTCTTCGAGTAGGAACGTGCATAAAGAAAAACTCAAAATGAAATCTAGTGAGTTTCACTTTGATCCGTATGATGACACAAATTTTAAAGTTGCTAAGGTAAATAGACCAATGCATCACCTACAAAGGAACAACTCATTCAACAAGAGTTACAATCAATGAAGAAAACACTTACTACGCTACGGAAAGTAACATAGGGCACAATAGGAAGTACTTATATGAAGAACTATGTCCTTACCCCTTTGATAAAGACATGTTGTGACAACCGTTTCCAAAACATTTTTCCATTCCTAAGTTTGATAAATATAAGAAAAAGGTGATCCTTGTGATCACATCAAGGACTTTTACATGTCTTGTCAAGATGTCATGTACAATGACAATTTCTTAATATAACTATTCCCTCGCATCCTAGGAGCACAGACATTAGAATGGTTTTTAGTATACCCAAGGGATCCATTACAACATGGCCCGTACTAGCTGAAAAATTCATGTACATTATTCCTTCAAAATGGAGAATGATTTCATGATGAACGACCTTTGCAACGTAAAAAAAAAACCTAATGAGACATTTGCGGGCTTCTTACAATGATGGCATGGATTGGCAAGCTATTTCCCTTGTACCCTTCCAAAAATATAGTGAGTAAGCATATTCATTCCTAACCTAAAGCCTAGAGATAGCATTTCATTTACAAATGCACTGCAGCTCTAACTTCGAAGAAGTTATAGAGAAGGGTAGTGTTGTTCTCAAAACTACTCTACGTTTTCATAGCCAAACTCAAATTTTTTGAGCTCATGCCCTTCGTTGGTGTTTAAGCCAGTTAAAGATTCAAGAAATTAGCAAAAGTAGTGCCCTAGTGTAGTTTAAATCTCTATTTTTCTCATTTTGAGAAATCCTCCATTTCCCATTCTATGCACGTAATATCCTCTTTCTGACCTCCATTTTTTTATTGAAATTGTTCACTTGTTCTATGGCTTGGGTCGTCAAATCATTTTTCTTACCTCCATGCCTCTGGTTCATGAAGGAAATTCAAAATTTGGACTCAAAACGATGAAGTTCTCTTCCTCTGTGTATTTTTCCCGCAATTGGGATGATTGCGGAAAAAGTGGAATTTTTGGTCCTAGGCTGCACAAGTTCAATTGGGACACTTGGGACCCAAAAAACTAAATCGGTTGAAAAATTCAAAAGTGTAAGGGTGGGCCAATGGATAACTTCAATTTTTTTAGCCTTCTTCCTAAAAAAGGTTAAAGAGGATAAAGGTTAACCTGCTTCCCTAAATCCCACAACCAATCAAGATGCCATGTGTTGAAAGTCAAATCTTGATCCCACAGGGGAAAAAGTCAAAGGTGAATCCCACTTTGTTGAAAATTCAAAGTGGATGAGTGAACCATCGGGGATATTTGAGATTTTGAGCCTCTTTGTAAAAATGGTGAAAAATTAAAAAGTAACCCTGACCCCGTCAGGCTATCAAGGAAAAGTCAAAGGTGAAGCCCACCATTGAAAAGTCACATCGAGACAGTGGACCATCGAGGGGATTTGATATTTTGAGCCTCTTTGTAAAAAAGGTGAAAAGTTAAAAAATAACCCGCATCCCGATTAGGATATCGGGGAAAAGTCAAAGCGAGAGAGTGGGCCGGTGAAGGAATTTGAGTTTTGAGCATTTTTTCCAAAAAGGTTAAAATGCTTAGAAAGACCCATGACCCCATCTCCAACCACAACATGCCACGTGTCTAAATTGAAAAGTCAAAGCGGGAGAGCGGGCCGGTGGAGGAATTTTATTTTTGAGCCTTTTTCCAAAAAAATCCAAAAAAGGTTAAAATCTTTGAGAAAAGAGCCGCAACTCCATTTCCAATCAGAAGTAGCCACGTGTTTAAGTTAAAAATTCAATGGGGGTGTGGGCCAATTTGTTCCAAATTGTCAAATCTCTAAAAAATCACAAAATGCAAAGGGCTTTCCCTGTAACCACTCTAATCCTTTCCTACCACATGGACAACCCGATTTTAGAGTTAGAGGAGAAAATTTATTTTCCTATATTTAAATTGGAAAATCGAATGTAATGGTTGCTTTGCAAGATTTGGTTTTAACCCACCATGAGTGTTTTCTTCACAACAGAGGAATTTGAAAAGGTGTTGAGGATTTGTGAAGTTGTAACGGTTTCTTGCAAATAATATAATGGCTTCTCGATGTCATTCCAAGGGCTAGCGATTGATTTCAAAAAGACCAGAGTGCTTTGTACCTAGAAAAGACAGAAAATGCCATTCTTCTTCTATTTTCTCTTCTTCCTCAAATTTCTTCCATTCTCAAGCTATGTACAAACTTTTCTCGAGCTTCAATAATAAAAGAAGGAATTTTTCCTTTTTGATTGAGGAATTAATTGGTACTTTGTGACTAATGAGTTTCATTCGGTCTTGTAGCTTCTCCTACGGATTTGTTTTCTTGACTATAAATGCATGTAAATGAAATTTCTAATTAATGTGTGTGGGAATCTGATATTCTACTCGCAACATTAGTTTCCCCTACCTTCATTCTCACTCCCTTCCCCTTCTAAGACAAAGTTACTGCTCTAGTGAAAAATTTCTAGCTTTGCCACGGGGTCGGTAGTGCCCCTATTGGATCTCCTCGGTCGAAAGGCCACCATTAAAATCCACTTTTTCATGCATGCACATATGGAAGCTACACTTGTTGAAGTAAAGGGACTTAGAATCCCATGGCATTGACTTAAAACCCATCAATTTGTCCACAAGACAAATTTTCTATGTGATTTTGGCACCCACCGTGGGGAAGATTTTGCAGCATCTGCACCTAAAAACGACCTCAAGGTCATAAAATACAAAAAAAAAAAAAGATTCTAGAAGAAAAGTTTCTAGATATTGAATAATCAAACGAACTACATGGATGTAAATCATGGCTATTTTGGGAAATCCTTCGATTGTGAGACTGATTTACTCTTTCACATCCAAGAAGACATTGCTTCGATATGAGAGAAACTATTTGGCACAATAGGAAAAATATTAATCAATACTTCATTCTGCAATTACGGACCTAGAAGAAGAATGTGTTGTCGAATTGGAAAGGTAGAGATAAATTTCAGCACCCCGAGAGAAGAGCATAAAATTTCAAGTGGTGATAGAAGATACACCCAAAACCGATGCTTGGAGGAAAAATTGATCCCACATTTGAAGAGCTTGAAAGAGAGCAATTGCTTGAAGAGGAGATAAGGGCTCGGCTTGAAGAAATAGAAAAACTCCAAATTGAAGCGAAGAAAGAGCAACGGCAAAAGTAGCCTTAGCAATCTTTGGAGGATAGAAACATGAATAGAATGGGTGATCATGAGCATGAGGAACGCAAGCCTAATGTACCATGGGGAAGAAATACTAGTCCACTTGCTCTTCCATAACCACTTCATGACCTCCCAAGAGGCTCAAGAAAGAACTTCCCAAAATTCAAAGGGGATGGTTCTCATCTCCATGAAGAACATGTAGCAGCATTTATCACTGCTTGTGGAGTGTTGGGAGTTGAAGATGAAGATGTTTCAGTTAGGATCTTTGTGGAGTCACTCCAAGAAAATGTTTCGAATGGTTCTACATGTTGCCCCCAAGATCTGTCACATGCTGGGAAGATATAAGAAGTGCATTTGAACATAGGTTCAAGAGCACATAAGATTTTCAGGATCTGCTAGTCCAATTGGTTCAGATGAAGAAGGAGACCTCTGAATCAATGAGATATTTTGTAGCAAGGTATAATAGGTTGACAAGAAGGATCCCAGAAGATGTGGTACCCCTAAAACCAACTTGAAAAGGTTCTTCATCAGTGATTTTCCACCAAAAGTTGGTTTCTTCCTCAAAAGAGCCCAACCAAGAACATTGAGGGAGGTTCAAGAATTTTAGTTGAGACTAATGATGATTTAATTATTTCTGGAAAAGTGAAAGGACCAAATGGGAAGAAAAAGGTCGAGTTCAAATTCAAACCACCACTAATCCAATGTTCCAAAAAATGGCAAATGACGTAGTTTTTTTGAAGAAGCAAATGCTATCACAAATCATGATGAGAAATTCTCTAAGGAGACCAATTTTTTTGACATACCAAGAATTGCTCCACCTCCTCATAGGCTTGCTCTTGAAGCACCACCAGTCAATGCCATCTATGACACTAGGGAATTATAAGAAGGAACAAACATTGAGGAAACTGAAGAAGAAAGCATGGATGACTATGAAAACTATCTTGAAATTGAAGAGGTTGGCATGCACAAAGGCTTGATTAAATATGTTGATGATGAGGATAAATGTGATGAAGAAGCTCCAAATTTTTCATGTGCTATTTTCACTAGTACACAGTCCAAGAATGGTGTCTCAGCCTCAGTAGTTGTAATTGAGAGTAGGAAGAACAAAGAAGATAGCTCTTCAAATCCTCCACTAAACAAGATCATCAGCAGGGGATCACCATTACCACCTTCCATGGAATCAACTAGAGAGAAATTAGACTCACCAGTTGTCAAGGATCACACTATTGTGCCAAGTAAGTTATTTGATTCTTCTCCCAACTCAAAAGTTGTTAAGAGAAATTCTCTTCTAAATGTTGTTTCTGTAAGAACATCTAGATTTCAATCAAAGGCTACACCCCCATCTCCTTACAAGCCTATTGTTGCATTTAAAAAGGAGAACCCAGCACCAAAAGTAACAAAACCCCTATCATTTAAATCCTCTCCCACTACTGGAACCTCTTCCTCATCTACCATAACTCCATTTGACTTTGTGGAGCATGCAAGCAAAACCAAAGTTCAACTCTCTGAGATTGAATACCTCCAAACACATCCTTTCCAACTGACAGATTCATCAAGGTAGTTCATGGTAGTAAACCTTTTTCTTCAAGCCCAATCTCTAAAGGCCTATTGCCCACACCATCCATACCATATTTTCAAAACCTATTAGCTCTCAATTTATCCAACACCAACAAAGTTAAGCCTTTTACCTATCACTCCTCATTAAAGGTTTCCAGCTTTGAACAATTACATTATAGATTCTCGAGCCTCAAATAATTTGATGCCAACAAAAGTTACAATGCTCATCCTCACTTTGACCTGGTAAATGGCACATGATACTCAATGGAATCCAAACAAGTTCCATTGGTAGGAAGGATTAAGGATACTCAGGTTGCACTAGCTGACTTCCCTAACAAGAAGATACTCCTGACCATTTTGGTGGAAATCATCCTAGAATCTTTTGGTATGTTGTTGAGTAGAAATTTTTGTAGAGATCTAGGTGGAGAAATAAAAATGGATTGGTCATCTGCAACTATCCCAATGAAAGAAGAAATGAAGAAGTTGTTGCCAGTCAGGAAAATGAAATTCACACTAAGGAAATATGATGATCCAAGAGCTAACATCCTCTTTCAAGATTGTGGGCTAGGAAACTACTTCCTAACATCGAAAAAAGAGGATAACTTGCCTCTCCTTATAGATGAAGAAGAAGATCAGATCTGGACAATGGATTTTGATGGAAGTCATTCCAAATCAGGTTCAGGAGCTGGTGTAGTATTATACTCTCCCTCCAATGAGGTATATCCTTTTGCCTATAAGCTACAACTTGATAATACAAACAATATTACAGAGTATGAAGCATTTATTTTAGGAATGAATGCAGCGGAGGACATGGGAATTAAGAAGGCTGAGATGCAAAGGTGATGTAAAGGTTGTGGTGAAGTAGGCCCGCCAACAATATCAGGTGAAAAATCCAAGGCCCATGCACTATAGAAACAGAGTGTGGGACTACATTTAATCCTTTGATGCATTCTCCATTGAAGCTATCCCTAGGGAGAAAAATGAAAAGGTTGATTCTCTAGCAGTGTCAACTTCCTTAGTGACACCTCATCCTTCTTTTGGCAAGGATAAAGTGACCATTGAGATAATGTTTAGACCCAACATACCGATACATGCAAATCATTGGTAGGTCTTCAATGATGACAATCGATCCTAGCCTTCTTAGAACAAAGGGATAACTTTAATAATATATTCTTTGAAGGAAGTGAGAAATCACACCATGAATCAGTCCCCAAAGAAGAGAAGGAAGGAATTGAGGGAATTGATGAAGAGGAGTAATCAAACGAAGGAAACAAAATCCCCAAAGTCCTAGTTTCTTTGGAAGACCTCTTTAACAAGCATGACAGTTCATCTAAGAGAAATAAAAATAGTCTTCTCGGTGTCCATCTGATTTTGATCAAGAAAACATTGGCACTTCGAGGATCCCAAAATGGTCAACATTGGTAAATTCTGCTCACCAAGAAGAGAGAGAAAGTTTGTGGCTATGCTAAGTAAGTACTTAGATGTCTTAGCCTATTCCTATGATGAACTCAAACCTTTTCAGCCAAAATAAATGCATCACTCCATTCCTTTAAAGCAAGGAGCAAAGCCCTTCAGGAAAAAACAAAGGCCCTACAATCCAAAGATTGGTGATCTTATCAAAGAAGAGGTGACAAATATGCTCAATGCTAGAATCATCTTCCCCATCCACCATTCAACATTGGTGGCTAACATTGTGTCGATGAGGAAGAAGAATGGGAAATAAGGATTTGTGTAGACTTCCAAAATCTTAATCAAGCATCTCTCAAGGACAACTACCCCCTTCCAATCATGGATCATATTTTCCAAGAAGTCATTGGATCTGAGATGCTCTCTTTTCTTGATGGATTCTCAAGCTACAACTAGATCAAGGTGGAAGAAGAGGATTGTAACAAAACAACCTTCACAACACCTTGGGGCACTTTTTCCTACAATAGAATGCCTTATGGCTTGATCAATCTTTGAGCCACTTTCCGAGAGCAATGGACTTGGCCTTTAAATATTTGAAACATTAAATTTTCATTTACCTTAATGACCTCACGGTTTTCTCAAAGAGGAGGGGAGATCATATTTGTCATTTAGAGCAAGTCCTTGCAAGGTGTAGGAAACATGGCATTTCTCTAAATTGAAAGAAGTGAATTTTTGGAGTCACAGAAGGCAAGTTGCTGGGACACATTGTGAACAAACATGGAGCACACATTGATCCTGAGAGGGTCAGTCCTATCTAAGCACTAGCCTTACCAACTAGAAAGAAGGGAGTTCATTCATTCTTTGGAAAGGTAAACTTCCTTCGTCATTTTGTGCCTGAATTTTCTGAACTGACTAAGCATATAACTTCTATGATGAAACCTCAAGCAAGTTTCAAGTGGAGTAAGGAAGGAAAAACAACATTTGAGGAGATCAAGAAATCTATTGCCAAAGCCCCAACTCTTGTACCTCCATATTTCAATAAGGAGTTCATGTATTTCTATGCATCGAACATACACTCTCTACTTTCCTTGTTCAAAAATGATGGAGGTCTAGAAGCACCCATTTCTTTCATGAGCTATCCTTTGAAAAATCATGAGCTAAAGTACATCTAATTGGAGAAACATGCCTACGAAGTGGTCAAATATGTTAAAAGTTGAAAATTCTACATTCTCAATTCCCGGATAGTGGTGATGGTCCTGGAAGTGAAATCAAGTCCATTTTGACTCAACAAGATCCTGGGGCTAAGAGAGGAAGTTGATTGCAAAGACCCAAGAGTTTGACTTGGAGATTAGACCCTCTAATCTGGTAAGAGGAAATGGTTTGTGCAAGCTGATTGCTGAAGATGAAGCTCTCAAAGCTCAGCAGGGAGAAAAAGATGGTGTTTTCTCAACCTATTTAGGAGACAATCCACAAGCGCTCTTTGTCACCACTACTGATGAGTGGTATGCTGACATTGCTTACTACCTCACTTATGGATAATTCCCTCCTCATCTTGATTACAAACAAAGAAGGAAACTCAAGCTAAAGGTAGCCAAGTTTGTGATCTGGAATCATGCACTTTACAAGAGAGGCCTAGATGGTTGTTTCCTCAGGTGTGTAGATAAGGAGCAGCAAGAAAATTTTCTCAGGGCATATCATGATCAAGCTTGTGATGGACATTTCTTAGCAATGGTCACCACAAAAATATCCTCAAAGGAGGTATTATTGGCCCTCCATATTTACGAGACACTCGGGATTAGGTTTTCAAATGCAAAGTATGTCAACAATTTGTTGGAAAGCCACAACTAGTTGCATTTTCACTCAGGCATGTGGTGATTGAAGAACCATTTCAGCAATGGGGGATAGATTTTATTGGTGTTCTAAATCCTCATTCTAGTGCAAGGCATACTTATGTACTCATGTATGAATGATTACTTCACTAAATGGGTGGAATCCATCCCAACCAAGTAAGCCAACTCGAAATTGCATCTGCAACTTCATCAAGGAGAACATCATTGTTAATTTTGGGATACCACGAAAATTTTTGTAGACAATGCCACCTACCTATTTATCTTCCAAGGAGATCATAGAGTTTTGTTATGGCTTTGGAATCTCCCTATCTCACTCTTCTGATTACTACCCATAGGAAAATGGGAAAGCTGAGTCAACCAACAAGAATATTGTGACCATTGTCCGCAAGCTAGTAGATGAGAGTTAAAGGAACTGCACAAGAAGTTATATGATGCATTATGGGCTGATAGGATCACTCCTAAGAAGGCAATAGGTATGTCACCTTTCCAAATGTTTTATGGAGTTGAGGCAGAGATTCTCCTCACAATTGAGATGCTAGCTCTCAAGTTGCTACAAGAAATAGAATATGGTCAATACAAAGACTCCATTGACAAGAGGATCCTCTTCCTGGAGAAGCTGGAAGAAAGAAGATGCCAAGTGGTGGATAGAATCAAAGAACACCAATTGAAAGTGAAGAAGATATTTGAAAAGAGGGAAAAGGCAAGAGAATTCAAGGTTGGATATTTTGTCCTGCTATGGGATAAGAGAAGAGAACCAAAAGGCAGCCATGGAAAGTTTGACTCATTATGGCTCGACCTATTCCAAATTCAAGGAACTTGTGGTGAGAATGTTTTTCTCCTCTCATACTTGGATGGAACACCATTAGAATTTCCTCTAAGTGGGAAATTATTGAAACTATATCATCAGTGAAAGTGGGTTGTCCCCCTCCTTGTACCATAGGTGATTTCGTAGGTGTGTTTTTGGTTTTGTTTTGTTTGGTTTTTTTGTTGTGTGTGGTTTGGCTTGTGTGTTTCCTCCTTCTTTCATTATTTCTCGAATTGTACATGACTCTACAAGGACCAATGGATAAGGCATTAAATCAACGTAATATGTTTTGAAAGTTGAGATTCTATATTCTCATGTCGTGCCCTAGCCATGCCCGATTCACGCCATGTCCCCAAGCTAGAGCCAGCTATTGTCTCTTGAAAACTACTTTACGTTTTCATAGCCAAATTTAAATTTTTTTGAGCTCGTGCCCTTCGTTGGTGTTAATCCAAGTTAGAGATTTAAGAAATTAGCAAAAGTAGGGCCCTAGTGTAGTTTAAATATCTATTTTGCTCATTTTGAGAAATCCTCCATTTCTTGGTCTGTACACGTAATATCCTCTTTGCAACCTCCATTTTTGATCAAAATTGTTCACTTGTTCTATGGCCTGGGTCGTCAAATCATTTTTCTTGCCTCCATGCCTCTGGTTTGTGAAGGAAATTAAAAAGTTGGACTCAAAATGATGAATTTCTCTTCCTCTATGTATTTTTACCGTAGTCGGGATGATTGCGGAAAAAGTGAAAGTTTTTGTCCCAGGTTGCACAAGTTCAATTGGGACACTTGGGACCCGAAAAGCCGAATCGGATGAAAAATTCAAAAGCGTAAGGGTGGGCCAATGGAGAACTTCAAATTTTTATCCTTTTTGCTAAAAAAGGTTAAAAAGGATAAAGGTTCACTTTGCTTCCACGAAACCCATGACCAATCGAGAGGATGCCACGTGTTGAAAGTCAAATCTTGATCCCATAGGGAAAAATTCAAAGGTGAAGCCCATCATTGAAAATTCAAAGCAGACAAGTGGACCATCGGGGATATTTGAGATTTTGAGCCTCTTTGTAAAAAGGTGAAAAATTAAAAATTAACCATAGCAGCCCCGATTAGGCTTTCGGGGAAAAAGTCAAATCTTGAGCCATAGGAAAAGTCAAAGGTGAAGCCCACCATTGAAAATTCAAAGCGATAAAATGGACCATTGGGGGATTTGAGATTTTGAGCCTCTTTGTAAAAAAAAGGCAAAAAGTTAAAAATAACCCGCAACCCCGATCAAAGTATCGGAAAAAATTCAAAGCTTGAGCCCGTAAGGAAAAATTCAAAGACAAAGCCCTAAGTTGAAAAGTCAAAGCGGGGAGAGTGGGATGGTGGAGGAAGTTGAGTTTTGAGCCTTTTTTCCAAAAAAAGGTTAAAATGCCGAGAAAGAGCTATGACCCCATTTCCAACTAGAACATGCCATGTGTCTAAGTTGAAAATTCAAAACGGGAGAGCGGGGCCGCAGTGGAGGAATTTTATTTTTGAGCCTTTTTCCAAAAAAGGTTAAAATGCCGAGAAAAGAGCCATGACTCCATTTCCAATCGAAGCGGTGCGTGTCTAAGTTGAAAATTCATAGCGGGGTGTGGGCCAATTTGGTCCAAATTGCCAAATCTTTAAAAAATCACAAAATGCTAAAGGATTTCCCCGTAACCACTCCAATCCCTTCCTGCCACGTGGATGACCCGATTTCAGAGTTAGAGGAGAAAATCTAATGGTTTATAATTAAACTGGAAAATTAAATGTAACGGTTGCTTTGCAAGATCTGGTTTTTAACCCACCATGAGTGCTTTCTTCACAACAAAGGAATTTGAAAAGGCATTGAGGATTTGTGAAGTTATAATGGTTTCTTGCAAAGAATATAACGCCTTCTCGATACCATTCCAAGGGTTGGTGATTGATTTCAAAAATACCAGAGTGCTCTGTACCTGGAAAAGATAGAAAATGTCATTCTTCTTCTATTTTCTTTTCTTCCTTGAATTTTCTCCATTCTCAAGCTATGTACAAACTCTGCTCGAGATTGATAATAAAAGAAGGAATTTTTGCCTTTTTTATTAAGGAATTAATTCGTACTTTGTGACCAATGAGTTTCATTCGGTCTTGTAGCTTCTCCTATGGATTTGTTTTCTTTTGACTATAAATGCATGTAAATGAAATTTCTAATTAATGTTTGTGGGCATCGATATTATACTCACAACATTAGTTTCCCCCTACCTTCATTCTCACTCCCTTCCCCTTCTCAAAAAAATTTCTTCTCTAGTGATAAATTGCTAGCTTTGCCACAGGGGTCAACGGAGTGCCCCTATTGGATCTCGATTGAAAGGCCACCATTGAAATCCACTTTTTCACGCATACACATACGGAAGCTACACCATTCAAGTAGAGGAACTTAGATTCCTATAGCATTGGCTTGAAACCCATCAATTTGTCCACAAGAGAAATTTTCTCGCTAATAGGTAGTCAAATTGAAAAGGCTCTTATCACAAAGGGTACACTTAAACCAGTCATCAAGGACAAACATGAAACAAAACCCTCAAATAAACCAAAATTCTTTAATAAAAACAAACATGTCGTTGGAAATGACATTATAGACTCCAAACCGTACATACTTGTCCACTTCTAAAGATTTCGCAAGGACCTCTCCCAAAGGCACCTACAAAACGTACATTTACACCACTAATTGAATCACTATCTGTCATACTTAAACAGTTAGATGTGGTAAACATGGTGTAGTACCCAACCATGACAAGTACCATATCCAGAGGATGCTCCAAAACCTGGTTGGTTCAAAGAGCATGAGTATTGTGATTTCCATCATGTTAAAGGACACAAAATAGATAGGTTCTTGAGACTATGACATTATATACAAGACCTCATCGAAGAGGAAAAATCACCGTAGATTCACCCCTAACTTAGGACAGGGTCCCAATGAGAAAATGGTATCTTCAAAGAGCCCTTTCCTAACCATGCAGATAAGAAGAACAAGAATCCAGATCGTGGACAAACTTCCAATGACTATAGGACTACTGCTATGTCTATCCAACTAATGATAGTCCCTTTGATTCCCTTATAGGTTGTATCCATTCATCTGATGAACATGTTAATACTATTAGGATCTTAGAAAAAAGTTGTGTTGTAGGGACGTGATGCGTGTAATTCTTCTATCATGGTTGATATCCTTGACCCCTTCTGTAATAGAAGTTACAAACGTTGATAGGTGATTCTTGTTTGAAGACGATGTACTCTTCTGAACTAAGTAATTATGTTTGTTATAGATGATATGTTTATCTTCTAAAAATGGATACAATCATCCCATGACAATTCTGATTTAAAATGAAGTATTTCATTCATTCTTAATGTTGAATGTGCACTTGCATGTGGATGGAGGAAATAAATTCAATCTAAATTCATTCATTGCCTATTTTTCAATATGGAACTTGTGCTTCAGTCTATTTGATTTCTGATGCAGGAATAGCCATACCTTGGATCAATTTCAGTGATCCAAGGCATGCTTTTAATTTTACAATGTTTAGGTCATTTGACCAAGCCAGAAGAATGGTTGATTCCTGAACCCAGGCTATTGTGGGATCACAGGGGCATCAGGTGGCATCTTTAGCATGCACCCTTTTTAAGTGATCTAAAAACATCATTTTTATTCATCACATAAGGTAATGTTTGTTGATTAGTTTTGGGACCTAATTTAATCTAAGTTCCTATGATTTTTATCTTATCTTAAGTCTAAGTTAAGGTGATTTTATTAATGGTGATGATTAATTAGATGGGGTAATCCTAAGTCTTGACACTAATTTATTCTAAGCTAAATAGAATTACTCCTAAGGACCTAAGCTTGGTTTAAAAGCTAATACTAATTAAACCTAATCTAAGGGAATTGGGCTAGCCTAAATGGAAATTGGATGGCATGGATGGCAAGTTGATAGGTGTCGGTGGCACCAATTTCAAAAGCATTTAGAAGGTTTAATGTGTCATTTAATACACTATTTTTGCCAATTTTGGCCAATGCATGAAAATAAGGGGAATGTTGAGTTGTCAAACTCTGCTAAATTCATTTGAATGAAGTTTTAATTTATAAATCCAACTAGTAGAGAGTTGGAAATGGTGGGAATTTAGGACATGACATTGGCAGTCCTGTTGGCAATTAATGTTCTTGACTAGAGAGAAAACCGCCTGGGGAATAGTAGAAGGTTGGAGAAAATAGACAGTTTTTGGTTTTATTGTTTCATTTGGTTTTGGAGCGTTAGAGCTCTACATGTTTTTTTCCATTCATTCAAACCTTCAGTTTGAATATGTTGCATGTATAATCTCACCCTTGCATGGTGGAAATAATAACAAAATCCGAGCATGGAAGCTATAAGAAGAAAATGAGGGAAGTTGCAGAGACTTGGTTTTGGCATTTTCATGGAAATCTTTCAGTAGAAGTTTTGCATGAAGGATTGAGGAAAGGAAAGGAAGACAGGAGCACTACCAGGCATGATAGGCCCTATCTCATTAAAATATATTTCTTTTATTTAAGTGTTTTCATTAAAATAATGTTTCTCTTTTATGAAAATGTTTATGGGATTATTTTACTTGTGTTCTGTTTTCTTCTTCTGCTTTTGTGACATTTCTTGGATATGGTTTCTTGTGGTTATAAGTGATTTTATGTATTAGGTTGTTAATCATGATTCTGGGTCGTCTTGGTTGGAAAATCAATTGTGTTTGCTTTATATATATATATATATATCAAACTTCAACGATTGATAGGGGAAGACTGTGTTATATTCTTTGATAGATTAACCACCTTGAATTGGTAACTTGTTGGCGTGGAATATATGCCCAGGGTTTTGGTGAAAATATTTATGGATTTTGGTAATGACCCAGGTTACTTTGCTATTAAAATAAGTAAGGACCAACATTATTTTGGTCAAACTTTGTTATGCTTGTGTGTGATCTCTCGCATAGGTTTGTTGGTCACTTGTTGGCTCTTAATAATAATGGATATTTTGATATTTTTGTTGGTTTATTTAAGACAGGTCTTGACCCAAACTGGGTTCTCTCAAAAGTGTTATTTCAAGCACTTTGTAAGTGCATGCAATGATGGTATCTGATGGAGTCTTCTACCTCTGTCATTTTATGTTACGTTTTGTTGTTTAAACACCCTTCATGGGTGGACCTATTTTAGAATTACAGACTAGTAATTTCTCTTTTGTTGGCTATGTTTGTTTTGCTTGAATACCCTTTCTAGGTTACCTTGAGAATTGGTCAATGTTGTAGTATGGACCATTCCTCCTTTGTATGAAATCCTAGTCTGGTAAAACTTTGCTTCTCTCTTTTATGGGTGTGTTCTTCATTGCTTGAATACTCTTCTCGAGTTGGTTCCTATTTTGGAACTTGATTGAACTTTTGAGGAAATCCTGGGTTGTTATACTTTTAATCTGGGTTCATTTTCCTTCTTTATATGCTCCTATGTGGAAATTTAGGCTTCATGAGTGTAGTTGGGTATTATGTTATGTTGCAGATCTTGTTATCCTTAGGGAGCCTTGTGTTGGATCATCATGTTTCCTTGACGATGGTTGCAGGTTTGCTTTTAACCTTTGTGACTATCTCTTTGAGACTGTATTTACATCTTAAGTGGTATTAAGAGTTGAATGTTGTTCTTTCTCGTATTAAGTTCATTTCTGTAGGATGGTTGATGTGATGTCTACATGGATCATTGTAAGGAAGTTTCTTTTCTTTAATCGTGGATTTGGTCTTTTGGGAAAAATAGAACTCTGCATTTTGATAGTAAAAACGTTTTGATTATTTCTCCATTAGTTGTGTGTGGGAAAAAAAGAACATTCAAATGTTGATTTTTGTGAGATGCATGGTTAAGCTTTGACTCTTTTTCCCTTCCTGTTCATTCATTATGATATGAAAAATGGGTTTGGAAACCTATTTGTCTTGTTAAGATAGGCCCTTTCTGAGTTCTTAACTCATGTTGGTTCTTCCTTTTTCCGGGATTAGAGTATCCTCTTGTAGGAATGTTCAATGAGTACGTTTGGTTCTTGTAAAGTGATATCATTTTTATGGCTTCCTTTTATGGATGGAATCAGGGTTTTGGTTAGGGGTGCTATGGTGGTGACAACTTGTTCATGTCAAATTGTAATTGTTCCTAGTTACCTTTTAGATTGAATGATAAGGAATTGGTTGTGTTTTTGTAGAACTTTGGTTTGGGAATTAAATTGGAAAGAATGAGAATAGAATATGAATTTTAATTACTTATTTTCTTAATTGGTTACAGTTTGGATTATTATCATGTTGAAATGATTATCATAACTGTGTTGAGATAGAATTAATTGGTGATGGTTTAATTAGTTATTTCCTGAACATTATTACTTAGTAGATTATGTGACTCTTCTCTATATCTGATTTGTAATTATTTGGGAAAGTCTTTCTTATTGTCCTTATCTTTGTACTTGGAACCTTTTCATTAACAACATGGTTCCTTTAATGAAACAATTAGATAAAATCATATTGTTTTAACGTTATAGCATTTATCATGCTCAGTTCTTGTGAACTGACTCATGCTAACAATTTTGTAGATGGACTTCATGAAAGATGAAAGGAGAAAGACTTATAGAAAGTTACATTTATTTTACTAATGAAATCATTTCTCTTCATTCAGATGCTTATGAATTGACATTTTCTTGAAATTTACTTCTTGTTGGAAAAGAAATTATGAAGATGTATTAAAAATAGTTTTGTAATGGTGGAAGGATGTTTTGTATAAACCTATGGAATACTTACTAAGTTTGGAGAGTAGTGAACTCTCCTTTTGATAAATGAATTGTTGTGGGAAAGTTGTTGATTTCTGATTTATTTCTAAGGTCTTACATGACTTAAGTTTGTGTAATATTCCTAGATAATATCATGCATGATGGGACTTTATGGATATACTTAAATATTGTTGTACATAACTTAGTAGATTCTAAGGTATAAATGCTACTAGGAATAAGGATCTAAACTTATAGTTTAGATTCTTTTCATTTTAGGAAAGAGTATAACTAAGTTGGTTATTATTGGTAGATCCTTACTCGAAAAGGGAATATGTATAGTTTTATATAAAATAATGTGGCTTTTTATTATGAAACTGAATCATATGCTTTCTGATTTCACTAATAGGACAATAGTCCTTAATAAAGAAAGAAAAGGATACTTTCCTTTGTTATTAAATAAAGAGCTATGTATGATATCTTGTTATGTGATTTTGATTAAATCATAAGGATGATTGGCTGTATGCTCCTTATATGTTATCAATAAATGGAAACAAGAAAGCTTAAAAGAGTTATTAGAAAGATTTAGACTTTATGATATCCCGAAGTCTAAAGTATAAGCTTTCAATCAAGTTTGATTACAATGTTAAACTGTAGCAAGAAAACTTAATGATCTTACTTTCTTAATATCAAATTCAGACATATCGATAAATGAAAATAATGGGTTAAGAATAAGATGATCATAAGCATGAATGCAGATTTTATCTATATACCTTTTACTTGTGTTAATGTACACTTTGTACCCTTCTATGGGTCAATCATGCATAGTGGACCCTTAGGTGCATTGTTTAACGATAAATTTTATAAGATAATAATTGTTGGGATAATGATCTAATACTCTTAAGTATGTAATTTTAGTTGAAGGAACTCAGTTGGTTGTTGTAACATAGGGACTATAGCAGAGTACCCTCATAATGACATGAGTCATTACGAGGATACTATGATGCAGCCAACTATGCTTCAACACCCCACTTAGTTTAATTAACTCGATTGACATAAGTGGAAGTTTGGTTCATGGTTCTACTCTAAACAAAGATAGATACATGGACTAGTGTAGTGGTCAACTCATGTTGACTTAGGGTAACTAGACACACCCAATTGACGAAAGTTGATTGAGTATGTCTATGTATCCTTTAGTCACCACGAGTGGTCTTCCACAATAGTGCATGCAATTTTCCCTGGTTAGTGTGAAACTTTGACTCGGGTTTGGGTTGGCAGTAGTCAAGAATGACCAATCTAGATAATAGCACGAGTGTGGTGAAAGACATATTCCTTTTGACAAGTATGTTGTCTTAGAATGTAAACATGGTAGACATGTTTAAAACTTTGGCCAAAGTATCGCAAGTTGTTGTTTGCATTGTCTTATGTCACCTAGTCTAAGATGCAATATTTCAAATGAATATCGATAATAGATATTCAAATAGGCTTCTTAGATAGAAAACTTGAGTGCCCCTAAAATGGTAAAGGAATCAAGTATGCACAGATACAATTGAAATAGTTAACATGAGAGATCGGTTTAATACCGAGTCATGGAATGAGATATCAATGTTTCATTGAGTCATTACAGCTGCATATGGTTTTCTATTGTGAGATAGACTGGAAATGGAATGTGTGTTCTGAATTATATTAATTTAAAACAGAGAACATTATGAAAAAAAATCCCTTGTTTCTATGTCTAAAAAGTGGATGTTACAACGTTCTTGTTTGATCATACGGATCCCCTACTTGTCCTTGAGGAAGTTCAGTACAATTTAATAGAACAATTAGAGAATACACCCGATAGTATATCAATTTTAGATCTCCTCAAAATCTTTACTGTCCATAAAAATATATTATATAAAACACTACAAAGTTGGGAGTCTCCACAGATGTAGATCCTGCACCTTCAAGTGATGATTTCACACCTTGATTCCAACAATCATATCACTTTTGATCACACTGCAATCCCACGTAATGACCTAGAGCACAACCTACCCTTATACCTAGAAGTAGTTGTTACTCATCGTAAGATCAAGAGAGTACTTGTGGATGGTGGATCTAGTTTAAATATTTACACTTTGAAGCTGGTTAAGTAGTTGGGCCATTCAAAAATAAATCTAGGGGCTAAAACTATTACAATCACAACTTATGATAATGAGGAATGTGAGTCAGCAGGTACTATAGTAGTTCCTATGGAAGTGGGGCCGACATGTCATGATACAACTTTCCATGTCCTTGACCTAGATCTTCCCTATAACATGCTCTTGGGACACCCATGGATTCACGCCATGTAGGCTATTCCCTCCACCTTCCATCAGTGTATCAAGATGTGCTATGGAGGACAAATAATCACCATTCAGGGTGATCCATAACCATTCACACATTGTAGGGCATTGCACATTTTCTCCTGGGACTTATGAATTTCCTTCTACAGATATTTTGGTTTCTTTAAAAAAAGAAGTTATAAAGGAACGTGTGGATCTAAAAACACTCACTCCTTGTAATCATAACTTTCCTTTGTTGGTCAACCCTTTCTCATCATGGGAGGAAATGTCGGCAAAGTATGGCCCGGTGAGTAGTTTACTCTTCAGTAGGCCTTACTGATATCAGATCTTTCAGTATCACCCAGGACATGGGGAAAACCTTACTTTCAATTCAAAATCACTAGAGATAGATTCCATGAACCCTTTGAGAGATTCATCCCTAGTGGTCTCTTGTCTAAGGAAAAGATGTTAGAAGATCCCACCAGAAGAGTACCTGAGGGTACCATGATGTATGTCATGGGTTACAATGGGTTTGGATGCGGTATCAATGCACAAGGATGGTTAGAACCCATTCCTATCCCTCATTTCAAATATAAAAAACATGGTCTTGGAATTAGACCTCATGACAATCCACCCTTTGAGATTGATGCCACCTCTTCTGAACGTGAGGATGAATCATCTCATTCAGATAATGACACAAATTCCCAATGTAGCCTCTACAAGGATCTTGCCTCCACAAACCTATTCCCTGATTCAATTGTTTTTACCTTATCCAGATCAAATTCCCAAACCAATTATCAAGTAGCCCTTATATATCTAAAACTTGTAGATTGGGATCAAAAATTTCATGTGCCACTTGATTTCTTTGAAAATGATGAGGCATTCACAGAATTCATGGGACTCAGGGATTCTATTCCAACTAGAGATCACAAGAAAGGATTTTCCATCAAACTAGACACTTGTGCATACTTCGGAGAAGAAGTAGAGATGTGTGGATACTTGAGTAAGAAGGTTGTAAGAAAGAATAAGAATACGTCAGAGAAGCCTTGTGGGAAGAACAAATGCAAGTCTCATAGTGACAAACTTTTTGAGACCCTAGTAGATAAGAAAAATGAAGAAATCATAGAAAAGGTAGAATATCCTTATAAATATGATCTCACACCTCCTATCAAAGTTGATCTTACTCTTCCCCTTGATCCTACATGGATGGAGGATGCTTCCAAAATTCTTGTAGAAGAAATGATCAGTGTCAATATTGGCTCAGAAGAGGAGCCTAGAATGATAAAGTTGGGAGCTTCACTCTCAACACAAGAACAAAATGTTTTTGTGGAACTATTATGAGAATATGTAGATATATTTACATGGGCATATTCATATATGCCTAGTTCGTACAAGACATTGTCATGCACAACCTCGTTGTGCACCCAGCACCAAACCTATCAAGCAAAAATTGAGAAAGATGCACCCCAAAGTTGCACTACTTGTCAAAGAAGAACTTGAAAAGTTATTAGCTATTGATTTCATTAAACCCATTGACTATTTGGATTGGATATCCAATATAGTCCCAGTTCAGAAGAACTAGTTGGTATAAGGATCTACACCGACTTTCATGACATCAATAAAGCATGTCCCAAAGATGACTTCCCCTTGCCTAATATTGATATGATTGTCGATTCTACCACTAGTTATGAAATGTTATCCTTAATGGATGGTTTTTCAGTTATAACCAGATCTAAATTGCAGAGGAAGATTAGCATAAGACAACTTTCATCACCCCTTGGGGAAATTTTGTTACAAGGTCATGCCTTTCAGACTCAAGAATGTTGGGGCCACCTATCAACACGCAATGATGGTCATCTTCCATGACATGATGAATGAAATCATGGAGGATTACGTTGATGATATCTTAGCAAAATCCAAAACCAGAGGAGAGCACCCTGAAGTGCTTGAGACATATTTTCTAGTCTCTCGAGATTACAAAGTGCATTTAAACCCTAAGAAGTGTGTCTTTGGCATTTTTTCAGGGAAGCTCCTAGGTTTCATCATTTCACAGAGAGGAATAGAGGTGGATCCTACAAAAGTTACAACTATCACAGAAATGCCTCCACCTACAAATCTCAAACAACTAAGAAGTTTACAAGGAAATATTCAGGAAATTCGTTGTTTCATTTCACATCTTGCAGATAAGTTCCATCCATTTACACATCTCCTCAAGAAGGATGTTACATTCAACTGGGACCATATTGTCAAAAGGCATTTGAATTGCTTAAACAATACCTTGTCAACCCACCTGTACTCATGCCACCTACCCTAGGTGAACCTCTCCTATTATACATTTCAGCTACCCAATTTTCTATTGGTGCACTATTTTCCCAATATGACCTAGACCACAGAGAAAGGGTGGTTTATTACCTTAGTTGCACCTTGATTGCCTATGAACTAAATTACCCACAGATTGAAAAGGCTTTCCTAGTTGTCTTTTCCTTTCAAAAATTGTGTCATTACCTCCTTAACAATAAGACCAAGATAATATCCAAAGTTTACCCTCTCAAGTACCTTTTATCCAAACCCTCCCTTACGGATGAATGGCTAATTGGATCATTCTCCTAAGTGAATTTGATATTGATTTTGTTAACCAAAAGTCATTAAAAGGACAAGTATTGGCTGATCAGTTGGTAGAAGCTCCTCTACTAGGGATGGAACCTTTGTGTCTAGATCTTCCAGATGCATCCATGATGTATGTTGAAGAGTCTGTGGAGTGGCAAGTCCATTTTGATGGATCATTCACCTTCCATGGATCAAGAGAAGGGTCATGCTCATCACTCCCATAGGGGAGGTCATTCCAAGGGAATTTCATTTGGGATTTCCATGCACTAATAACATTATCAGAATAATATGAAGCACTCATTGTTGGCCTTAAGTTAGCTATCACTTGGAATATCAGATAACTACGAGTCATTGGTGACTCCAACTTATTATTAAACAAGTTAATGATGAGTATAATTTAAATGAAAAATTATTCCATACAAGAAATTGGTTGAAACCTTGAAGGAATATTTTATATAGATTATCTTTGAACAAAAACCAAGGTCACACAATAGATTAGTAGATGCCATGGCTACTATCGATCACTATTACACATTCCACCTCAGAAAGTAAAATGTCATTCTTTGTAGAGCATTTACGAGTACCCGCATATGATATGCCAGAGTCATGTTTGGCATGTGAAGTTGTTGGTCCCTTCTCCCCTTGGTATGACCCTATATTTAGATACCTACAAGATGACACGTTTCCCCCAAACATTACCCATTCTGAGAAGAAATCTCTTATCACCATATAGCCATTACACCCTCCTAAGAGGCACCCTTTATCATCATGGCTATGACGGAATCTACTTCACTATTTGATGTTACTGAATTGGTCCATGCTATTAAAGAAGTGCATGGAGGTATTTGTGGAGCGCACACTAGCGGTATGGTCTTGGCTAAGAAAATCTTAGGGTGGGTTATTATTGGCCCACCATGGAAGTAGACTATTTTGTAATTTTGTAAATAAATGTGAGCTATGCCAAAAGTATGGAAACTTAATACATGCGCCAACACAGGATTTGTAGCCTATCGCAACACCTTGGCCATTTTCTAGGTGGGGCCTAGATCTCATAGGGAAGCTCCATCCCACCTCATCAGATGGTCATACCCACATTATCACCACCACTGAGTATTTTACTAAATGGGTAGAGGTTGTGCCTCTTACTTATGTCACTGGTGCACAAATTTCCAAGTTCATTATGAATCACCTTATTTTCCACTATGACATTCCTTCCACCATTGTCACTGATAATGGTAAATCCTTCAAGAATAAAATGGTCAAAGCGTTATGTCAACACTTTCAGATTCAACTCAAGTGGTCCACCCCTATTACCCTCAAGGTAATGGAAAGATAAGGCCACCAATAAAACTCTTGTATGGATCATGGAGAAAATGGTAAGTAAGACTGGCTGTAATTGACATTTACAGATACATCCTTCCCTCTAGGCCTATCAAACCTCCATCTACACTCCTACTTGGTACGACCCCATATTCACTAGTCTATGGCAAACTGAAGGCCATCATACCCTTGGAAGTGGAGCTTCCTCCCTGAGAATATCACTTTAGACTATCTTGATAAGGATGAAGACTATAGAGTTTGATCTGTTAGCAGAAGCTAGAGCTATTAGATGAAAAGTGTATGAGAGTGCTTAATCACCTAAAGGTTTACCAAAATAGAGTATCAAGAGGATATAACAAACAAATCATTCATCATGAATTCGATGTAGGTGATCTTTTTCTAAAATAAAATCATAAGAACACTATCAAGAAAAAAGAAAAGAAAGGTAAATTTGAGGCTAATTGGTTAGGGCCTTATGTGGTGGTTGTTAAATATGGATCAAGAGCTTATAAAATGACATACTTAGATGGTGAAGAGCTTCCAAACCTATGAACACCATGCATCTCAAGTGGTTCTATGCTTAAGCATGGTGCACAAATATCAGAAAATACCTAAAAAGTAGAAAAACAAGAAAAAAAAGCAAAAAAACTAGAAAATCAAGAAAACAATAAAGAAAAAATAGGTCATCCAAGTGTGAAAACCACGCAATTGTGGCACATTGGATAGGTCCTTGGGTGAAAACCAGTTTTTAGCACTCAAGGAGGGTTCATTGTTCACAAGTTACTCTTGCATTTAGACAAATGGATATTACTTCATATAGGGATGGTCCCCTTATTAGGTCTAGGAACCTTTCCTTGAGTCTACTTCACCAAGCCATGATCTAGCTTGTTTGTTCTTATATCTCGCATGAAGGAGTTTCCTTTGTATATTCCCATCTAAAACTTAGAGGCACCTTCACATTTCACCTTCTTGAACATACACATGTGGAATTTTCCTTTTGTATATTCCCACATCATGTTGGGGCATCCACGCTTCTTTGTCATTAGGCCTCGCTTTCAAAAAAACCTTAGAAAACACAAAAACATTCAAAAAGATATACAAAAACTAAACATTCAAAATACCCCTAGGGACAATGCTACATCTATTAGCATAACATTGTCTTTAGGAAACCCCAAAACAATGTGAACAATATCCTTGAAAAGTTGTCTTTCATGATGACACCAAAAACAATAGAAAACATATCAAAACTATCCCGCAAAAATAGAGTTTTAGTTTGTTGGTTTTATTTGTTTTGGTTTTCTTGCTTTATTTTTCATTTTCAGTGTTGATTACATTTTGTACATTGGATTCATTTTCTTGGGTTAAGTTCTACTTAGCTATTGCATTTAGTTTGGTTTATCTTGTATTACTTTTATTTTGTTTTGTTTCCATTGCATTATATGATATGTTTACAAGATTGAGTTCAAATGCTTACTTTAGTTGAGTGTTTACTTAATTCATTGCATTAGATTCACTTTGCATGCTTGTGATTATTTGTAGTCTGTTATTTGTATTAAGTTGTGTTTGTAAATCAATTGTACAAATTGTTGTCATCATTACATATATCACATCTATCATCTATCATCACATCTAAACATCATCAAAATACATCATATATACAAAAATGCTAAGTTTTACATCATGCATGTATACTAAGATAATCATCACATATCGTATCATCAATGGGGGCAAGAGGGTTACATGATCACAAATCTATCCCCCCACACCAATATCATCTAATATCATCCCAAATGCTAACATCTACCGAATATCTCATGTGTCAAAACATATGATATCATCTAAAGATATATCATCAATATAAAAACATGTGGTACATCATCAATGTCTAGCATGAAATATACATAGGAAATGAGAATCATACATCACCATGATACACTCATCATACATCTATAAACATGAATCATCATCATAGAGCAATATAAAAACATGACAATATAAACCATCGAATGTCCATATATACATATGTAAATATCTATCTCAAAATAAGATACATCATCGATAAAATCTACCATCAAAAGGCATGAATCAAAACCGAGCCTTCATCAAGAGGCATAATAAAAAAATGATACATCAGTACATACATCAATCAAAATAAGCCTTCATAAGAGGCATGTACATACATAAAAAAGAGAGAGTCAACCATGACTCTCGCCCTCTCCAGGGCTGCCTAGTCTATGGCCTGGAGGATGAAATGACAGTTAGTGTGATGGGCTAGCTCTAGGTGTACCAATGTTGTCTACCATCCAAATTGGCTGATGTACTATCTAACCGACCATCCCGAACTTCATGATCTAGAACATGTCCTTCTCACATCTAGTTGATCAAATGGTGTAACTCGCTCCCCTGCTGAAATGTACAATGGTAGGAAAATTTTTAATATGAGGTCTTTTCACTGGCTCTCATGGTGTCCTAAATCATCTTTATATCCCCAAAATTCATGGCTATCTATACAAGGTAGAATCTCACTCCCTGCCGTCCTACCAATATCAACATGGGCTGTCTCAAAGTGGCAAACCCGCCGATCTCTCCTACTATAATGATCTGGACTGGCCCATGCATGATCTCTCTAAATGGTAATACCCTCCACCTACGCCTAGGTTGGTCCCATTGTGCAAAGACACACCCTATGCATGTGTGCTACACACTGATGTAGGAGGCTCAATATCTTGAGCACCTTATGCCACTAGTATCGTATCTGCTCGCTTCTATGCCATGCCCTCCATCTCCACCATGAGAAACCTAGGATCTCACCTAGTCTCTCTCTCTTTATCACAACTTATAACTATTCTCTGGCCTAATCTCTCTCAGATGTTACTACTATGTAACTAATGGCTATCAGGCCATCTCAGCTTTTTTGACCAAATGCACAAATAACTATCCATCATCTCTACCACCACCTGGAGCATGAGGTGGTGGACCTGCTATGGAAACACCTACTGTAATGGAACATATATCCCCATTGGAATGCCTACTGAGGAAATTGTATATCGGATCCCGGGCACTGTCTCTCCACTTATGCCTAGGCCCCTATCCGTGTGGCTGTTGAGGGAGGACCTTTTCCCCACCCCCATCATGACGTAGTCATCAAAAGGATCATCATCCTCATCATCATCCTCATCACCTCCACCATCACCTCCACCCTCATCGCCACTACTAGGAGGCCCCACTAGAGGTGCTCTAACTCCAACATCCCATGCTGCTAGGAATCATCAATCGATGAGGTAAAACTATGTGGTACCACAAAGCATACTATGGTGTATAACTCGATCCCTGACCTATCTCAAAGGTACCCACTGAATTGACACCATCTATAAATAGTTGGCCAAGGATCTGTCCCTGGTGATCTTGTGGCCCCATGTCAAAATACTCTCGAGCCCTATGAGCATACCACATATCTAGCCCTGGTACATCATGTGTAATGCAAAAATGTCTCTCGATACCATCAAATCTATAAAAATCTCACATATAGTTGTGGTTTCCAACATAAAGTGCTCCACAGTCACTATACTCATCTCTAAGCCATCCTCTAGGCCACTAGAAATGTCTATATGGCCTCCATACTACCGCGGCCTGTTGTAAGTCATCCAACTCTCAATGGTAATGGTAGGTATCTCCCATGTTTAGTCACACATCATCACCAATCAAAACCCAACCCATAATGAAAAGGCTCCTTTAGAGCTCAAACCTCAATACACCTGTGGGACGACCAATAGCAATATGGTCCCATGCCCAAATCTGTAGCAATCTGGCAGGTCCTACCGTCTTCTGATGGTAGTATGTGATCAAGTGAAGGTCCTAGTATAAATGTGCTAGTATGCACTAGCCCCAACAATATGTCTCGCCATCAATCAAACCATGTATCACTCTAATGAGGCCGAGTGGAAATGAGGCTCTAGTTTTTTAGGGAGTAAAACTCCACTGACAAAATCCATCAGGTATACTACGACTCGATCAAGCTCGGATCCTCTATACACCGTGATAATCTCATTGTCATCCCATGACACGGTATATCTAGAATACCAAATAACTCTAGAATACACTAATCAATATCAAGCTGGTGACTCATGTACTGAATCAACTCACCCTGATGGGGACTCACATAATACACCATATGTCCTCCAAGGTAATGGTAATCTCACCAGTGGGGAGTCGAAGCACTAACTCTCGCTATGCCACCGCTCAACTACGGCTATTGTCAGGAGGCCATGATCTAGTGTGATATGTGGCATATCGGCCACGTAGGCTAGCCTCATAATGTATAGAAGGATATCCAATATCCTCCAATCATCCTCATCAAATTGTGCCTCTATCGTAGCTAGGCGACCGTATCTCTCTCTAGTGTGGAGGACAAGTAGTATCCGCTGTGCACAAGCAAACGATACATGTATTAGGTTACATTTCTATCTACTTCTATCTAATTTTCTATTAAATTATTCTTTCATTCATCTAAGGTACTAATTTTCACTTTCTTCTACAAAAATCTAGTCTATTTTCATCTACACTTAGCATTTTTTTTTAAAAAAATTAGTTATGTATTTTCCTCAAACATGCACACCTACTTCAACGCATGCACGCCTGTTTCAACACATATGCACCTAGCACATGTGTGCTTCCTTTTTATGCCTACATGCCCCCATAACAACACATACAGTCCCCCATTCCAACACCTAACCACCCCATTTGACGTAGGATGCATACATTCCTAGTTTGACGCCTACGCTTATCAATCGACGCACGAGTGTGCACGCGTCTCTCTTTTCCCCCTCTTGACATGCACGCGCATCCCCTTCCTATAGATACATGTGTGTGTAACCGTATTTCGATAGGTGCGACTACAAATTCCCATGTTTTTGATGCATTCGTGCATGCACACACGTCAAATTCACTTTAAACTAGCCTAAAACACACTAAAAACATAATTAAATGTCAAAAGGACAAAGCAAGGATAGAGAACTCACAAGGGTCCATCCGTGTCATCATCTCAAGATACTCCCGATGTTCGGTCTTCTCTGTCTCCTCCTCCTCCTCGAAAGTCTCGCCATCTCACTCCAATTCTCTCACACTCACTCGTGGTAAAATTTACAAGATCTCTGCTACAAATGAATTGGTCGTGATTGATTTACCCCCAGGTGGGTATATTAGGTCAGTCGTGATGCCCCGGGCATGTTTTCTCCGTCATGATCACTCTAACACTTCTTCTCTTCACCAAACTGATTATTTTTATTAAATAATTATTTTTAAAATTAATTTTCTATACACTACTTTAGGGCACTTATTTTCCACCAAACACTTCTTCTTTGCTGGGTTTTTTTTACAATATTTCCAGGCATTATTTTTCATTCTTTTTCTTCTATTTTATCTATCACCATGGTTATTTTTAAATAATTATTTTTGGCTCATTCTTCTTCTTCTCGGGCATTTTACTTCTACCCGACACCCGTTCTCCTCACTCTGGAGCATTTTTTGCATGTGCTTTTAGGAGATCTCCCATTTCTTAAATTCTTCTGACCGATCAAAAATTTAAAAATTATAAAATCATTCAAAAATCCAAAAAATCGTAAAAACTTTGAAAATGGACTAAAATTGGTAACAAACTCATTTACAGCTGAAATCTGTGTCTCTCGCACAATTCATCTCATATCTTGTTGGAATTTCCATGTGTATTGAGACAACAACTCATGGATCCTCTAAATCTCCAAATCATTTACAAAAGTTACGCTGCTTACTTTGTCGATACTTTGGGGCATGAGTTGCCTGGTATTGTTTCGCTGTGCACACTACTTTTTCATCGACCTAAGTGTCCTCCATCCTTTCCCTTACATATAAAAATTTCTTGGGGCATCATTTAAAACCCTTGTTCATTTATCATAACATTTGGGATTGCAACTCGATAAAAAAATATTTTGTGTAACTATCTTAAATGTTGTTGGTTTGAGTATGTGTGATTGTACTTATTTCCATGTTAGATGAGTTTGTTTGCTTCTCGTATTGCATTGCATTCGTGTATGTTTTCTGGAGTTGGATTTTTAAAGCAATGGACAATTGTTTGTATTTTGGATTTTCATGTCATTTTACATTGTTTTCGTATGCTCATATCTTAATAATCAAGACCGATGATGAAGATCACTAGCAATATGATGAATAAAAATGTTTATATAGAAATGCCTTGTGGATAGCTCAAAATCCCTTTTCTTGTTATTTTCTCTTCTATCTCCCCTTTCTTCACACTATTCTTTCTTTTCTATTATTTTCGATCGTCGATCAAGTTCCTTCCTCACCCCATCGACACTCGAGGGGGAATCCTTCTTCCTACTAATTTTTCTTCTACCCCTTCAAAAAAATTTAGTTGTTTTTATTTGTCTACTTTCTTTGAAGTGATGTCGCATACGTCACCTCAAAGAGGGAAAATGTAGACACCTATAATTTGGTCTACATGATCTTATTACTAAGATCATACTAACTATCCTAGTCTCGTGTTAATTTACTACACTACACTAGTAAAATACCCTTTCTAACCTCTTCTAAACCCCCTAAACCATGTTAATCCCTCTCTAACTAGCTTCTATAAGCTTATTTCCCTTTAATTAACCTTGTTTAGGTTAATTAACCCTCCTATTGACTTTCTAAACAAATATCTTACCTTTCCAAATAGCCACTTATCTTCCTAAAATCATGTTCACACCTCCAAATATGTTTTTATAAAATCAAAATTTTGACTCCTTTTTAGTCCCACATGCATCCAAAACATCCTTTTCTAAAATCAAAAAACTATAAATAGAGGCATACATTTATACGACAAAAAGTGACATGCGAGGATGATAATCGGTAGAAGTGACCTTCCCCTGCACCCGACCTACCGAGGTCGTGCCGAGACAACCATTGAATGGACTATATGTGGATGTAGACAAACTAGTTGGGTAATCTTATATCCTCCATACGCAATAATGGAATCTGTAGATCTAATGTGAAGAAGGCCCTCCTAACCTAAATTGGTGTAATGGTTTGCTCGGATATAATAGTTGTTTGGAGGCTCCAATAAATTTTGAACTCTTCGAGATCTTGTTTATTAGTTGTTGGATACATGGGAAGGGACCTGTAGGAGCTTCATATATATTCCCAGACAAGGTCATGAAAATGGTGATAGGAGGTGTAAAGGATTTGTAGTGAACTATGGGTGATTTTCTGGTCTAGTCCAGAAAATATTAGATTGATTAGCTTTTATATTTAATACAGAGAATTGCGTTATGATATCTGGCGGGAGTGGTGAGGATCTAAAAACCAGCATTCGTAAACCGGTGTTAGTACTTAACTGATTTGCAGGCCCGTTGGGTTGTGGGACTTGGGGATCACAACCGTGAGTTTGTGGTTGTTGTGGACCTGTTATGGTCATGTGAAGAATCAATCCCTTCTTCCGACTATCCAATGGTCATAAGCCTTTTCAGCTTCTATGTTTAGTACCAGGAGTTGTGTAATCTTTTCAAAATACCTTACGGGGTTCTAAAGAATCAATCGTAAGCTAGTATCTATGTCAACAAGGAGGTCTCTGCGTTAGGTTGTGGAACTAAAGGATCACAACCAAATACGTGTTCTCTTTCTAATCCTTGCACATCATTCGATATTTTATCAAGGTAATCTATAGTTAGGGTGATTTGACCTGAATGTGTATGCCTTGTCATCTTCGATATTTAACCCTCTCACTTGTTCACTAATTACTTGTAGGTTTGCCATTGCTTGAAAGACTTGTATCCTAAGGTCTTGATCTATATCAGCTAATGTTGTGGGTAGATTTGGTTGAGGCACTATTGGTTCAAATATGTATTCTCTAGGCTCTCTAGGTCCCGTGATTGTCATGCAAAATGATTCAACTTTTAACTAAAATTAATAAACTAATTACGAAAGATGTATTTATACTATGCATGTATTCTTCTATTTTTGTATTTTCGATGACGTATTTTAACGAAATTAAAGAGCAGCTTATTCTAATATATTTAGAAAATGAACAACTAATCTAGTAACAGAATTAAAACAAACAAAATAGCCTGGTGTGGCTATTTGCCTGTGCAGTTGTGAATTTATCCTAAATATCTAAGCAAATAATTGTTTTAAATTGAAATACTCTCGATCCTACCTCAGAAGTGAGGAATGAATCACGGTTTCTCAGAAACTATCAATCCCCACAGCTTCCCTGGTGATATCGAGAGTGAACTTTTGACTGAAATAAAATAATTCACTACTCTATTTGATATGTTTGAACTAGAACTTTGATAGCTCAAACCTAGCATTTACAGAATAGTGGTAAATCCAGTTGTGTGTGACTTTGTCCCCTCAGTGTGATCTCCTCATTTCCTTTGTGTTCTCTTGAATCCAGAAAAGCATGTATATGATAGTATCAACAAAATAAGGAACTTGAACAATGGCAGCTTTTGGACATAGACCAAATATAATGCGAGTAAGAGAGAGATAATGCAAGTGAACAGAGCTTGACTATGTAATTCCTAGCGGGATTTATTACGGGAATACAACACAAATGCACCGAGAGTTTTAGAAGCTATCTTTTGTGACTAACAAAACCTGCAACTTTAAATGGATTCCAATCTAAGAATGAAACTATCTTATTTTAAACTAGCTTGCATGGAACAACAATGAGGCAAGAATGAAACAAGAAGATTGAATGACCCCTAAATAGCAAAGAAAGACCAACAATGGATGCAAAACATGAAACTAATAGAATTCTAAGCAAGAAATTCAAAGACTGAATGATTAAACAGAGAAGGAGAGGGGCCTTTTGTTTGAAAACAAGCTGGCTATTTATAGCAAATGCAATCACAAGAAGGTAACTTGGAATTGAACTCTTTTACCATTAAACAAAGTGAAAACACTATTCATAGGGCAGCCAAAACATAAATGTAAAGAAAATTAGCTGAAGAATGCGGGTAGAAATTAAAGATTTATGTTTGACGCGATCGTTGGAACTTTCTGGAAAATATGAACAGGACCGCCACCCTATGCAGGGCAGCGGCGATTCTGGACCGCCGCCTGTCTCAGGCGGCGATCACGGGACCACCACCCAGGTAGGGTGGTGGTCTCGTCACTTAATACCAAAGTGCAAGAATAAAGGGGGCAGAGGGAAGAATAAAGCATGCGGAGGTTGGATGAGGCATACGGGATACAAACTTATACTTGGCGAGCTTTTCTGGATACCGAACACCTTACGAGGAGACCTGTATCATCATTGGGGTATGTGTAACATCTTTCTGCGCATGCAAGTACCCTCTAGTTTTGAGTACGTATATATTTCCCCCTCGAAGAAACGTCTTAGCCATGAAGAGGCGTAAAATGGTGGATCCGAGTATGGCGGTCCCAAAATGGGGTGTTAGTTATAGTGACACGCCCGTGTGTTGGAAAGTTGCCATCCAAAATCCCGCTATCTACAAGATGAAAAGGGGATTTAAGTGCAGATAGATAAAATAAATTGAGAAATAAAACTAAATTGATATGAAATGAGGACTTACCATCTACATGCAGGGGGTTTAGAACTTACCTTCATCGACACTCCAACCCTACGAAAGACATTCAAAATCAATTTTAGAAAGCTATATATATATATATATATAGTAAAATGAATAGAAAAATGAGTTCGTTATATATATATATATATAACGAACTCATTTTACTATTCATTTGTGTGGATTGATTTGATAGTTTTTGAGCTCTGGGACCCACGGTGATGGTTTTCGACGAGAGTATAGTCAAAACATTTGTGGTGAGATAGTAATCATGCCTCCGAGAGCGGAACATCGACCCGTGAAGTCTCAGGTTAGTTTTTCTCAATTTATTATTTTTAAACCTAAAATGTAGAAATGATAAAATCTTTGTCTTAGGGGGTTATTTTTGAAAATACTAGTTTTAAATGAGTCTCTAGGGGGCACCCATAGGGTAGGTCCTTATTTTAGTTAAAATGGTGTATTTTGCTTGTTTTTAGGCATTTTTAGGGCTTCCGAGCCATTTGCGGGTTCGAGACAGGACCGTTGCCCTGCACAGGGTGCGGTTATAGAACCGCTACCCTTGAAGGTGGTGGTTATGGAATCACCACTCTACACAGGCAGCAGCATAAATTCACGATAGAAAGCAAAAATAATGCTTTGCTTTACTTATTTTTGCATTTTTAGCACTTTTACATGTTTTTGATAGTTTTTCCAATCGGATTTTGATACTAACTTACTCCTTTTTATGTTTTTGGGTGTATGCAGAAGGAGGAGGAATACATTAGATGGAGCCAAGAGAGGGATTTTGATTGGCTCCTAGCAGTGTTAGAGGCTCTCACTCAGGCAGAGCGAGATACTCTTCAGAGGGCTAGCATTTGGAGGATTGCACAGGTCCCTCATGTTACACTAAATTCCTACAAGAGGATGCCCTGCAAGCTAGTCACATATTATGTGACTTATTTTCATATTGGGATGTAGATCAAAACACTTTTTGATTGCCAGGAGTTAGGGGTGAGTGGACCATCACCCTGGAGGATGTTTACCGTATACTGGGGGTTCCAATCCTTGGGAGGTGGTTGTCTCTTAAGACAGCAGTATCGAGATCTCAGGTGGTTCAATGGGCCACCTATATGGGGGATGTTGTTGTTTTGATGGGGTCGAAGAAGGGGGTGAGGGTCCGCTCCATTGTTGAGTCAGACATTCCTATGCTCCACAAGGCCATCATGGGCATCCTTGCTTCGAGATTGATTGGGGACAAGGGAGGGGACACCCTCTTATATTTTGGGCCCCCATCATTACACAGATTGAGGGCCATGGACATGTTTACACTTGGGGAGTAGACATCCTCTGGGACCACCTACCATGATTTATACAGGGTGGTCCGACTACAAGGACAGTCAATAAGCCACCCGACTCTTGTCATGAGTTGGGTGTATGAGCATATCACTCTGTATGGGAGAGGTGTAGAGGCGAGAGGATCCCGGGGCTGTTAGGGCAGTGAGGTGGACAGGATGACCATTCTTAGAGTGCCTCGCCACCAGTGGCCTCTTTGACCACTGCAGACATGGAGGCCACTCCTTATCAGGCCATGGCATGGTTATGGGGAGAGGAGACTATCACATTGATTTCTTGTCAGACTACCAGTCAGCTAGTAGATAGGGCAGGGAAGTTGGAGATCCACCCCTTTGATAGAGTACCACAGCAGTTCGGCCTCCCATACATTGACATGTTTCCTCCAGAGAGGCTAGTGTATAGATCTGTTCATGAGGCTCGGGAGGTTCTATAGGCCAAGCTTGGACTATCATGTTCTAAGTATCCCCATCGTGGATAGGAGGGTGGTATGTGCTCGAGGGGTAGCCAGTGCTCCTCGGGTACCTTAACTTCGGATTGCTTCCGGTCTCGCCCATAGCAGCGATGAGCCTATTGACGTGGACTCCGAGTCTGAGGAGTTCACTGGGGGAGAGACAAAGGAGGAGATAGAGGAGACAAAGATCAGAGGGACAGGTGGGGAGGATGATAGTGATTCCGAGTGGCATGACACTTAGGATATCCTACGGGTCGAGAGGGTGGAGTGGAGCGCAGAGAGGGTGACTCTGATCTCAGAGGAGTTTCTCTCTCAGGATTTAGGGGGAGATGGCAAGTATTTCGCAGCCATCACATTGCTCCGATGTGGGAGAGAGATACTAATCGTTCAGGCAACATCAGCAACAGTGTGTGGATTCTAGAAACCCTTCCCCGGAGGCCTAGAGATCCGAGTGAGTTGCCACTCTTCTCTTGAATTTGTTTTAGTTAGAATTGTCTTAGTTGTTATTTATTTTTGTTTTGTTTATTCTTGGTTTTATTTTTGATCATTTTCTAACTTGTTTTCTCCTTTATTTGCAGTGATTGTTGATGAGTGGCGAGACTTGATTCACCGAGTATGCACATATACCTTGTTGCTCCCCTTGAAGAATACTTGTGCTGAGATTTTTGAGGACGTGGGAGAGCTTTGGCAAAAAATAGTAGCATACTTGATGTTTTTTCCCTGTCTGGTAGGCAAGCAAAGATCATGACTTCTCTCCTTGCTTTGAGGTAGCTAGATATAGGATGGTCGAGCACTTGATGAGGAGGAGTCATTCTCATAGTGAGATGACAACTCGGCCATGACCACGAGCCCTCGGTGCATTGAGTGCCGGCGTAGCCGGAGTCATGTACATGGTCGTACGCCCTCGAGGGATCCTGCGACAATAAAATTTTCCTCCGTAATTTCTATTTCATTTATGTATGTATTAGGAATAGGATGTTGTTAAGTATAATTAGTAGTAGCGTCCGATAGAAGATAATGGCACTGTCAGTACGACGCCACCAATAATGTATAGTACGGCAATAGTCAAAAGTACAATAGGAATGTTGTGGTAAAAAGTAAATAGTTGTCGTAAGTGGTCCAAAGAATGTTAAAATGTCAAAGTTGGGGTAAGTAGAGAAGTAGGGTCTACATTATTAGGAATTAGAAATATTATATTGGTAATAAGGACAAGGAGTGAGGTCATAAATATTTTGTGTATTTTATTTGTAAAAATTCTAAAAATGTGGAACCCATGTGAAATGATAAGGTTTATCTTATCTTAAAAGATAAGCTTACATGTAAAGATAAGAGTTAAGGTATGGAATATGATTCTTCATAGTGGATTTCTTATCTTATCTTACAAATAAGATGGATAAGCCTAGAATTCTATAAATAAAGAGGCCACCCCCATTTAGCATAGAAGGAAGTAGTGAGAAATATTGTATGAAGTGTGTAAAGGAAGCCATCGCTTTAAAGGTATGTTGAAGAAGCCATTAAGAGGTGTAATTGTAAAGTTTCTCCCATAGTATTGGTGGAAGGAAAGTGAAGTCAATAACACTTGAAGTACCTCATGGGTGAGATTGTAACAATTTCATGTTAATATTATAATTTACTTTGATATTTCAGATTTGTCATCATTCCGTCTTATCATAGTCGATGGTATTCTTGTGTTATGTTTTTGTTTTTTTTCATATTACATCCACCAAACTAAAGGTCAGCATTAGTAAATAATCATAGACGAGGAGTTCCCGGTGAAGAATTATCATAGTGCCGGATTGGTGATGACATTTTGGTTCCGTTGTCGGGACCATTCCTCGTTGGTGGATTTTCTGGAGAGATATTCCCACTTAGTCAAAAATCAATTGGAGGGTAACCTTATTTTTACTGTGCATAGTAGTTACCATGGTAAAGTCATTTTTGCTGTGAATAGTAGTTACCATGGTAAAGTCATTTTTGCTATGAATAGTATTTACCATAGTAAAGTCACTTTTTACCGTGAATAGTATTTACCACAGTAACTTCACTTTTTACTGTGAATAGTGTTTACCACAGTAAAGTCAGTTTTTACCGCAGTAAGTCAAGTTTTACCATAGTTTACCGTGGTCATTTCTATTTTCTATTATAGTGATTTTAATTATTGGTGCACATAAGTCTTGTTGATTGTACTTTTGGGTTGGTATTTCACTGTGGTTACTTTTGAAAATGGGGAAGATTCCTGTTTTTTCAGCCCAATCTAATGAAGATGCTTCCTCTTTCATTCAAGAGTTTAAACGATCTTGTATTTGTAATGGCCTTATAAGAAGGGAACAATGGACTGAATTTTTTCCTACCTTTTTGGATGGTTCAGCACTTAGGTGGTTTGAAACACTAGGTGAAAATGTGAAAAATTCATGGGATTTATTAACTGAAAGTTTTCTTGAAGAATTTGGTGAACAACAAATATGCAGATCTCATGATCGAGATCACAAAGCTATCCCAAGGAGAGAAGGAGAAGATAAGGGATTATCATGCTCGTGTTCTAGAGCTAAGGAGGAAGCTTGATGCCCAGATCCGGAAGGAAGGATTAGCGGATGGGTTGATGAATGGCGTGGATAATCTCCTATGTAAGCACTTCATTCTTGGGATGAAGCCAGAGATCAGACAACGAGTGAAGTATGACCACCCACTACCATCAACAAGCAAAGGAGATTGCAAGAAGGCAAGAAGAAAGCATGGAAGAGGAGCCCAAAGAAATTGTTGCTAAAGTAGAGCCTACACCAACACCTTTGCTCCATAATCCACAACCACTCTCGGTGAGCACAAATCTTTCTCCTAGTACATCTACTAAGTATGAAGATCTACTAAAAAGATGGGTCACTTAACTATTAATCTTCTTCAAGGAAAAGAATTTAGTTCTCAGGAGGAGATAGAGGTCCAAAAAGAAATATTTCTGAAGTCAGTATGTTATGGTTGTTATAAAAAGGGTCATTATAAGTATAATTGTCCGTAGATAGAGCTTCTACATCCGTAAAGGAGATAATGATAAAGGAAAAGCACCCGTGAATTCTTTTGATGTAGTAGATAAGAGCATAAATAATGAAGTAGATGTGTTTGTAACAAAAAGAAAGAAAGAAAAAGATAATCAAGATGGAAATGATCCTAAGAAGATGAAAGGAGAAACTAGTAAGAAACATAGGAGAAGAAAGTTGGGTGTGCAGGATTTTCTGATTTCACAGGGGCAAGGACTATACTCCATCTTGGAAGATCTGTCCAAAAGGCCTGCAAATATTACATATGGTCAACTCTTGGCTATGTCTTCTGAGAAGAGGCGGGAGTTGCGAAGTGGACTCAATGCTCGATGAAGGAAGGAGGTTGAGGTCCCTGTTTTGGAGGCAGAGGCGGATCCCTATGCTCCATGTTTGAGGTATTATGTAATGGTATTTCAATTCATGATGTCTTAGTTGATGGAGGTGCTGCAGTTAATGTAATGACCGAGTCTGTAATGAATATGTTGGGTTTAAAAATTGATCACCCTTCAACACTTATGTTAAGGTCATTAAATAAGGGAAAACTAAACCAAGGTGTAGTTTCAAATGTGGCAATATCTCATTATGGGTGTGTTGTCATGTGTGGTAGACTTTCGTGTGATGAAAAATGGTACTGCTGCGTACCCAATGCTCACTGGGAAGACCATGGCTAAGGAGAGTTCATGCAAGAAACTACTTGAATGAAGGTTTCATGACACTTGGACGTGGTAGAGAGAGGGTGAAGATAAACGTGATCCTCGACATCATAAGGTAGAACCCGTGGATTCAAGTGATGAAACCGATGATTGGACATCCTCTCGATTACTCTAGTACCAAAGTGAAGTGGACACCGAAGATGAAGAAAGTGAGGTTGATGTTTCAAATATGGATATCCTTCCACCACACCAACTAATGACCCCATAAAATTATCTCAAGAATAAGTTGATTATCGTCTCCAACAAATAAAGATTGGTGATGATGTGATGGAGAGTGAGAAGGAATCCTACCTCCAGCTCTTTCAAAATTACATACACATATTCACTTTTGATTACAAGGAACTTCGTCAAGTAAGTTGGGTAGAACATTCTATTGAGCTAGTAGATGGTGCTCAGCCCATAAAGCAAATGCCATATAGAATGAATCCTAATTTTTCCAAGACTATAAAAGAAGAAATAGATAAGTCGCTTGATGCGGGATTCATATTTGTCTTGTGGAGAATTCGTAAATGGGTTTCTCCCATTGTGATCTCAATAAAAAAATGGGAAGCTACGCATTTGTGTTGATTACAGGAAGCTCAATAAGGCAACAAAGAAGGATCATTACCCTCTTCCATTTTCGATCGATCTTGGACGAAGTAGGCCAGAGAGTGCTATAGTTTTTGCTTGATGGATATAAATGCGGCTATAACCAAGTTCGTATAGTAGAAAGATCAGCAAGAAAACCACGTTCACCACTCCTTGGGGAATGTTTGCTTATAGAGTTATGCCTTTTGGGTTGTGTAATGCTCCTAAGCAACATTCCAAATTTTTGATGAATAAGGTGTTCGAACCCTACATCGGGACCTTCATCGAGTATTTCTCGGATGATTTTTGCATCTATGGGAGCAAGTTGACCACCCGCACCAAATGGAGATAACAATTTCAAAGGTTAGATGAAGCACAAGCCTCACTAAACCCTACAAAGTGTGTCTTTGGATGTTCTAAAGGCGTTTTGTTAGGGCATGTCAGATCCAGAGATGGTATTGCACTCGATCCCGATAAAGTTTCAAAATCAAAGAGTTACCATTTCCTATTAATAGAAGTAAGTTGAGATCATTTTTAGGCCATGTGGGGTACTATAGAAGGTTCATCAAGAATTTCTCAAAGATTTCGCATGACACTAACCCAGCTTCTTGAAGAAGGATGTTACTTATGAACCAAGAAATAAGGCGCATGAAGCTTTTGGACAATCAAGGAAGCCCTAGTGTCTTCACCTGTTTTAAAGAATCTAGATTGAGCAAGCCATTCATTGTGTACACCGATGCCTCGATGCAAAGACTAGGAAGTACTTTGAGTGAAAAGGATGAAAATGGGAATGAACATCCAATTTACTTTGGGAGCAAACAAATGAGCAAAGGCTTTGAGGTAAATTATATCAGAATCAAAAAGAGGCTCTAGCTATCATTTTTATCAAAAGAAGTTTAGGAATTACTTGCTAGGACAAAAATTTCCATAGTAGTAATGTGATCATCGTGCTCTAAAATATATTGTAAATAAGCCTAACCCATCGTGAGGATAGCAATATGGATAATTTTGCTACAAGAATTTGAATTTGATATTATAGATAGGCCAGAAAGAAGCATGTCAATGCAGATGCACTCTCTCGAGCCTATGATGGTTTAGGATCATCTTGTGATGATGATGATTTCTCGATGCAAAGATTGTTATCCTCGACACAATCCCTAGTGAATACATAGATATTTGGAATTATCTAAATGAATTCAAGTTTCCTGATGGTGCCAATGCAAAGACTAAGAGAAAGATTACTCAAGCTAGTCATCCATATTCTATTCTGCATGGAGTATTATTTCAAATAGACCCGATGGACAAGACAAGAGGGCAAATGGATGTGATCAAGGGAAGGAACTGCTAGAAGAATTCCACAATGGTACATGTGGAGGGCACTTCTCCTGACAACTTACAAAGCAAGAAGGATCTTGGATGCAGTTATCACCGCCCACTCTTTTTAAAGATTGTTATAATTATTGTAAGACATGTGATATTTCTCAAACACATGGTAACCGTAAGACTTCATCACTCCATTATGCCCTATTCTTCCTCTTGGTCCCTTTAAAAGTGGGGAATAGACATCAGGTCCACTTCCAACTACCTCACGCCAAAATAAGTATATTGTAGTTGCCACAGATTATTTAACCAAGTGGGTTGAAGCTAGGCCATTGAAAACAACTTCCATGGATGAGGTGGCAAGGTTCATATATGAACGCATTGTCACCAGATTTGGTTGTCCATTAGAAATTGTAATAGATCAAGGAATCCACTTCATTAATGAGGTGGTAGAAGCCCTAGTCAATAAGTTTTCTATTAAGCACAGGAAGGCAACAACATACAAGCCAAGCACAAATGGACAAGTGGAATGAACAAATTTTGTGTTGTGTCAAATTCTAGCAAAAGATGCAGCCTTGCAGTACATAAATGGGATAAGAGGATTCATGCAAAGATTGTGGGCATATAGGGAAACATCAAAGTCAGCAACAGATACTCCCCATTTCAGCTTGGCTTATGGCATTGATCCAATTCTTCCTATTGAGTTTGATATTCCCATGGTCAGAGTAATGAAAATGAAAGAATGGATGAAAGTGATTCAGTAAAAGAAAGGTTGGTACATCTTCATTTGCTAGAGGAAATGAGGGAAATAGCTAAGGATACAAGCTATAAGAAGAAAATGAAGCAGAAGGAATACTTTGATCAAAAGATCCGGTGGTCTCCATTTCATGTGAATGACTTGGTTCTAGTATATGATTCCAAATACAAAAAAAGAAGACAGAGAAAATTTCTTCCAAAATGGATGGGGCCCTACAAAATAGCAACTGTGCATGAAAATGGTACATACCGACTGGAGGAATTGGATGGCACTCCCATTACGAAATGGGTCAACCATGACAAGTTGAAGATTTTCCAAGCACCATAATAGTCTACTCCGAGGACGGAGTAGAAGCTAGGAAGGGGGAAGATGTCGACACTAAAATTTTCCTCCGTAATTTCTATTTCATTAATGTATGTATTAGGAATAGGATGTTGTTAAGTATAATTAGTAGTAGCGTCTGATAGAAGATAATGACGCTACCAGTACAACACCGCCAATAATGTATAGTATGGCAATAGTCAAAAGTACAATAGGAATGTTGTGGTAAAAAGTAAATAGTTGTCGTAAGTGGTCCAGTAATGTTAAAATGTCAAAGTTGGGGTAAGTAGAGAAGTAGGGTCTACATGATTAGGAATTAGAAATATTATATTGGTAATAAGGACAAGGAGTGAGGTCATAAATATTTTGTGTATTTTATTTGTAAAAAGTCTAAAAATGTGGAACCCATGTGAAATGATAAGGTTTATCTTATCTTAAAAGATAAGCTTACATGTACAGATAAGAGTTAAGGTATGGAATATGATTCGTCAGAGTGGATTTCTTATCTTATCTTAAAGATAAGATGGATAAGCATAGAAGTCTATAAATAAAGAGGCCACCCCCATTTAGCATAGAAGGAAGTAGTGAGAAATATTGTATGAAGTGTGTAAAAGAAGCCATCAGTTTAAAGGTGTGTTGAAGAAGCCATTAAGAGGTGTAATTGTAAAGTTTCTCCCATAGTATTGGTGGAAGGCAAGTGAAGTCAATAACACTTGAAGTACCTCATGGGTGAGATTGTAACAATTTCATGTTAATATTATAATTTACTTTGATATTTCATATTTGTCATCATTCTGTCTTATCATAGTCGATGGTATTCTTGTGTTATGTTTTTGTTTTGTTTCCAGATTACATCCACCAAACTAAAGGCTATGCATTAGTAAATAATCATAGCACAAGGAGTTCTGGTGAAGAATTATCATAGTGCCGGATTGGTGATGATGACATCCCATAGGGGTTGAGAGGTCATTTTTGTAGTGTTTTATCGGATATCTATATGAGTGTTTTTGTACTTTTCGGTCTCATTGAGCGTTTTGACCATGCTTAGTGCATGATGGCATTGTATATAGAACTTGATATATATATATATATATATTTGGATCTAGACTTTTAGTGCCTATAACTTTGTGACTTATTTCCACATGTATGCTAGATGTGTTTAGATTACTTGTTTTCATGCTTTTCAAGATGTATGTGATGGATGACAAATGATAGTAAACATAATGTTTTACTTTGTGTAATACTGATATGAGATGATAAAAAATATGGTAGTATTGAACTTTTGAATTCTTTGGGAAATGTTCGTGATTTCTTCTTATGTTAGCAAAACATGATGAATGTATAGTGATAAAGAGATGAATTTACCCCATTCCTGACTCCATGCAACCAGTAAGATGTGAGGGATCTACACCAAGAGTTGGGAAGGGCACAAATTGTATGAGTTTGACTAAATGGAACGATAAGAGACAGATAAACTAGTATCAGAAACCAAACCTACACCTACACACTTAATCTACTCAAAACTACCACCAAGCTCAGCAGGTCACTTATTTTCCATTTTATCTAGACTTAGATTCATAAATGGCAACTCGGTTGACAAAATATGGTTTTGAGGATTTGTTCTCTTTATAATTTAGACATTTATTTTCTCTTAATATAATTTGATTTGTGCTTCTATCATACCAAGATTTGTTAATTTGTGTGAATGGACTCCCACACACCCGCCCCACCACTAGTAAGAAGTATGGATTTTTCACCAAAGGTGGGATATATGCAGTAAGGGAACTTCTTTCCTTTCCCAACCTCACACAACCAAAGGAGAGATGCGGGATTATCACCGAAGGTTGGTGGGGTAAAGAAGTGTGTAAAATAAAATATTTTGTTTGCTTGGCACTTTTGATTCCATTTGATCTTGACATTTCTGACTTGTGACTTTGGGATATCCTTTCTTTCAAAGAGATTTAAGAGGGATAGATGTGACACCAAGAAGCTTCTAGAATAGACCATAGGTAAGGACAACTTCACCTAGTAGAAAGAAAGAGAAAACCAAGTATGCAGGCCTTGGTATGGTTTTCGTCAATATTTGTCTGTCAAACTTGATGAGAAGATTTGAATTACTTGATGATGTTTGAGGAGATGTGATTTGAATGCTTTTGCCAATACTTTCAAAAATTTGTAATAGATTGCTTAAGAGTAAGTTCCTGGACTACAATTTTTACAAAATGAGTGGACAAAATGAAATAGCTAAATGACTAATGCAATGTAGGTAGCCATAATGTACAAGTGGTGATTCTGATGTCTCATGCATAAAACCATTTAAGATGCAAGGAATTGACAGTTTCATTGAATTCCTCACCTTCTAGTGTGCATAAGAGATACGCACTATTTTCATAGTATTTCATGACTCGGTATGGGCCCAGCCACTTAGGCCAGAACTTCCTTCCTTCGCTTCGGTTTTCTTATCGATCTGGGGCCGCCTAGTCTTAGGACCAGATTTCCCTCATATATTTCTCGCTCATAGATTTTTTTGTTATACTACCAACACATATGGTCGGCATAGCCTCTATGCCATTGCTTGGCATTTATCCTAGCCTCATCAAGGCTTTCCAGTTGAGAGAGGCGTGCCTCCCTATAAGCTTCTTCATCCAAAATCCCCTGTAATGAGATGCGGAGACTCGGTATTTCTACATCAAGTGGGAGAACTACTTCGCCCCGAATACCAAAGTGAGAAAGGGGTTGCTCATGTTGGTGTTCTTATTGAGGTTTGATGGACCCACAAGGCCGATATAGTTTTAAATGCCAATCTCACTTGTTCTCTTTAGTATCTTTTGAGGAGAATAGCCTTTAATGTTTTGTTTGTCACTTCGGCTTGCCCATTGGCTTGAGGGTAAAGAGAGAGGTCATGTGATGGTTTATTTTAAATTTTCTGCATAACTCACGGACCTCATCATTTTTAAAGGATGTTCCATTATCGAGATATTGACTTGTGGGACACCATACCTGTAAATGATTTGGTTTAGAATGAATTTGGCAATTACCGAACCTGAGTACGGTGGTAAAATATTCCGTGGCTGTAATTATAAAGTTATGGCCATAGGTTGATGAGGGAGAGAATTTCCCTATCAAGTCTAGACCCCATGTGGAAAAGGGTCACGGGGTCACTATTGGTTGCAAGGATTGTGCTGGCATGTGAATCTCGTGAGAGAATTCTTGGCATTTGTGGCACTTACGTACAAACTGTATTGCATCATGTTCGAGAGTGGGCCAAAAATAGCCCATCTAATGTATTTTTCGAGTGGTGGCATGACCACCAAAGTGACCTCCACATATCCCACTATGGGATTCATAAAGAATCTTCTTAGATTATTTTGTGTCGACACATCTTAGAAGCATGTCGTCAAAGGCTTTACGATAGAGTACCTGTTCTAAAACAACATATTTAGTAGTGATAATACGTAATCACCTTCTTTTTGTGATGTGGCACCTTTCGGGTATGTGTGGTCTATGATATAATTGATGATATCAATATACCAGGGACATGTAGAGATGGGGGCCTTGTTTCGATGAAGTATATACACTCATTAGGAAAGTCTAGATTTACCAGATCACCTCCATCTAGTGGGTTGTCACGCTAACCATCACAATGATTTTTCCTTAATGGATTTTTGGTTTACGAATGTTAACTCAAATTCACCCATTAAGGTTATGAAATGCCCAGCCTTTTTGGATAAAGACCCTTGCATGAGGAATGTTTGCAAATGATCTGTCTTTACAATGACCCTTGTTTCTTGGTTTAACATGTAATGTCTTAAACATTTTGTAACAAAACTATGGCAAGGAATTCTCTCTTTGCCTATGTATAACATGTTTTATAGTCGAGCAATGTTCACTAATGAAATAGACCGCACGTTCTCGTTTATCATTGTCTTCTTGAGCCAACATGCAGGGATAGCGAGACATGAGTGGCTCATGTGTATAGGATCAAAGGGTGGTATGGTTTGGGAGGCATTAACGTGGGTGGAGACAACAAGAAGTGTTTAACTACTTTGAAGGCCTCATTGCATTCTTCAGTCCAATCAATGTCATAATCTTTCTTTAATAGATTGTTGATTGGATGAATGGAAAAACTTAAATTTGGGATGAACCTTCGGATTACCCCGAGTTTCCCAAGAAATGACCTGATTCCAAACTCTTCTGATGGTGGGATCATCTCGAGAACATCCCATATTGTGGTTAGATTGACATCAATCCCTCATGAAGATATAATATAGCCCAGAAGTTTACCTCCTGTCACACCAAACACGCACTTCTCTGGGTTTAATGTGATGCCATATTCAATTAATCATGAGAGGATGATACGGAGTACTTCTGGATGATCACAGCGCTTCTTGGCCTTGGCCAATAAGTCATCCACATAGGATTCCACAATTTTATGAATAAGATCATGGAATATGTATGTCATTGCCCACTGATATGTAGTGCTAGCATTCTTAAGACCAAATGGCATGATAGCATAGCAATAAGTTCCCCAGGGAGTTATGAATGTAGTTTTGGCTTGATCCTGCTTAGATATTTTAATCTAATTATACCCTGAGAACCCATCCATGAGGGACAATAGTTCAAATCTAGTTGTTACATCAACAATAATGTCAATGGATGGTAATGGGAAGTCATCCTTGGGACAAGCTTTGTTAATATCCTAAAAATCTATGCAAATGTGTATCTTCCCATTCTTTTTGAGAACATGGACGATATTAGATACCCATTGTGAATAGTCAACAGGTTTGATGAATCCCACTTGGAGGAGTTTTATTACTTCCTCTTTTACCATGAGAGCCACTTTTGGCTTCATTAGTCTTGACTTTTGTTTAATTGGTTTTGCATCTGGTTTAGTGACAAGGTTATGTACTACGATGTGTGGTGCAATGCCCATCATTTCTTTATAGTTAAATGCAAAATCCTTTTGATGTTCTTTGAGGATTTGGGTGTGTATTTCTATCTCCTTCGGAGTTAACGAGGATCCCAACTTCAAAATTTTTGGTTCTTCCTCTGTTCCAATGTTTATGTCAATGGTTTCTTCTATTAAAGAAGTGTTACCTTCTTCAAATTCAGGTGGGGCTGGAGGTAGTTCCAAGCTTTCTCCATCTTCTATCTTGTAGATATCGAGATCCTTCATAGAGGAGACTCTACCATTGGATTTCCAAAATAGGAAGAGGAATGTGGTATTAAGGAAAGATCTACCATGCGGTAAGCAAGATGTAGTTCCACATAGGTGTTTAGACATTCAAGAGTGGCTCTATCATTTTCAAAGTGATCTCAGTGATAGAAAAAACATCCTCACTTCTCCATGAGTTAGGAGTGAGTTTGTTGGTATTTTATGCACTAATGGTTTTTACGAAGTGATACTTTGTGAAATTTTTATCTTCCAACTCACTGCTCAAAGTGAAATGGGAAGCTGAGGTTGCTATCAAGTCTACGAGAAGGTTCTGCTCTCATGGGATTGATTCAATTGATATGAAGTTAAATCCCTTGCTTAGATCTAACACCGTTGTTTTGTATAGTTGTAAATGTTCAGCCCTAGTTTCATATACCTCGAGACTTGGTTTGCAACTAGTTGCGAGTCTCCTAGCACTCTAATGTCATCGACACCCATTCTTTTGGCCATGATGAGACCAAGGACGAGAGCTTCGTACTCGCACTGTTGTTTGTACATTTAAAGTTTAATTTAAAGGTGAAAGGTAGGATCTTTCCCTCAGGTGAAGTAAAGATCACTCCTGCCCCAGCTCCAAAGCGACATCTAGCTCCATCGAAGTGGAGAGTCCAATATTTGCTTGGAAAAATGGATGTTGGGGTATTTGTCATATCTATTTCTTTTGCTTCAGTTACTTCTACCATAAAAACTTTGTCTGATGGAAGAGAAGCAATTCCTAGGGTGCATCCCATACCCATAGAATCAAATGGTAGGAGAATAGGTAAGTCTTTCTCTAGCAACTTGACAATTTTTGCGGTAGTCCCTAGTGACACTATTTCTATAACGTTGGTCTCATTTTTGAGTGCTAGAATGTCTTTGGCTAGATTTGTAATTTCTAATTCTATGGTGGGTATCAACTTCTCTTTTGGTTTTGAATTAATTGGTTTGATGAGTTGATTTTTGGGAGTTCAAACTCGGAGTGAATGCCTGGTCTTTTCTTCAAATCAGCTAGGTGTATATCGAAGGGTTTTGGGTCACCTTGTGCCACAAATATTTTCCCTAAGTGTAGAAATATTATTTCTTGGAATAACATGGAAGGGATTTCCTTCATGCGGTGTATCCATGGCCAACCAAGGATCATATTATAGTTTGTTTCCTGATCTATAATATAAAATTTGGTGAGAACCATCTTGGGTCCTAAAGTGACTAGTAAAACTATGGTTCCAATTGAATTGGCCTTGAGGCTATCATATCCTCTTAATATATTTCGTGTTGTGGAACAATTTGTCTCTCCATATCCTAACTTTCGAAGAAAAGTAAAGGGGACTATGCTAACTGTTGCCCCATCATCAATCATTGTGCGTTTAACATAATTATTGTAAACCCATACTTGTAAATGTAAAGTTGGGTCACCTCTTCATGCAATCTCAACGTCTGTTGGCATTTTGCTTATATCAAATATAAACTCAGTATCCCTATCTGGCTGCCCTGGAGGATAGATGTCAAAGTCTACATGGTTTACTTGCATTTCCGGAGGAGGACTGATGTTGATTAAATGACCAAGGCTTAATGCTTATAAGAGGGCACCCCTGTGGGTAGGAGAGTTTTTATCAAATCCAAAAAGGAGATGTGAGAGAAGGTTTTAGTTAAGTCATTAATTAAATCATAGGTGCCTATGGGTTTTACCAACATTTGTTGAATGTTGTCTGGTTCCAATGGATAACTTGGAGTTGGTTGAGAAGAATAATCCCGTGTTCTTGTTATGGTTTCTATGGGTAGCTCGGTATCTAACTCCACCAAGCCAACTATCTTAGTTTGGGGTCGAGTTCCTAGTTGGGGTGTGATTGGTGGATTTAATGAAGTTGAAGCTTCATGATCATTGTTTCCTGTTATAACACCCTTGTTTTTTCCATTAGGATATAGCTTTATTTTTATAATGGTTTGGGAGTGGATCATTAAAGATCTTAAGGGGTGCATTTTAAGGGGAAATTGTTCTTGTATAAGTGTTTGGCGTGGGTACTACAGAATTTTCTAAAAACATATCTATAAAGAGTTGTTTTTTATATTCGAAAATGCTGCATGAATTTATTATAGTCATGACAAGTCCTAGTATCGTGGCCTTAAATCTTGTGGAAGCCACAATATAAATTGGGATTATAATTTTGAGGTTGTTGATTTAAAACCTCTTGTGGTCCAAAACTATGATAAGGTTCTTGGTTGTTAGACTTGAAATTTTGAGGTTGTTGCCTTTGATTTTGACTATGATATCCAGCTTGGGTTTTGATTTGGACCTTGTGTTTGGGTTTATCGTTGTCATTGTTGTTGTTCTTGTTATGGTTGTAGTGGATGATTAAAATCCACCGTGTTGATTGTTGGAGGTAAATTATTATTTCGCTAATTATTAACAGGGTGGCGAAATGCTTACAACATTTTCCCTTTAACTTGGTCGATTACTCCATCTATTGTAACTCCGCAGATTCTTGTTAAGGATATTAGGTCCTTGATTAGTGTTCCCAGTATTAGGATAGGCCACGGTGTTTTGATTGGGAGTGGTTAATTTCCCATTCGTTCCATATGTCTTACGACCACTATCTATCGCTACTTGGTTGATTCGGAGAGCACTCTCTAGTATTTCATCAGACGTTCTTAGTGGGAACTTCTGGACTTCTTCCTTTATCTCTCTATTGAGAGAATTAAGGAATAAATCACATAGTTCCATTTGATCCATGTTTGGAGCACTTGCTAGATGAGTAGAGAACCATACGCCATCTTTGAATAAAATGAGTAGTGGATTCATTATGTTCTTGTTTAATATGCAAGAACTCCCTGATTCTGTTCTTAACAATTTGTTCATATCAAAAGCTTTGATGAACTCAGACACAAGTTGTTTGAATGAGTGTATCGAGGCTTCAGGTATTCTGTAATACTAATCAAGGGCAATACCTTCTAAGGTTTTAGGGAATATTTTAGCAACAACCCCGTCCCAAGGGAGTAATTCCCTTATGGCTATGGCATAGGCCTTAATGTGTGTGTTTGGATCCCCTTCCCCTTTATATTTGGGTAAATCGGAAGAGGTCTTAGAAGCATAACACTTCATATGGTGAAGTATAGGGGCTCTTTTAAATATTCTGAATAAGTCCCTACCACATAGGCCTCGACCATCAATGGTGCTTGTTGAGGGGCAGAGGTGGAAAGGGTTGTTGATATGGCATAGCATATGTGTTTGTAGGGACATAAGGGAATCCATGTGGTTGAATGAACATCCCGGAGAAGAGAACATGTCTCCTTGTGGTGACTTTGAATAAATGTTTAAGTAAGGAGGAGAATTGTTCTGGTATGGGTTGTTTGGTGCCAAGTTCGGGAGGTGTCATGTTTTCAACTGGAGCGACATTTGAAAACGCAGGTCCTAGTTGGTGTTTGTTGTGGGTAATTATAAGGATTTTGAGGAGGCATGCCTAATGTGCCTATTCCTATAAGGAGGTCAACCTGACTGGGATGATGCGGAGGGTTGGGGATTCTTGCTTGCCCAAAATATGAATTTTGGTTTGCTTGAGCAAGTTCTAGCCCTCTAACCTTTTCAACTAAGGCTGACATGACCTCTATTGGTGAAGATGTAGTGTTTTGCCTTAATGGAATTTGTTGTATAGCTTGAGGTTGTAAAGGGGTGTGATACCCTGTTATGAATTGATCATTATCCTGCCAAGCTTCACCGAGGGCATTTCCCATAGGTGGAGGAATGGGGGTGTTTTCTTGGAATAGGGTATCAGATTGTATTTGTAAACTCTCTATAGGTGGATACATGTTTTGGAAACATTGTTCATTTTTAGCATAACATGTTAAGTACTCCTCATCCAAAAATGGGAGTGGATCTGACTGTTTACTAATTTGTGGTCTGAACAAAACCTGAGGAGATGAAGTGGATTCTCCAGTAAACGTCATATTGTTAGACCCTGAGGGATTTGGGTGTTGTGTTTGTGCAAGCTGATCAAACTCCTCAATTTGGAATGAAGAACTGGAGCTAGTTCTTTGAGGGGGAGTTTGAGACGACAAGTAATTACTTGAATAGTTATCAGCCCATGCGGAAAGCGAGGGTGATGGTTATCTACTTGTTTAACTATAAATTGCTTTAAGACCTGAGAGAGGTCTACCATATGTGTCATATCCCAACATATTCGGGGTATATGAATACCCACAAAATAATGGGAAAGAGCGAAGGTGGATGAAAGAAATAAAAATAAAAGGGGAATATTTGTTTGTTTCACGTCGGGTTCACCAGTTTTGTACAACAAAAAGTGACATGCGAAGATGATAATCGGCAAGTGACCTTCCCCGTACCCGACCTCCCGAGGTCATACCGAGACAATCGTGAATGTGGAATATATGTGGATGTAGACAAACTAGTTGGGTAATCTTATATCCTCCATACGTAATAATGGAATCTATAGATCTAAGGTGAAGAAGGCCCTCCTAACCTAAATTGGTGTAATGGTTTGATCGGATATAATAGAAGTTTGGAGGCTCTAATCAATGTCAAGCTCTGTCAAGATCATGTTTATTGGTTGTTGGATATGTGGGAAGTGACAATTTAGGAGTTTCGTATATATTTCAATACAAGGTCATGAAAATGGTGATAGGAGGTGTAAAGGATTTGTAGTGAACTATGGGTGATTTTCCAGTCTAGTCCAGAAAAATATTAGATTGATTAGCTTCTATATTTAATACGGAGAATTACGTTATGATATCCGGCGAGAGTGGTGAGGATCTAAAAACTAGTGCTCATAAACCGGTGTCAATACTTAACTGGTTTGCAAGCCTGTTGGGTTGTGGGACTTGGGGATCACAACCGTGAGTTCGTGGTTGTTGTGGACCTGTTATGGTCATGTGAAGAATCAATCCCTTCTTCCGACTATCCAATGGTCATAAGCCTTTTCAGCTTCTATGTTTAGTACCAGGAGTTGTGCAATCTTTTCAAAATACCTTACGGGGTTCTAGCAACTTGAATGCGTAAGCTAGTATCTATGTCAACGAGGAGGTCTCCTGCGTTAGGTTGTGGAACTAAAGGATCACAACCAAATACTTGTTCTCTTTCGAATCCTTGCACAGTCATTCGGATATTTTATCAAGGTAATCTATAGTTAGGATGATTTGACCAGAATGTGTATGCCTTGTCATCTTCGATATTTAACCCTCTCAGTTCACTAATTACTTGTAGGTTTTCCATTGCTTGAAAGACTTGTATCCTAAGGTCTTGATCTATATCAGATAATGTTGTGGGTAGATTTGGTTGAGGCACTATTGGTTCAAATATGTATTCTCTAGGCTCTCTAGGTCCCGTGAATGTCATGCTGCAAACCGATTTAACTTTTAACTAAAATTAATAAACTAATTACGAAAGATGTATTTATATTGTGCATGTATTCTTCTATTTTTATATTTTTGATGATGTATTTTAACGAAATTAAAGAGCATCTTATTCTAATATATTTAGAAAATGAACAATTAATCTAGTAACAGAATTAAAACAAACAAAATAGTCTAGTGTGGCTATTTGCATGCGATTGTGAATTTATCCTAAATATCTAAGCAAATAATTGTTTTAAATTTAAATACTCTCGATCCTACCTCGTAAGTGAGGAATGAATCACGGTTTCTCATAAACTATCAATCCCCAGGGCTTCCTGGGTGATATCGAGAGTAAAATTTTTATTGAAATAAAATAATTCACTACTCTATTTGATACGTTTATAACTAGAACTTTGATAGCTCAAACTTGGCATTTACAGAACAATGGTAAATCTAGTTGTGTGTGAATTTGTCCCCTCAGTGTGATCTCCTCGTTTCCTTCATGTTCTCTTGAATCCAGAAAAGTGTGTATATGATAGTATCAGTAGAATAAGGAACTTGAACAATGGCAGCTTTTGGACATAGACCGAATACAATGCGAGTAAGAGAGAGATAGTGCAAGTGAACAGAGCTTGACTATGTAATTCCTAGCAGGATTTATTACAGGAATACAACACAAATGCGCCGAGAGTTTTAGAAGCTATCTTTTGTGACTAACAAAACCTACAACTTTAAATGGATTCCAATCTAAGAATGAAACTATCTTATTTTAAACTGGCTTGCATGGAACAACAATGAGGCAAGAATGAAACAAGAAGATTGAATGACCCCTAAACAGCAAAGAAAGACCAACAATGGATGCAAAACATGAAACTAATAGAATTCTAAGCAAGAAATTCAAATAATGAATGATTAAATAGAGAAGGAGAGGGGCCTTTTGTTTGAAAACAAGCTGGCTATTTATAGCAAATGCAATCACAAGAAGGTAACTTGGAATTGAAATCTTTTACCATTAAACAAAGTGAAAACACTATTCATAGGGCAGCCAAAACATAAATGCAAAGAAAAGTAGCTGAAGAATGCGGGTAGAAATTGAAGATTTACGTTTGACGCAATCATTGGAACTTTCTGGAAAATAGGAATAGGACCTCCGCCCTGTGCAGGGTGGTGGTTATGGGACTGCTGCCTGTCCTGGGCGGCGGTCACGGGACCACCACCTAGGCAGGGTGGTGGTCTCGTCACTTAATACCAAAGTGCAAGAATAAAGGGGGGCAAAGGGAAGAATAAAGCATGCGGAGGCTGGATGAGGCATACGGGATACAAACTTATACTTGGCAAGATTTTCTGGATACCGAACACCTTGCGAGGAGACCTGTATCATCATTGGGGTATGTGTAACATCTTTCCAAATGACAAGACCCTATAATTTTGGGTATGTACAGATACCCCCTCCCACCTTTTCCCAAGAACTTTGTCTCTCTCTCATTTATGATTTAGGTCATAATTAGGTCTTTTAGAGTCATTTCATAGTTTATTTGAGTTATTTACTTGTTATTTGCTAATCCTTTCAAAGCTTTAGGTAAATGGGAGAAGCCATTAATGGTGAGCTTTCATTCTTAAGCTTTTGAAACATCAATAAACACAAAACTGATTGTTAGAGCTTTAATAGGTTCACTTATAGATAGCTTTCATGGAGTAGAGAACTAATATAGTCATGTTTAGAGGTTGATTGTTTGTTTCAAACTTTATAATATGCATGCAAATAGGTAGCTCTTTCTTATCTCTAATTTGATGGTCATTTGAGTTATTTGTTCCAAAGCTTTTGGGGTTTCTTTAGAATTTTTTACTGCATTTTCATAAACTTTTGCAAACTTTTCATTGCACATAACTTGTATTCATTAAAATGTGTGGAATGATGAGGAGTTGATCAATATTTGGAATTGTAACCATACCCAATGATGATGTTCTACCTTGTATTCACAATGTTCTCCTATCTAAGAAGAGTGGTGGTAGTAAAACTGGTTTTGGCAACATTTATCAATTTTACCACATTTTATCCCTTGTTTGAAAATACTAAAAATGGATGTTATTGAAGTTGGTGATGGGATGGAGGATTGGGATGACCCACCTCATTTTTAGAGTCTAGATAGTGGAATTAAGCACCAAGGTTTCATATATTTCATTAATGGCCTTCATGACATCTACATGAAATTACTCTTTAAGGACCATACAACTCTATCTTATGGGGATTTTAGAAACTCTAGTGACTTTTCATAAGGACCTAACCTAGACCAATTACATTATGAACTTAGATAAGATGGATTATTGAACTTAACCTCTCTTCAGCTCATGACTAATCCTTCAACAACCCTAAATGGAAATATCATCCTCCTTACATAGCCCTATGTTCCCTCTTATCTCTCCTCATTTGAATTCTCCTTAGAAATGCCAATTTCTTCTAGACACTTGCAAATATTCCTTCTCATATTCAAGTTTGAATTTGATATCCTTTAATGCTATGAGCTACCTCCATCACCATCTAGATGCCTCTTTGTTGGTGCCCCATCATCATGGTTGTTAGATTCAACTAATTATTGACTCCATGCCATCTTTTGTATCATCTGCTAATATTCAATTTTGTCACACACCCTTTCCTTATAACCCTTTTCCATGCCTCTTCTTTAATTTATAATTCACTCATGTTCTTGAGTTACATCTTCATATGTTATTCATGTACTACCTTTAGGTTTATGGATATCTTCCTAAACATTTGCACACCACCTTTGTATTATATGTCATCATAAAAACCTTCTTTTATCCTCTTGCACCTTTTGTACACTCATTTCCTTTTCACATAACTCCTTTGCAATCCCCTCATGCCTCTAGTCTACTAGTTTAGTCCATAACTCTACCATGCTACCAAAAATCCTACATGTACCATTGCACCTTATTTACTTGCGTGACACTTCCTTCTTTCCTTATCCATAAACCTTGTGTGCCAACACTACTTGCATGATTCACCAAACCTTTTGCATAAAAATTTTCACCCTATTCTATTTTGCACTTCTATCCCTATCCATTATACAAATCACTTGTGTAATTCTACGTAATTTCCCCTTCATTATATTGTGTCTCCTCTCTTCACTCTACACATTATCCAACCTTGTTCACACCCAAACTTAGCCAATATTGTGAAATATTTTCTTGGAACTTGGATTCTCTTGCATCTAAAACCTAGGATAATTAACACTTGAAATCCAACTCAAGTAGATTGAGTGAGTGGTACAACCACACTTCCTACTATTAGAGAAGACATTCTTGTCTTCTTCATCCTATGAGCTTTTCTCTAGCCTCGACATTTCTTTCAATGTCTCTTAACATTATTTTTCACCTCCCTATAACTTATATGTTCTATCCTAAAAATTTTGGTTGGATTAAACTTGCAATATCTTGATCTCCTCCTCCAAATGGATTCTTCATTTTCATCCATTTATTATTTGAACCCATGTTTGCTTTCAACTACTAAGAGTCATTTTTCCTTGTACCATCCACCTCCACCTAAGACTTATCCACTTAAAATTTTCTTTCATGATTTTGTACTTTCCTTTTTCCATCATATTGATATATCTAGGTATAAACACCGGAGAATTTCGAGTGTAGATACTTGAAGATGTTTCATTTCTAAAACTACAACTAAATTATGCCTTAATTAAAGACTATGAAATTTTCCAAGAACATTTGTACGGTCCAAAACATTCGGTATAGTTTTGGAACTACTTAGTTCTTGAATTTATTGGAATGACACTCTAAAAACTTATGTCTCCTTTCGTTACCTCAAAATATGTGTCGTTATCAAATACTAAGTGTCACATTATTTTAAAGATCTCTAAAATGACTTGAAAAAAACTTAAATCCTAACCATGGGTGGAGACCCTACAAAAAGGTTAGTGTTTGGGTCAAGTGCAATATTTACACCACCTACATCAATACTAATATGAATATTCCTCAAACCACATATACTTATCCACCTAGCATGTAATATGTATATGAATGCAACTAGTTAGAAATTTGAACTACTTTGACCATGTATAACATGATTTTAATCTTACCAAGACATTGAATTGGGATCTTTGGATGCTTGAAAATGTAGGAAGTTGTACTTCATGATATGGTTAAGTGATTTAAAAATATAGTAGTGATTTCCTAATGGTTGTGCATTACCTTTTTGAACTATCAAAACATGAAGGATAGATTGCATGTAGTTGATTCTATGTAGATATTTGAGATTATGAGTGATTTGAGTATAGGAATAGACTAATATGAGACTAAATTTACTTTGTTGTTAGAACTGGTACCTAAAACTCGTACTTGGTCAAAACCAAAATACTAGGTCAAGAGAATCTATACGGTTCGACCCTTCTCGTATGCTCTTGAACCTGCTTGATTCTAGCTCTACAAATTTTTGTGTGCCTTTCCTACCTAGAAATGATTTTCACTATGTGTTGGTCTTCTTTTCTCTCCTTCAGAATGGATTTGTAACTCTGATCAAACCCTCATAGTGCAATATGGAGTTCCCGCAAAAACTTAGGTGGGTTGTGGAAACTAAACTTTAACTCAAAATGTAATGAAAGTACTATAAAGATATGGGCCAAAATAAATTCCAAAAGAGATGCAAAACATGGAAGGAATAAACTTGTTTATCTTACAAAGGGAATGTTCTCTCATTCTTGTCTTTATAATTTTCTGAATTTTGATGAAGAATTGGGGGTGATCAATCCCAATTTGTGCCGAGGAGAGGTCAATATGCTAAGTATACCAACTTGAAACAAAATTTACAAAGATAAGAACCAAAGATAGGAGCCAAAAACCATTTCCAAGGAGGAAGACCATGTATCAAATCCATTAAACAACTCGATAATAGCGTCCTCTTAATCGCAAACAAACAGTTAGGAAATAATAACCACAAAGAACTTCATTGTTTGGCTGCCCTATATAACCGCATAGAGAATATTTTTGCAGACAAATATAATCCCAATAGTTTGACCTGAGACGCACATTAGAAAAGAGAAATAAGTGCCCCATACTCTTCCCATGTAATGTATAGATGAGTACAAAATAAGTGGAATTGATTGCATGCAGGGATTTTTTTAGTGGCGAATATTCGTAATTTGGTGAATATTCCATTTTAGGAAAATTTGAAAAGGCAAATTTTTCAGAGCAGGTCAGTGACCTATTCACCTAAAATTTACAATATATATTTTTTTAGGGGTCGGCTTTGCCTACATTTGAAAACATCTCCTATAAAAACCTAGGTGATTCATTGGGTAGTATACTACTAACTTACTACTATTTTATTGAGGTACCAAAGATATCAAGTACAAGAAGTATTCTATGCATGGAAAGAATTTTTTTGACACACGACGAGTGATTGTTGAAGTGTAAAATTCCTATGTTGTTGACACACGACGGGATGGTGGAGGATGCAGATGCATGACGTGAAAGATTTGCAAATGTTTCACATTTAATATAAATCTCATGTCGTGCATCTCGTAACCTTTTTCACACAACTTGAAAATGAAAGCTTCTTTTGGGTGAAAATTTGCACACAAACCCACAAAAATTTGCCATGTTCGTGAAATTGGTTTTGGGGATATTCACCAGAATATTCCACCTTTGATTTCCCATAGGTATCTTAAAATGAACCCTAATTGCATGCCAAAATATGAGTGGAGAAAGTAGACCCGTGCCCTCAATGTGCCAAAAATTGGAAGTGAAACTAAGTATTGTGGAAAAGGGGAGAATGAAATATTCATATTCCCTAAAACTATGCCAAATAGAGTCAATATGAGTACAAAACCATATAAGAATGTTGTAACAATGATGATAAATTTAGAGAAATTATTATAAGCACCCAAATTCGCAAGCTACTATATTGTCGAAATAGTTCAAATCCCCAATGATGATGAATATCGATTCTAGTGCTATACAAGTCCAATTTATCACTTGTATCATGTTCTTGTAGCTTAGTATACCTTTCTTATCTATTTCCAACTTTTCTCGCTTTCCTAAGTTGTTTTACAGCCTTTTCCTTAACCTTTTGACCTTAAGTTACGTAACTATCGCAGAGGTTATGCAACCATCATGGAGATTACGTGAATCGCAGCTTTTCCCAAAGGGGTGATTGGAAAATCACCATGGTGGTTGCAAAACTACTACTCTACACATACCGGTGGTTATGTTCCCTTTTATCCAAGACCTAAATAGATTGTTCTCGTATACATGTTGCCTTCTTCTAACTCACTTTTCTCACACGTTTCTTGACCAAATCAACTGTTTTTGAGCTTGATAGATGCATATGAAATTATCCTCCTGTACTTACTATTTTTAGTAGGTTGACTTCCCCTCCCATGAGTGATGTGGCACTTCTTAGCTTCCAAGTGGGTTGGACCACTTCTCTACCAACTTGCTATAAAAACCAAGTTTTTCCTAAAGCATTGACTTGAGTCTTTTGATTCGAATTGCACTTTGTTATGCTTGCGTAATCCTGCCAAGAATAACACAAGAAATCTCATTGGAAAATAAGTTGTGGGGATCACAAATAATAACCAACATTGGAATTTACTCTAATCTACGCCCAGGTTGGAGTTTTTATTTACATTCCTAGAATCTTTCTTTAATTAGCTAGATTTTAATTCATAATCCTTTTAAAATACCATCAAGTTTAGATAAGTTGAATTCATAGTAGTTTTATTGCCTATAAGTAGCTTCCATTGAAGATTTCTTCTCAGCTCATCCTCGTGGATTTGTCTAGGAAGGATTCAGAGGAAGTTCTTGTGCACAAAGTCCTTCCTTTCTTCATTATCAAATTACCAATGTAGAGTTCATTGCATTCATTATTTAGATTACATTAGCACAAGAATAAATATTATATTGAAAGCTTCCTCCTACCTATCCCTGTGGATTTGTAAGGGAAGTGAGTTTGAAGAATCTTTTGTTTATGTCCATTAGTTTTTCATTTTTTGCATACTTAAAAATCTTTTATAGATCCTAGTGTTTTACCGAGGAAGCTTCATGGGAAGAATTGCTTCTGAGAAGCTTTGCAATCTTCTCATGATTCTGAGGTAGAACTAGAGAAATTTAGATCCACAATTTCAAATTAGTAAAATCTTCATTTTAATTAGATTAGATTAAATTCATTCTACAACAAGGAAATAGCCACATCTGGATATTTTCTTGTTTAGTTTATTTTATCTTAGAATAGAAGTAATTCACATTTAATTAGAAGTAATTGTATTGTTTGTGTATCTTCCTTTTATTTAATTCCAGAAAACATAAAAACCTCAAAAAAATTAGATTAAATTAATTAGCTTCATTTGTTTGTTTTATTTCCTTTCTTTTAGAAGTCCTTAAAAACACAAAAACAAGCATGTTAGATTAATTCCATTTGTTTTAATCAAATAGTTGCATTATTTCAATTAGATTAATTTCATTTGATTTATCTCATTAGTTTTAATTATTTTAATTAATTTAGGCACATAGATTTAATTAGATGGGAATTAACACAACTCCCTATGTTTCCTTAGTTGGCTTAGGTTACCCAAACATTGACCTTGCCCTTTTCAGATTCTTTGAGTTTTTTTATTTCCCTTAGATTAATTATTTACATGTCCACATGACCATCCAAGGCCCTAGGAAACCTAAGAGTGTGTGATCCAAGAGTGCCACAACCAAACATAGTTACACAATTGACATATATTGATCAGGCCTTAAACAACTTATATTCCAAACCACCCCGCCCGCCAAGCATTATCTCATAGTTGATATCCTTGAATGATGAAGCGGGTAATGGTAATGAGTTCTAGCACAATCAGCCTAGTCAAGACTAGATTCTATAATCCATAGATTTTTCCTTCCCACACGTCTCTTCTCACACTTCCATGACCTTGTCTAGATACGTTTACGTGAGATACACAAGAATTTCCCACGTATTCCACATCCCATTCAAGGTATATTTGGTGATTCTGACATTGATCAAAACCTTTGTGCAATCATTATCTTCAACTATTCCATTTCACCGAACAAGTTAGACAGTGTTCATTTCCTTAAATGAGCAAATTCCCATAGTGCCCGTAGACGACATTCACTTGCTTTGATGTACCTTTTAGCCATTTTCAAATATTTTCACATATTCCTCCTATCCACCCTATTTATCCATTCCATAACCATCTTTCCATCTCATATCACTTGTCCCAACATGACCTTGGGAGGTTGAGTGTGCCTTAGAGTCATGTGTTGATTCTTAGACGTACAAAATTGGTGAACCCGACATGAAGGAATAGTTCCTTCTTATTTCCTTTTATTTCATTTCTATTACCTCACCTTTCTATTTCTTCACCTATTTCGGTAGGTATTTTATACCTCCTCGAATATGTTTGGTAGAGATTTTTGTGGGCCATTTGGCTTTGATAGGTATTACACCAATGTTCAACTACAACAATCCCCTTCCCTTTCTCGAATGGGCTGAAAATTACACAAACAACGTGCAAGCCTCCCTAGCTATGTTTCAAACCCCACTAGTTATATAAGAATAGAGGAGGTTGATCAACCTTTAAACATGTAATACAATCAATTTGATTTGAACAACATGAACTATATAGGAAATAACATACCTTATGTCGAATCTTGTCAAGACCTCGCATTGTCATGCAATCTTCAGAAGATGGCATATTTACGCGATTGTTAATCCCATTTACAAAATAGACAAGTCCTTAGATAGTACGAAGATTCATACCTCGAACTATCCAATAACAATGTATCGACCACAAATATTGAGACTCCTATTTTTAAGGAAAATAAGAATGACAATGTTGAACAATTCATAAGAGGGTATCATGTGTCCTCTCAACCAAACCCTACAAAGGTGCGAGCACCCAAACAAGGAAATCAATCCTCACCTCATGATGTTATTTCCACTTTAGTAGGGAGGATTAGAGAGCTAGAGAGTTCCCAAACTTCACAACCAACCTATGTAGTAGGGAAGAACATGGGGTATCCCATCGACAACAAAGGATACACCCCTATCAACGCACAACCAATACAACATTTTATGCAATAAGGTTATCATATCCAATCAAATCTGGGTGATCTTCTCATGGGATCTGACACACTAGGGATGGTTCCTCATCCATCTCACACTTATCCTACACAAGGGTCAGGCTGGAAGTGCATTCTTAAATGTCGCTCTATCGAAATATGATGTTCCCTAGTTTCACACCCACTAGCCCATTTCCTAGTGTTGTTCCACCTTACCTACATATGTATTCAAAGTCCCCTAGATGGACCCATATACCTTCCCTACTCTTTATACATCGTATATAGGAGATCCATATGTTCTAGCTAATGCTTGACCGCATATTATCCAACTCCTCCTCCTCCACCTCCTCACCAAGGAGCTTTAATGGTGGAATCTTACGTAATGGGTACTTATGCTGAGTATTTGAAAGAACCCCTTGAATTTACCATATGGGGTGTCATGCTTCCACGCCCATTGCCTGATCTTCCTAAGTTTAAGGGAAAAGGAGACCTAAATGCTCATATTAAGGCATATGCTACTGCCATTAGGGAATTTCTTCCTTGGGATGTTGTAATAGCTAAAATATTTCCAAATACCCTTGAAGGAATCACATTAGATTAGTATTATCATATTCTGAAGCTTACATACATTCCTTTAAACAACTTGTTTCCAAATTCATCAGAGCATTTGACATGAACAAGTTACTATGAACAGGGATTAGGATTTTTTGTATATTAGGCATGATTAAAATGAATTTTCTGCCCATTTCATTCAGATATGGCATAAATTTCTTTACTCCTCTGTAAGTGCACCTAGCATTGAAAAATGTAACTTTGCGATATTTTCCTCCACTTGCTTAACTGAGAAACCAAGGAGGAAGTCCGGAATTCTCCCTTCCGTAGCTATGAGGAAGTATAGGAAGGTGCACTTCAAATCGACCAAGTCGTTATTGATAGTGGACGTAATACTTATGGTCTCAATGGGAAATTGGTATTCCATAACCAAAATAATATAAACCATAAAAATAATTGAGCTAACAAACAAATACCTAAGGTCTTGAATTGTAATCACGGTGATACCACGGGTGATGTTATTGACCAAACAAAGAATGTTGGTTTCACAAATAATTTTAACACTAACAATATCAATAACAACAACAACACGAGTAATCAAAGAATCCCTAATTCTATTTCCTTCATCAACACGATCGATTTCAATCATCCACCTCCTCAACCAATACCAAAACTATGTCCAAGGGGAAATGAACCATGCTTATAATAACCAATTTAAAAACTACAATCGTGGTTATAATCAACATAATAAATCAAACCAAAGTCCAAAATATTATGATCCCAATGTTTATTGTGGTTTTCATTATGTTATTGGTCATGACACTAGGTCTTGTAGGGATAACAACAAGTTCATACAAATACTCCCAAAATCAAAGGAAGCTCTTTGTGGACATGTTCTTAGCAAATCCTAAAGGAACCTCGCAACCAAGTTATACAGGACCCATCGCACCTCGTAATGAAAACGTGGGCATCTATTGGAACCCATTCCCTAAATGACTTTAAGATGTTAAGGAAAATCCTCAAAACATAAATAAGGTTATTCTTGTTAGGAATAACAACCACGAGGCCTCAACCTCTGATAACTCTCAAGTTGCTCCTAACCTCGGCTCAAAACAATGCAAATATTTTTGGATTAGTTGAGTTAGAGGTTGAAATGGAAATTAATGTGATAACTTAGATGTGGGAATATTTTCACAACCCCTTCTCACTCATTCTCTCATAGGATGATGCTCCTATAGTCTCAAAACATGTAGGATCTTATGATTTGATTTCAGATTTGAACAAGACCTTTTCTCACATATCGTTTCTAGATTTGTTGAATAATTTCCCCGCATCGCTTACGTGTTGTTAGACGCACTGGGTCCTAGTCACCTAATTCATGTTACGCCTCCACCTGGGGCTCAAATAAATCATATTTAATTCAAAATACATCCTCCAACACAAGGTGATATGGATACTGTGTTTATATTTGATATAAACAAGATGTCATATGACACCTTGAAATATCTAGAAGAGGAGATCCTAATTTATACCTTCAATTTCGGGTATATAACAATTGCATCAAGATAGTTATGATCGATGATGGCACTTTGTGGTGATTTTAGTTTCCTTATCTTTCTTTCAAAAGTTTGGATATAAGGAGAATAAGTTTTCCTCTATTAGAAAAACAAAGCGTGAGGGTATGACAAATCTTAAAGTTGCCTCAATTGGAACTATAGTTCTTCCTATTTCCCTTGGGCTGAAAACCATTTTAACTGAGTTCTACATCATTGAAAAAGAAACAAAGTATAACATGATGCTTGGAAGACCATGGATTTAGTGGATGAAGGCCATTCCTTCCACCTTGTTTCAGGAAGTTAGATTCCTCCATTTGGGAAATCTATTCATTGCTCAAGGAGATCCTAAACCCTTCAATATACACCTAGAGAATCTCGAAAGAAACTAGGGGTCCATTTAGAGTACAATCTCCTTAGGAACCACTTAAACAAACCACTTCCCTTAAAGGAATTGGTCACAACCAAAGGAGAATGTTTCAAAGTTGAGGTCATGATCGAAAAACATTTGAGGTAGAAAAAAAGATAAGGGTAAAGCAAAATCCATGGAAACAAGGTGTCCACAAAACTAAAGTGGAGATCATGAAGCTCATAGAGAGTGATGAGATGATCTTATGCAGGAACATCCTTTCTTATTAGGAAACAAGTGTTTAAGAATGGTAAAAGTTTGTCATTATGTGAGGTGAAGAGTCAATAGGTGAGTGAGCAAGTGAAATTGTCAATGTGTGTCAAATAAGGTCTATATGTAGGAAGGAAGGCTAAAAATTGCAAATGAATGTAAGAATTGAAGAGATGTTCCTAAAGGAAAATATTTCCAAGTCACCCTAGCATGATATAGGGGTTATGAAGTGTTTGTTAAGTCAAAATGATTAGATCGGGTGTTGTTGAGCTAGTTTAGGAGTCTTTTAGGAGTCTATACTTAGTCAAGATACACCTATTCATAGGTGATTCGAATGTAATGGTGGTAGATAGTGGTTTTAGAGATTGGATAATGAAGAATGATTGTCGTATGATGAATTGAATTTACAATACACCTCTGTTTGAAGAAATTTAGAATGTTTTCAAGTGACCGTGATGGAAACCATGCCGAGACAAAGTGAGTTGTAAACCCTCATGAGCATTTATCTATTAAAATTCTCTTAAGCTGCCAAGATTAAAAGATTCTATAGACATCAAAGAAGGTAATCATGATTTTTGTGAGTTCTAAAATAGTAGGATTTGATTATTATAACAATTTATAGGATCTCGGTCTCTATCTAGGGATTAGTAAATATCTCAACCGTATAGATGAAATGAACCAATATTTTTAATTTATCTATGTTTTATCATGTATTATAGGTTCCCAAAAATCATGGTGATTGGCTATATGTAAATGAAGTTAATGAGGAAATTTGTTTCAAGCTCAAATGGTGGATGCATAGTGATAGGTAAGAACATAATAAGGGCAACATTGTCATTAATACTTGATAATTGTGACTCTAGACTGCTATAGAAGTTGGTACTATGTATAATTGAGTTGTTTGAATGATCTCATAGGTGTAGGAATGAAGAGGATGCCTTCATTTCAATTTAAATATGACTATACAAGTTACATGATTTTCCTAGAGGGCAAACTAGATACATGCAAGTTCTAATCACCGAGTTGATGATCCAAATTCATCAAGGAACTTATTGAAGGTATTTTTGAAGTGTTACAATGTTGTTTCAGGGGAGATTATACTCCCAAATGCTTGTTTTTATAGCTCAGAGTAGGAAAGGCATAATTCTAGGGTAATTTACGAAGGAAGAACAAAATTTAACAAAGGAATAGGTACAATAATTTAGCATTTTAAAACACTCCATAAAGGTTCTTACAATCCTAAATTTGGTAGTGGTTTTTCCTAAGGAATCTAAATATATAAAGGCATTTTCATGGTTGAAGGGCTACAAGGCTATAAAGCTTTATAGGGAGAACTAGATGCTAAACCAAGGGTATGGAAGAACCAATGGCACAAACACCTTGGCCCTTAAAATGGAGTATATAGGATTTTATAAAGGTATTTAGAATGATCCAAGGCCTTTTTACTATTTTGAGTACTTAAGACCAAAGAGACCTATCTATGACTACCTTGTGCTTAGAGAACTATAGTATTGCTTAGTGAACAATGCATGGAGTCTAAACTAGGGATGCTTAAGAGGATTATAGAGTGATGAAATTTAAAGAAAAGTGGATATATCATTATAGAGAATAAGGTAATAGGGTGCAAGAGTTCCATCTCAATAGGGCACGATTGAGATTAAGAGCAACAAGGAAGGCATTTGAATACTAATCTTAATACATGTGCATGTGATAAGGCATTAAGGTATCTCTCGGGTTGAAATAAAGAATGGTGGATGTTGTGATACAAGAAAATGGAACTATGAGCAGAGCCTTAGATAATCTCTTTCAGGATTTCATGCCTATAGATACTTGAGTCATTACAAAGTAGGTTGTATAGATAAAATATAGCTTAAGTACAATTTATATAACTTTTCTACTATGAATCATTTGGAAGATCCTCAAGGTAGTGGTGGTATAACTCTGTTAGAGTAGGTTTTAGCTCTTGACATTGAGAGAACCACATAGTTAATAGTAAGCCTTCAAGCCAAGATAAATAAAGTGAAATTTAAGGTGTAACCCCCGCACATTTGGTATCGTAGAAGAGATTTTGGTTTTAGGAGAATGCATTACTTTTGTTTGAATGAGAGAGTATGGTTGTTGTATAATGAATGTTATTGGTTGTAGGAGAGACATATAAATTTTGAATATAGGTACAAGTAGAGACAAAAGGTCTTGGAGAGATTGGTCACTAGATATTTTAAGGAAGTGGTGGAAGAAGACTGCAGGTGAAAGAAACAAGATAATACAAATGAGAGAAGGAGGATCGTCCTTAGGAATTAATTTGGATGAGGCGATGATAGAGTTGTTTGAGAGACTAGAATACTTAGAAGTTGGTCGAGAGAAACATGGTGGAGGAGTTAGAAACCTTGAAGGAGAAACTGCTCAAAAGGAAACAGATATCATATTTGCAAGAAAACAAGGACACCAAATCAAATACATACAATCAGCTAATGAGGTAAAATTTTCCACAATGCTTATTTTAAGGGGAAATGTTATAAATGTCATAAATATGCAGGCCATAAAGCTAATGAGTGTGTAGAAATGGATCACGAGAGTACTTCTTATGAAAGATAAAAGAGCAATGTCAAATAGAGGTGAGCTCAAAGAAGATAAATCTCTATTGATGAGAAGAATGTTGTCTACACAAAACAAGGAAATGGATCTTGTCACTCAAAGTAGGAATTTATTTAAGACAAGGTAGGGTTCATTTTAAGATACCTCTGGGAAATCAAAGGTGGAAAATCCCTGGTGAATATGCCCGAACCACTTTCATGAAACAAGTAAATTTTCTGGGGTTTGTGTGCAACATTTTCACCCGAAAGAAGCTTTCATTTTCAAGACATGCGACAACAAGGTTGTTGTCGCATGACAGAAAAATTGTTGTTGCACATAACAACCTTTTTGTCACACAAAAGAAAACATATTGTCACATGACATTTGTAAACTTAAATCTCTCTTGAATAGAATATCCTTGTCGTAGGTCAAAGACATATTGTGTAATGCATCACTAGTAGCAGTGTCATGCGTCAACAACCAAACCCTTGTCACACATCAATGAAATCTCCTTGTCACATGTCAACTAAAAACCTTTATCACATGTCATTAAATAACATTATTCGTGCATCAATAAATAACACTTGTCACCCGACTGAAAAATTCAAAACAGATATGCATTGTGCACTTTGGTGCTTAAAGTACGTAAGTTCACGGTACTTGATATGTTGATACCTCAACTAGTAGTTAGTTAGTAGTATACTACCCAACAAATCACCTAGGTTTTTATAGGAGATGTTTTCAAATGTAGGAAAAGTTGACCCTAAAAACTATACTAAATTTTAGGTGAACAAAACACCGACTTCGCTTTGAAAATATTTCCTTTTCAAATTTTCCTAAAATGGAATATTCTCCAAATTACGAATATTCACCACTAAAAAAATCCCACGAGATAAGGTGTAAAGCTCAAGAAAAATGTTGTGATCTGATTATTGACATTGGGAGCACTAAAAATTTAGTGTCTACAGAGATGATAAATATGCTAAAACTAAATAAATTCACTCACCCAACACCCTATAAGATGTCTTGGGTGTAGCAGGGTCATTAGTTGATGGTGAATGAACAATGTCAAGCTAAATTCAAGATAACAAGCTACAAGGATCGGGTAACATGTGATATTGTGCTAATGGATGTATGCCATGTCTTTGTGGAGAGACCTTGGCGTATGATAGGAAAGTAAATCATAATGGGAAGAAGAATACTTATGTATTTTTGAAGGATAAAGTTGAACACACCTTGATACCTTTGAAGGGAGAATTCCAAGAAGATGGAAGAAGGAGTATGCTGATGGAAGTAAAGGAGTACTTGGACAATACAAGAGAAACAAAGAGGAGAAATTTCATAGAGGCAATTGAGCCTCAAATTTTCAATCTAACAAATGATGTTGTATGCAGGTATGACAAAGCAAGAAGATGACCAGTCCAATGATGGACAAACAATGTTGGATGATGCAGCTCTAGAGAAATAATTCATGTAAGTTCTAGATGAAAAAAAGAACAAGATACCTTTGGTGGAAGAAGTGATTGGGGCATTATTAGCCTCTCTTGAAGATGAAGAACAATGAGATAATGCAGTAGTTAATCAAGATGAAAATCCTAAGTTTGATGAGGAAAAGCAAGAGTTGGATAAATGTGTGTTGAAGGAAGAGTTGAATATGATTGAGGGAATGATAAATCCTCATGATGAAGCAAGAAAGGAGGAGTGTGAGGAAGTAACAGTTATGCTAATGACATCAAAAGGAGCTCATGGAGCTCAAATTTCTCAGTCTAACTATGCATATGAATGTATATTTGTAGGAATTGAGGATGAACATGTACAAGGAAATGATACAAAGGGAGAAAAAGCAAGTTTTTTCTGTGAGGACACATATAAGGAAAGTGAATAGTATAGCTCTTAAATGGAGAATGAAGAGCAGAAGTAGGAACAAATAAACATTATTCAAAATAGAGACAAAGGACATCATAGAGATGTTAGGTTCTCAAGACAAAAGGTGGTAAAATTTAGTCCACAAGATGGAGAAGTAAAATACTCAAGCACTATGAGTATATGGGTCATGATGATGACTCAATAACATATAATTCCGGGTCTTAGAGAACTTTTGAAAAGGAGAAAGAGATATCTCTATCTCTTATGAACAAGTGGAAAAACACCAAAATACATAGGAGATAAATACCAACTTGAAGCATTGGAGCTTGAAACCCCATTGTTAAGCTATGAAGAGCAGGTAGTAAGTAAAGAAGAGGTTCAAGTAGGAGCCTTAGAACTTGAAAGGAAGGAAGAAACCATGCAAATATGGAACTTTGAACAACAAGTTACAGGGTAAGCAATAAAATATGGTATTTTTTTATATAAGTTTGGAATAGCTAGAAGCTGAGTTAACAATCTTGGAGGAAGCCATATACAAGGCACCAAGAAAAGAACAATTGCAGGAGGAGGAGAAATTTGACAAGGAGGAAATACTAGCAAGCAACAAAGAAACCTCACCCAATGGTAATCAGTTGCAGAGGAATTAGATCTCAGTTGAGGGAGTATGTAAACTCTCAAAGCATGCAAAGGAGCACAAATTTAGTGTTGAATACTTTCACTTCATTTGCAAAGTGTAAAGATGAAAGGAGGATGGTGATCAAGCAAGTGGAGAAGGCTATCATGCCTTATGAATTCATTTCTAACAATGTTCTAGATGATGGAACTACTGATAAACATGAGGAATACTTTAGTAGAATTGAGAAATATGGTGAATAATGCTGAAAAGGAGGAAGACTTAAACAAGATGACAAAGCTCATGGAGAAACAATGCAAGTGAAGGTTCAGTGAAGGAATGGAAGACGAAATGTATATGTAATTCAAGCAAAGAAGGCAAGAATGAATTGGAAGATCGAAAATAAGGAGACAACAACATTTGAGTAGATCTCGAATTTTACCTACCAAGGTAATATGATTTAGGAGCATCCTTTCTTCTTAGGAAACAAGTGTTTAAGAATGGTAGAAGTTTGTAATTATGTGAGGTGAACAAGAAATAGGTGAGTGAGTAAGTGAAATTTTCAATGTGTGTCAAATAAGTTCTATATGTAGGAAGGAAGGCAAAAATTGCAAATGAACGTAAGACTTGAAGATATTTTCCTAAAGGAAAAGATCTCCAAATCACCCCAACATGATATAGGGGTTATGAAGTGTTTGTTAAGTCAAAATTCTCATATTATGGTGTTGTTGAGCTAGTTTAGGAGTCTATTCTTAGTCAAGATATACCTATTCATAGGTGATTCGAATGAAATGGATGTAGACAAGTGGTTTTAGAGATTGAATAATGAAGAATGATGTATGTATGAGGAATTGAAGTTACAATACAGCTCTTTTTAAGAAATTTAGCATGTTTTCAAGTAACTCGATGGAAACTCTTCCTAGACAATGAATTGTAAACCCTCAAGAGAATTTATCTATTGAAATTATCTTGAGTGTCAATATTAATGTATTCTACAAACATCAAGGAAGGTAATCATGATTTTTGTGAATTCTTAAATTGTAGGATTTTATTGTTATAACAATTTGTAGGCTCTCGAATATATCTAGGGCTTAGTAGATCTCTCGACTATACAGATGAAACAAGCCAATATTTTCAATTTATCTTTATCTTATCATGTATTAGAGGTTCCCAAAAATCATGGTGATTGGCTATGTGTAATTGAAGTTATTGAGGATAGTTGTTTCAAGCTCAAATGGTGGATGCATAGTGACAGGATGTAAGAATAGAATAAGGGCAGATTATTATTAATACTTGATAATTGTGCCTCTACACTATTATTGAAGTTGTTACTAGGTATAATTGAGTTTTTGAATGATCTCATGGGTGTAGGAATGAAGAGGATGTCATCATTTCAATTTATATCTCGACTTTACAGGTTACATGACTGTCCTATAGGGAAAATTAGATACATGCAAGTGCTAATAAGTGATTTGATGATCCGAATTCATCAAGGAACATCTCTAAGGTATTTATGAAGTATTCCAATATTGTTTCAAATGAGATTATACTCCCAAATTCTTTTTGTTATAGCTCAAGAGTAGGAAAGGCCTAATTGTAGGGCAATTTACAAAGGAAGAACAAAATTTACAAAGGAAAAGGGTACAATAATTTTGCATGTTAAAAAAATCCACAAAGGGTCTTACAATCCTAAATTTTGTAGTGGGTTTCCTAAGGAATCTAAAGATATAAATTCATTTCCATGGCTGAAGGGATACAAGGCTATAAGGCCTTATAGGGAGAACTAGATGTTAAACCAAGGGTATGGAAGAACTAAGGGCAAAAACACCTTGGTCCTTGAAATGGAGTATATAAGATGTTCTAAATGTATTTAGAATGATCCAAGGCCTTGTTACTATTTTGAGTACTTAAGACCAAAGAGACCCATATAGGACTACCTTGTGCTTAGAGAACTATAGCATTTCCTTATGAACAATGCATGGAGACTGAACTAGGGATGCTTAAGAGAATTATAGAGTGATGACATTTAAAGAAAAGTGGATATATCATTACAAAGATGAAGGTAATAGGGTGTAATGTTCCATCTCTATAGGTCATGATTGATACCAAGAGCAACAAGGAAGGCATATGAATACTAATCTTAAAACAATTTCATGTGATCGGAAACAAGGTGTCTCTCGGGTTGAAATAAAGTAGGATGGATGTTTTGATACAAGACAATAGAACTATGAGTAGAGCCTTAGATAGTCACTTTCAGGATTTCATGCCTATAGATACTTTATTCACTATAAAGTGAGTTGCATAGATCAAATATATATTGAGTACAGTTTATATAACTTATCTACTATGAATCATGTGGAAGATCCTCAAGGAAGGGGTGGTATAAGTCTATTAGAGCAGGTTTGAACTCTTGATATTGAGAGACCCACATAGTGAATGGTAAGTCTTCAAGCCAAGATAGATAAAGTGCAAGTTAAGGTGTAACCCTTGCACCATGATATTCCTCCCATTTGAGATGCAAGGAGTTAGTGACCTACTTGGTATAGCCTCTCTTCTTGGTGATGGTATCAGTCTAGGTGTAAACATGATATAAATAGCAATGGAAGGAGAGGATTTTGAGAACAAAACGATACCCATCAAAGTTATCTCTAGGGCTTCTTCCATTCCTATCCTTAGTCTAGACACAAACATGTCAAAAACTAAATTTATCATTTCCATGAGGCATGATTCAATAGCTCGAAAAATTTAAATGTGACCACTACTCTCTATGCAGTGTAGTCACAAAATCATGCACTTTAGACATTATTTAGCCCGATCTCATACTATTATTTAGAATGTTATTGAGTGAAGAAAGTACTAATTAATCCCACATTTTTGCCATCTTGTTTTACTTTTATTTCTTCATTCCCACATATTTTTATATACATGCCTAGTATGTTTCGGTACTTTCCCATAATTTTATCCTAAATCGGGCACACAAGCTATCTTTGGGCACCCCAGTGGTGTCCCCATCCTTTTTCTACTTTCCCACCTCTTTTTGGGCCTCTTCTAGCCATTTTTCATCCTTATCTTTTTCCTAGTTGGCCATGTCAGGATTAATTAGAAAATTAGATCAAGAGAACCCTATAAATATAAAGTTATGAGACCATAATGAGGGTCCTAGCATCATCTACTACTATCACTCCATCTATAGTTTTATCCATTGCATCACTTTCATCTACATACTAACACATCGCAGCTATATTAGTTCAATGATGTGTACTTTCCACCCTTTTCATTGTGGGTTTACATACAACAAGTAGGTTCATAGCAGTCTACAAACCCCATACACAACAGATTTTATAGGACATGGTGTCCTTAGCATTTCGGGAAATAGTTATAGGCTTGGAGGTTACAGTGGGTGTGCCTCCCTACACTACTTTGGCCATTGGCATCGTATTGCCCAAAAAACCAAGACACTATAGAGATATCTTCACACACATTTCAGCAGAAGTGGTTAGAGTTTGGAGGACATAGATCATTTCCTCCCTACGGTGTGAGATCACCCAAAAAACTCACAGCAGTACATGATATCCTTCTACACCCTTTCTCTCGACATGGATCAGGTGCACATGTTCCATTTACACTTTTCATTTCACATATTTTACATTTGTGTATTTTACACATTTCTATACACGTGTATTTTATATAGCATTTTTACATACATACATTTTTGACTACTTTATAATTTTCTCCTTGCATGTCTGGCCGTATGAGAAACAAGCAACCTGTTAGGAATTAGAAAACAAATATGCGAAACAATTCCTCAAACCACAATAGTTGGAAACTATATAGGAGAATTATAACAACATAAATACATAATACACAAAAGAAGACAAGACAAGATTTAACATGGTTCACCTAATGTGGGCTACGTCCACCAAGAAATTTCTCATATTTTATTATCAACAAGAGTAAAACAAATATCACAGTCTTCTCTTAGTTATGAACTCACAATAGAATTCCAAAGATGTTAAACCACATCTAAACCACAATTGACACCCAATTGCTTAACCTTGATCACTCTTGATCACCTCTTGATCACTAAGACTCAAGACCTCTTGAACACTCAAGATATCTTCAAGATACCCTAACACCTCTATTTATAGGATTACAATCCTTTTAAGAAGTCCTAAAGCCAACCCTAGAAGTTTGAAAGTCGTGACCTTTCAACTTCCCATGGATGGAAAAATTGTCACGACATTAATAGCCAATTAACAGCATATTAACAACAATGACACAACAATGTCACAAAGAAATAGTAACTAATAATGCTCTTGAAGTCTCCAAACTTAACTGTTTGAACTCTAACACTCTAACTCTGATTCGAGAAGACCAAAAATAGGCTCTACACCCCAACAATCTCCCACTTGGAGATTGTTTCCACTGAGAAAGTTCTTAACCCTTCATTATCAACCATGAAGGCCAATCAAAGTTGAACACAACTTCAACTTCTCCCTTATGACCTCCTTGGTCATCATATCTCGTAGGATTCTAACTGGTATGAATATTTTCCATCTTCAACTTATCTTCTTCCAAAGCTGCCTTGATGAAATGATATCTCAGTTGAATGTGCTTCGTCCTAGAGTGGAAAGCGGAGTTCTTCGCCAAATGAATAACACTTTGAGTATCACTGTGTAGTCTTCTAACTTCCTGCTTATGAACCAACTCATCAAGAAAATGCTATAATCAAATGATCTCCTTGCTTGCCTCTGTGGCAGCAACATACTCACCTCTCGTGGTTGTCGACAAAGCCACAACCTCAGAATCTGTGAAATCTAACTCACCACCAGATATCACCAACCGTAAATACATAACTTGTCATGCTCCTCCTGTTGTCCAAATATCCTGCCATGTCTAAATCTACATAGCCACATAATGTCGTGTCTGATCCATCGAAACACAATGTTTCTCGCATCATCCCTCTCAAATACCGAAGGATCCACTTTCTTGCTATTCTTGCTCTCTACCTGGATCCCTCATAAACCTTCTCACTAATCCCACTACATGGCAATGTCAGGCCTAGTGCATACCATAGCATACATCAATATACCAACTGCTGATGAGTACGGTACCTTGGACATCTAGATTTTATCCTCCTTAGTCTTGGGACTCTGTTCCTTTGATAATTTAAAGTGACATGCCAAAGGAGTACCAACCGGTTTAGCATCCTGCATACTAAACCTCTCCAAGACCTTCTTTATGTACTCTTCTTGAGATAATACCAGCTTCCTCTCCTTCCTGTTCCAAGTTATTCTCATACCAAGGATTTGTTTTGCTGCCCCCAAATCCTTCATAGCAAAGGATTCACCTAGTTACTTCTTGAGTACCTTTATTTCCTACATGTTCTTCCTACGCAACAAGCATATCATCCATATACATGCATAGAATAATATAACTACCATCAAGAAACTTCTTGATGTACACGCAATGGTCTGAGTGACACCTGGAGTAACCCTGCTCCTACATAAAATTGTCAAACTTCATGTACCACTGTCGTGGAGCTTGTTTCAAGCCATACAAGCTCTTCTTTAATTTGCACACTAACCTCTCCTTCCCTTTGATCTCATAACCTGCATTTGCTACATGTACAATTCCTCCTCCAACTCACCATGAAGGAATGTCATCTTCACATATAAATACTCTAAGTACAGGTCTTCTACTACAACTAAACCAAGAATAGTCCTAATAGAAGTCATTTTAACAACAAGAGAAAAAAATTCATCAAATTCTATACCTTTCTTCTGTGAAAATCCCTTGACCACCAACCGGGCCTTGTATCATTTCCTGCCTCCATCTTCCTCTTTGATTCTATAAACCCACTTGTTCTACAATGCTCTCTTTCCCTCGGGTAGCTCCACCAGATCCCAAGTCTATTTTTCCATAAGAGATCTATGCTCTTCATCCATGGCTTGCTCCCACTTCTTCCTGGCATCCACCTGCACTACTTCCTCAAATCACTCTAGCTCTCCACTGTCAGTGAGCAATAAATAATTCAAAGATGGAGTAAATTTTTAGGTTCCCTTATTACCCTAGAAGACCTTCTCACCTCAGGAGTTTGGGGTTCCTGATGAGTAGGTACTTGAACTAGTTACTGTGGAACATGTTGTACCTGAACTAGCCCCTTAGACACCTTGTTGTCTGCAATGTCCTCTAACACTATGTATTCTTTCTTTGATTCCTCTTTCTGTTCCTACAACTGATCTGTATACATGAAATTTTCATTAAAGACAATATCTCTACACCAAAATATTTTCTTGTCTTTAAGACTTCAAACATGGAAACCAAAGTCAACTTCACCATATCCAACAAAGGTGCATTTCTCATACTTAGCCTCTAACTTGGTCCTATCATCTTTATCAATGTGAACAAATACCTCACATCCAAATACTCTAAGAAATGAGTAATCAATTTTCTTACTAGACCAAGCCTCCTCAGGTGTACCTCCATCCAAATCCATAGAGGGTCCTCTTTTAATTAGATAAATAGTTGTGCTCATTGCTTTTGCCCAAAACATGAGTGACAGCCCAACATATAACTTCATGCACCTAGCACGCTCCATGATTGTCCTGTTCATTCTCTCTGACACTCCATTTTCCTGTGGAGTATTTGGAACCATTCTTTACCTGCGGATCCCATTTACCAAATAGTAACAAAGAAATTCATTGTTGCAATACTCCCCTCCATTATCCAGCCTGATACATTTCAACTTGAGACCTGTTTCATTCTCAACCAAGGATTTCCATCTTTTGAAGGTTTCAAACACATCAGATTTCTTTCTAATGAAATATACCTAAAATTTTCTAGTTGCATCATCAATGAAAGTGACATAATAACATGAACCACCAATAGAGTTTACCTTAGCTTGCCCCATACATCTATATGTACTAACTCTAACTTACCGTCCTTCTGGTAGGTCCAACCTTGAGGAATCTCACTCACTTTTGTTTCCCATAAACACAATCCTCACAGAAGTCCAAATATAACTCCTTTAATCTAGGCAACCTATCCTTTATAATATGCATGCCCTTTTGACTCATATGACTGAGTCTCGGGTGCCAAAAGTTGCATCTCCATCTACAACAACTAAATTAGAATAATCAGCACCACTGGTTAAATACAAAGTACCAATTTTCTTACCTCTTGCAACCACAAGAGCTCCCTTGGTAACCTTCCAAGAATCCATTGTAAAACTAACCATATAGCCATCACTACCCAGCTGACCCGATGATATCAAGTTTCACCTCAACTTAGGCACATGCCTGACATTATTAAGTAGCCATGTGTTCCCATTCTGCATTTTCACCTGAACACAATCTTTCCCTACTATGTTGCATGGTTCATCATTACCAAGATATACATGTCCAAAATCACCTTGAACAAAATCAGTAAAGTAATGTTTATGTGGGGTGGCATGGAAAGAAGCCCTTGAATCTAACACCCAAGATTCAGCAATATTATCTAAAGAAATAATTAAGGCATCTAACAAACATCACCTCTTCGCCAAATTTACCTCTTTAGTTTCCTCCTTCTTGTTCTTCTTATCCCTAAGAACCCAGAAATATTTCTTAGCATGACTAACCTTCCCATAGTGCCAACATTCTAACTTACTCTTAGACTTTGACCTTCCATGATCATTCAACTTCCCACGATTACCTTTCCCTCTCTGTTCTTTTTCTCCCTCTACTCTCCACCGTTAAAGCGTTTCTAGAAGTAGAAGAATCTCCAATGTTATTCCTTCGCATTTCCTCACTTAGGATCACACCTATTACATCCTCAAACTTCAGATTTGAATTATTAGAGACTCGAATTACTTACACCATAACCAAGTTGTCCCACTATCTCCGAAGGAGCACAAAATCAATAAAGCCCGACCTCATCATCAAAGTCAATTTTTACTGAGTTTAACATACTCACAACCGTATTAAATTCATTTAAATGATTAGCAACATAACCATTCTCATACATATTCATATTAAATAACTTTTCCATCAAAAATATTTTATTAGAGGCAGAAGTTTTTTCATATAACTTCCCAAAGCACTCATGAGACCTTCGTGGTTTTCTCCTACGATATGTTGAAAGCAACGAAAGATGCAAGGCATAAACGAATTACCCCAAGTTCCTTTCTATCCAAAGAACTCCCAATGCTCATTTGACATCGCTGTAGGTTTCTTTGGTTTTCCAGCCAAAGGACCATGGAGGTCCTTCTGATTAAAGTAACCCTCCATTTACATATTTCACAAACCAAAGCTTTTCCCATTTAACTTTTCAACCCTCGATCTTCCCTCATCCGCCATAGCTCCCACTCAAGCTAAACTTTCCCTGTGATTTACCAATTCAGCAAAGAACCAACCAAATATTTGATACCAATTGTTAGGAATTAGAAAACATATATGTCAAAACAATTCCTCAAACCACATCAGTAGGAAACTATATAGGAGAATTATAATTGCAAAAATATAACATCATAAATAAATAATACACAAAAGAAGACAAGACAATATTTAACATGGTTCACCCAATGTGGGCTACGTCCACCAAGAACTTTCTCAAATTTTATTATCAACAAGAGTAAAACAAATCTCACAGTCTTCTCTCAGTTATGAACTTACAACAAAATTCCAAAGATGTTAAACCACATCTAAACCACAATTAACACCCAATTGCTTAACCTTGATCACTCTTGATCACCTCTTGATCACTAAGACTCAAGATATCTTCAAGATACCCTAACACCTCTGTTTATAGGATTACAATCCTTTTAAGAAGTCCTAAATCCAACCCTAAAAGTTTGAAAGTCGCGACCTTGAAATGGAACATGCCTTACTAACCATGTAGGTACACTACACACTGCAGCAGAAACACACGTGTTCCACCCTAGGTTCACTCTCATCACTTTTAATGTGCATTTTTCATCTATAGTTTCCATGCTCCTCCATCTTTTTATCATTCCATGCTTTTTTCTAGTCCTCTAGCACATTTTATACTACACTCTACATGGAAATCAGGTACACATCTCTATCTGATTTATGCTACAAAGCTTTCATTTCACCAACATAAAGTGGGGGGCAAATGTAGTCACAAAAGCATGCACTTCAGACATTATTTAGCCCACTCTCATACTATTATTTAGAAGGTTCTTGAGTGAAGAAATTAATAATTAATCCCACCTTTTGGTCATCTTGTTTTACTTTTATTTCTTCATTCTTGCATATTTTTATATACATGTTCGGTCTTCTTCGGCACTTTCCCATAATTTAAGCCTAAACGGGGTTCCTGTGCCTATCTTTGGGACACCTCATGGCACCCTATTCCCACTTGGCGTGCCCGGTCCTTTTTCTACTTTCCCACATCTTTTGGGCATCTTCTAACCGTGTTTCATCCTTATCATTTTCCTAGTCGGCCATGTCGGGATTAATTATGAAATAAGATCAAGATAACCCTATAAATATAAAGTTATGAGACCATAATGAGGGCCCTAATGTCATTTATTACTATCACTCCATCTAGAGTTGCATCCATTGCATCACTTACATCCACATAGTTCTATGCATCAAGGCTAGGAGATCTGCATCAACAAACATTTTATAGGGGATTCTATTTTATTTCAAGCATAAATGCTATTACATTTTCTACATTTATTTTTTGCTTGCTACTTCACATAGTGTGACTGGAAAAAGAGCACCTAGGGCATGACATGCACACACACACACACTAGAACTACATTTAGGTCTGAAATATAGTAGCTGTGCAACGCTCAATTTATTAAGCCCATTGTTGTGGCAGTGAGGAATGGTCTCACCCATTCATTTGTGTCTTTTATTTTTTAGGGTTTTGATACTTCCTTTTGGGTCTTTTGAAGGTCATTTATTCTCTTGAAATATTTTGTATGTTTGGCATAGTCCAAGAATTCCGATGTGATAGACAACGGATATTACAAGGTATCTTTTGACACCGAAATAATCAAACTACAACCTTTTTCATTGACTAGGGCACCTATTTCTGCATACCAAGGCGCCCCAAGTACCCTTGTAGGTGTTCCAATTTTTTCATAACTTCTAGATCCACCCTTTTAGGACTTCTATGTAGTCATTCCTCCTTCTAGAATTTCTTGTCATACCTGCGACACTCTATGATAGTCACTTGTAATCAACTGATTTATTTCCTCACCTTACTCTTGCACTTTAGGGTTTCATTTCCATTAGTTTAATTATTTAATTACTCTATATTACTTTAGTGCATTTATTTACAACATTTATTTCCTCCTAGATTAGATTAACTATCATTATACTTCCCCTATTTAGTTAATTTTAGTTAATCATTTTGGTGAACCTGACTCAACCTACACACTCTTCCAATCCCCATTCTCCTTAGGATTCCTTCATCATGGCTATCTCCATTCATGACTTTTTACTTCTTCACCCTAAGCTACGAGATAAAATTATTAATCTCTTACTCACTACTCGTATTCCTAACAACACTCATCCAGACATAGTCTATAATAATTTTGTGGATGCATTCTCTCAACATATTACTTTCCCATCCACTCCTCATAATGATTGTGCTACTTTTGACAATGATCCACCTTTGCATATTATCTCTCACATTCATAATGTCATTGTTAAGCGAACTTTAATTGATGGATCTGAGCTTAATTTGTGTCCCATGTCATTTCTCAAAGTTTTAGGTCTTACTTACTCGTGACATTAGTCCCTCTAGTATTTCACTATGTGCTTATGATGGTTCCACTCGTCCATGTTTCAGTCACATCACATTACCTATCATTGTTGGTCCTAAGATTGTCCACACAATATTTTTCATTGTTGATTTCCCAATTGCTTATAACTATCTACTTGGTCGACCATGGCTTCATGTCATGTGAGCTATCACGTCTATTGTCCATAACTACATTAAGTTCTTACATGAGGGCATGGAGTATTTTTTTGTGATTGTGATCCATTTTAGTATTATGACCGAGATCCAAACACTAGTCTTCCTATTCCACACATTAATACTACAAATGACCCCCAACCTATGGACAAACCACCACATTTACCACCACTTGATGGTACTTATTTGTGTGACAAATGTCATTTCTTATCTACCACCTGCTACTACTACCACTATGACTCCTTATCAAGGGCCTATCTAGTCCATGGATGTTGATCTATCACATCCCCCTCCACATACATTTCTCACTTTAGCACACCCACCATTCACTTGCACACTCTTCATACATGGTTCTTATTAGGAACACATTTTGTTAGATCCTACTTTACCCAAACTATATGTACGCATGAAGGTTTAGCTCACCTAGGTTTTTCTATTGCTGATATTCACCCACCACCATATCACCCTCACTTATATCATGGGTTGGTCCATGTTCTGACCACCTATGGGATTCGTGTATTTCATCTTGATGTTTTTCTTGCATGCACTCCTACTATTGCCCCACTCACATTAGGATGATCCTGGCTTGATTATATTGGGGGCACCCTAGATCTAGATCATACAAATATATCCTTTCCTATGCCTTTTGGACGCATTATCATCTACAATAGTTATTTCCTAGGGTATACACAGAATCTCACTCGGTGGTATGCACACGGTTCCCACATCCTCCATTCACCGATGAGGAATATGTTATGGGAATGTATAATCTACACCTTAAGGGATCATTACATGATCAACCAAACACTATTACTTATCAATTTTCCAACGCTTATCCATTTGACTTTGACCTCGAAGACGATGATATCCTTGACAAGTTTACATAGTCTTTAGGCACACTACCATGGTAGGCATAACACTTAACACCCCCCTCTAATGTCATAGCATAGTTACATAATATTGTATCATATATTTAGTATTTATCATTTATTATGTTTACATACCATATCACACATAATAACCACCGTTGTTACCCGATGATGCACTCTTGTGCTTCAGTTCACACTTGATTGTTGAGGGATTACCATTACTGAACCCAACACACTACACCTTAGGAATTACACATTACATTTCATCATACATTGCATGTCATACACCATTCATTCTACACTTATTCTACATTATACTAGTCCTCATCATACACATTGCATACATTATTATGTTATCCACGCAAAACCTATACATAGTCACATCATACACTACGCATTTCTACATATATTCTACACACTACGCTAGGTTGCATTACATACGATTATAACCTTACATTTGAGCATTACATATTTCCATTTCTATATATTATCACATTTTACACTTTACATTGTATACTTGTTATACACCCTACACATCCTACATTACAATGCCCATACCGCGTATTTACAAACCCTGCTCATCACATGATCATCTAGTTTCATCATACATGCTACATTGTCTTCTACGCGTTGCACTCACTACCCTATAATGTTCCTTAGTTCCTTGTTTCATACTCGATTATTGAGGGTTTACAAATCAAATGTACCTTACATTTATTATGTAACATTCCTAGGATAGTGACATACACTTTAGGCTAAATCGTCACCCACCTCCATCATTTCCTCTAGTAGTGACATACGCTTTAGGCTAAATCATCACCCACCTCCATCATTTCCTCTAGTAATGGTATACGCTTTAGGCTAAATCACCACCTCCATTATTTCATCTTGTAGTGGTATACACCTTATTTTACTTCACCACTCATCCTCTCATCTTATAGTGATATACGCTTAGTGTTAAATCATCACTCATCCTTTCATCATATAGTGATTTACACTTAGGGATAAATCATCATTCATCTGAATCCTTTCATTATATAGTGATGTATGTTTAGGCTAAATCTATTAGGAATAAAACTTATCTTAATTCATCATTAGTTGATATTTGAATAAATGTAATAAGTTAAAGTATTTAATTTAAATACTTTAAACTTATATAAATAGGTATTAGTTATCCTTAGTTTTTAGTTAACTAAGTGATAGTGTTCTCATCCAAATGTTTGTGGAATCATGTTCTATCTTGCATATTTTGTTCCTGGATGATTTCCATGAGGGGCAATAGGGGTAGTTAGGGAAATATGCTATTTCTGCATATTTTCTCATATTAGATGATTTGTTTCCATATATTGTGGATGAGATAAAATTTGTCCAATATCTATAAATATTGCAGCTCTCTCATTTATCTTGTAATGCTTGATTTCATATTTATAAAATTATGCAAGCACCGTCTTGTTTTTTGTAATTAAATATAGGTTGCGAGATAAGAAAATCATCACTCATTCAATCAATAAGGCATGATATATGCTTGCTATCGGGTTCACGCACATCCTCTCTACATGTTGCATTTCATCACTACATATATGCATTCATCACAGCGTCTAGATATAATAAATACTACTCAACCATTTCCGATGACGCACTTGCATTTACGGTTAATTCTTGACATTGTTGTTGACGAGAAACTTTGTCTTGTGGACAAATTGATGGGTTTCAAGCCAATGCTATGGGAATATAAGTCCCTCTACTTGAACGGTGCAGCTTTCGTATGTGCATGCATGAAAAATTGGATTTCAATGGTGGTCTTTCGACCAAATATCCAGCGAGGGGCACTCACGTGACCACCGTGGCAAAGCTAGCAATTTCTCACTAGAGAAGAACTTTGTCTCGAGAATGGGAAAGGGAGCAAGAATGGAGGTATGGGAAACCAATGTTGTGAGTAGAATATCAAATTCTCACACACATTAATTAGAAACTTCATTTACATGCATTTATAGTTAGAAGAAAAACAAATCCGCAGGAGAAGCTACAAGACCAAATGAAACTCATTGGTCACAAAGTACCAATCAATTCCTCAATCAAAAAGGAAAAAATTCCTTCTTTTATTATCAAGCTTGAGCAGATATCAGTACATAGCTCAAGAATGGAGGAAATTCGAGGAAGAAGAGAAAATAGAAGAAGAATGGTGTTTTCTCCCTTTCCAAGTATAGAGCACTCTGGTCTTTTTTGAAATCAATCACCAGCCCTTGGAATGATGTTGAGAAGCCATTATATTCTTTGCAAGAAACCATTACAACTTCACAAATCCTCAACGCCTTTTCAAATTCCTCTATTGTGAAGAAAATGCTCATGGCGGGTTAAAAACTAGATCTTGCAAAGCAACCATTACATTCAATTTGCCAATTTAAATATAGACCATTTGATTTGCTCCTCTAACTCTAAAATTGGGTTGTCCATGTGGCAGGAAGGGATTGGAGTGGTTACGGGAAAGCCCTTTGCATTTTGTGATTTTTTAGAGATTTGGAAATTTGGAACAAATTGGCCCGCACCCCCACTTTGAATTTTCAACTTAGACATGTGGCTACTTCGATTGGAAATGGAGTCATGACCCTTTTCTTAGCATTTTGAATTTTTTTTTAAAAAGGCTTAAAACTCAATTTCCTCCGCCGCCCACTACTCCGATTTGACTAGGATACGTGGCACGTTACTCGTAAGAGATGGGGTCACGGATCTTTTCTAAACATTTTAACCTTTTTGGGAAAAAGGTTCGAAACCTCAATTTCCTCCACCGGCCTGCTCTCTCACTTTGACTTTTCAATGGCGGGCTTCACCTTTGATGTTTTCCTTTATAGCTTTGATTGGGGCTGCATGGATCATTTTTTAACTTTTCACTTTTTTACAAATAGGCTCAAAAACACAAATTCCTCCGTTGGCCCACTCTTTCACTTTGACTTTTCAACTTTGGGCCCGAGACCTTGGCAGAGCCGTGGAGCATTCTAGAACTTTTACTTCACTTTTGGGAATTTGGTTAAATTTCCAAAAGTGCCCCAATGGCCTACTCGTCCGCTTTGACTTTTCAACAATGGGGGCTTCAACTTTGAATTTTTCCTGCGGGCTTCAACTTTGACTTTTTCCTTTATAGCTTGATCGGGGCCACGGGGCAAATTTACCATTTTTGCCAAAAGTGACCAAAAGTGTTAAGTTCACCAAAAATCCTATTCCTCCCCATCCAATAGGATCTGACCATGTACCTACATTCATTGGAGCCAAAATTTGACGGGGAAAAGATGATCGTCATCTCGACTATGGAAAATATGCAAAGGAAGAAAAATTCATCATTTTGAGTCCAATTTTCAAATTTCCTTCATGAACCAGAGGCATGGAGGCAAAACAATGATTTGACGACCCAGGCCATAGAACAAGTGAATAATTTCGATCAAAAATGGAGGTTACAAAGAGGATATTATGTGCACAGATCGGGAAATGGAGAATTTCTCAAAACAAGTAAAACAAAGATTCAAACAGCACTAAGGCATGACTTTTACTAATTTCTTAAATCTCTAACTTGGCTTAAACACCAATAGAGGGCATGAGCTCAAAAATTTGAATTTGGCTATGGAAACACATAGCAGTTTTTAGGAGACAACAACTGGCTCTAGTTTGGGGACATGGCGTGAACTGGGCATGGCTAGGGCACGACATGAGGATCTGGAATCTCAAGTTTCAAAACATATTATGTTGACCAAAGTGCCTTATCCATTGGGCCTTGCAGAGTCATGTACAATTCGAGAAAGAATGAAAGAAGGAGGAAACACATAAGCCAAACCACATAACAAAAACCAAACAAAACAAAAACAAAACCACACAATAGAAAAGGGAAAAAACACACCTATGAAATCACCTATGGTACAAGGCGGGGACAACCCTCTTTCACTAATGATATAGTTTCAAGTATTCCCCACTTCAAGGTAATTCCAATGGTTTTCCATCCAAGTATGAGAGGAGAAAACATTCTCACCGCAAGTTCCCTAAATTTGGAATGGGTCGAGCCATAATCAATCAAAATTTCCATGGATGCCTTTTGGTTCTCTTCTCTTGTCCCACAAGAGGGAAAAAATCTCAAACCTTGAATTCTCTTGCCTTTTCCCTCTTTTAAAATATCTTCTTCACTTTCAATTGGTTTTCTTTAATTCTATCCACCACTTGGCATCTTCTTTCTTCCAGCTTCTCCAAGAAGAGGATCCTCTTGTCAATGGAGTCTTTGTATTGACCATCTTCTATTTCTTGCAACAACTTGAGAGTTGACATCTCAATTGTGAGGGGAATCTCTACCTCAACTCCATACAACATTTGGAAAGGTGACATACCTATTTCCTTCTTAGGAGTGATCCTATCAGCCCACAATGCATCATATAACTTCTTGTGCCAGTTCCTTTGACTCTCATCTACCAGCTTAGGAACAATGGTCACAATGTTCTTGTTTTTGACTCAAATTTCCCATTTCCCATTGGGTAGTAATCAGAAGAGTGAGATAGGGAGATTCCAAAGCCATAAAAAAACTCTGTGAGCTCCTTGGAAGAGAAATAGGTGGTATTGTCTACAACAATTTTCTGTGGTATCCTAAAATGAACAATGATATTCTCCTTGATGAAGTTACAAACTGTTTCAAAGCTGGCTTTCTTGGTTAGGGTGGCTTCCACCCATTTAGTGAAGTAATCAGTTTCAGTGAGTACATAAGTATGCCCTACACTAGAATGAGGATTTAGAACACCAATAAAATCTAGCCCCCATTGTTGAAATGGTTCTTCAATCACCACAAACATGAGTGGTAATGTAGCTAGTTGTTGTTTTCCAACAAATTGTTGGCATGCTTTGCATTTGGAAACCCAATCTTGAGTGTCTATAAAGATGGAGGGCCAATAATATCTCCCTCTGAAGATCTTATGTGCGGTGACCATTGCTGAGAAATTTCCACTACAAGCTTGATCATGATATTCCCTGAGCAACTTTTCTTGCTGCTCATTATCTATACACCTGAGGAAACAACCATCTAGGCCTCTCTTATAAAGTACATGATTCCATATCACAAACTTGGATGCCTTTAGCTTGAGTTTCCTTCTTTGTTTGTAATCAAGATGAGGAGGGAATTCTCCATAAGTGAGATAGTAAGCAATGTCAGTATACCACTCATCAGTAGTGGTGACAAAGAGTGCCTATGGACTGTCTCCTAAACAGGTTGAGCAAACACCATCCTTTTCTCCTTGTTGAGCTTTGAGAGCTTAATCTTTATAAATCAGCTTGCACAAACCATTTCCTATTACCGGGTTAGAGGGTCTAATCTCCAAGGCATACTCTTGGGTCTTTGCAATCCAGCTTCCTCTCTTAGCCCTGTGGATCTTGTTGAGTCAAAATGGACTTGATTTCATTTCCGGGGACCATCACCACAAAGATGGGAATTGAGAATGTAGAATCTGAAACTTTTAACAACTTTGACCACTGCGTGAGGCATGTTTCTCCAAATGATTGTACTTTTAGCTCCCAATTTTTCAAAGGATGACATGAAAGCAATGGGTGCTTCCAAACCTTCATCATTTTTTTAAACAAGGACAACAAAGAGTGTATGTTCTAATGCATAGCAATACATGATGAACTCCTTGTTGAAATCTGGGTATACAAGAGTTGGAGCTTTGGAAATGGATTTCTTGATCTCCTCAAATGTTATTTTTCCTTCCTTATTCCACTTGAAACTTGCTTGAAGTTTCATCATGGAAGTTATATGCTTAGTCAGTTCAAAAACTCATGCACAAAACGATGAAGGAATTTTACCTTTCCAAAGGATGAATGAACTCCCTTCTTGTTTGGTTGGTAGGGCTAGTGCTTGAATAGCTCCAACCCTCTCGGGATCAATGTGTGCTCCATTTTTGGTCAAAATGTGTCCTAAAGAACTTACCTTCTCGTGACTCCAAAGATGCACTTCTTTGGATTTAGTGAAATGCCATAATTCCTACACCTTGCGAAGGACTTGCTCCAAATGACCGATATGATCTCCCCTCCTCTTTGAAAAACCATGAGGTCATTAAGGTAAATGACAATGTAATGTTTTAAATCTTTAAAGGCCAATTCCATTGCTCTCTGGAAAGTGGCTCCAGATTGATCAAGCCAAAATGTATTCTCGTTCTAGGAAAAAGTGCCCCAAGGTGTTGTGAAGGTTTTTGTGTTGCAATCCTCTTCTGCCACCTTGATTTGGTTGTACCCTGAGAATCCATCAAGCAAAGAGAGCATCTTAGATCCAGTGACTTCTTGCAAAATATGATCCATGATTGGAAGAGGGTAGTTGTCCTTGAGAGATGCCTGATTCAAATTTCAAAGTCTACACAAATCCTTATTTACCCATTCTTCTTCTTTACCGGCACAATGGTCACCACCCATGTTGAATGGTGGATGGGGAAGATGATTCTAGCATTGAGCATATTTATTGCCTCTTCTTTGATAACATCAGAAATCTTTAGATTGTAGGGCCTTTGTTTTTTCCTGAAGGGCTTGGCTCCTTGCTTCAAAGGAATGGAGTGATGCATTTCCTTTGGCTAAAAATATTTGAGTTCATCATAGGAATAGGCCAGGACATTTGAGTACTTTTTTAGCAGAGAAACAAAATTTATCTTCTCTTCTAGTGAGCAGCATTTACCAATGTTAACCATCCTTGGATTCTCTGAAGTGCCAATTTTTTCTTGATCAAAATCAGATGGACGCCAAGAAGACTGTTTCTCTTTCTCTTGGATGAACCTATCATGCTTGTCAAAGAGGTCTTCTAAAGAAAATAGGCATTTGGGGATTTTGTTTCCTTTCATTTTGATTACTCTCTCTTCATCAATTCCCTCAATTCCTTCCTTCTCTTTTTGGGGGACTAATTCATGGTGTGGGTTCTCACTTCCTTCAAAGAACATATTATTGAAGTTATCCCTTTTTTTTCTAAGAAGGCTAGGATCGGATTGTCATCATTGAAGACCTGCCAATGATTTGCATTATCTAGTATGTTGGGTTTGAACACCATCTCAATGGTCACTTTATCCTTTCCAAAAGAAGGATGAGGTGTCACTCAGGAAGCTGACACTACTAGAGAATCATCCTTTTCATTCTACTCCCAATGGATAGCTTCAATGGAGAATTCATCAAATGATTCAACGTAGTCCCACACTTTTTTTCTATAGTGCCTGAGCCTTGGGATTTTCACCTAATATTGTTGGCGGCACCCGTTTTAGCACAATCTCAGCATCATCTTTGCATCTCAACTTATTTATTCCCATGTCCTCTACTACATTCATTCCTAAAAGCAATGATTCATACTCTGCAGTATTGTTTATATTATCAAATTTCAGCTTGTAGGAAAAAGGATATAACTCATTGGAGGGAGAGTATAATACTACACAAGTTCTTGAACCTACTCTGGAATGACTATGCAATCAAACTCCATTGTCAAAATCTGATCTTCTTCTTCCTCCATGAGGAGTGGCAAGTTCTCTTCTTTTTGTGATGTAAGAAAGTAGTTTCCTAGCCCACAATCTTGAAAGAGGATGTTAGCTCTTGGATCATCGGATTTCCTTACTGTGAATTTCATTTTCTTGATAGCGCAAAGACTTCTTCATTTCTCATTTCACTCGGATATTTGTAGATGACCAATCCATTTTTATTTCTCCACCCAGATCTGTGCAAAAACTTCTTCTCAACAACATACCAAAAGAGGTTGGGATGTCTGCCACCAAGATGGTCAGGAGTTTCTTCTTGTCTCGCGTAATCAGCGAGTGCAACCTAGAGCATCCTTGATTCTTCCTACCAATGGAACTTGTTTGGATTCAATTGAGTAGCATGTTCCATTTACCTGGGTCAAAGTGAGGCCAAGATCATTTGTAACTTTTGTTGGTATCACATTATCTAAGGCTCCAGAGTCTATGATGCAATTGTTCAACTGGAAGCCTTTGATGAGAAGTGACAGGTAGAAAGGCTCAACTCTGTTGGTGTTGGAGGCACTGAAGGCTAACATGTTTTGAGAAGGTGGTGTAGACACTAAAATTAGATCACACTCCCCTTTTTTCCCTCGACATATAAGCACCCTTTATTACATTTACCTAGCCATAACCCCTTTTCACCCCACTACTATTAATTTAATTATATAAATTAATTAATTTTTTATCCTCACTATATTTATTATTTAAATATCTTATTTAAATAATATCCACACATACTGATTCACTTAGACACCTCACCAAGCCAGCTCAACCTAAGACCTATTCTTAGTAAGTTGCCATAACTAACTAAGACTTACCCAAACACTAAAAATCAATGCCTACATTCCTCTAACCACATTCCCGTATGCTTACAAGAAGCTCTCGGTCTAACCCATGGGATAATGACATGAGATCTAAGTAAATCGGGAGGATCTCCTTAGTTTTGTAAACCTAGTAAATCCCCCCTTGACTGACGTTGGTTACCCCTAACCGTCGTCGGTTAATCTGGACCGCCGTCGGTTGCCCTTTTAACCCCAAAACAACCTTATTCTCAAGGTTGGAAGTTGGAAGTTGGAAAAAACATTGGGAGAAATTTGACGAGAAAGAACACATCTCAAAGAGATAACGCATCTTCAGAGAAAAATTCCAGTGAAAACTCACATCCAAGGAAGGAGATTGAGCATCTTCTCCTGCACAACCATCCCAGCCATGATCTGATCTATCCAAGCAAAGAGGAGTGTACATACAGCCCATGCAGAAGCTTTTCTTCAGTTGGTGATCACTTACAACCTTCAAACCCATCATCAACACCTCCATCCCTCACACACAGACATTCAGGAACGGAATCCAAGTAAGTACAACATCATACTTTCCTAGTTATTTCATTTTATCATCTATTGTTTATCTTGCTCCCTATTGACCTTCCCACATTATCACCTTCATATACCCATTAAAATCTTGCCAAATCCTACTCCAGTCACCCAATATCTTGTCTTGACCAACCAAAGTCCTTTGTGCAATCACAAAGGAGACCCACTTGTTCTCGTGACATTTCTAGATCTGATAAGAACTAAAGCACTTTGTTCTAACCATCGTCGGTCATCCTTGACCGACACCGATCTTTTGTTTGCCCATACAAATTTTGAATAGAGACCTACCCACCTAATTTCACCTCACCCTCATTTACCTCGTGATCTACCCGAGACCTTTATCGGACCCACGAGACCCGAACTAATCATTTGACCTTTGGATTCTATTCTAGTTTAGCCTATTAGATTAGATCTATTTCTTATTGTGTTTTTAAGTGAGATACCTAAATCATTTTAAAATAGCAATAGGATTTACTTTGTTTACAGTATTAAATTGTTTAAAATAAGGTGATAGTAGCCATCTAGGAAGTACCATACTTCCTGGATCTAACATACGCTAGGCAGTTCACTGCCCATATTGTTTAATTCCTTCTCGTGGTCTTGTTTTCATTATAGGTAGTTCCTCCTAGCCAAAAGGAAGCTCTCACGATCAGCTGTGGATTTGGAAGTCATATACGCGTGACAACCCATCATACAACATTTGAACAGTATTCCTCCTATGCTCATTACCCTATTTGTTTCATCAAAACTTCAAAGAAATGATCTAAGAAAGAGGTGAAACATTTTGGCACGTCCGTCGGTGGGACCCATCTGGGGTTCCTTGCATTTCATTCATTCCTAGGAAAAAATTGTATGTTTGTTTCCCTTCTGAAAAGCTGTACACACTAATTTTATTCCCTGGTAATCCACCTCTTCTTTCTATTTTCTCTAAAGGAAACCCTTCTTTTGGTGTAATTAAAAAGAACATGTTTTCATGTTTTTACGCATTATAGTGAAAGATCATCCCTCTTCCTCTTCATCTTATTATGTCATCCAATTTCACATTTTTGATTTGGGTTTAAAAATAAGTGCATTCCATTCTAATTTATTGCATTAGCTCACATTAATTGAGGCAACCTATACGCTGGAAGTCATGCCCAGTTGATGGTTGACAAACGAATCATAGAAAAGCACTTCTATCCTTTTCTCTTTCTCTAAGTCTTACCAAACCACACAAAAATTCAAAATACATACATTCTTAAACAACATCCTACCTAGAAGAAGCTATAGGTGATCACACGATCATGACACAGTGGGCACCTAGCTCACTGCTCTGTGAGTCATACTTCAAGAGTGAAGCCCGCCCCCACCATAACATACTTGAAACCTCACCTTTTAGATCTCCTTCTTTGTAGGAAGCCATCCTCACCAAAAAAACTATTTCACAATTCATGTGTCAGTCCCTAAATAGCATAAGGTGAACAAACATAATAGAAAGGGCACTCCTAGGATCACATTTTCTTAGTTTTTTTATCGGCTTGCGTTTTGAGGTGAGAGATCACGTTCGTCACTTTTTTTTGTTCATCCTTGCACGCTCCTCATCACAATTGGTGTATTCCGGCTTCACCTGAGTGTGCTGGGCCATATCATCATCATTCTCAAAATTCTGGGTTTGATTCTACATCAAATTTTAATTCACAACCACTTTCTTTCATCATTGTTTCAATTTCACGATGAATCGTCATCGCCGGTTACCCACGACCGTCATCGGTTACCCCTAACTATCATCGGTTATACCCAACCGACATCGGTTCCAGGTCCTTTTGCTAACCTACTCAAAAGGACATTTTACTTCACTTTCTTCCACTTTTCATAGTCTCTCACTGTCATTATTCCCATTGACGTTGTAAACATCATTAGATTTGGCATACCTGTTAGATTTCACCTTCTACCTTGTTTTTCACTCATTGTCCATTTTATACAAAGTGACCGTGGTGGTTTACCCCGATGCCCGTCGGATTTTCCCTAATCGGCATTGGTTAGCTTTGTTTCACATTCCACCACCATTTTCTACTTCATCCACTTTTTATCACCGATTCACCTATTCCTACTTGTTCTCTCGTGTCATTTACGAGAAGCAACCCTACCCTACGATCGATCTTGTTCACATGGTGCTGACCCAAAGACAAACAAGTGCACTCATATTCCATGCCGGTTGTCAACCACTCTCACCTAGTCCTTCACCACCTTCTATTTTATCACCAGGTCATGGATTCCATCCAACCTACTACTCTCACTACCGAGAGATGAGGAGCTCGCATGACTCCTTGATCATAACCCTGTCACCTTACAATTTTACCTTTCCCACTCATCCACCCAAGATGCCTCGGGTCAGTTGATATACGGCATGCCCATATCTATCCACCCGACTCTCACACCCACTCCTGCATCGGCCCCATCTAGCTCCATGTTTCTGCATCCACCTTACCCCCAAGTCGTTTCACAATTAGGTCCTATACCTGCTCTAACTGCCATGTCTCTGCTACCTCTATGACACCCATTACATCTACTGTACCCTCGACAACTACCCCAAACACAACCTCATCCACCCCTAATGTCTCATACATACCTGTAGCTACATTCCCACCTCTAGTTTTGGTGACCCCTACCCCATTTCAGAACATGGTTCTTTCCATTCCACAATCATTAGCCCCTATTACCACTAGGTTTAGCATAACCCTTCCACCCCCATATACATACTACCAAAAACCTCATGTTTCATCCATTATTCATTCCGGATACGTACCCCTATTTCACTGCCTTCTTCTCCACCACCCTACACGGCAGCCCCCTACACTAGAGTACCACCCCAGTTATATGCCCAAAACCAACGTCCTCACACTACAGGAGGCATCCAATCATCACAACCTACCAATGACCTGATTAAATTGATGTTGAACAAGATGCAAACATTAGAGGCATCGGTTTCTGTCTCCTGTAACACTCTCACCTACGATGATATTTGCAATGAGATATTCACCCATCCATTCCTATCCGTTCATACCTTGTGCATTGGGAAATGTCTAAATTAAATCGTTTAAATAGCAAAGAAGACCCACAAAGAACATTTGTGGTCGTTAAAACATGGGTGTTATCTGATCACTCATGATGATGCCTTGCTTTTGAGAACCTTTCCCATGTCCCTCACTGGACCTGCATTGGATTGGTATAGTGGGTTACCTAAACACTCTATATTCTCATTCAATCAGGTAGCCCAAGCCTTCTTGGATCATTTCTCTATCAATATCGTCAAGAAGGTTACCATGACCAATCTATATTCTACACATCAGTATGAGGATGAATCTATCACATATTTTGTCGCTCATTTGGTGCAACTTTGATCAATCAACTTACCTTGCAAATCGCCTGAAACTAAACTCATTGGGATCTTCACACGAGCTTGCGCTAGACATATCTTCCCGACCTTACAGTCTAAACCTTTCAAACATTCGACGAGGCATTCACTATGGCACGAAAGTTAGAGATTCAGGCCATCGAAGAGAAGAAAATATAATTACGCAATAAGAATTTAGCATTCAAGTCGAATGATACCTCTTCTTCTTCCAAACCACAAACCAATTATTCAAAAGCTAAGGGCACCACTAATGTAGTGGTACTCAAGGCCGGCCTAGCTCATCCATCAAATCAGGCTACACCCTCATCTAATCTCTCACCTGTCCAAACTTTTCAATTTAGATGAGAGTAGTGAAAATACACCCCAATTGGGGAACCTTACTCTTCTATCTTAGAAAAGCTTATCAAAGCTTGGAGCCATCACCCTTCCACCTATAAAACCACACACTAGTTTTGACCCTACTCGCCCCATGCCCGCATGGTATAAAGAACATGATTTCTGTAACTATCATCGAGTAAAGGGTCATAGTGATGGAAACTACATCACTTTCAAGAATATTGTCCAAGAAATGCTCGAGAAAGGTGAGTTAACTGTGGATAATCCCAATGCCACCCCTAACCAAAATCTACAAATCTTCAAAAATCGTTTCCCAACCATGCCCCTTCATCCAATCAAACCGATGAGACATCAACTCATGATACCCATACCCACGAGGTTCACGCTATCTTTAACGAGGTACCTGTCACCTCTTAATTACCCCACATTCCTTCCATAGAGGAGATCCTAGCCTGAAATCCTCCTTACACATTGGAACTAACCTCCCTTGTTCCTTCACCCACAGAGGAACACCTTTCATCTCCTTCATCACCAACGGAGGGTCTTAGCTAACATTGAGACCACCTCACCCCTAGCTTCACCACTTAGAGAACCTTTACCAACAGTACCTCCTCCACCCATAAAGGAGCTCCCATTATCTCCTTCACCCATAGAGGAGCACCCATTGCCTCCTCCACCCACAGAGGTGCACCCATTTGTTCCTCCACTTATAGAGGAGCTCCCATCATCTCCTCCACCCATCATAGACCCAATTGAGATACCTCCGCCTCTCGGTGAGAATTCTTCATCTCTTCACCCAAAATCCAACGACCTACTTTCAGCTCTCTTACCCACGAAAGTGAAGCTAGCCAATTCCCCTGTCTCTTAGACACATTTTACAATAATTTCCATTAGGTCCTCACCAGCTCCACCAATAGACATGTCATTCTCACATTTGGCTGATCACTTAGATTATGTGGATAGGGATTTACTATGGGGTTGCCTCTTACTCCCCGTCTCAACATAGATGTAGAGATCCCTCACCGATACCTCCACTATCTACCCAAACACATCTCAACCAATCAAACCAAATACACCACCATTGTCGCACCCCTTCCACGATACCCATTAGCACTCACACCACACCCTTACCCATAACTTTGAACTACCTCTAAACCCAAACCCATACCTACAACATTTTCCTCAACTAAACCTATTACCACTTTAGGGGTCACCCCGACCACCAGCCTTACTCATCCACCTATTAAACTGGATTTAGCTACATCCTCCAACGTCAAACCACACCTATTCCGACACCCAAACTAAAGAAACAAACTCATCGACCTCATACCCCGACCGCACCAATCACACCTACACTTGTCCCATCTGTCTTAAGACCTTAGCTGCCCAACATGGTCAAGAACCTTCACCCATCCATAAACCAATAACACAACAACCCATTCCTTCCTCACAAACCTCTAACCTACCCAAGCACACAACACGACTTACACCCACACTGCAGTCTTTTTACCACCAATACCTCTAATACCTTCAGCAATTGCTTCACTACCCACTACAATTTATTCATTTTCCTTCACACCCCAAGTAAAACCCGTGTCATCTACCTTCATAACACCCTCGTTATCCCCTTGGGTAACTCGCCCTCTTCCTCCATCTACTTTTTCTTCTAGACCTCATACACCCACATCACCTTTACCCAAGAGGTGCAACCCAAAACAAAACCCCTACCCCACAACAAGGTAGTCAAAACAACCCCACACCCCCTACCCATCCATCTACTATACCCCTACCTAAACAAACACGACCAATACCTAAAACCACACCGGTACCTAAACCATAGCTCAACCCGTTCCTAATCTTCCAAAAGTAGTTCCTCGACAATCAACCACACCTACACCCAAACCCACATTCACTTCCCATTGTGATCCACTAGCAGGGTCCTATGCCAAAATTTTAACCAACCTCCTCGAGACTTCTGTTATCACATTACTACCACTCTGACCTTATGACCCCCTCAAACCCAAGCCAAAAGGGTTTGATGATACTAAAATTTGCACATACCATTGTGTGCCAGGGCATGATGTGGAGAACTACAAGGCCTTGAAAACTGTCCTTATCCAATTATGTCCACCAGAAACCAACTTTGATGATGACAACCTTCTTGACAAGGATCTTTCTTCACCGACACCCATTCCCACACTACCCACTCAACAACCACAACCTCCACCCTCACCACTCCTAGAGCCACCCTCAAGATTTGAAATTAACATGGTTCACATCAGAGAACTTGCCATGACACCACCCAAATGTCGTTGCACCCAACTAACCTCACAAGGTTTTCTCCACCAGTAAGTTTTTCCCTTCATGTTGTTATACCACTCATCCTACACCTTCTCCATTTTCCAACTCCCCTCAAATCAACATGATACATGTCACTACACGTGCACAGAAGGGAAAAGAAAAGGCAACTGACCCACCAACCAATCCTATACCCAACATACCATCTACACCCATACCTAAAATCACTATCCATAGCCCCACATACCCCATTTCTAATGGTGTCACACATCGCACCATACTCAAACAACTACACCAATCTCCCCTCAAAATTTCCTTATACGACCTCATCCAAACCTCAAAATCCCATCGTCAAGCTCTCATGGAGGTTCTTCAATCTATTGAGGTTTTACCCAATGACCCTACACCTGTAGCCTCCATTATCACACCCCATCATGTAGCCTCTCTCACCAAATTACCACCTTCATCCTCACCTCACCTTGTTCACCAAGTGGCCTCCCTTAGCTTCTCAAAGGAGGAGATCACGCCACACCAAAATGATGACCCGGACCCAACCCTCTTCATCTCTGTCCACATTGATGACATACGGGTACGTCGTGTGATGATTGATGGAGGCGCTAGCATTAACATCATTTCATCCCATGCATTTTCTCAAATGCACATACCTAACAATTGCATGCATAAACATCCGGTCATGTTGCGTTCATTCAACGATGCTATCACCTCCACACTAGGCACTGTCATCCTTCACGTTTGCATGGGCCCCTGCATTGTTCTAGAATTGTTTTATGTTTTGGAGGGGGAATTCCAATATAACTTATTGTTTGGTAGACCTTGGATCCGTGTCATGGGTTGTGTTCCTTCCACTTTGCATTGTTGTGTAAAGTTTGAACATAAAGGACACACTTATACCATTCCAACTGACCCATCACCTTTCAAAACATGCATTATGTTTTACCGACCTAATGATGTGCTCATACCTATCAAGCCGTCTACCTCCGCAACCAATACGACTTCACCTACACCTCCACCTACTAGTATAGCAGCTACTTTCACCACACATACCTCCTCCATTCCTAACGCTGCTATAACCTCCACAGTGACCAATTAGCTTCCCATCCATTAACTCCACCTCTGTATCAACCTCCAACACATCATCCATTCCAACTAACTACATACCAACCACTTGATCCCTTGGAAGGTGTTTTTAATGCCTCACTCGGGAGTACCGCCTCTATAGTGTCAACACATTCCTTACTCCGCATGAGTATGGAAGCCTTCACCAACACCCTTGCTATGATCACCATATAGGAGAACGCCTCCTTTATGGTCCTCCTCATCTTTGTACTAGTCTCACCTATGGGGGACTTAATACTACCACTTACACACCTAAACAACCATCACAACCCCACCCATTTTCCACTGACTTCCAATCACTTACCAATCAACTGTTTCACCCATACCTTCCTCCACCACTAATGCGTGGAAGGTTTTGGTTTTGGCTTTTACGAGCAAGGCCGCTTACACTTTGTTATTCCATGTACCACCCGTAAACATAACGACCGTAGTGGTATCGGCTTCCGAAACCTCCTACCAAACAGAGCCCGCATTTAACGATTAAGGACCCTAGCCCTTGTCCACCTTCACCTTCATCACCACCCTCACCAACAGAGTCGATGGATCCTAAATCTATCCCACCTAACTTTTTTTTCATAAACACCATTTACTTGGGGCATTTGACTTATCAACATGAAGGCGAGGCCCCTTCCACTCTTCCATTCCTATATCTTGAGATGATCGATGACGACACACCTACCATTAACGTCGTTCAATGTCAGGATGATGAATCCATACTCACCTACCTTGGTGCAGAAGACTCATATATTCATCGGTTGTTACCCTCTAAGATGCAAACCATGTTGAATGAATCGACTATCGAGATCAACATTCATACTCAGGACAACCCACAAATCCTAAAGATCAAAAATCTTTAGATGTTGCTGAACAGGAAGCCATCACTTCTTTTCTCTGAGATCACAACCATGCTTTTGCTTCATCTTACATAGACATGCCTGGTATTGACCCCACCATAGTGGTCCACAATATCGTAACTGTTCCCGATGCCAAACCTATCAAATAAAAGCTGAGGAAAATGCTCCCTCGCATTGCTCTTCTCGTCAAAGAAGAAATTTAGCGCCTTCTTTCCGTTTCCTTCATCTTACCCATTGATTATCCTTGTTTGATTTCTAACATTTTCCATGTTACCAAAGTAATAGGGGACTCTGCATTTGCACATACTTAGTGACCTCAACCTCGCCTCGTCTAAAAGATGACTTTCCCTTGCCTAGTATTGATCAACTAGTTGACCTCACCACTGGTCATGAGATGCTCTCACTCATGGATGGCTTCTTGGGTTATAACCAAATTTTTCTTGCCCTAGAAGATTAGTACAAGACTGCATTCATCACCCCTTGGGGAACATTTTGTTATCGAGTCTTTCCTTTTGGTCTTAAAAACGTTAGTGCCACATATCAATGTGTTATGACTTACATCTTCCATAATATCATGCATCGCATATTAGAAGATTATGTGGATAATCTCTTGGCCAAATATAAATTTTTCTTTGAGCACCTCACCATCCTCGAAACCATCTTTGACTACCTCATTAAATATTACGTCGCCTTGACCTAAAAGTGCGTCTTCACGGTTCTCTCAGGAAAGCTCCTAGGATTTATTGTTTCCCTCCATGGTATAGAAGTTGACCTTGCTAAAGTCAAGGCCATTCTGGAAATGCCTCCGCCCACTAACCTTAAACAACTCCATATCCTGTAAGGTAAATTATAGTCCATTCACCGTTTCATTTCACAATTATCTGATCGGTGTCAACCATTTCATCATCTGCTTAGGAAGGATGTCTCCTTTAAATGGGATGATGACTATCATAAAGCTTTTGAGGCCCTAAAACAATACCTTCTCAAACCACTTGTACTCATTCCACTTAAATACGATTAACCTTTTTACCTATACATATCAGCTACCGATCATTCCTTAGGAGCCATGCTCGCTCATCGCGATGAACAACATAGGGAGAAGTTAGTTTATTACATAATCCATACTCTTTTGGAATATGAAACTCTACAACCATCCGTAAAAAATTTCTTAGCCTTAGTTTTTGTTGCCACCATACTCCGCCATTACCTACTCAACCACAAAACATATGTCGTGACCAACACTAATCCCTTACACTTCATGTATGCCAAACCTTATCAAAATCGGTGTTCCGCGCCATGGCTTATGCTTTTAGCTAATCTTGACCTCGAATTCATTCATCAAAATTCCATCAAGGGCTAAGCTTTTTCCAACCAACTGGTTTTGGTGCACCTATTTTTGGGGATTAACCCTCTAATTTTGACTTTCCCGATGAGTCGATTACTTACTCTTTCCCTGGATGAACCCCTTACCAAATGACATTCTTCTTCGACGGTTCCAAGTTTCAGTCGTGGGGACGGGGCTAGTATTATCCTCATTCCTCTAGATGGAGAACCCATGCCTTTGTCTTTCAAACTAGACTTTGAATGCACCAACAATATTGTTGAATACGAAGCGCTCGTACTAGGTCTCCAAGCCACATATGCCCCATATGTCAAATCAATCCACATCTTTGGTGATTCATAATTGGTTGTCAACCAAGTCAATGGTATTTACCAATGTCATAACGAGATACTTAAAAGTATAAACATCATGTAGACATACTTTTTACCACCTTTTATAGTTACACACTTCAAACCATCCCATGTTCAACCAACAAGTTTACCGATACCATGGCCTACTTAGCTTCCCAAATACCCACTTCCCTACCGATTCCAAAATCTTTGTCACCGTCAACACCTCCATTCACCTTCTTATTTACCTCACGATGTTTACTCAATCGAACCGATGCCCCCGACCCGAGTGACCTTTGGTATAAATAGTACTCTCCGAATACCTTTCTCTTTCCATCTTACCTCCCGATCTCACCCATAACAGACAACGTGCCTTCCTTAAAAAGGTCTCTCGTTAGGTCATTCTGGGGGGACTCCTCTATGAACACGACTTTGATGGTATTCTCTTACGATGCCTCACAAGTTCTAAAATTCCTTATACCATTAAGGAGGTTCATGATAGCATATGTGGAGGTCACTTTAGTGGCCTTGCTGTTGTTAAGCATATTCTTCACCTAGGCTATTATTGGCCGAACCTTAACCATGATTGTTGCAACTATGTCAAACATTGTGTGAAATGTCAAAAACATTCCAACCTTCATCATACACCCAAATCATGCCTTCACAGTCACTCGTGACCTTTGGACCTTCTCTCAATGGGGTTTGAATCTTGTTGGAGAAATCAATCCTCATTCTTCCCAACGCCATCAATGGATCATAACTGCTACCGAATACTACACAAAATGGGTGGAAGCCATACCACTCATCTCCATGAAAGTGAGAAGATATGTGAGTTCATTAACCATCACATCATTTGTCACTTTGGTGTTCCTCATCACCTCATCACTGAAAATGGAAAACAATTCAAAAACAAAACATTGTAAAAACTTTGCGATGCCTTTGGCATTCAGCTTAGTTTCTCATCACCTTATTACCCACAAACCAATGGCCAAGCCAAATCCACTAACAAAACCCTCAACAAAATTCTCATGAAAGTGGTTGACGATATTGGGAAGGATTGGCATACACACATTCCTTTTTCCCTATGGGCATACCGCACTAGTATTCGCACTTCCACTACAGCCACACCCTTTTCACTGGTCTATGGTATAGAGGTTGTTCTACCTCTCGAAGTCCTAGATCCCCTCACTCCGCATTTCTCTCCATGACATGCTTACTAATGATGACTTTCTTGGGTATCTTAATAGTGAACTAGAGTTATTAGACGAACATCGTCTTAACACTCTAGATCACCTTCAAGTTTACCAACAACGTATCAAACGTGCTTATGACAAACGTGTTCATGAACGAACCTTCCAAGTTGGTGACCTTGTCTTGAAAGAAAATCAACACGTAACCAAAGAAGAAAAAAAGTAAACGGGAAAATTCACTCCTAATTGGCTTAGACCATACATCATAACTCATACCTATGGATCAAGTGCCTATCATTTCCTCACTTAATGGTAAACTCGAACTCCGAGCCCCTTAACGCATTTTATCTTCAACCATTCTATTGTTGACTCATTTTCCTACCTCACCCTTTGTCTCTTTACGTGCTCATCCTTGAGCGCTATCCTCTCCATGCATATCCCTAATGATTAAACAAGAATCATGTGAGTACCCATCACTTGTTATCTTCTCTTGAATATGTGTACCACGGCATCAAGCGCACATAGCATGATTCTCATGGATACTTTTCATCTACCCTTAGATGAGATCCCATGGTCATTCCACCTTACCTTGTGAACAAGAGTCTTATCCTCCACCTTGGTCTTGTCCATGGCTTTAATGACCTCACATGAGACCAAACTCCTTGACTCAAACTTCTAATAAAAGATGACTCCCTCAAAAGGAAATCTTCCTCTCAACAAAATTGTTGCTATAAATAGACTACTCCCTCGAAGGACAACTATGTGAAGCTTTCAAAAAAAATATGAGAGAAACCAAAGCTTCTCGCATCAATCACTCCTTCATGAAGACCTCAAGGAGTACCATATTATTTATCCCATATAGACTTCCGGATTGATTAGTGGACTTGCCCATTATGACCTAGGACTGTCATCACAAATCGCACTATGATAATTCTTCACCAGGAACTCCTCGTGCTATGATTATTTACTAATGCACGCCTTTAGTTTGGTGGATGTAATCTGAAACAAAACAAAAACATAACACAAGAATACCATCGACTATGATAAGACGGAATGATAACAAATCTGAAATATCAAAGTAAATTATAATATTAACATGAAATTGTTACAATCTCACCCATGAGGTACTTCAAGTGTTATTGACTTCACTTGCCTTCCACCAATACTATGGGAGAAACTTTACAATTACACCTCTTAATGGCTTCTTCAACACACCTTTAAACTGATGGCTTCCTTTACACACTTCATACAATATTTCTCACTACTTCCTTATGTGCTAAATGGGGGTGGCCTCTTTATTTATAGACTTCTAGGCTTATCCATCTTATCTCGTAAGATAAGATAAGAAATTCACTCTAACGAATCATATTCCATACCTTAACTCTTATCTCGTACATGTAAGCTTATCTTTTAAGATAAGATAAACCTTATCATTTCACATGGGTTCCACATTTTTAGACTTTTTACAAATAAAATACACAAAATATTTATGACTTCACTCCTTGTCCTTATTACCAATATAATATTTCTAATTCCTAATCATGTAGACCCTACTTCTCTACTTACCCCAACTTTGACATTTTAACATTCTTTGGACCACTTACGACAACTATTTACTTTTTACCGAACATTCTTATTGTACTTTTGACTATCGCCGTCTATATACATTATTGGCGGCGTAAATCTATTAGCGTCGTTACCTTCTATCGGATGCTACTACTAATTATACTTAACAACATCCTATTCCTAATACATACATTAATGAAATAGAAATTACGGAGGAAAATTTTATTGTCGAAGGGACCTCTTGCCCAAAAGCCATGTCACTCAAAACATATAAAATTAACTACCTTTCACCCACCTTACCATTTCCACTCTCATTTCCTCAATTGCCTCAAGGGACATCTTTGAATTTCAACATTTGGTGATCCTGTGACTACTTTCACCATAGAACAGTCAATCGTGCAATGACTTTAGGGTCGTATGTTCATCACCCCCTCCAAGGTATGATTTACTTGGTATGATCCTACCCAATCAGGTGGCTTTATTACCCCCCCTCTTATCTTTTAACCATCTTTGTTTACGTTGTGATTACCTTATACAGGACTTGGTCCTCAATGCTTACCTTTAGGTTAGTCCTCCCCTTTTGCCATAATCAGCTTCACCTACATCCTTTTACCTATAATCTACCTATACCTATTACTCCTAAACCCACAACATGCCCAAAAACCTACCAACTCATTCTCATATTCTTCCCTAGCTCATGGGAGAACTACATTGGCCTGAGGTCCCTTTTTTCTGGGACTATGTAGGCAGCACTCCAAGGGCATGGGGCCCTTGGAGGATAGCTCGGCCACTCTCTACTCTAGAAAAATTCATCAACCATGCCTAACTCACCATTTACGTCACATTTCACTTAGTTCCCTTTTCTAACACAATTGGAAATTAAGCCACATACATAACAAGTTGCTTACCACACACATATACATTTATTACACCTACCATCTCTCTATCATCACTATGCATAGATTATACAACATTTCACATATAACCCATAGTATCATTCATTTCTAAAATAATGACTCATAACTAAACCTACTTTCAACTCAACCATGCCTAGAACCTAACTCAACCATGCTTATAACTCCGACTCGATCCATGCCTATAAACACTCGACCATGCCTATAACTTTGACTCAACCATGCCTAACCAACCTTGACTCGATCCATGCTTATAACCTGAATCGATCCATGCCTATAACAAACTCCGACTCAATCCATGCCTAACAAAACCTAATTCGAACATGCCTAACCAAACCTGAATCGATCCATTGCCTATAACTTTGACTCGATCTATGCCTAAACCAATCTAATTCCATCATGCCTAACTCACCTAATTTCAAACCACATTAAATTAATAAATTCATATCTCATCTAACACAAGCCATAAATCCAATATCTCATAAACACATTAACATATCACAAAATACCATGTATCTCATCATATAAATCAATAAATGTGTATCTCAATATACATGCCTATATCATCATGACCATCATCTCCAAATGTCAACATGCAGTAAATATACAATATAAAATGTCATCAGCACATAGGCCGGTCTCATATATACAAAAAGAATGAATGAATCAATACAAAAAATCTTTGGCATGTAATTCGGTATGTGATCAAAAATATAACTATCTTCGGCACGCAGGCCGGCATATATATAAAAAAATCACTAGTATACATCAAAATCCGACGGCCGCATCTCGGACATCTCGTCGGATGTCCTCCATCTCTCGTGTCACATGCACCTCGGCCTCCTATGTCCCTGCTGGCACATCCCCTAGCTTTAGTCACCGTGCACTAGTGGCCTCTCCCTGATCGGGCCTCAGAGCTCGCTGACCTCATGTGCTCTCCACACTATGTGTGTGGGATCTCGTCCTCTCACTAGATGCTGCAGTGCCTGTACTCCTTATAGGAGAGGAAGTCTACCTCGGCTGCCATGAGCTGGTCCCGATAATATAACACCTCACCTAGGGCATCCCATAACCTAGATACAAGCACACGGTCTGTGGTGGTCCCATAGTTCTCGGCCCATATACCTTCCCCGCAAAGAACTCCGCCTGTGCCATCCTATAAACTGGGACCAACTCCTCACTCGTGCCTATGGTGGTGCCCCTATCACTATGTGTCGTGGTGGTGCCCCTATCCTCGTGCTCGTATCTAGACCTATAAGGCCCCAATTTGTGCACAGGCTATGGCCAACCGGCCTGTAAACCTACCACTCTCGAGCCGGTAAGGCCGCCACCCGACCATCTCTCGTCTCCCATCTCCTCCACCCTATCCCTCTGCCATCTGGGCCTCTAGACTTGCCACCTATACTCATAGCTCTACTACCTCTACCTCTAACCCCTCCAACTATGTTTTTAGTATACCTATCTACGTGATCAATGTCGCTACCTGCCCCTATAGGGCATCTCTCTGCACTGTAACAGTAGCTAGGTCGCTACCCGGTCCTATGTGGTATGGCTCGTGAATCGAGCCGCCCACCACTACTTGCACATGTCTCGTACATCTAGCATCATCTATCTACCAATCCACTAGCTGCTCCTCCTTGTAGGCACTGTAGGCTATGGTAGAGGTAGAGGCCTCTCCACGTCATCTCTCCGATACTATGGGAAGGACGGAGGAATATCTTGTACAAGCCCGAACTACCGTTGGACCCTATCTACTGGGATCATCTCATCCTCCCCAGCATGGTGACCCTATATCCACCTCTCTAGCTAGATCTCAGCTAGCTCCTCATGCATGTGCCTATATGAGGGGAATCCCACATATGGCCTCCATATAATGTCCACTCCGGATAACCCCTCCAACAACTATCAAAATGGGCCACATCATATGTCGGCCTATCCGATCTCCGCTCTCCTACAACCGGCACCCATCTCCTGTATCCCACCCACACACATCTCACAGAAATGCATCTACTCGGGGCATCCCTATAGGTTGAACACAGACTATGTGCTCATAGGCCCAGCAGTGCATTATAAATGTACATCACAAAGCAAACTTGCGCAACCGCCCATACACCCACAACTCTTGGTATAGCTACACCAAAAATGTTTGTGCCTGTGCAAAGCGTGTCTCATGCACTATCATATCATGAAGCACCCCCATTAGTGATCAAGGAAAGTGTCCACCCTCTCGCATCGGGTAGTGCATAGCAAGAAGACATTGCCTCCATCAATAGAACCACTAGCCTCATCTCATCCAGACGACAAAGTTAGGTACATCTCGCCATAGCTCAAACTGGCACTATGAAATCTTAGCTCCGCCACCCCTCACCAAAAATTGTCCCGATCAGCTCCTCTGAGGCCTCGGAGGATATAGAGTAAACCTAGGCCCCCAATATGGGTAACCAGTAAAATCTAGAACACATCCTCCACAGTGATAGTCATCTCACCCGTCGGAAGGTGGAACGTGTTGGTCGCGGAGTCCCATCTATCGATGAGTGAAACCATCAAGCTAGGCTACCAAACAAAGCATGCATGTCGGTGGCGCCAATACCACTCAAGCCCACTACCTCCACGTGTTATAGCTTCAAAGGGGTCACTTCAGTGTGTAATGCCACCAAGAGAGGTGAAACCTGTCCCGCATATGTAACTGTGATCTCCCCTACATCCAATCCAAACACAATATTAATCTACCTTTACCATGACCATATTCACTAATTATCATTACCCACCACCCTATTTTTACCCTATCAACCTCAACCACCTAACCTACATCACTTTTCGACCCTTGTGCCTAAAATCCCAACTGGTGCCGGTTCATCCTAACTGAATTTGATCACCCATAAACCGGCATCGGTCACCTATTTGGTGACCGATACCAGTTCATCTTTACCGACTTCATTCACCCATAAAGCTGGCCTCAATCACCTATTTGGTGACCAATACCGTTCCTCTTTACCGACCACGGTCACCCTTAAACTAGCATTGGTCACCTGTTTGGTGACCGATACCGGTTCTACCCAATCGGCGCCGGTCAAGCTTGACCAATGCCGGGTCCATCACTGACGAAAATTCCACGACTTCCCAAACCCCCTCTTTCTATAAACCTCCCCCTTCCCCTTCTACCCCACCTACAATGACCTAAACTACCCCTGGACCTCTACCCACCCCACCTATACACTTTACTACCCTCCCCGCCTCTTTTCTTGCCCGTTATTCCCCCCATACCCACATTTCACTTTTGCCCACCCACAAAATACAAAACACCCAACAAAACCCTATAAATAATAAATAACCACACCCTATAATCTCTTTAATCTACAATATAGAGTTGGGCACTTACCTCATCGTGTTATCGCCATCTCGGTGGCATGTCTAGACGCCGTGTTGGTGGTCCACCCGATCCCTCTCCCACCTCTGCCATCACCGAATATCTAATCATAACATCCGCCCAATCAACTCTCTCACCCTGATCCCATGGACCCGCTACTCACCAACCCAACCCTCGTTAAATCACATTGCCCACTCACTATCTCGTTTCCTATGGATAGTTTTCCCACTTTTTTCTCTTTTTTGTCATTTCTTCACACTGCAAATAACAAATGAATAATAAAAATGTGGATTTTTTTTTTTTATAGCAAACCCGACCTAACCAACGTCGGTTCCCCTTGACCGGCATCACTCACATGCCCTACCTAACTATCACCGATTTTCCTATACCAACATCAGTTATCCATGACCGCCATCAGTCACCCTCACCTACACATTTCCCTTACTTTTCCATTTTACCCCACCCTTTACCTTGCTCCTTTACCCCATCCAACCTTTACCCAACCCATTACCTTACCTTTCCTGACCTCGTCACTTCCTACCTCCATTTTTCCTCCTTTGGGGACTTCTTATTATTTTACCCCTACCCATGTCATGACCTAGATATTTGGACCTCGCACCACCGCTAGTAACCCTTGACCTCATGTGTTTGCTATACCTTGCGGCACTGTTACTTGTGTTGATTGACCTAATGACCTTACCTAGCCTATTTTCATGACCGTTTATCCTGACCCTACCTTTGGTGTACCGGAACATACCTAAACGTTCCTGCACCTAACCTACATTGTGTTTCCTGACCATATCCTATACCTTGGATACCGATTCACTTCAACCTTGTTTGGATAAACCTATCGACCTTAGACAATGTAGAGTTTTCCTGCTCTTCAACCTAGTAGCATGTTGCAATTTATACGTGTGCGTGTATTTGACTGTTGCTACATGTGACCCTAACCCATCACCTAGATTACCTAAGTAGACCTTTCACCCTTTTCCCCTATACCCACTTGTCTTTTCCTCACATTTACCTTTTATCAAACCACTCACCACTTAAGCCTGCTACCTCGTCAATTCCTGGTTTAAGGGGGATCACCTTCACCAACACATGGGGCAACCACATCTTATTTTTGTTAGCGCCGCTTACCAATACAAGCTACGCAACAAAAAGGGGCAAAATGTAGACACTAAAATTAGGTCACACTCCCCTTTTGTCCCTCAACATATAAGCACCCTTTATTACATTTACCTAGCCATAACCCCTTTCACCCCACTAATATTAATTAAGTTAATTTAATTTAATTAATTATTTATCCTCACTATATTTATTATTTAAATATCTTATTTAAATAATATCCACACATACAGTTCATTTAGACACCTCATCAAGCCAACTCAACCTAAGACTTATTCTTAGTAAGTTGCCATAACTAACTAAGACTTACCCAAACCCTAAAAATCAATGCCTACATTCCCTCTAACCACATTCCCGCATGCTTACAAGAAGCTCTCGGTATAACCCGTGGTATAATGACATGAGATCCAAAGAAATCAAGAGGATCTCCCTAGTTTAGTAAACCTAGGAAATCCCAGCCTTGACCGACGTCGGTTACCCCAACCGCCGCCGGTTAATCCAGATCCCGTCGATTACCCTTTTAACCCCAAAACAACCTTATTCTCAAGGTTGGAAGTGGGAAGTTGGAAAAAAACATTGGGAGAAAGTTGACAAGAAAGAACACATCTCAAAGATATAACGCATCTTCGAGAGCAAATTCCAACGAAACTCACATCCAAGGAAGGAGATTGAGCATCTTCTCCGCATGCCATCCCACCCATGATATGATCTATCCAAGTAAAGAGGAGTGTACATGTAGCCCATACATAAGCTTTTCTTCGCTTAGTGATCGATTCTAACCTTCAAACCCATCATCGAACCTCCATCCTCACACACGGACATTCAAGAATAGAATCCAAGTAAATCTGAACATCATACTTTCTGGTTAGTTCATTTCATCGTCATTTTATCATCCATTGTTTATCTTGCTCCCTATTGACCTTCTCCACATTTTCACCTTCATATACCCATTAATATCTTTCCAAATCCTACTCCAGTCACCCAATATCTCATCCTAGCCAACCAAAGTCCTTTGTGTAATCACAAAGGAGACCCTACTTGTTTTGTGAAATTTCCGGATCTAACAAAGAATGCACCGATTACACCTAACCATCGTCAGGTCATCCTTGACTAGCACTGGTCTCTGTGTTTTCCCATACAACCCAAAACAAAGACCTACCCACCTAATTTCACCTCACCTTTATTCACCTGTGATCTACTCGAGACCTTTATCGACCTATAGAGACCCGTAACCAATCGTTTGACCTTTGAATTCTATTCTAGCTTACCCTCGTTAGATTAGATCTATTTCTTATTGTGTTTTTAAGCGAGATACCCAAATCATTTTAAAATAACAATAGGATTTACTTTGTTTATAGCATTAGATTGTTTAAAACAAAGGGATTGACATCCATCTAGGAAGTACCATAATTCCCGGATCTAGCATACGCTAGGCAGTTCACTTTGCCCATACTATTTAATTCCTTATGTTGGTCTTGTTTTCATTATAGGTAGTTCCTTCTAGCCAAAAGGAAGCTCTCACGATCAGTGTGGATTCAAAATTCATATGCACGCAACAACCCATCAACCAACATTTGAACAGGTATTTCTCCTACGCTGTTACCCTATTTGTTTTGTTAACACTTTAAAGAAACGATCTAAGAAAGAGGTGAAACATGTGGTATGGATGGTGTGGGTAATAGGCCTTTAGAGATTGGGCTTGAAGGAAAAGGGTTACTACCATGAAATACCTTGATGAATCTATCAAGTTGGGCATGATGTGTTTTTAGGTATTCAATCTCGAGAGTGAACTTTGGTTTTGCTTGCATGCTTCACAAAGTCAAATGGAGTTATGGTAGATGAGGAAGAGGTTCCAGCAGTGGATGAGGACTTAAATGGTATAGGTTTCACTTTTTGGTGCTGGGTTATCCTTTTCAAATGTAGCAATCAGCTTGGAAGGAGGTGAGGGTGTATCCCTTGATTGAAATATAAATGTTCTTACAAAACCAATATTTAGAAGAGAATTGCTCTTAACAACTTTTGAGTTGGGAGAAGAATCAGATAACTTACTTGGCACAACAATGTGATCCTTGACAACTAGTGAATCTGATTTCTCTCTAGCTGATTCCATGGAAGGTGGTAATGGTGATCCCCTACTGATGATCTTGTTTAGTGGAGGCTTTGAAGAGCTATCTTCTTTGTTCTTCCTACTCTCAGTTGTAAATTGCTGAGGCTAAAACACCATTCTTGGATTGTGTACGAGTGAAAACAACACATGAAAAACTTGGAGCTTCTTCATCACCTTCCTCTTCATCATCAACATATTCAATTAGGCCATTGTGCATACCAACATATTCAATTTCAAGATATTTTTCATAGTCATCCATGCTTTCTTCTTTAGTTTCCTCAATGTATGTTCCTTATTATGATTCCCTAGTGTCACAGATAGCATTGACTAGTGGTGCTTTAAGAGCAAGCCTATGAGGAGGTGGAGCAATTATTGGTCTATCGAAGGATTTGGTCTCCTTGGAGCATTCCTCATTGTGATTTGTGACAGCTTGCTTCTTTAAAGAAACTAGGTCATTTGCCATTTTTTTGGAACATTGGATCAGTGGTGACTGAATTTGAACTCTAACCTTTTTGCTTCCCATTTGGTCCTTTCACTTTTTGAGAAAGAATTAGATCATCATCGGTCCTCAACTACAAAGTGTTGAACCTCCTCAATGTTCTTGGTTGGGCTCTTCCGAGGAAGAAATCAACTTCTCGGTGGCAAAGCACCGATGAAGAACCTTTTTAAGTTGTTTTCAATGGGTACCACATCTTCTCGGGATCCTTCTTATCAACCTATTATACCTTGCTACAAAATATCTCATTGATTCAAAGGTCTCCTTATTCATCTCGAACTAATTGGACCAAGATCTTGACAATCTTCTATCCTCTTGAACCTATGTTCAAATGCACTTCTTATATCTTTCTAGCAAGTGACAGATCTTAGGGTCAACATGTAGAACCATTCGGTGGCCTTTTCTTAGAGTGAATCCACAAAGATCCTAGCTAAAACATCTTCAAATCCCAACACTAAACAAGAAGTGATGAATGCTACTACATTTTCTTTAGGGAGCTGAGAACCATCCCCTTTGAATTTTGGGAAGTTCTTTCTTGAACCTCTTGGGAGGTCATGAAGTGGTTGTGGAAGAGCAAGTGGACCAATATTTATTCCCCATGGTACGTTAGGCCTGCATTCCTCATGCTCGTGATCACCCATTCTATTCATGTTTCTATCCTCTAATATTGCTAAGGATTCTTCTGTTTCTACTCTTTCTTCTGCTTCAATTTGGAGTCTTTCTATTTCTTCAAGTTGAGCCCTTATCTCCTCTTCAACAACTACCTCTCTTTCAAGATCTTCAAATGTGGGATCAATTTTTCCTCCAAGCCTTAGTTTTCAAGTGTATCTTCTATCAGCCTAGCTTGAAAGTTTATGCTCTTCTATGGGATGCTGGAATTTGTCTCTGTATTTCCAATTTGACAACACGTTCTTCTTCTAGGTCCAGAACTCTTGCAGCAATGAAGTATTGATTAATATTTTTCCTATTGTGCCAAATAGCTTCTCTCATATCAGAAGTAATGTCTTCTTGGATGTGAAAGAGTAAATTAGGTCTCACAACGGGAGGATCTCCAAAAATAGCCATGATTTACATCCATGTAGTTCATGTGATTATTCAGTCTCCAGAAACTTTTCTTCTAGAATCTTTTTTTGTATTTTATAACCCCGAGGTCTTTTTTAGGTGCAAATGCTACAAAATCTACCCCAAAGTGGGCACCAAAAACTATTGGTGAGAAAATTTGTCTTGTGGACAAATTGATGGGTTTCAAGCCAATGTTATGGGGATCTAAGTCCCTCTACTTAAACGGTGCAGCTTTTGTATGTGCATGCATGAAAAAGTGGATTTCAATGGTGGTCTTTTGACCACAGATCCAACAAGGGCACTCCACCGACATTGGGGAAAAGGTAGCAATTTCTTACTAGAGAATAACTTCATCCGAGAAGGGGAAAGGGAGTGAGAATAGAGGTAGGGGAAACTAATGTTACGAGTAGAATATCAAATGCTCACACACATTAATTAGAAATTTCATTTACATGCATTTATAGTTAGAAGAAAAACAAATCTGTAGGAGAAGCTACAAGATCGAATGAAACTCATTGGTCACAAAGTACCAATCAATTCCTCAATCAAAAGGAAAAAATTCCTTCTTTTATTATTGAAGCTCGAGCAGAGTTTGTACATAGCTTGAGAATGGAGGAAATTCGAGGAAGAAGAGAAAATAGAATAAGAATGGCATTTTTGTCTTTTATAGTAGTCACAGAGCACTCTGGTCTTTTTTTGAAATCAATCACTAGCCCTTGGAATGACATCGAGAAGACATTATATTCTTTGCAAGAAATCACATACAACTTCAAAATCCTCAACATCTTTTAAAATTCCTCTCACAGTGAAGAAAATGCTCATGGCGGGTTAAAAACCGAGATCTTGCAAAGCAACCATTACATTCAATTTTCTAGTTTAAATATAGACCATTAGATTTTCTCCTCTAACTCTACAATTGGGTCTTCGCATGGCGGAAGGGATTGGAGTGGTTACGGGAAATCCCTTTGCATTTTGTGATTTTTTAGAGATTTGGCCTTTGGAACAAATTGGCCCGCACTCCCGCTTTGACTTTTCAACTTAGACACGTGGCTGCTTCTGATTGGAGAGTCGCAACCCTTTTCTTAGCATTTAAAATTTTTTTGGGAAAATGCTCAAAAACTCAATTTCCTCCGCCGCCCCCTCCTCTGATTTGACTAGGACACGTGGCACATTCTGGTTGGAGATGGGGTCATGGCTCTTTTCTAAACATTTTAACCTTTTTGGGAAAAGGCTCAAAACCTTAATTTCCTCCACTGCCCGCTCTCTCGCTTTGAATTTTTAATGGCGGGCTTCACCTTTGATGTTTTCTCATGGGCTTCAACTTTGAATTTTTCCTTTATAGCCTAATCGGGGCTGCGGATCATTTTTTAACTTTTTCCCTTTTTTTACAAAAAGGCTCAAAAACACAAATTCCTCCGCCGACCCGCTCTTTTGCTTTGAATTTTCAAGTTCAGGGCTTGAGACCTTGGCCCTTGCTCATCTGCTTTGACTTTTCAATAGCGGGCTTCACTTTGACTTTCTCCTGTGGGCTTCAACTTTGACTTTTTCCTATAACTTTGATCGGGGCAAGTGGCGCAAATTTACCATTTTTGCCAAAAGTGACCAAAAGTGTTAAGTTCACCAAAATCCCGTTCCTCCCCATCCAATAGGATCTAACCACATACCTACATTCATTGGGGCCAAAATTTGATGGGGAAAAGACACCCGTCATCCCAACTTGTGAAAAATACACAAAGGAAGAGAACTTCATCATTTTGAGTCCAATTTTTGAATTTCCTTCACAAACCAGAGGCATGGAGGCAAAATAATGATTTGACAACCCGGCTATAGAACAAGTGAAAATTTTTGATCAAAATGGAGGTTGCAAAGAGGATATTACGTGCACAAATTGGGAGATGGATAATTTCTCAAAACAAGTAAAACAGAGATTCAAACAACACTAGGGCACAACTTTTGCTAATTTCTTCAATCTATATAACTTGGCTTAAACAACGACAGAGGGCATGAGCTCAAAAATTTGAATTTGGCTATGGAAACGCAGAGAAATTTTTAGGAGACAACAACTACTAAGGGGGAAAACAAAATGAACCTCATTGTATACACTTCCATCCACTCGGGGGGCACATGGATCCTATCATTCCATTTTTCATTCCATTCCATCCATCCATAATATATTACATTATCTTGGGGGAATTTACTCTTGCTTGCTAGTGTTTTACATGTTCACTTTACTACACATGTTAGCATCATGTCTTATATGTCATTATCTCTACCATCCACACATGCGTGTTCACGACATTTTTTTAGTGTGGTCGCAGATACAAGACTCCTACATGAGGCATGGATGTTCACCTTATACCCTTACTATACGAGTCCCTGGGGGTATACACATTCATCTCATCCGAGTGTTATTGTTTCATTTTGTACTTATCATCTTACATTACTTGATCATACATGCTTTGGCATATTGGTTATTGATCTAACATTCTAACGGGTGTTCCATTTACAACACTTTCTTTGCAGGATTACATGTTTCCATGACTACTTGTTTGTTTGTTTATACTTATCTGCTATTGTTTTCCATTGCATGCAGGATTTACCCTATGTTTTTGTGCACACTTTCTTGTTGTTAATGGCCATGATGGCCTTGCATGTCTTGTGACATCATGAGTGATGTCCCATGTTTACAACCCACTTTTTGCGGCCTACTTGTTTCTTACATGTTTACACTACTATGTTTGGTAGTTTTTACATTGTCTGCGTAGCTTACACATGTTTTCTATATGCATGCCTTGTTTTCTTTACACTTGTCTTTACCTAGCCTTCTTGTTTGTGTGTGTCTTGGTTTCTACCAAGCACTTTCCACAATACACATTTCAAAGTGCAGTTGGTCCTCTTTTGGGGCTGTATTCTCCTATCAGTCGATGTCACATTTGCCCCCAAAGAGGGGGCATCATTTGAGGGTTTACATACTAACACAACGCAACTACACCGGTTTAGTACAATGCACTTTCTGCCCTTGGAATTTTGGGTTTACATACAACGAGTGGGTTTAGACCAGTCTAAAAACCCCATACACCGTGGATTTTACAAGAACCACTCATAGATATGTCAACAACCAATATCCAACCACATAGATCCATTTTATTAATTATTGTAAAACACAAAAGCTGAATACATACAAAATAATTTCATCATAAGTCATGCACACACATAAACCAACAACATAACTTCACTACAATATGTCTCCAGATCCCTTATACCATGCAAATCAATACATATTTATAGGTAGTGGGAATTTCCCTTCACTACTCATGCATCCTCAAAATAGGCTACATGCTAAGAATAGTCATGCACCCTTACATGATAAATACAAAATCATGCAAGCTCGCTAATAATAGACTATCTAATACTATCAACTGTAGATATAATCCTATTAATAGCTCAAAACTATGCATGTCACTTTACATTCCTTCACATTAGATATTTTCCCAAAATAGACCTTGTTTGAACTGCAAGTCTTCATGTTTTAATCTTATCTTTATACTTTTCTTGACCGCCACTCCAAGTCTATATTTAGCTTCCCATCCCTAAAATTGGCGAAGTGTCTTGCCTGTCCATTCTTCCTCTTACACACATTCCTGTCTAACTCCAATGCGTAAACCCCATATTCCTCACATGCGTGTCCTTATGTGTGTTTCTTCTATAATTCCTCTTATGCGCACTAACCTCTCGTTCTCGATGACTTTGTCAAATTTCCATGCTCAACATTACCCCACACTAATTATGTTGTCATTACACCCATGAAAAAATTCAGCTCGATCAGTTTGATGGTTATAATCACTTCTAACCATTTTCCTTACGTGGGAAACACATTCCATCCCTAAAAATACCCCATCTGGGTATTACATTTCTGAATACCACTCCATATTAAAATTTTCCACTCAGAATCGCTTTTTTTCCTTGCCCTTTCCATTTTTCTTAGGTGATACGGTTGATGTCCTCCTTGGTGCCATTATTAGTTGGTTAACTTGTAATTTATACCTTGTGATTTTTTTCCCTCAATGGGTCAAACCTTTAACCACAATTCTCTTGCATAAACTCTACAAACCGTGCCCTATTTTTCAAAACCCTTCTTTCCTTCACAACATTTTTCAAACTACATAATTTATTCCACAAACTTGCCTTGTGCACATCTATGTTCTTTTTCGCAATCTGGTTCAAAAAATCTTTACCTCTGCGAATCGATCATTCGCAAATACTCAAAAGGATACCCTAGCTCGCACAAGCTCTTTCACAAATTTTCACAAGGTAAAAATGACTTACCACGACCTTTATTTATAGTTTTTTTATTTTCACCACATTAATTATAATGCCACCTACCACCATACTGCCACGATAAATTTAGATTTTTCTACTTTTCCAAGTGCGCTTCCTCCATGCATCCAACACGCAAACTACATTGACCATAGACCTTATTTCATGCGCTCTCGGCGCTAAATTTCATCAACCTCTACTTCATATTCCAAATAGTTCTCCATGCCACTTCCTACCTCATGTTTCCTGTGCGTTCATTCCTTGTATGTGGATTTTTCCTTTGGCATTGTCCTTATTATCACCATCTTCCTTATGACATATTTGTCACCATATTTCAACAACCAGCAATGCCATCACTATGTGTGCCCCTCTCGTACTTAGGACTCATCTCACGTGTTATTGTTTTCCTTCTATTCCTTTAATCCACCCCACACTAAAGGTATGCGTGGTCATCTCATGAAAGAAATTACTTAGAATGTAATCAACCACTAGCATGCAAGCACGCTTATTATAGAAAACACTAAACTAAAATGACAAAGCATAGAAACGATGAAAGAAAACACATATAAAAGAAATTCATTACAGGAAACCTAATATAATGGTGAAACTACCTTATGGAAAACACTAAGAAGACTTATTTATAGTAGGGCTTCACCTTACTCCGTTAAAGTAACCAGTGTATTTGTGTCCCATCCAAAGACTCAGTGAATCGGCAAGCACCTGAATCAAGTATGTAAGTCACAACATATGGTCCCAACCAATGCACTTGTAATTTTTTTAGGGTGGTGCAAAACCTTTAAATCATATAGAAGAACTATCTATCCAACTTCTATCTTTTTATCCTTAATATGCCTATCATGTCATGCCTTCTTCCTGGGCTTTTCTGTCTTCTGACTCCAACGAGAAATGATGTGCCTTTCATCCAAATGAATTAGTTTATTAGTGCACTCTTCAAGAGCTTGTTCATCATTTATACCTCATGCGTGTATAATACGCAAAGAAAGTAACATGAATGACACAAGTAAAATATCCTCCACGCCAAACACCAACTGCAAGTGTGTGGCCTTATTCAACCTCTTGTAGGTTTTCATGTATGCCCAAAGTACACCAAATACTTTATCATCCCATTCCTTCCTTCCAACGTCAAAAATATTCACCAATGTATGTCCTAAGATCTTGTTGAAAGCTTCACTAGTACCATTAGTATGTGGGTGATAGGGTGTTGTCTTATGGTGTGCCACCATAAATTCTGCCAATAATATCTTGATAGTCTTATTAAGAAAATGAGTACCCCTATCACTAGTCAAACTCAATGGGCATCCATACCTATAGATTATATTTTCCCATAAGAACCTTGTTGTTGTAGTTTCCCTGCAATCCTTTGTAGATGTCACTTATGCCCACTTTCTAAGATAGTCTGTATAAGTTATAATGTAGCGTGATCCAGTCATGTGCGCGGGTGGGGAAATAAGACCCACAAAGTCAATTTACCACTTTTCAAAAGTTTCTACACTTGTAATGGGTCCGAAAGGAATTTCATATTTAATCCCAAGCTTTCTAAGGCACTGAAATTGATCACACACCTTGACATACTCTTTACAATCCTTATATAGTGTTTCCCACCACAAAACAACCATCTAAATCTTACATGTGGTAGCATCTCTAACATAATTTCCACATGCAATACCACCATGAGATTCCTCCATAATAGGTCCACATTCTTTCTCAAGTACACACGGAAAAAAACCTCATCTCGGCCTAACTTGTATAAATCCCCGCTAATTAACATGTAAGGCATGACGCGTATAGCAAGTTATTTCTTCTCCAAAGCTTTCATCCCTTCATGTGTCACACTGTATGCAAGAATACAATAATAAATTCTAATTCAAAGGGCACACAGTTTAATCTAAAAAATTGTGCATCCAAAATTGTGTCCTTAATGACTACCCATCCTCACCAGAGTTAATTCTTGACAAATGATCTAGTCTTGAGTTACTCTTCCTTGGCTTCACCACAACCGTAGTTAAATTCCTAAAACAACAAAATCCAATGACATATGTGCCCCTGTAAAATGATCTTTTTCACCAAGTACTTAAGTGTCATGTGATTTGTACAAAAGATAAAAGGAGTTTCTAGAAAGTATTATTGAAACTTATGTAGCATGTAAATCATGACACCACTTTGTGCTCTATAGTTGTGTAATTATGCGCAATTGGTGTCAACTTCCTACTTGTAAAACAAATAGGATGATTAAGATAACCTTCTCCAAGCTAGGCTAATACCATGCAAATGGCCATTCCAGAGGCACCCACATGCACGTGAAATGGTTTGGTCCAAGAAGGAAAGCACATAATAGGCATAGTAGTAAGCCTTTCCTTCAATGTCTCAAACACGTGTTGTTGTGCTTCATCCCAATGGAACTTTCCCTTACTCTTTAATAATTCATCCAAGGGCGCATCGATCCTAACATAAACTTTGATAAAATTCCTGTAATAACTTATGTGCCCCAAGAATCCATGCACCTCAATCTGGTTAGTAGGTTCCTCTAGGTCCAAAATAACAACCACCATAGTAGGATCTACTAACAAGTCTTCTTTACAAACAATATGTCCCAACAAATTCCCAAAGGGTGTAGAAAAATGCACTTCTTAATCTTTAAGGAGGTGCTCAACTATCGGAATCTCTCAAACGTAAGTCTTAAATTGTCACAATGATATTTCAATAGCCCATAAACCGTCCAATCATCCAAGTGTACAAACTTATGAATGAAGTCATGGAATGTTTGTACAAAAATGAGTGAAAATACTACGAGCACATTCCTCAATCCAAAATTCATGAATGTGTATGCAAAAATTCCCCATTTAGTGGTGAAATTTTTCTTTTCCTGGTCTTCCTTTGTTATGCACACTTGATGATAACCAAAGAACCCATCGGTGAAGGAGTAGATCTCACACCCTACAATGCCTTCCAATATTTCTTCAATAAAAGGTGTGGGAAAGGGATCTATTACACATGTAGCATTCAACTCCCTATAATCCACACAAATTATTATCCTACCATCTTTCTTGATACTAATCACCATAGGGCTAACCCATTCTAACTCCTCAATGAGCTCAATGATCCCAGATTTCAACATCTTATCAATTTCTTCCTTTACCTTGATGCGCAGATTAGGATTCATCATATAAGGCCTCTTCCTAACCAGGCACACACCTTCCTTTAATGTAATCCTCATCTCACTGTAGATCAAGGATTTCGCACTTGTTACCTGTCCAAGTTAATGCACCAAACTAAACACAAAAACCCCGAAAAAATCCAATGAAATCGATACCTAATGGACAAGATCTCAAGATGTAGACAAATAAGGAGGTTGATGTAGATAAGACGGGCGCACACGAGAAATTCATAGATCCGAGTAACTGCAAGAGACACCAATGCCGTGTCCTTTTTACTTGTCTCGTGGATGATCGGCGTCGATTAATAAGGATCGGCATCGACTGATGTGATCGGCGTCATCGCATGAGATCGGCGTCGATTGAAAGTAGATCAGTTGATCAGGGACAGTGCAAGAAGATTCGGAAATTGGAAAGTGATGGACAGATAGTCGACGTCTGCTGGATGTGCGAAATTCGGTAAGATACTAGAACAGAGTCACCAGAGGATCGATGGATACGTGCGGTGTTGATGTGATAGGAGCAGAGTAATGGTGCTCCTCTCAGGGATTGATTCGGACAGGATCCGATCTCATTTGATACACTTGATGCTAAAAGATCTCTCTTTCTTACAACCTGTGTCTCTTTCACAATCTGCTCTTTGTCTCTCTCTCGTTGTGCGCATCTTTCTTCGTCGTGTGTGTTTTTTGGTCCCTAGAACTGAGTTCTGGACTTGCTTTTATAATCGGCGCCGCTCCTAAAAAGTTGGCGCCGAACGTATAGGTCGGCGCCGATCGCGGGACAGACTCCCGAGATGGCAAAAATGATTGATTTCTAGAAAGATGAGGATTACCCCAAATACGGGGAATATCCCGCTTGGGGAAGAGAAAAAAATAGGGGTGATACATAGATAGAATAAATTTGGGGTAGATAAGTGATTAAGATACATGGGAAGAGGTGTAATTAAATATTTAATATTTAATTACTCACGGGTAAGATACAATGGGGTGAATTAAACTTAGGATAGATTTTTAAACCACAAATCGGATAATATCCCAAGGGGATAGCGGTGACGTAAACGTGCCCTAGGTTACCTAAGCAGGTAAACAAATGTGAGGGACACTAAATTGAGTAACCAATTTTAAGTGTCTACATTTTTCCCCTTTTTGTCAAGTAACTTGCGATAAGCAAGGTTATGAGACAAAAACAAAGAGATGGAAGAAGGGAAGAATGTATGATGATGTGATCCCCCTCAAACTAGGGATGGGATGGGTGATAGAACAGACGATCCCAAGTTTGAAAGAGGTAGATGAAAATGCAGGATGCCGCAGTCGGATGTCTGGAGTAGATTTGATCATTGATGACGCACAAAAATAAATAAAAAGGCAGCAACCTAAGGAACTCACATTGGTAGGGCAAACTAGACGGTCTCCAAAGCAGACGACGTTAGTGCCTACAGACCCATGAGTGTAAGGAGAACTGCAAAATAGTCAGCATCTAAAGAGAGACACATTGGTAGGGACAACTAGACGGTCTGCAAAGCAGACGACGTTAGTGCCTACAGACCCATTTAACTCCAAGCTGCCAAAAAGTACGAGTGTCCCACGCAAAGGGAACAAAACCCGAAATAGACGGTGATATCGAAAAGATGCGCCGAAAGGCAATATTCAGCACAAAACAATGATCAGATGGATAAATAAGCCAAGCATCAACACTATGGCAAATAGACATGGAAAATCGACGGTGATCACAGTAATCGGCGACGACCAAGATAAACAGCGTCGATCAGAAAAATCGGCGCCGACCAAACGTAACGCATATAAATATGCGAATGGAAAACGTAAACGATTTATTTTCATCGTGACGATTGATTCAGAGAGAGTCAGAATTTGGATTTGAGCACCATGGAAGCCTCTGGGAGCGGTCAGAAGCGCAGGAGGACACGACCTGGGGTAAGTGGTTCTTCTTGAACCCGTTGAACTTAGTTTATTTTTTTTTGTTTGATTTTTTTTTGTTTGTGGGGGCAATGGTCCAATTTATGCCCGGACAGTCAGTCGGCGTCGATTGGTATAATCGGCGTCGATTGGTGTTTGAGCGGCGTCGATTGGTATGAATCGGCGTCGACTAGAAATAAACGACGCCGATTTTACCAATCGACGCCGATTGGAAGAGATGAGATTTTTGTTGTTGTTTTGGATGTTGTGAGTTGGGACTAATATTGCTCTTGATGTCGTGGGTGCAGGCACGAGAGGCTCTACACATGAGGGATGCTATTCCCGAGTTACTGGAGACTATTCTCCCGGATGTGACTGATGCAGATTGGCGGCATCTAGAGTTAGCCGGGCTCGGGGGCTTTAGATATTACCGACGAGTGCCGCGAGATGTAGAGCTGATGCGGGCACTAGTGCGACGGTGGGACAGCCATACGTGCACGTTTTGGTTCAGGACGGGTGAGATGACCATCACCCATGAGGACATATACAGGATTCTGAGACTGCCGATCACTGGGGACCCGATCGAGATTACACCACGAGAGCAGCAGCAGAGGGCCCTAGTTCGATTATATAGAGATAGGGCAGATGATTCAGAGATAGTGTATCAAAGGCGGTGCAGAATAGCCTCACAAAGATAGGACAGGACAGTCCCCGGAGCAGACGGATAGTGCTGATTCAGATGGCCATATCCTATTTTTCTCTGCCAGATTCAGGAGGTGGGAGATTCCCACTATTGTTATTAGACTGCGTTTGCGACATTCTGCAGTTCAGGCAGGTGTTTGCTTTTGCTGATGCCCTGATAGCTCAGATATATCATGAGCTATGGATGTACACCACAGGCCGGAGGACAGGTATCGATGTCAGTTTTGTGCTCCATTGCTGGGCATATGAGCATATAGCGGTGATCAGGCCATCCGGGCTTCCTTGGATGCCAGCAGCAGTGGGAGGTATCGATTATGGATTCAGGCGATGGCGGGCTGACATGGCCGCTGGGGATACAGGGAGATCGGCCGATTGGTACACCGAGCGTTTCAGGACGCTGACACCGGATCAGGTCATCTGGAGGCCATATCGGGTATTTCCGACATGGGCAGGTCAGGATGCTCACTTGGTGGCATTGAGGCGGAGCAGGGTGGTTAGGGGCCGCAGGCGGATATGTGGGAGCAAGTCCGCTTGTGCAGGCGGTATTGAGACAGCTCGCCTAGTGCGCACAAAGTGCACGACCACTTATATGCCTTATAGGTGAGATAGCAGGGAGACTGATCTGCCGATTTTGATCCCGGCAGATCCATTGAGAGAGGCCCCACCCTCTACACATACGATGATGACGCAGGGGTAGATGAGGGTTATGCAACATGGTATGATACAGAGCTACCACGACATCTCCCGCATCTATAGATGCCGACGAGGATGACATAGCTACGATCTTTGGATAGGCCCGGAGGGAGAGCATGCCACCACGACACGGACACATCGAGTAGCTCTTGAGGAGATCGGGCTCGGCGCAGGAGAGGGATGCCCTAATTTTGGAGAGAGACACCGCCGCCAGGGAGCGAGATACACGATCCAAAGAAAGGGATCGCTATTATCGACATGGGAGGCCCTCGGGGGCCAAATATGGGGAGACAGGTGCCATGTCGGAGTCTGGTACGTAGGGTACGACCCTAGGAGGAGCACCACCAAGCGGCGCCAAGAGGCCCAAGAAGCACCAAGAGCACCATTACGAGTACCGGCACCGTGAGCTTGAGCACATATCACGCCTCCTTGCGAGGTGAGATACTATGAGGATGCCTTAGCGCAGCATGCCCCAGATGTGCCGCGGTACGGGGCGAGGAGGAGGGCAGCGACGGCTACAGCGAGCGGGGCCTCAGGCGGAGGGAGCACCGGGAGAGATCGAGGTGGACAGAGACCTCCAGCAGCAGGTGCATCTAGCTCGATAGGAGGCGGCCAGGAGAGACAGCCTGGTCCAGAGGAGGGTGGAGGAGATAGTGTCCTCCATGCATCAGACTTTACCATATAGGGATTGATGTATTTTGTATCTGTATAGTGATGTAGCCTCGATTGGAAGGCATTGTATAGATGGCTTGATTGAAAGCCACCCATTTTTGTTGTACAGACACACATGTATATATAGATTCATCATTTCATTTGTCATATAATTGATCTCATGCGTTTGATTTTGATATACATGGATAGATGTAGCGTAATTGTGATGGATCTAAATATAGACTGATAGATGATGAATAGATGTGATTGGATAGATATAGACTGATAGAGGATAGAAATAGATGTGATTTGATGGATATAGATATGTGGATATAATTTTGATGAAAATAGAGATAGATAGATGCAATGTAACTTGGATGTACAAGTTTTTCAATACTTTGATGGATAGATAGATAGATGTGATTGATGTATGGATTTTATTTTGATGAAAAATGGATATAGATAGATGTAGTGTAACTTGGATGCACCAGTTTTTAGATATTTTGATGGATAGATGGATAGATGTGATTGATGTACTCGGCATGCTTGAGATGTTTAATTTAATTTTGATGAAAATAGATAGCCAGAGCCATATGTGTTGATAATACATGCTTTGATAGATAAGATGAAATTGGATAGAAGATAAATTTTGATTAAATTAACATGTGAAATGTCAATTTGACTAGGATGAAAAACAAAGAATAATGGGGAATACTCTTTGCGAGAGCCAAGGAGGTAATGAAAATGACCTTGACTAGGAATAAAGGAAATATGCTCGGATAAGAAAGAAAATGATAAGTTGGACTCCCAACCGACCATAGATAGAATCTGGATAGGAGATCACAATATCATGCATGTAAGGCCCTACATGAGGTTAAAATAAACCTGACACTAACTAGCCGCAAAACAGATCTAGGAGGGAAACGAAAGGAACAGTAAGTAAGTATCTTGTCGGAATTTACAAGGGACAGAATACATGTCCATAGTGGGAAAATAGGATTCTCCATATGATCTACAAAAGGTCTTAAATCTCAGCTTCATGATTTTGGCAGAAAAGCAAACTGATCAATGCGGGAAGTTTGCTTGATATGGAAAGACTGATCGATGCGGGAAGTCTTTCAGTGATGCTAAAAAGTGTATAAACTGACTGAAAGGCTGATTAATTGCAAGAAGCCTTGAATATATCTTTGAGAAACAGCCGTCCTTCAAGGGAGCGGTCTGTATTTTGATTTTCAATGATAGCCATCCTTCGAGGGTATGGTCTATATTTTTTCTTTTTGATTCATTTGATAATGTATGGATAGCTGTCCTTCGAGGGATCAGTCTATCTTTTTGGATAGCATCTTTTTTTTTTTTTTTTGAAAATCTTTTTTGGAAGAAGCTGAGTTTAGACCTAGATAGATTCGATGGAGGGGAAGAGAACATAAAGGAACATGCACTCATGCCCCGAGTAGATCCGACTAAGATAAGCACTTGGGACAGATGAAGTGGTGATTAAGGTATTCCTACCATGAGGAGGAACATATCCAAAAGAAACATGCAATGAGTAGAGCCGCGATACTCATATTTTAAGGTAAAAGAGGCAATAGGCGGAGAACCACATAGTTTCGAATCACCATGAAAGTATATGACTGGTTGTTTAGATGGATGAAAGATCTGTGTTGCGACTAGACTTGTGTAAGATAGATTTTAACAATAGAAGGGCCGTAGATGCAAGGCATTAAGAGGTTCCGCTTCAGGTATACCATCCATGGAAGATAAACGATAAGCCCCAGACCCATATTTATGAGTGATAATGTAGGGGCCCATCCAGTTGGGAGCAAACTTACCACGTTGACTTCTTTCGAGTGTAGTGACATTTTGATTTTCTTTAAGAACAAGATCACCAATTTTGAAGTCACGGTGCTGCAAGTGCTTGTTATAAGCACGTTTGATACGTTCAAGATAGACTTGATGATGTTCGAGAGCGTTGAGACGCCGCTCATCTAATAATTCAAGTTGTGCTAGACGATTTTGATGATAGTCCTCATCGGAGACAAATTCTCTAAGAGAAACACGGAGAGATGGGATTTGGACTTCCAAGGAAGAACAGCCTCAGACCCATAGACGAGAGAGAAGGGAGTAGCACTAGTAGGAGTACGAATGCTAGTCCGATAAGCCCAGAGAGCAAAAGGAATATGTAAATGCCAATCCCTACCAAATCAACTAGTTACCTTTGCAGGATGTTACGCAAAGTTTTATTGGAAGCTTCGGCCTGACCATTAGCTTGAGGATAGTATGGAGAAGAAAAACTGAGTTTGATATTGAAAGCGTTGCAGAGGTTCTGCAAATCAACGTTCTTGAAAGACTTACCATTATCTGTGATGAGCTTGTGTGGGACACCAAAGCGACAAATGATGTGTTGATAGACGAAATCAACTATGGGTTTAGCCTTTGTTGAAGAAAGAGGGATAGCCTCCACCCACTTAGTAAAGTACTCAGTGGCAATAATGATAGAATGATGACGCTGTGAAGAACGGGATTGATGAGACCAATAAGATCAAGACCCCATTGCGATAAAAGGCCACAAATCCACCGTAGGTTCGCAAAAGCTTGACTAGGGATGTGTGTAAGATTGGAATGTTGTTGACACTTGACGCATTTCTTAGTGTATTCACAACAATCTTGATTAAGAGAAGGCCAATAATATCCCAAACGTAAGATGCGTTTAGCCACAGCCAAGCCACTAAAATGTCCACGACAGATACCGTCATGGACCTCCTGGATGGCTTTAGATGATTCATGGGTTTTGAGGCACCGAAGCAAAATACCATCAAAGCCGCGTTTGTAAAGAATCCCGCCTAGAATAGTATAGCGATTAGCGCGTTGGATAAAAGATCTTCTACCATTGGAAGTCAGATCTGGAGGAAGCACCGAATGAGATAGATAATCAACAATCTGTTGATACCACTCATCCTGAGTATGGGTTGTGACAGCATGGATTGAAGTTAGTTGCCTAAGATGAGATGGTTGATCTAATCATTGCACAGCCACATAAAGTCGCGAGTCTTCGGTGAAAGGTGGGATAAGTGAGGCTAAGGAAGCCATTGTATCTGCGAATCGATTTGCAGTGTGAGGAATAGCTTGGATAGTGAATTTATCGAAAGATTGGAGTTGAGCAAGAACGATATCACGATATTTTTGAAGGATATCATTCTTGCATTGATAGACACCCGTGACTTGATTAACGATGAGTTCAGAATCACCAAAGATGTCAATATGACGAGCGCCGAGATTAATGGCATTTTGGAGACCTAAGACAAGAGCTTCGTATTCAGCCATATTATTGGTACACTCAAAGTTCAATTTGTGTGCGACTGGGATAGGCGTACCCCAAGGAGGAATCATCACGAAACCCGCACCTCCCCCTTGCTGGCATTTGGATCCATCAAAGAAGAGCTTTACTTTAAATGGAGATAGACCAAAATCAATTTGTTGGATATACTCATCGGGGAATTGAGCAAGGGGGTCTTGAGTGTCCGGAAGAGGAGCATCAGCTAATTGATCTGCAATAACCTGACCCTTGATAGACTTTTGCGGGATAAACTCGAGGTCAAATTCTGTCATAAGCATGAGCCAACGAGTGATACGATCATTGTGATAAGGCTTTGCATGAATTGTCTTGAGTGGATTGACACTTGTGACAATGTAAGTTTTGTGATTAAGGAGGTAATGACGAAGCTTAGAAGTTGCGAAGAAGAGAGCACAACACGCTTTTCACTTGAATAACGTGTTTCATACTCATGGAGGGCGCGACTGATGTAATGACAGCTTACTTGTTCTTTACCGCAAGTGTCCCGATGCGAAATCATGGCTCCCAGGAGCATGGTCACCACGAGATATAAAGATAGAAAGGCTCCCCCTCACGTGGAGGTGTAAGCATAGGTGGAGAAAGAAGATAAGCTTTGAGATCATCAAAGGCCTTTTGGCAATGTTCATCCCATTCAAAATGAACATTCTTATGGAGGAGATGGTGAAAAGGTTGACAACGGTCCGACAATTGTGAGATAAAACGACGCACTGATTGAAGACGTCCTTGGAGACTGCGGAGTTGCTTTAAGTTAGAAGGGGGAGGCATCTCAAGGATAGCTTTTATTTTTTCGGGGTCCACTTCAATACCCCTGATGGAAATGATAAAACCTAAAAGTTTACCAGTGAGAACGCCAAACACGCACTTAGATGGATTTAGACGAAGACAAAAGCGGATAAGCCTCTCAAAGAGAGGTGCAAGGATGAAAAGATGATCCTGACGACGTTTGGACTTACCGAGGAGATCGTCAACGTAATCTTCCACAGTTTTGTGTAAGAGATCATGGAAGATGTAGGTCATTGCTCGCTGATAGGTTGCTCCTGCGTTCTTAAGACCGAAAGGCATGACGCGATAGCAAAAGGTCCCCCAAGGAGTTATGAAAGAAGTCTTATGTTGGTCTTCTGGTGTGATGAGAATTTGATTATATCCAGAGAAACCATCCATAAGAGAAAGCATCTCATGACCCGCAGTTAAATCCACGAGTTGGTCGATATTAGGCAGAGGAAAATCATCTTTTGGACAAGCAAGATTAAGATCCCGAAGTCGGTACAAATTCGAATTTTCCCAGTAGCTTTAGTTACTGGTACTACATTAGAAACCCATTGTGGATAATCGATGGGTTGGATGAAGTTAGCCGAGAGTAAGTGCTGCAATTCTTCTTTAACAAGAAGGGCTACTCTAGGGTGCATTTTACGCAATTTTTGTTTAACTGGCTTGATGTTGGGAAGAGTAACGATATTGTGGACCACAATATCGGGATCGAGTCCGGGCATATCCTCATATGACCAAGCAAAGGCTTGACGATGGTTGGAAAGAAAAGTGGTAAAATCTCCTAACTCCTGTGGATTAAGGGATTGGCTGACCTTAATGATGCGAGGGTCTTCAGAAGTCCCTATATTAAGGTCGACAGTGGCTTCGTTGAGAAGCGTAGACGTGTCAGAAGGAATAGTCTTGGGAAGATATGAATCCTCCGCCTCCCCAGAGATAGGTGAGGACAAAATCATCATCCGCACAATGGATAGTGTTGATAGTAGGAGAGTCGTCTCCAATTATTTCAGGGAAGATTAACGGTATGGAAGCGGACCGGTTGTTAGTCTTATAGGCTAGCGGCCCTAAGGAAATGGTATTGATCAAAAAAAAGTTAGGTGGGATGGAAATGTCGTCGTCCACATCGAGTGATGCTTCTGACTTAGCGGGAGAAGATGGTTCCTCAATAGGAAGAGGCTCATCAAGAATAGTGACGGTGGCTTTTGAAAGAGGTTTAAATCCTAAACCAAATTTTTGATGTGGCATGAGAGTAGGAATGGATGTGAGGTCATGCACACCTTGCTCATATTTTCCTAGACCAAAACCCTTCCACGCGCATCGATATAGATAAGTTTTTGCAAACGTGGGATTTTGTAGATAATCGAACCCTGTTAAGTAAGGTTTGGTCCTAGGAGGAGAATCTGGGTGATAATGAGGCATATCAAGACCACCATAGATGAAATTAGTCTGTTGATTGGGCAGACCAATGGTGACAATGCGACCGAGACCTGGTTGATACTCAGGTTGTTTGTCCGGTCTACCATACTCACTAGGATTGAGATGGGCGTCGAAAGAAAAGAGAGGAAGCTCTCCCAGTGAGAAACGCTGCAATGTCTCTTCTAGATTTTGTAAATCCGGTAGTTTGGTTGCAGGTATGGAAGAAGATGAGGCCCCGTCAGGAGAAGAAGTATTTTCCTTTAGAGGGGCAGACCTTGTGGTCATGTCGCATTGTGCGGAAGGAAAAGGATCTCCTGGATGAGTATATATTTTGCCCTCATATTGATATTTTAAGCATCGATGGAGGGTGGATGGGACACAATGCATTACGTGAATCCAGGAGCATCCGAGGATCATATTATAGTGGAATTTTCCTTCGACAATGTAGAAGAGTTCGTGAAGCAGCTTCTTACCTACTCGAATGGGTAAGACCACAGTTCCTAAAGTAACTGCTAACTGATCGTTAAATGATCGAAGGGCGAAAGGCGGGGGTGACACTACGTTCTTTGGTAACTTAAGTTGCTCAAATGTGTGTGAGGAGATGACGTTGAGTGCAGCTCCACTGTCGATCATAACGTGTTTTAATGTGGTGTTGTCGATTTGGACTGTGATAAAGAGGGGAGCCTCCAAATCCTCTGAAGAAAGAGGAGGAATTTCCGAATCTTCAAAAGAAATGGCGGTTGATGGTCTATTCAATCCAACAACCAACTCGTAGGGTTGGGGCTCATCTGAATTCACTGCGATGCGACGCAGATTATCAATCAGAGCCTGGTGATGTTGTGGAGAGGATTGGATGAGGTCAAAAAGGGACATTTTGACCAGAGCCTGAGTGAGTTGTTTCATAACACTTTCCTCAACTGACATGGGAATTTGAGCCCGAGGGGCAGCACGAATAGAGACCTTAGGTTGTGGGGCTAATGAGGAAGGAGGAACTCCTTCGGGGGCTGCAGAAATGACAACCCGTGGTCGAGATGCTGTAGATGAAGATGGATTATCATAGTGTTGGGTTCTAGTGGCGATATGGATTGTGTCAATTTGAGAAGGTGGAAGATCCATTGGAGTGGAATCACTAGAGGTCTGAGTGGATCTTTGGGGCTCAGATGGGGCTAAGATGACAGGAGGTACTTGTTCCTCCCCCTACAGCAAAAGGTCACTTTCTTCCAAAAGGTTGTTGACAACAGCTTGAAGAGCTTTACATCCCTCAGTATCATGACCCGGGGTACGGTGGTAAGCACAAATTAGATCAGAGTTAAACCAGGTAGGTTTAACTCCTTTAGGGTTATAGGGTTTAATCGGAGGAAGGGATATGGATGAAGATTGGATAAGTTGGCAAAGGATTTCGGTGTAGAACCCGGTAGACGAAGATGAGGATAGAGGTGATGAAGGTGCCTCTTTTACCTTAACAAACTGCCGAGGCAAAAGAACCTGTATGTTAGGTTTGACAGTCTTTTTAGGGACCATCTTATTCTTTTGGACACTTTGGGAGGAGCAGATCTTGGGCACTTGAGATGGAAGTAAGTGAGACATGATTGATTTTGGTGCGGGAGGAGCCCTAAAATAGATTTTGAAGATGATGGAGATGTGACAAGTGTTGTGGTCTTCAAAGATAAAAGAGGTTGCTTGGTCGAATTTATCAAGATGATTTAGATAATGTCGATTTAGATGAGGAAGAAGCTCACAAAGTAGGTGTAATTGGAGGGACATAGGGCGCCCTGGCTTTTGGTAATGAAGATGATGATCCTGATAGAAGAGGTGGCGTCCTTTTAGTAGGTAAATCCATTTTTCGGGGTGTTGGTGAAGGATGTGTTGGAGGAGAAGATGATGGTTTTGATAAGTGTGTAGGAGAAGACGCCTTCTCAGCGGACAAATCCAATCTTTTATGGGGTGTAGAGAGAGATTTTTGTGGGAAAGCACCAAGGGTCTTGATGGTTCGAAATATGGGCTTTCCTTTTTCAGGGATGGTGACAACTTCAACGGCATAAGGTGATTGTAACCTTTTCGGGGGAAGCAAGTGGGGAGGTACGGATGGCGTAATGTTAGATTTTGGTTGTCTCGGTTTAAGTTCAGAACCGAGTGTATAGGTGTTGTGCTACTTCTTTTGATTTTCCTTTAATGGGCGAAGCAACATTAGTGGTGGAAGAAGTGAGTGATGAAGAAGCGCTCCTTGCGAAGGGACGACTTCGTGCAATAATTATGGGTGGAACTCACCATTGGAAAAGAGACAGAAGAATCAAAATCGAAGACGCTTCCATCGGAGTTGGCACAATTATAGGTACGTTCACCGGGGGCATAGTTGCGGCGAGAATGGGAGAAATGTAGTAGATGATCGGTAGTGGAAACTCGAAGGGATGTAATTGCCTCGAGCGGTGAAAGAATGTTTGACGATGAGACAGATGAGGATGACACCTGCCTCTGGGTATGGATGGAAGGTTAGACAAAGGAGTGGAGAGAGATGAACCCATATCTAGCAATGTAGGAATATTCAAAGACGGGCTATCGGAAGATGGTGGAATTTCAGTGATTGGCGAAGTGGAAGGAGGTTCTGATTCGGTTGATGTGTTCGCAGATGGCTTGATTTCAGAAGAAGATTCTTCAGTAGAGATGAAGTTGATAGTATGAGTGTTTGGTTTTGAGACTCAAGCATTATGATTCGGGAGTGATTGGGAAAAGGTTGTTTAAAAACATCCAAGGCTGATTTGGGGAGCATTTGGGTTATCCAGAATGAGCTCACCTTTATCAATGAATTCTCGACAAGATTTTTGAAAGTCGACATCGTTCGATGTCATGACCTTTGGTTCTATGATAATGACAAAATCATTTTCCCTATACCGAATGGACGTTCTTGGCTTTCATCGATATTCCTAATAGGGGAAGTTCGATCATGCGAACTTCCAACATTTTCTCTAAGATAGAGGCATGTGATTCCCCAATGGAGTGAAGGATCGAGATGATGAAGTCCCTTTTCGAGAAGATGAGGAGTCTCTTCATGGTGTTTGATTAGAAGTATTATCGGCTCGTGATGTTTTTAATATGATAGCGTTGGTGGATCCCTGATTCTTGTCTTTAGAAGGGGAAGAATTTGGTTTGGTAAACCGAGAAAAATCGGGTTTAGATTTAGAGCGAAGTTTTAGCTTCCCTTGTTCAATGGCGCGAGATTCAAGTTTGCGTGCCATTGTAAAGGCTTCTTCAAAGGTATGAAAAGTTTGGATCCTTAAAGTGGAAGAAATGTGATTAGCACAAGATCGAGTAAACAACTCGATTTGTTGGGATTGAGGAAGGGAGAAAGACAATTGGTTGATTATCCCTCTCCAACGAGTGACAAAGTCTGCAATAGACTCATCATCGAATTGACGAATGTTATAAAGATCTGTAATCGAGATCTTATGCATGATATTTATTGAAAAGTTTTCAACAAACATCTGGGCCAATTGAGAGAAAGAAAACAAGGAATGTTGAGGAATGTTATTGTACCAGTCTAAAGCAGGACCTGCTAGAGACATTGGAAAGGTACGGAGCATAAGCTCCTGATCCTGGACTATGAGGTAGCAAGCATGTTTGAATGCTCGCAAATGTTGTTGAGGGTCCTCCCGACTATGAAACTTTGAAAATTTAGGAAGTTCCCATTGGGGAGGATAAGGCTTAAAAGCCACTGAGGGGTGAATGGGTTCATTACACACTTCTTCAAAGGAGTATGAAGGACGAGCCCCTTTTGTGGAGGCTTCCAAGTCTGTGATTTTCTTGAAGAGAATTTGAACCACGTCAGATTGAGGAGGAGGCACACTGGCATGTCCTACATAAGAAGCAAATGGTGGATGTTGTTGAGGTGTCAACGGGGGATTCATCTGTTGATTGATAGGATGATAAGAGGAGTAACCGGGGTTCCGGTGACACCTCGTGGGGTATTTCTTTGTGAAGTAGCTTGTGTATAGGCGGGGGCGTGAGATAATAAGTGGTTGAGAAAATGAAGGTTGGATGACGGGTGGAGCCTGTGATTGGTGGACTCCTATGCTTGTTGACTGAATCGGGATAGATTGAGGAACATGAGTGCCAATTTGATTGGACATATTGGGGAACAAGACCTGAAAGGGGCCTTCTACTACCGGATTAGGCATTAAGGGTGCTGATGCTAAAGGATGGGTGAAGGTCACTGTTGCTGGAATATTGGAAGAAAGACCCACTAGAGGACGGGAAGCGGGAACCAACTGACTATTCGGAGGGGGTTGGCTCATAAAGGGGTATTGACCTTGGGATACAATGGAGGGCATAGATGAATTAACAGCAATATGCGGGTGCGCAGACGCATTCATTATAGCCAGGGCAGAGGACCTCTCAGAAGTAGGTTGTGGAATATTCGAGGTAACTGCGGTGTTAGGAATAGGTAAGACTATTTGAGAACTAGTCGATATGGTTGGTGGAAGAGAAAAAGGAGGCACAGGGGCACCGCCCTTCTCCGTGACTCGAGGCAAGAGAGATGATGCAAACTGCTCTACAAAGGCCTTGGGATGGTTCACGAGAATAATCGTACACCCGCTTGGATTGGTGGTCCTTGATCAGATATTTGAATAGACTTGTGTACTAGGTAGTCCATGAGGGCTACCGGGTTGCGATCGAGGAACGCCTGAAATTCAGGATCCCCGAGGAACATAGTCGGAGTCAGAAGTAGATGATATTTCTGAAGGACTAGGGGAAGCTGGACGTGATGGGGTTGCTTTGGCTTGAAAGAAAGGATTATATGACCAGGATGGGGAACCAACTAACAGCGGTCCCGAGGAAGATTTGGGGGGTGCCGAAACATCCACACTAGTGGTAATCTCGGAAGAAAGGAGCCAGTTGAGCCATTCTTCTAGATTGTAACCGAGTGATGACCGTCATAAACACGCAGAAAAGAAGATTGACCTAACTAATGCACAGACAATTCAAGCAGCGCAGGTGATTATCTCCTTTAAGTTTTGATGCTTTTAAGAAAGAAAATATTAGGGAAGGCTTTTTAGAACAGGAACTACTCAGATAGCCAAACTAAGGATGGTTTGGGGAATGTTTGGTGAGGAGTCCTGAAGGCACTTGATAAAAAGACCGTGCGTGGCTTGATATAGGGGCCTACCCCCGCACTTCACACACCGCTGCGATAAGGGAGTCGGGTGCTTTGCCAATATATACCAGAACTTCCGTGAATTTATAGCGCGGCCCGAGTACCGCGTAGGCTCTTCCTCTTGGATGTCACTTCCAAGTAGGCGAGGCCAGGGAAGGAATTTTTGTTTAAATGCTTTATACCTAGTGATTTTGGCTTTGTGTGCAAGGGTGAAAAATAAAAATCAAATAGTGTCACTACCGATTTTGATCAATTTTCCAGCCTAATTAAAACTAGATGAGAAACATACAGCAGCAATGACAAAGAAGAAGTTCTTTTTAAGCACTTAAAAACGAAGTGTTTGATTTCGATGAAGACAAGTCAAACAGATTCTTTCCCAAATGCGATTAAATTCTTTTTAAGCACCAAAAATTGAAATGTTCGAATGTGATAGACAATCAAACAAAGAAATCCTAAAAAGGAGAAAACACCGTAAAAGAGAAATACCTGTAGATTTAGCTCTCCAAGGTGTGTGGACTTCAAAAAGCACGTTGTTGAGCTCTTCCCCTCGAGCAATCCCACGAACAAGCAAAGTGCTCCGCAAGAAGAGGTTAAGCAAACACCAAACAAAATCCAGAAAGATATATCCGGATAATGGTGAGACGAAAAATTTCTATTTCAAGGAAATAGAAAAATTTCAAGACAACGATTCCGCATAAAAAGCAAGATTGAAACAATGAAAAGAAACGCTCAAGCAGAACTGATAAAAATCAGGGAGGAAAAAGAACCAAGCTCAAAACTAGAAAAGAGATGAACTTACCAATAAGGGACTTTGGTTGGGTCCCACCGGGCGTGCCAGAATGTAGATCAAGGATTTCGCGCTTGTTACCTGTCCAAGTTAATGCACCAAACTAAACACAAAAACCCTGAAAAACTCCAATGAAATCGATACCTGATGGACAAGATCCAAAGATGTAGACAGATAAGGAGGTTGATGTAGATAAGACGGCGCACATGAGCAATTCACACAATAGATCCGAGTAACCCGCAAGACACCAATGTTGTGTCCTTTTTACCTGTCTGCAGGATGATCGGCGTTGATTAATAAGGATCGGCGTCGACTATGAAGAATCGGCGTCGACTGTACAAGATCGGCGTTGACTGAAAGTAGATCAGTTGATCAGGGACAGTGCAAGAAGATTCAGAAATTGGAAAGTGATGGACAGATAGTCGACGTCTGCTGGATGTGTGAAAGTCGGTAAGATACTGGAACAGAGTCACCAGAGGATCGATGGATACGTGCGATGTTGATGTGATAGGAGCAGAGTAACGGTGCTCCTCTCAGGGATTGATTCGGACAGGATCCGATCTCATTTGATACACTTGATGCTAAAAGATCTCTCTTTCTTACAACCTGTGTCTCTTTCGCGATCTGTCTCTTTGTCTCTCTCTGTTCGTGCGCGTCTTTCTTCGTCGTGTGTGTTTTTCGGTCCCTAGAACTGAGTTCTGGACTTGCTTTTATAATTGGCGCCACTCCTAAAAAATCGGCGCCGACCGTATAGGTCGGCGCCGATCACGACAGAACTCCCAAGATGGCAAAAATGATTGATTTCTAGAAAGATGAGGATTACCCCAACTACGGGAATATCCCACTTGGGGAAGAGGAAAAATAGGGGTGATACATAGATAGAATAAATTTGGGGTAGATAAGTGATTAGGATACATGGGAAGAGGTGTAATTAAATATTTAATATTTAATTACTCACGGGTAAGATACAATGGGGTGAATTAAACTTAGGATAGATTTTTAAACCACAAATCGGATAATATCCCAAGGGGATAGCGGTGACGTAAACGTGCCCCAGGTTACCTAAGCAGGTAAACGAATGTGAGGGACACTAAATTGAGTAACCAATTTTAAGTGTCTACACTCACACCCAGAGAGTGATGTACCCCTTTCAACTCATGGTATTATTTGGGAAATAAGTCTTGAAAGTCACGTAGAAGCTCAATTATCTTGGAAAACTCGAGTCGAGATCTAAAATCTAAAATGATGGCCTCCTTAGGTTTAGCATATGCCCTAATGTTGACCTTCTTCATTTTTATAGGATCATGGTATGCATGCCCCTTCTCATCCAGCACCGTCTAAGACCTCTCCCTTACCCACAGTGATGATCAACATCCATATTCTCCACTTCTTCATCATCAATCATGTAGACCATTTTACCTTTTTCTTTTTCTAAGAAGGTGTGCCCAAGATGTTCTTCCTTTGTCTCTTCTCCTTCAAACGTGACTCCAAATCGACTCACCTAGTAACTCTTGAATAAGCTCCTCATCCTTTGCACTATCTCCCATAGTCAAGCGCTTCATAATCTGTAATGCTTCATTCACCAGAGGTTTAGTAGAAAAATAGTCAAAGGTCTGAATCATACCTGCAGTTAGTTCTTTCCAATTCCCTATTTCTCTATTCAACTCCACATAGACATACCATGCACGTGCATAGCCACACAATGTGAATTAAAACTTATGCACCCATAGTGAAGGTTGTAAAACCTCCTGCCCCTTTGTCTAGAGTCTCTCACACTCGCTGAATGTGATGTGAAACATAATCATTCCCATGAAATTCACATGTCTTGGTAGGCACATTGTTCTGAAGAAATCTAGTGGAGAGAGTGATTCTCACTTCTCGCCACTCTATAAGACTATCTTTGTGTGTAATCCACTAGTGGGTTACTATCCCACACAAGGTATATACAAACATATTCCTTCTTTCCACTTGATCTATCGACTAGGCCTCCATAGTGCGTAAAACTACGCCAAGATTTCCTTCACTAATATACCTTGGTGCCCGGTTAATGCTTAAATGACTAACACAACGTGGCTTGCTTACGGAGTAACTTCACTCTTCATCTCACACCCAACCATTTCATAAGTCCTTGCAGCCGATTGTCACAATAAACACATGTTATATCACTCATAGATCGTGCATTATCCCATTGAATAACTCCTTTCGTTGATGGCTCAAGCACTTGGGAACTCTAATGGTGTGCACATAAATTCTATTCAAATCTTCTTCACTCAAAGTGTCCACATAGGCTACATATTTTCCATCCGTCAAAGGAATAATCACACGCTCCTCCTTGTTCTCAAAACTGATATATCTTTTGTTAAAGCATAGATCAACATTGTTCACATAACACCAAGGGTTCCCAAGCAATGTTGGGAAACTTTCTGCCTCCACAAGCGCTAAGACCTCAAAGTCCCTAGTAAATTTGCCCCCTTGTATAGTAATAGTATCACCCTTCAAGACCCAAATGGGTGTGGGTTTAGTTCTGTTCACCATATACAACACATTTGAAGATGGATGTAATGGTGGCCTCCCCATCTGATTCCATGTGTCCAAGGTGAGTACATTCACTTTTACACATGTATCAATCAAAATGTTACTCAACAGCCATCCATCAATAATTGCGTTCAGAGTGATCTCTTTGTCATAATCAAGACTGTGAGGGGGTAAGTTAGCATGTAAAATATGTCTTTTGCATTCAACTCCAGCGTGTGGCATCTTCCCCTTAGCCATTCTCCTAACAAAGGAATTATGTTTTCTTGGTGTAGCAACTTACAAACCTCCTTCAAGTCATCAACATCTTTCTAAGGAAGCTCAACTATTTTTTCCTGCTCTAGCTTCCGCAACTGCTCCTTCAAGATTGTATTTCACCCTGCAAGTTTCTAATGACCTCCATAGTTTCTTGGTAAACTTCCTTCCGTGGGAAGGATTAGGATACTTGTAATACTTCCTATTTTGTAATGACAGTTTCTTCTTTAGAGTGTCTCACTCGCGCACCACATCAATGCATGTAGTAACTAACACCGGGATTATCTCAGGGTCAAGTGTTAACTTCTGCATCCACTAATCTTCCACAGCATGTTGTACTCTAACCATTGATCTCGAAACAAAAAGTGTTTGAATATAACACTTTTAATCATTTCAAAGGATCGTTAAATCTAATCAACTTAAAAGGATTTTAGACTTCCAAAAATTGATTAGAATCTGATTTAAGACTGAATTGAAATTGAAATTAAGCTTGCAATTTACTCGAAATTCATTGTTCATTCGAAAGCCCCAAAAATAATTGTTTCATATTTAATTGATTTTTCCAATTTTATCAATTACTGATTATAGTTGCATCCATATTCATATTCGAATTTAAATTACTTGTAAATATCATAAACTAAAAATAAAAATCAGAAAGAAACACCAGATTGTTTACGGGGTTCAGAATTCCTACGTCCCCAGGGTTTGTGGTGAACCAATCCATTAATAATGTTAAATATGTAAATACAATAACCTTTACATTAACCAATAATGAATCAAAACCTACAAAAATATGTTTTAGACCTTTGAAGGATGTTAATGGAGCTCAGCCTATGTCCTTCACCTTCCTGATCCACTTGCAGCAGTGTCTCCCTTTGGTTCTACACCTTTGTGTGACTTTAACAGAAAATAACTCTATCAAAAAAGCTCCAAATCGGATAAATGATCACACCATTGTGATTGTCTCAAAATTTTGAGAAAATTTCATATATAACTTGAGATCTGGTTTTGAGTGGAAGTGCCTCAAAATTGCATTTTCCTCCAAGTACCCCTATTCTGTCTATACACAGACCTGGCACTTGTTACAAATACAAGTGAGCTTTATTTATACCACTTACAAGAGGGTGGCGGGTTGGTAAGACCACTTATATTTTTGGTAGAGCTATTGGGTTTGAATCCCCCCATATGAGGTGCTTCGAATGGTTTTAATCCCAAATTTTAAGGGGAGGATATTGTTTTAGGCTTTATTAAGCCTTTTCCAAGTGGTCAAAGGACCACTTGAGCTAACCGCCCCCCTTCCTTCTCACGTGGATCTCCACGCATAGCATTTGCATGCCCCCTACCACCACTTCATCTCCTTCCACCACGTGGAATTGGCAAATAGATATGGGAGTTTGGAAGATTATGTGGGTAAGGTGGTTATACTAATGTTTGAACATTAATATATATATATGCGTGGTTTGAGGCATAATGCGTGGCATTTGGAAATAATGTGTGGAAAATAATTAGAAATTAATATGAAATTTGACGTTGGCATTTTTCTCTTATTTCCAATTTCCTAATGCCGATCGAGCCACTTGGCAAATTGTGCACACGTACATGTCACCTTGGACCATTGACCCACGTTGACGCTTCAGTTGATCAAACTTTGACTTGGACATATCTTGAGCTCAGAGTGTTCATTTTTCACATTCTTATAGTCGTTAGAAATCTCTCTGAAGGATTTATCAGACCGGAATGGTTAAGGGAAGTTTAGGAAATTTTAACACTAAAAATATCCCCTGATCACTCCTCCCCACTAAGAAGGATTTTTGTCCACAAAAAGTTGTTTATCAACCCACAAATAATGCTATCTCTTCCTGCATTGCACAAACACATACAAGAACCAAAAATAACATTATAGGTTAAATAAATGTAAATATTTGATTAGCTAGTCACATAACCGATCAGATAATAACACCCAATTAAGCTAGTGTTCAACTGAAATGTTGCAACTCTGTCAACTTTGCACATAACTGTGAACTGTCATACCCCACTATAATGCCATCACAAATAATTGACCAAATAATAACACCCATTCTATTACGGAAATATAGTGTTCAACTGTCACCTTGTGATATGGTTGATTACTTAAATTACAATTTCATAAACACAGATTAGTATACTAGACATCTAAACTACCCACAATTAGGCTAGTGCCCACTGTCCATATGAAACTGTAACAATTGCAAGTATTCACTATCTAGAATAAAATAGACTATCAATGCCCAAAAATAGTTATAGTCAACAACTGAATCCATGTGAATCGCCAAAACATTGTATCGCCATCACAAATAATAAGTCAGATAATAACACCCATCTATAACAGAAGCTAGTGTTCAACTGACACTTTGTGATTATGTTGATTACAACTGCAAATATTCACTATCCAGAATAATTAAACCATCAACGCCCAAAATGGCTATAGTCAAAATCTGAATCAATGTGAATATGCAAATATTCTATCCATACACTGAACTGTAAAGGGATATATTATAAACTATATGCTTACCCAAATTGGTGAACTACCATAATCTGCAAAATGATCACCTGATACCTTTGCAAACCAATTTATTAGTGTAATAAATTTACACCCTAATTGCAACCACATTTGATAGTTACAAAAATCAAATTTTCCCAAAATGAGGCCTTATAAATTAGTGCAAATAACACATGTGGATACAACAAGTTTTTTTATTTATTAAAATATCAAATAGGTGCTTGAATGGGTCTTATAAGCATCCATAAATTTGCACAAATGACAACACTATAAAACTGTAAGTTTCAAAATAGACATTTTGATGATGCCCATATCCCTGCATATTGTTGTTAGAAATGGAATAACCAACCAAAATGTGAGAAGATGAATATGAGTATGATGAACCTATCACTCAAATCTTCTCTACGGATGCTTCCAAATTATTTCAAAGCTAAATATAAACATAGGATCAAATCCCTAAAATATAGCTTTGAAAATGTTTGTATACTATCACCAGATTGTAATGCAAACATAAAGTTGAGGAATTTTTACCCATCCAATTACTTAGATTTCTCTGTTTCGATGGTTTTACTTCCCCAGTACTAAAATGAGCATTTACATGAGTTAGATCAACAAATTTTGGTTTGACATTATTTTCCTTTTTAACAACTTTCCAATGTTGCACTGAAGGAACATACCAACACATCTTAACATCATGACCATTCCTTTTACAATGGGAACAAAATTTAACTTCCTTATTTTTAGGAGTCTTACCCATTTTTCCATTCCCTGAACTCTATCTAGGAGAATGATTCCTCCTTGTTTAGGAGAGGTAACCTTTTTTCCATTTCTCACCTTACCAGAGTGAGATTGGTCTTTAGCACCTGCCTTATCATTCACAAAAGGCATTAACTTCTTTATCATATTTTTCCTCTTCCAACAATATGCTGCAGAATGATTAGTACCTTCACAAAACGTGCAAGGAAAACCATACTTTTGTCTACCGAAGCTATATTGTTCAAACTGAAAGAGAGTTTTAGAATTTTTAGGATTTAATTTCCCCTTAGTGTTATTTTTAGTGTAAGTGGGAGGAGGTGGAATTTCATTACCTCGTTTACCTATTTTCTTACACCTTTCATTGTTCCTCCTGATGGCGAATCCTAGCAATTCTAGAGGCGTAGATCCTTGGCTATTGGAAGCTTGTCTTCCTTCAGCTACTTTGGAAATTTCTCCAATTTCCATTTGCCCACTAGAATAACCCAAACCTACAAACCAAGGCTGATCCTCTACCTGTATTGGGTTAGCATCACCTTGTCCATTTTTACCAAGGCCCTTTCCATTAAATCCCATCTTAACCATTAGTTTAGACCCAATTCCCTTAGTGTGTTTTTCAAACTAACCCAAAGGAATATCTGAAACTAAATTAGAGGAAGTATTTTCATGTGAACAACTTATAGTGCATTCTATCATAGTACCTAAATTTGATTCCATTATGGTTATCTGTTAAATTTGTTATGTTCTAGATCCAAGTCTTAATATGCACTGTATGAAAGACATATTAGTTATAGCTCTGCATGATTAAAGTCTTCATCATGCTAAGATCCTGCAACAACAACCCTAAAGAGGGACCAGGTACCTTTATGTGCTTCGGGTGAGCACTCAGTCTAGGCTGAGTGATGTGTTAGCGCATCTGGGCTTGTATTGCTAAATTCTAGGCTACACCATTAGTTCCATAGCTAGGACCTCTTTTTCAGCTTGTTTTTGGGATGGTTCGCAATGAAGACATGCCGGTTGACCTTAGCAAGTGTTGAGGAGTGGATACACGATCTGGAAGAAGAATACGCATGAAGGTTCATCACTGGATCTGCATTTAACACATGCATGTGGGTGGAATAGAACATGTATGAGAGGTTCTTTGTTATCTTTCCAATAGAATTGTACGAGTGGCTAATTACATATGCATCTAAGTGGAATTGTAGGTATCACGCACTTGTCTAGACACAAGAAGAATTCCAGCCCTTTATGATGCTGATCTGATTTGGACTCGAGCTGTGGATATGTGGTTTTGTGGTGTTTTGAATAGTTATATCTTGGAGTACTCAATTTCCAATTATTCGTGTCCAGAGGTATCTGAATTCCATTTTTACGATATCCAAGGGGAACTTACCTATAAGGCATTGCACTGGAGATCAAGATCTTGATGGTAACTTTGAATTTGGAGAGTAAACCAATGGCTAACTAAACCCCACCATGCGCAAAGGAGCAGGTTTGGTGAAATATGGTAGACCTAGCAGTAGAAAGGAAGAGAGAGGAAATGTGGCTTAAGTATAATGAGGAATGCAAGAGGGAGGTATAGAATCGCGGGAGGTTGTAGAGAAAAAGGTGTTTTGGAGAAAGATAGTTCGGGAAGGATTTAAATTTCATGCGAAGACGTGGAACCCGAGCCTTAGAACTCCCCACTTAGGAAAACACGATAGGGAACCCTCCTTAAATTCACGTAGAAGTGTGCCAATAGAGACGACTTGGGCCGTAGGCACACATCTCGAATCCACCTAGAAACCTTACCCTTGCATTTGGGTTTCCAGATCTAAGTACAACAAATAGTCAACCAGCTTATTTCAAGCGTGGAAGAGTAGGAGTGAGTCTTATGAAAGGCACAGTAATGGCAACACAAATGGCTTCATTGTTATATGGGAGTACCTTTTCGGTGTATCATCTACATAGAACTCAGGCATGCCAATTTTTGGACTAACTTCTAGAAGTGGTAACGCTTCACAGACTGTCAGGGTACAGTTTAGTTCTACTATTGGGAAACAGAGAAGCACATCTTCTGGTCCAACACCAGCTATAGGTGTAGGATTAGGAGGCATAGGTAGCTCTAGTTCTGGTAGAACTGGTGGTTCTGGAGGTAGGGGAAACATAGGAGGTTCTAGATCATGTGGGTAAGTTCCACACCAACCCCAAAATATTTACATGGATATGTCTCTTCGTCTTCTAGACTATAGGGGCATATAAGATGTTTTTGAACATTTGCATATGTGTGAAATACTATGGCGTGCAAAAGGAATCATGGATTCTGAGCGTAGAGCAAGCCAATTTGGTACTACATTACAAGGGCGTGCACACAACTGGTATAGAAAATTTGACCCTGACCAGACTTGTGTAGACTATATAGCTTTAAAAGATGCATTCCTTAAAGAGTTTCACATCCTTAAGTTTGAGCAGAAGAGTATAAGTGCACTCAAAGATATTAAGCAAGGCACTACTGAGAGTGTTAGAGAGTATGATTCCCATTTTAAAATGTTGTTATCTAAGATTTCTTATGATATACAATCAAGACAGGATGCACAGTGGTTCGTTAGGGGCCTAATTTCCCCTTTTAAAAGGGCATTATCACATAATACATACACTAATCCATGTGAAGCACTTGAATCATCCTTACGCTAGGCGATAATAAATATAGATACTGGGGTGAGCCCATTTTTAGAAGCACAGATTGCAACTATGGAAAAATAGTTAGAGAAACTATCAAAGCAAATTTATCACATGAGATGCACACCGAGATTTGGTGTACATATTGTGAAGTAGAAGGTCACACAAAGGATAGTTGTCCTCGCAGATTAGTATGCTCGTTGTTGTTGGATTGTGAGATATGCCATTTAAACCATGATGCTAGTCGTTGCCCATTATTACAATGCGCGATAAGGAAGAACATTTTAAGCTACTATAAAATCTACAGGTCCACGACTCATGACACAAAATATTGTCAGCTAATTGGTCAGATCCATGACGCTATAGATATTGGTGTATGATAGACATGAGTTTTAGATAACTCTAAGGGAAAGAATGAGCATCAGCACCGAGATCACAATCAAGTGCGCTATGATCAGAATGAAGGTCATTTTGAAGGCGTTCATGGTAGAGGTCTAGGATACCATGGTGGACTTGGCGGAAAAGACTGTGGTAGTGGAAGAAGTGAGTTTCCTTACGTAACATGTTATACATGTGGATCTCCTAACCACTAAAGGCGTGAATGTCCTTAGAATATTGCATGCTCTTTTTGTGGAAAGAACCATAGCTATGAGGAGTGTCCATAATTATATGAATATCTTAGTAAACAATATAAACAAGAAAACAAAGGCACAGGGGATGGTTAGGATACAACAAGTTGTTGAAAATCGTGGATGCCTAAGTTGGAGGTAGAATCGAGGAGTGTAAGTGAATATCATGACCCGCTGGTGAGGTGGCATGCACTGAGAAGCATTGCAACAGAATCCTGCCATCACTAAAGAGGAGGTTCTACATGCACGGTATCCAGATCTTGCCCATCAAAAGGAGGTCTATTATGAAACCATGGAAGTTCTTAGGAATATTCAGGGTGAGATGCAATACTTAAAAGAGCAATAAAAGAAGATGGAGCAAAAGAAAGTATCGAGATGGTCCAAACTGATATAGATGACTTAAGGGAAGTGTGTAAAATGTTGCAATAGGAAAATATCATTCCCTTGTTAGGGTATTGGTTAAAGGGAAACACTTTGCACGTAAGTATTGAGACCGGACGATGAGATACTACATGTGAATCTTCCCCTCATAGCCTATATTATGACAAGGAAATCACTCAATGCTATTGTGGATGGTTGGATATTGAGTAATATATGGATTCATACAAAGGAATAAAATGTTCTTACCTTTGATGCATGGGTACAAATGGGAAGACCCCATCATGCAGCCATCCTCTAATATATTGTTCATGGCTAATCGAACTAAGGCCACTCCCATCAGAGTTTTGAAATATGCATCCATTACCATATAAGGGGCCAAGTTCACTGGAGACTTTGAGGTTTTAGCACTAGCAGAGTCAGATAGCTTCCCACTCTATTGGGGCGTCCTTGGTGCTATGCAAATAATGTTGATCTTCATTTCAACAAGGGCCATATCAGTGTTAAAAACAAGGAGGAGAGAGTTATTATCCCTTTAACAGATGGAAAATTTGTGCCCTATGTTGAGCCCTTGAGTGAAGAAGATCTGAATAGGATTTATGTATGCGCCATCTGAGATCCAGAGATACTTGGGCCAACTAAAGAAGGAATAATTCGGAGGGAGGATGCATAGTTTATAATCGATACTACAAGTGTTGTTTGTGACAAACCCTTTCATGTACATGTTGACACCTCCTGCATACAGCCATTGGAACGGTGTTGGCTGAACCTACGGAAGGTATTGTAGATCATCTTATCTGCTTTACTAGTATAAAGTCGACTCTATGAGAAAAGAAATACACAACTACATAGCACAAATATTTTCAATGATCTATGTGCTACATAAATTCCACCAAAAGTACCTACTAGCTACATCATTCATCTTTTATCTTGATCACATTTCATTGAAGTATTTGGTAAATAAACCTATTCTACAAGGGTGTATATGTCGATGGGTGCTCTAATTTTAGGAATTCGATTTCACATTGTGGTAAAAACTAGGAAAAGTAATTCAAGACCGCACCATATATCCGAGAATACGATCAAGAGAAGAAGCACAGGAAATTGAGGATACCATGCCAGATGCACAGTTATACAAGTTACAATGAGTGCCATTAGAACTAGAAGACATTGTTGTCTTTCTACGAACAGGGATGACACCAGAAGGAATGAAATCCTTGGAGAAGAAACAACTTGCTATATGTGCAGCCCCCTATATGTTAATCAGTGGTGACCTATACAAATTAGGCCGAGATGAAGTATTACATTGTTGTGTATTGGAACATGAGCACACGAATATTATGGAAGAAGCTCATGGTGGTATTGCAGGTGGCCACTATGCTAGTGATGCCACTGCGCGCAAGATTCTACTCATTGGATTATGGTGGGAGACCTTGTATAAAGATTGTAAGGAATTTTGTAAGGCTTATGATCATTTTCAATGCCTTGGGAAACCAGTCAACAAGATGAAATGCCTCTAAGACCCATTACTAGTGCAAAACCATTTGAGAAATGGGATATAGATTTTGTGCGTCCTATATTATCCGAAAAGGTGGGAAAAAGTAGCACCTACAAAGGATTATACAAATGCCATAATAGCCAAGTTTCTTTATGAAATATTATTACAAGGTATGGATTTCCTTTAAGTTTGACCAATGATAGGGGCACACATTTTCTTAATGAGACAATCAAAATTCTATTGGATGAATTCATGATTGCACACCATAAGACTACACCCTATCATCCTCAGGAAAATGGGACTGCTGAGGCTTTCAACAAAATTTTGAGCCAAACATTGACAAAAATCTGTGATGTCAGAAAAAAGGATTGGGATGATAAATTATCTGCACGTAAGATTTTGGGCATATCGGAAAAATATAAAAGGTTGAACAAAGCCACACCATTTCAATCAATATTTGGCGCGAAGCAATTCTTCCTATGGAATTTATGTTACCTTCTTTGTGTATTGTATGAGTTGTAGGACTTACGATGAGCAATAATTAGAAGAATGCATTGAACATTGGAATCAAAAACAAGAGAACGTTAGGTAGAAAGCATGGCATGATAGGCACATCGGGGATAAAAAGTCATAGATAGGACAGATGGTGATTTTTTATGATTCTAATTTTTTACACCATCCAAGCAAACTCAAACTACATTGGTTGGGGCCGTATGTTATCACTAACATACTCGAATCAGGAACTTGTCAGTTAAAGGCCTTTGATGGAATACGGTTGCCCGGTTACTTCAGCTTCAAATCGGAGTAGTCAAGCCCTACTATAAATAAGTCTTCTTGGTGTTTGTAATAAGGCGGATGTGCCATTTAGCTTAGGTTTTCAATTCTACATTTCCTTAATGTGTTTATTTCTTTGTTGTTATTCTTTGTCAATTTAGTTGGTGTGTTTATGTAATAAGCGTGTTTACGCGTGAGAAGCTAATTACTATTTGAAGAATTTTTATGCGTAAAGGAATGCACATACCCTTAGTGTGGGGTAGGTTGTTGATATTTAGGTACGGACTATTGAAAATAAGTACACATGAAAGGAACTATCTATGGGTGATATTTAAGGTTGGAAAATTGAAAGAGAGAGAGAGAGAGAGAGATTTCTTCTAGACACAATACAAGACCATAGATAGAGAGGAATGAACAAACAAGTATAACACGAGGTAAGAAGGGGCCGGGAAGACTACCAGTGGAAGGCACAGTGATGAGGTACTCAAGAACATGGAAGTGCGTTGAAGAGAAATCCACAACCAAAAGGTAGGAGGGCACGCTAGAAGGTTATAGCTTGGGCACAAAGATGTACTATGTGGAAATAATGAAAATGGTCAATTAATGAGAGGATTGTTGGTAGGTGGAGGAGAAATAAATGCACTAACTTTTTGAAATTATATATAAGGACGGGATGCAAGTTAATTTTTACCATTGCAATTGAGAGAATTTGAAAAGGGTTAAGTGTGAATGAGCCGAGCAATCGTGTTGAGGTGCGTAGAGTGTGAAACTAGACGTGAAGAGAAGGGTTATGCACTAGAGAAGCTTACATTCCCATAGGAGAAGGGTTTGAGTGAAGCAGACATGTTACAAACAAGCTAGGGCATGTGATTTCCACTAGGGCATGTAGACTTAAGCTAGGATTTTGATTTTCTTGACTACAGAGGGAAGAAAAGAGAGATTTTTCAAATGATAATAAAGAAAACACCCACAGTAGGAGATAAAGGGAAGAAGAAGGTTGAAGTGGAAGAAGAGATTTCTCCCGAGAGTAATTTTTTAGAAATGCAGTATCTAGAGAGCATGATTGTGGGACAAGAATAGGATTCCTATAGCCACCAATGTAAAATCAACAACTACAACCATCGAACATCATAAAATAAGAAGGATCTCAATGCGTTCTTGAGCATGAAAACAAACAAGTAAACAACAGAGGATATGCAAGTATACGATGACATTGGTGAGAAGTTGTTGAAGCAAATGATGAGTCTACCAACCGTATGAGCTACCATATTTTAGAAAGTGTGAACCATTGTATCCATGGCTGATGATCGAGTCCATGAGGAATTTTTCTACTTCGTCGGACGGAGGGTAAGCATCACAGATGCTTTGATTTTAACAAGGGGCGGACTAAGGGCCTCAGGGTTAGATCTGGATAATGATTTAATGGATAAATTTGTATTCATAGAGATGAGGAAGGATCTGGGGTATACTGACGGTCTGCACAACATGGACATTGACAAGTTAAAGAAGTACCCGGTGAGTGCGGCAGGTACCGCACATCTTGTGACAAAGCTGAATGACCAAGGAAGACGGTCATAGGTAAACACAATGTGGTTACACGTCGCCAAGAAGATGTCTCAAGGAGTGGTCTACAACATTGCAGATCACATAACAAAGACAATCATTAAAGAAGCATGTACAGGTGATAGAATTAGTTTTGGCACTATTGGGGTGTCGGATGGGCCAAAGGAGAAGATTTGGGAGTACCCCACGGAACACAAGTCACCTACGGAAAGGTTTGGAAAGTACTTGTGCGATGGATCAATGAGTGGACCATTCAAGAAGATGGCGAGAGATGTGGTATGATAGACTCTGCATGGTGTTCAAGGAAGAGTGGTACATACCAAAATATTTTCCTTCATTGGTGGGTAAGGTAGTTCAGTTTATAGTATACCAACATTTTTGCATCACGCAATTTGTGAAGAAGGATGGGGCTTGGAGCCCATGGTGCAAACTGTCGTATGCCTTCACAAAGAAGGTAATTCCAGGGAATTAGTTCATCGGTTCTCATATGTGTTCCTCTTAACCTTCAATGCAGAGACAAAGGTAGATTATGACAACCACACTCTGTGGAAGAAGTATGTTTATCCGTGGCACAATGCATACATTAAAAGAATTGTTTTAGATATTATAAGCATGAAACACCGTGAGCTTAGTAGTTGGGGACATAGGAGCAGAGCTTGTGTACCTGCAACTCAAACCCAAGATAGAGAATGTTAAGTATGTGGATAATAAATTCACACTCCTGTGGCCACCAAAGGGTAAGCATATAATGGAAAATGTTCCAACACCCAAGCCTGCAAAAAAAATTCAATTCGATGATGAAGAGGAGGAGCATGAGGATAATGGTGGTTTAGAACATAGAGGTAGAAGACAGCCTCCAAATAAGGATGAAGCTGAGCACACAACTAATCCACCTCAGCCACAAGAGGGAGATGATGAGGACTTGGATACAGTCCAAGGAGAGTGCTGATTCAAGAGAGTGTTCAGGAGAACAAGGACCCAGGGTGCTACTCCGCAAACACCGCATGATCACCCCTCGAATCTCTCCACAGAAGGAGACAACTGAGAAAAGGAGAAGGAAATTAAAGTTGAATGAGGATGCGAAAGAGTCGATGAAATCGGGACCAATTCTCCTACACCTCCAGAGAATGTAGAGGAACAAAAATATGAAGAAATGAAGGATGAAGAAGAGGAAGGAAAAGGGGCGAAGAGACAATAACGAGACTACTCGAAACATAGCAGAAGAGTTCCCAACTGAAGCCCAAGTCCCTAAGCATCCTAGATCAATAAGAATGAATGGGAGTATATTACTGCTAGCCATGGGCTACACCAAGGACACAGTAAAATTTTCTGCACCCGTTTCCAGAGCACAATGGCACAAAAGGAGTTATATGGTTGGGAATTAATGGATGAAGATATGGTGACAATGTGCACACAAGGAAGCAATTTTCTTGGTCGATGCACATGCACATGGATGAACCAGAATTTGATGTATGTGAGGATTCATGCATGTCAAGGAGGTTGAAAAAGAAACCTCAGGCCAGACACATAACAGTAAAGCCTATTGTTATGTCAAATGAACAGGTGAGCAATGCTTTAGTGAAAGTTTCAACAGAGGTCGCAAGTCGTAATATGGACAAAGATGTCATAATTAGGGGAGTGAGGGAGGAGATAGTGCACCTAAAATAGGAAAAATATTTGGTATAGAATAAGAACGTTGTGTTTATCAGCATGGCAGAGGATATTGGTGACAATTTCATGAAGGCTAGGCCACACTTAGAGCCAAAGGTACCCAAGATGTTTCCTTCGGCAATACATTATGTCAGTACATTGGTGGAATTAGTGCTTGAAGATGAACCTCTGCACATTCCTGAGCCAAAGGATCCAACACAAGAAGTAGAGCGTGAAAAGGATTCAGTGATGCAGAAGATTGCATCATATGAAGGATTGCTTCAAAGCTTACAGGAGGAACTCAAGAAGGTGGATCAAGCCTTGAATATTTGTACAGCACCAGAGGCTATTATAAGGACCAGGACCATTTTAGAAGACAATGAGGTCCTGAAGGCCATGAAGGATGAGACATTGGGGCATGTAGAATGGTTAACACTTGTTAAGCAGAAGCGTGAGGCCCTTACATATGCTCAGGAACCTCATAGGGAAAGGCTGGATGAGCTTGGAAAACTCATCGCTCAAAAGATGGACTTGTTGGAAGGAAGAATGACTGGCATGTCTAGCATTGTGTTGGTATTACAGAATGAAAAAGGAGAGATTGCAAGGGATGAATTGGAGTCAATTGCAATAGATATTCCAGAGAAATCAGAGGCCACGCTCAATGACTGACAGACCTTAGAGGCGGAGATAAAAGAGGAATATCTAGAATTGATTATTCAAGTTCTGAGAGGAAGACACTGCAGGTTAAAGACATTCTTTCATTCATCAAAATTATTTTTATTCCTTTATTCATATTCTTTGGTTCATTTTTGGAGACAACCATTACCGGGGTGGAAATGAAACTAGTGTGGGGTAATGTTGATCAGTCAAACTCTAGCACTTAGTGAAGAAAATACAGAAGGTTCACACGGAGAACAAAGCACATTCAAAGGCATGGAAGCATCGGAGAGGATCGTACACGTAACAAAGATAGATTCAGACTTAGCCATTTTTCATGATGAGGATCTATTTTTAGAGATAGCGTGCAGAGCACTCAAACCGATTGGAGACTTACGTGTCACACATTGGCTATTTTTGGATGATCGATACGAAGTGCTTTGCATGAATGCAAGCTAAAGATAGAATTGTGAACTAATAGTTGACAAAGAGAGATCTATTGTTAACACTCTTGCATGTAATCCTATTTTTGTAATGACACGTGGCTAATAATAGCATGCGACCTATTCTTGGATTATACAATTAGTGAAGGGAAAGTCCCCACCATTATAAATATCTAGTGAACTCTAGAATAGATATATATAAAGAGAGAGAGCATATATATACATGTAAGAACCAGGGTATAGTGAGATTATGCTACTAGATTTCTTACGTGGATGATCATGTACTATTGTTATTGTAATGAAGCTTTTGTGTATATATTGAAATTAATATAATGGTGATTATGGACTGAAACAAGGTGTTCTCATGGTTATAATTCAGTATTGCATGCTTGATTCCATTAGGGTTATCTTTTAAATCATTATGTTCTAGATACAGGTCTGAATATACATTGTATGAAATATATTTTAGTTATAGCTCTACATGATTAAAGTCTTCATCATGATAACATCCTACAAAAAAACCCTAAAGAGGGGCCAGTACCTTTATGTGCTTTGGGTGAGTGCTCGGTCCTAGGGTGAGTGATGTGCCAAAGCATGTCGGCCTTGTATTGCTAAATTGTAGACCATGTATCAAAGGTGTGATCATACCCCAATGAACCTTTGAGGATACTAACTGGGGTGAATATCGTCGGATAACTTTTAAAACAAAGTTTTAAAGTGGGCATCATACTCTCTAACACTTTCAGCCATGCCCGCTTGATGTCCTTTAATTCATTGATGTTCTTATGTTCGAACTCAGGTATATGGAACTCTACTAAGAAAGCATCATGCAACGTGGTATAATCTACACAAGTTTGGTTTGGATCATATTTCATGTACCAACTATGTGTGTGCCTTGCAAAGTAGTAACAAACTGACTTTCCTTACACTCAAGAGTTGTAATCCCCTTAGTGTGCCATAGTATCTCACACATATGCATGTGCTCAGCTACATCTTCAATTCCTCTATACTCTAGTAGGTGAAGGGACATCTTGAAATAAACTTTTTGGGGTTGGTGCGGACCGTGCCCACCGTTCGAACCTGTGTTACCTTCTTTGTTCCCTCCTCCTCCAAAACCACTAGAACCATTAAATCTTGAGCCACCCGATCATCCCCCGTGGTGGGAACTAGACTAGAATATGTAGTACCTTATGTCCCAATAGTCGTGCTAAACATAACTCCCACAGGTCTACAAAGTTATCCTACTTCCGGATGTAATACCAACGCTTTATGTGCACTTATTCTCATTTTGATGACGCACCAAAAATATACCCCCAACTGGACCTCCAAATAACACATACAATGATTGCACCATCATATATGAATAATCTATCTAATTAACTCCTGAACTTAATGGAAAGTGAAATCTATCTATCACTACTCTACCACCCACACTAGCTTGTTTATCAATGACTGTCACAGAAACTAGAAAACCAAGTGCAAGGGCTAGGTCACCAGGAGGGATAAGATGAGCAACAACATTCCTTTTAGTTTCAACCGCGCGCTCTCATCTAAAGCTGAAGAGGGTTCTCTACCATGCTTACCCAAATGGGGAGTACCAGATGCTCGGCTCCACATCTTCTATGTGAGCCCCAAATCCTTCGTGAGCCATCTCTCTCCACAACACCATTTATTCCACAACATTATGTTGCTTTTCCAAATCCCTCTCACACACTTCACTAAAATTAATCCACCTTTCTTCTCTCTATCTCTCTTTTGTGAGGTCCGCCATCTTTCACCACACCTACTCCTACCCCCATGCATGGTGGGGTTTTAGAAATCCATAGGACGTTGTTCCAAATCCAAGGTCACGATCAAAATATTAATCGCTAAAGGTATAACACGCAAATAATATCCTATGGGTTCGTGTAGGAATTAGAACTCTTAAACATCTAGACAAGAATATGTATAAACTGTGTACTCCAAAATATAGCTATTCAAAACACCACTCCACTAATGATCTACAACATGTGTCCAAGTCAAATCAACATCATGCAAAGCCTGGAATTCTTCCTATGTCCAAACAAGTGCTTTATACCTCTAATTTCTCTTTGATGCGTATGCTACTAGCCACTCATACAACTCTATAGGGAAAAAACAAAAGAACATCTCATAGAACTCATGATACAGATTCTATTCAACCCATGTGTGTGCATCAAATTCAGGTCCAGTGTTAAATCTGTGAGTAAACTATTCCTCTAAATCTTCTTCCCAACTCGCAAAATTGTCCAAAGTCAACTAGTACGTCTTCATCATGCAACATCCTTACAAATATCTTGAAAAGAGGTCCTGCAATAGAACCAAAATGTAGTCTTTTATTTTACCAAACTACCCAAGGTGCGTTGGAACATCACCCAGAAAACCTAAGTGTGCAAGGGTACTAGATCCCTCTTTTATAGAATCTTTTTCAAGGAGTTAGCATGATAAACATAAATATAGATATATTCCAGATCCATAATAACAATGCAATGATAAACCATAACCAGATCTAGATCATAACCATATGCAAGAATAACTTATACAAGAATCAAGATTAGGTTTACCATACAAGAACCAGTCACAGATATGTCAACAACCAATATCCAACCACATATATCCATTGTATTAATTACTTATCAAAACACATAAGATGAATACATACAAAATAATTCCATCATTAGTTATGCGCACACATAAACCATGAGCATAACTTCACTATAATATGTCTCCATCCCTTATACCATGCAAATCAATACATATTTATATGTAGGGGAATTTCCTTCACTACTCATGCATCTCAAAAAGGCTACATGCTAAGAATAGCCATGCGCCTTACATGATAAATACAAAAGCATGCAAGCTTGCTAATAATAGACTATCTAATGCTATCAACTGCAGATCTAATATTATTAATAGCTCAAAACTATGCATGTCACTTTGCGTTCCTTTGTATTATATATTTTCCCAAAATAGACCTTGTTTGAACTGCAAGTCTTCATGTTTTAATCTTATGTTTATACTTTTCTTGACCGCCACTCTAAGTCTATATTTATCTTCCCATCCCTAAAATTGGTGAAGTGTCATGCCTATCCATTCTTACTCCTACGTGCATTCTTTTCCAACTCCAGCGTGCAAACCCTATATTCCTCACGGGCACCTCCTCATGCATGTTTCTTCTCAGTAATGCCTCTTACGCACGCTAACCTCTGTTCTCATGGACTTAGTCAATTTTCCATGCTCAACAAGGTGTGCCTCCCTAAACTAATTCATTACAGGGCATCAAATTTCCCAAAAACTAGGACACTATAGAGATCTCTTCACATACATTTCAATAGAAGTGGTTAGAGTTTGGAAGACACAATGCATTTCCTCCTAACACTTCTTTAGCCAAGGTGGCGTGAGATTGCCCAAAACTCACAAAGTAGTAAAGGATATTCTTCTACACCCTTTCTCTTAACTAGATCAAGTGCACATGTTCTATTTACACTTTTTATTTTACTTACTTTACATTTGCATATTTTACGTATTTCTATACACATGCATATTTTACATAGCATTTTTACATACATACATATTTGACTAGTTGATCATTTTTTCCATGCAGTCCGATCGTATGAGATAAAAGCAACCAAATTGGGGGAAACAATAATGATGACAATAACATTTCACGATGGCACATGCCTTACTAACCATGTAGGTACACTACACACCGCAACAAATACACATGCATTCCACCCTAGGTTCACTCTCATCACTTTTTCTATCATCTATAGTTTCCACACTCCATCTTTTTATCATTCCACACTTTTTCTAGTCCTTTGGCACATTTTCTACTACACTCTACATGGACATCAGGTACGCATCTCTATCTAATTTATGTTACCGAGCTTTCAGCTCACCAACATAAAGTGGGGGTAAAATGTAGTCACAAAATCATGCACTTTAGACATTATTTATCCCGGTCTCATACTACTATTTAGAAGGTTCTTGAGTGAAGAAAGTAATAATTAATCCCACCTTTTGGCCATCTTGTTTTACTTTTATTTCATCATTCCTGCACATTTTTATATACATGCCCAGTCTATTTTGGTACTTTCCCATCATTTTAGCCTAAATCGGGGCACCTAGGCCTATATTGGGGCACCCCAGGTGCCCCGATCCTTTTCTACTTTCCCACCTCTACTTTGGCCTCTTCTAGCCATTTTTCATCCTTATCTTTTTCCTCTTCAGCCATGTCGATTAATTACGAAATTAGATCAAGAGAACCCTATAAATATAAAGTTATGAGACTAAAATGAGGGCCCCAAATCACCTACTATTATCACTTTATCTAGAGTTGCATCCATCAGCATCACTTGCATCCACATAGTTTCATACATCAAGGCTAGGATACTCCGCATCAACACACACTTTATAGGGGAGGGATTCTATTGTATTTCATGCACACATGTTATTACATTTCTACATTTAGTAATTGCTAGTTACTTCACAGAGTACGACTGGCACAAGAGCACCTAAGGCATGACATGCACACACACACCAAATCTACATTTGGGTCTGAAATGTAGTGCAGCGCTCAGTTTAGTAAGCCCACTGTTGTGGTAGATGAGGTCATCGACCTTCATTTTGTATCTTTTATTTTTAGGGTTTTGATACTTCCTTTTGGGTCTTTTGTAGGTCATTCTTTCTCTTGGAATATTTCATACATTTGGCACAGTCTAGGAAATCCAATGCAATAGACATTGAAGATTATAGGGTATCTTCTGACCCTGAAAGAATCAAGTTACGACCTATTTTCAGAGACCAGGGCACCTATTTCTACATACCAGATGCCCCGGGGTGCCCCAATACCCTCTTGGGTGCTCAATTATGCCCGAACTTCTAGATCCACCCTTTTTGGGACCTTTGTGCAACCGCTCTCCTTCTATAATTTCTTGTCATACCTTTGACTCTCTGCGACATTACCCGTAGTCATTTGAGTTCTTTCCTCACCTTACTCTTGCACTTTAGGGTTTCATTTCCATTATTTTAATTATTTAATTACTTTATATTATTTTAGTGCATTTATTTATAGTTTTTATGTCCTCCTAGATTAGATTAACTCTCATTATACTTTCCTTATTTAGTTAATGAGTAGGGGAAAAGTTGAGCATCATAGTCATGCTCACATGAATATGATATGTCAAGAATGTGACAAGGAGAATCATAAAGATATCTTTCAAGCCAACGGTCATACACCCAGCATTAGTAAGGGTTGTAAGTTTAAACCCAAGGTAGTAATCCCTCATCAAGAGAACAGAAACTTCAAAGATCATATGTGTCCTCTCAGTACCTTTGGAGGTGAGGAGTTATACATCCATCAATTTGCTTCACCTTAAACATTTCCACATATACTTCATTTACATTGCCACTTATACATTATCGCATCCATACTATTTATCATTTTCATTATCATCTTGTGAAATCAGAACCCGGGAAACTTACTTTTCAAGCAATTTCTAATAAATTTCAAAATATTGGTAGAAGTGTTTAATCATACTTCTTCAAGTACCCTCATATCATCACCAAAATATATAATCTCCTCATCATATTATCTATAGAGATGGAATTTTGACATTGATCCTACCAAGACTTACACACTTAGTTCTATTCATGGTTTATTCTAGCTCAAGTGTCTTTTCCTATAATCTATACTAGAAGCTTCTTGATGTCACATCTTTCCCTAAAAATAGCTCTTATGATAAATAAAAAAATCTAAACATTTCACTTAGAGCTCTTGTTCGCCTATCTCAACCTTCGGTGGTGATCCATCACATCCTACTGGTTGCGTGGGGTTGAGGCTAGGGAAAGAATTCCCTCCCAAAAGCATGATCAAAATTTTAATGTCAAAATTAACAAAAAAGATCAAATAAACAATAAACATAAAAAAAATTCTTTTGTAAATAAAACTACACTTATTTTCCCTACCAATCTTCGGTGATGAGCCCATGCTTCCTACTAGTAGCATGAGGTTAGGAAAGGAGGAATTTCCCTTACTTGCCTATGTATTTTCCTTGGTGATGAGCCCATGCTTCTTACTAGCAATGATCGAGGCATGATGTAGGGGTCCCAAATAAATTAGTAAGTTGTAAACAAATCAAGAAATAAAAATTCTTTGAAATATTAGAAATCCCCAGAAAATGAGCTAGATGTATGTGTTACAAGATATTCAATCCCTAAAACTAGATTTTGTCAATCAAAAGTCCATCTACAGATCTAATTCTAGTTAAACTTGCAAGTAAAATACATTTTGAACTGGTGAGTTTACCTTGTTTAGGGTTGAGTTGCAAGTTCTAATTGGATCTTCGCCTAAATCCTATATTTTTTTCACCGTATTCGCTCATCAATATCATAAACCTCACGTCATTATTGGCTCTCGGACAAGCCCTCGCATCTTACTAGTTGCATGGAGTTAGGGATGGAGTGATTTCATCCTCTTATTATACCACATTCATCACATTTACCAATATGATAGAAGTTGTTAAATATTGCTTGAAAAATAAAGTGTCTAAGTTACAATTTTTTCTCATATGCATCATCATATATAAAAGAAGAGAGATCATTTTTTTTTCACATTTTCATCATCATCATCCATAACATGCATCCATAAAACATATAAAAAGCATCATAAATTATAACTATCTAAGAGTACAAAGATGAGACAAACCATGACCAACTCAACTCTTACAAAGAATTCCAAACCAAAGAGATATCCATATATGTATATATAATAATGTCAATTTTTCATGTACAATGTTGTCACACTCTAATAAGTGTGGTCAAAACACTCATCTATGAGCCAAAAATTAAAAAAATTGATATACGCGTCGATAACTATTCTAAAACAATAAAGAAACTTTTCCTATCCATCTCTTTGAGACCCCTTCACGACCAATTCGGTTATGAATTTCCTAGAAGTTATTCTTGAATGCACGACTAACACAAAAATACTAAATATCTCACACCTAACCCCTTCTTGATCCCCTTCCTCTTTTGTTGGGTCTGACACCACCGCTTTCTAGACCCCTTTCAATTCGTACATACTCATGAATGAAACATTCGCTAAAAGTCAAGAATTCTAAATTCAAAAACTTGCAAAACACAAATGATTTCCAAAAATAGTAAAAAAAATTGTTTATATAGTGTTTTCTAATATTGTTTTAAGTGTGTATTTTGGGGGTGGGAGCACTAGACTGGTATATCTCCTATCCCCGCAGATATGGTAAATAGTCTTATCATTTTAGTTTTTAAAGTTTTGTCGATTACATCTTTATCTGCACTTGATTCCCGTTTTATCTTAAAAGTTGCGGGAAGCTTGGATTGGTGTAATTTCAACACATGGGCATGTAAGGTATAATTTCTAACTTTCCTATTTAGGAGCACTATACTGCATTACTCACATTTTATGCATGTTCATGGCTAAAACGATTCTCTGAGGGGGGAAATATGTAGACTCCCAAATTTTCACTGTGATATATTGTTGGAATGATAAAATACCCAATAATGATGAATATCAATTCCAATGATATCTAAGTCTAATTTATCACTTACATCATGTTATTGTAGCTTATTGTACCTTGTTTATCTATTTTCCAACTTTTCTACCTTTCCTAAGTTGTTTTCCAACATTTTCTTTAACCTTTTGGAGTTAAGTTACGTAACTACCGTAGTGGTTACGTAACCACCGGTCTGCTAGAGGGCGGATCTGCAATCGCTCCGTGGTTGTGGCAACCGCCACTCACAGTGCAGATCGCGCCCCATGCAATTTTCTTTGGGACTTAAAAAAATTGTTATGTACGCATGTTTCCTTCTTCCAACTCACTTTTCTCACACATTTCTTGAATGAATTAGTTATTTTTTAGCTTGATAAATGCATAAGAAATTTTCCTCCTGTACTTACTATTTTTAGTAGGTTGACTACCTCTCCTATGAGTGATGTGGCACTTCTTGGCTACCAAGTGGGTGGACCACTTCTCTACCAACTTTCTATAAAAACCAAGATTTTTCCCAAAGCATTGGTTGGATTCTTTTGATTTGGAATTGCATTGTTATGCTACCAGAATCCTGCCAAGAAGTACATAAGAAAACATAGTTCATTTGCCTTGTTATTCTCTTTCTTTCATTGCTACCAAACTGCTTGTAAACCAACTAGCTCTAGCACTCCTTCATTTCTTCTACACACTACCAACACAACTCCTGGACACATTTGGATATCTCATTAGAAAAGAAGTTGAGGGGATCACAAAGCATAACCAACATTGGAATTTTCTCTGCACTACATTTCCAAGTTGGAGGTGTTATTTACATTCCTAGAAGCTTTCTTTAATTAGCTAGATTTTAATTCATAATCCTTTTAGAATACCATTTGTTTTAGAGAAGTAGAATTTACAGTAGTTTTATTTCCTATAACTATCTTCCATTGAGGATTTCTTCTCAGCTCATCCATGTGGATTTGTCTGTGAAGGATTTGGAGGAAGTTCTTGTGCACATAGTGTCTTAATTCTTCACTATCGAATTACCAAGTGATCGCATTGCATCTATTATTTAGGTTCCATTGTCACATGAGAAAATATTCTATTGAAATCTTCCTCCATGTCTATCCCTACCTATCCTTGTGGATTTGCGAAGGAAGTGAGTTTGGATAACATTTTGTGTCTGTGTATTAGTTTTAGTTTCTGCATATTTAAAAAGATTCTCTAGATCCTAGTGTTTTATTAGGAAGCTTCAGGAAATAATTTCTTCGATAAGCTTTTCGATCTTCTCATGATACTGAGGTAGAACCAGAGGAATTTAGATCCAAAATTACAAATTAGGAAAATATTCATTTTAATTAGATTAGGTTAAATTCAATCTGCAATGTTAAAAAATAGCCACATCGACCATTTACTTGTTTAGTTTATTTTATCTTAGAATAGAAGTAATTCCCATTTAATTAGAAGCAATTGTATTGCCTGTGTAGCTTCCTTTTATTTATTTTTCCGTAAAAATAAAATTGTCAAAAACATTAGATTAAATTAGTTATTTTCATTTGTTTATTTTGTTTCATTTCTTTTAAAAGTCCTCAAAAACACAAAAACAAGTAGGTTAGATTAATTCCATTTGTTTTAATTAAATAGTTGCATTCTTTCAATTAGATTAATTTCATTTGATTTAGTTCATTAGTTTCATTTCTTTTAATTAATTAGTTGCATGTAGATTTAATTAAATTCAAGGAGAGTAATCAATTTGGTTTAATTAAAATCTGCATGTATTTCCTTGTTAATTTAGGCACATAGATTTAATTAGATGGGAATTAACACAACTCCCTATGTTTCCTTAGTTGGATTAGGTTACTCGAACATTGATCTTTCCCATTTCGAATTCTTTGTGTGTTTGTTTATTTCCCCCTAGACAAAGAGTGTGTGATCTAAGAGTGCCACAACCGAACATAGTTACACAATTGATAGATATTGATCATGGCCTTAGATAACTTATATTCCAAACCACCCCAGTTCTGCCAAGCATTATCTCATAATTGATAGCCTTGAATGAAAAAGAGGATAAAGCTAATATTTTTGACACAATCATCCTAATGAGACTAGATTCCATAATCCATAGATTTTTCCTTCCCACACTTCCACGACCTTGTTTGGAGACTTTTATGCAAGAGACGCGGAGATTTCCCATGTATTCCACAACCCATTCAAGGTATATTTGGTGATTCTAACATTGATTGAAACCTTTGTGCAACCATTATCCTTAATCGTTCCATTTCACCTGAAAAAGTTAGACATGCGTTCATTTCCTTAAATGAGCAAATTCCCATAGTTCCCGTAGAAGACATTTGTTTGCCTTGATCTACCTTTAATCCATTTTCACCTATTTTGGCATATTCTCGCCTATCCACCCTATTTATTAATTCCACATCCATCTTTCCATCTCATATCAGTTGTCCCAGCATGAACTCGGGAGGTCGGGTGCACCTTAGAGTTAAGTGTTGATTCTTGGGCGTACTATTACCCCTGGGAAAAATTGTATAGTAGGGTCAGAACCATCCATACGGTTCTGACCAGGTTGTATATTTTTCACCATCTATAAAAAAATTTATTGTTTTGTTCTTGAGTTTCATTCTAAGGCATTTTTCCTTGACCTTGCATATGCCTAAGCCCAAAAATATGCATGTGTTCTGCTGGAAATGTGGAATAAATCCACATATTTTCCCTTTATTTTGAGGCATGTGTGATAAATAATTTTAGTGTGCAGCTCAAAAAAATATGTATACTCATAGTTGAGCATCTAAAAATCTATAGAGAACCTATGAAATGAGTGATGTGGTAGCCATTAAGAAGAAACTACACTGTAAAGGGGATGCACATGGTAGATACCATGGCATAAAACAATAGCAACACAAATAAGAAGCATGATAAAAAGAATAGTGATAATTCAAAAAAAAGTAGTAACAACAATATAAAATTGTGTGTTAGTGGAAAAAAAGTGCATACCATATAGAGACAAGTGAATAACATGTCAAGTAATGCCACACAAAGGAAAAAATGTCTGCAAAAATGAGACACCCACAGTGTCACAAGACAATCAAGGCCCATGAGCTGGAAAACAAGACACACCAAACCACACACAAGGGATAATGTCAAAAACATGGGACACCCATGGTATTGCAAAAAAAATCAAAGCCCTTAGACCACAATTAGAGTAACAAGTAAACATACGCACATAAAACTAGAAAACATGTATGAAAAGCAATCATAGTAAGATGTGATGCAAAGCATATGATATATAACATCTTAAGGAGCTAGTAATAATTGTAAAAGTTTCACAAGACACATGTGCTAGTATTGTTAATCTTAAAGATAGAAAATACACAAGATATATATTTAATTAGGCGTAGTGAGGAAAGAAATGATTTTTTTGGTAAAATATTTTGTCTGGGGAAAAAAGTGCAATTTCATCAATGCTAAAGCAAGAAAAACTCCCACCTTTTAAGAATCTAGAAAACTATGTACACTAGACTAATATTTGTGGTGGCTAGTATAGACACAAAATCTATACACTTGGGTACATTTCTAGGTCCTAAAATCATGCTAGCATTTACATGATTCCTAAGCAAGAAAACTAGTAATTGACAACTTCTTTTAGCCCTTTGATTTTCCTTCTATACTTTTATTGCATTTATACATATTGCACTCTTGTTTACATTTGATTTTTTTATCTTTTATGGCCTCGGACACTAGCACCTAGTTGAGACACCAACATCAATTGCTTTTGTCCTCCCGGGCGCTCCCGACCTTCTTTACCTTTTTTTTATCCTTTTGGACCCATTTTTCTTCTTAATTACTTTTTACTACTTTAGGTCAGCCTTTTAGTTGTCAATTACAAATTCAAATAAGGGAATCATATAAATACACAATTATGCTTTCAAAATAAAGGACCAAGCACTAAGAATTACATACTACCACCTAATCTTGCATTCAAAGGCACAAGATCATCAAAGGCATCCATCTAACACTCATACAAGGGACAAGGGTTGCATCACATATACATACACAACATAGGAGGGGAATTCTATTCTATTTCATCCCACACATTTATACATTTGTTACATTTTATATCCATCTCGATATCACTGTACAACTTACACAAGGGAATCCTAGGGCATAATTTCTGCACACACACACACAATAACTACATGGATTCTAAGATGTAGTGTAGTGCTTGGTTGTAAGTTCACTCTTCGGGTGACCGTTAGGATCAGTCTAACTCCCCATTCTGCATTTTCCTTTTTAGGTTTGATGAGGTTTGTGGGTATGTGCAGTGAACTTATTTCTTGCAAGTTACATGTACATTATTAGATTAGACAACAAATCCACAAAGTGACAAATAAGAAAGGACAAAAAACATCATTCGGCCCCCGAAATAATTATATATGCATCATCTACCTAGACACCAAAGCACCTGCACCTAGACACTAGTGCTAGGTGATCCTATCCTCTCCCCCTGTGCTCATGTCCTATGTCATTTTAGATTTCATAACCCTTACCGAGACACTAAGACACTCTTCTATGTCTATTCCGTAAGTTCACTTGCCCATATCACTTTCTGTTCATTCGAAATTAGCTAAGTCCATCTCTATTTCCCTCTTTTTCTCGGGGTTTCATATTGCACATGTTTTTTCTTGCATCTTACCGTATATTAGTATTTTTACATAATTTATTACAATAGTTACTCTACAATCAGATTTAAGTCAGGTTTACATTCAATCATTTAGTGAACCCATCGCTCGAACCCTACCTTCCTTCTAGGGTTTTATTTTTTATGCCCAATCACCGGTAGTGGTCATTTTGGTTCCTTTCAATACAATGAACTTCCTCCATCTATCCATAAGTCCTCTACATCAATGGATGAATCTTATAATATTTTTCTTAACTCCAACAACGTTCCTCTTGAAAATATTGAAACTTCGATAGTGACCAATCATATATTGAGGATGATTGTTGATCAAGAGCAATAGACAATCTCACTAATTTTTTTCTACTTTACGCGACCACGTTGCACATATTCTCGCATGTCCTAAATTCCTATTTGTTTCCAAATATTCTCGAGATTCTTCCTCTCACCATCTTATGGGTTCTTCCTCAATTGTCATGGCCTCCACATAACCCCTTAACATTCCTACTTCCATTGCTACAACTACCACTCCCCTCATTACTCCCAATACCTCCAACACACAACCTGGTTCCTCTTCAAGCACCCATGACCTAGCTTCTTTATACCAGACCTACAAATCCAAATCTGTCAACTACAGCAAGCTACTTCACATTCCTCTCCATCTCTTGATTCATCACTTCTCCTTTACAAACCTTTTACACTTTTCATATCTTCTCATCCACTACCTCCTAATTTCATCACACAAAATATTCTTACCTTTAATGGCCATGGTGACCCTCAAGAGCATCTTTGATCTTTTCATGTGGCATGTCTTGACTATGCGGATAAATTTACGGTGATGGATAAATTATTTCCTAGAAATTTGTTGGTTTTATGATCTACTTGTTCACTTGGTAACATATTTTACATACTTAGCCGATGATTTCCTTGCACATTTTTCTATCAATATCAGTACTAAAATATCCTATGCACAATTAGCTCAAATCAAACAAGGATCTAATGAGCATCTCACAGATTATGTGTTACAATATAAGAACAACCTTGCCAAGATGACTAATGTACTAGCTGATTCAGAATTGCAAGATCTTTTTGTTCAAATTCTCTTACCTCCACTTCAAGAGAGTGTCATATTTGAGACATCTCCCTCCTTTGATCAATTATTCCATACTCTCAAATTACGCGAAGGAAAACTTTTATCTATGGGAAAATTGAAATATCATGATACTTCTTCATCCTCGCAATAGGTTTCAAGCTAAATCTGCATTCAAGCCATCTCCTAAGCCCACTAAAGCTAAGGCCACTATCAATTTTGTTTCTCCATCTACCACACTTCAACTACAAGATCCAAAACATATGTTTACTAAGTTACCTTATGTTCCTCGGTTCCTATTACCATAACTTATCGAAATCAATCGTATTACTCTTCCACCACCACTCAATATAGATATTTATCACCCACAAGGCCGCTAATATGATGAAAATACATGTTGTGATTACCATCAATGCATTGGGCATCCCACTAATCATTGCTTCAAACTTAGACATCTAATTCAAGATATTATTGATAACAACTCCATCAAGCTTCATGCGCCATCTACTTCCAATCCGGTTAATGATAATCAAAAGCTAAAAATATTCAAATACCCTTTACCAAATAATGAAAAACAAGTTACATATTATTCTATAAATCATAATTATCATTTTATGCCTCCTCCTTCATCGATCCTCTTGATTTACTTATTTCTTATGTTGATGTTCCACCACCAGTCATTACATGCTCGGATCATGATTATCATACTACATTTTGTTTTGATTCATTGCATATCAATGCTTCTATTGGAACCTATGCTATCAATAATATGATGGTTTATACATTGGCTCATACCAATGAATGTTTTGTTGTACTTATTATATCTATTAAATTCCCAACATCATTAATTACATTTCCAGTTCCTAATTCTTATGGTCATGTCATTCTTCCCATCACAACTGTGTCTCTTACCATCTTTACACCATTCCTTATTACCTCTGAAATTTTCGTTAGTGACATTATGTTAGGTCTTCCTTGGATCCACGCCATACAAGTTATCCCTTCCATGCATCACTTGTGTCTCAAGTTCCTCCATAACAAACAAGTTGTCACCATCAAAGGTATTCCACCTCGCACACTATTGCCTCGACCCACTCATGATGATATTTATGCATTAGCCAAGACATTTCATCCTCCTACATGGCTCACATCTTGGTCCACTCCTACACCTACCTCTCCTATTCATACATGGCCTCATGTGCCTCCTAAGTCAAAATATAGTTCTGCACCTAGTTCTCTTATTCATGCACGACCTACATATCGATTATCAACCTTTTCGTCCTCATTAGTCCATTATTCCACCACATCGGCATAAGTTCCCTACTCAGTAGCCCTTTCTCACGATTTTATCCATCTTTGTATTGACAACGGTCTCATTTACATGCACATTTTTACTCCCCTACACCACCAACCTTATATCATTATCGCATTCCTTTGTCTCCTCGAATATCGGGTGGAGGGTCTTCACCCTTCACTATCATCAGATAGTCTTCAATCCTCACACACTTTATGGGGAATTGTGCTCTCTTCCCCCTTATAGTACTATCAATTGTCTCTAGTGTCTACTTTTACACTTCACACTACGCACTTTATGTCTATATTTCCTAAAGCATACTCACTTTTTGGTACACACCTTGTACCATCACTACCCTATGATGCACTCTAACACTACGGTTCACACTTAATTATTGAGGGCACACTACATCAATGAAAAACACATTACACACTTCAAAATCTGTTCTTCATGACATATATTTTCTAGCATTTACTCACACACAACACACACATGATTCCCCATAATGCACTCTTGTTCTATTGTTCATTCTTGACTTCTTAGGGGAATTTATAAATGAACCTCATTTCATGCACATCCACTGGGGAAATGTGGCTCCTTCCATTTTCACATCTTGCATACCATGCCATCACACCATCATAGCATTTACATATCTTGGTTACATCTACTCTTGTTTTCCTATACTACTTACATGTTGCACTTTGCTTACTATACTATCCGGATTCTTAGTATGTCAATATATTTTTCTATATACACATGCACACTCACTTGGTCTCTAGAACTCAATGCGATATCTTACATATCCTTACATGATGTATGATACCCGACACTAACTCCCACAATCCCGTTGAGGCTCTGATGGCATCTACCTTAACTACTCTTACACATTACAAGTTATATTGTCAAAATATCTATTGCTATTGTCACTTTATTTTTCGCTATACATGCTTTAACATAATATTTATCTTTCTAACATGATAACGGGTGCTTCATTACAGGACTATATACAACCATGGTTATCTGGTACATTTTGCTTGATCTTGTTTGATATTGTGTGTTACTATTTCCTAGCAATGCCCTATGTCTTGTGTGATCATTATATGTTTTTGGCCACTTCGGCCCTGATTGTCTTGTGGCATTTTGAGTGATGTCCCATGTATGAAACCCACTTTTTAAGGTCCATCTTATTTGCACACTTTATTATTACATTGTCTTCTTTTGCATGCTAGCTAATTTTACTACTAACACTTGTACTAGCCTACTTTCTTTGCATGTTCCTTGGTTTATGTCATGCACATACCCTACCCCCTATAGGTATCTCCAACTCAAATATGCATATCAACCTTCATTCCTCTCATTTGGGTTGTATTCTCCTACAAACGTTGCATGCACTCCAAATGGGGAGCATACATTAGGTGAACAAATCACCCCTGCAACAACTCGTAGGTACAATTCATATCAACACAGGATAAAAACAACATAGGTATACAATCATGGAATAGTCCAGAATTATACTTGGACTTCAAACATAGTATGAACACTACCACCCATACCCAAACAATAACACCCGACACTTGTGTCATCCCTTGGGCACTAATGTTTTGGGGGAAGAAATGTGAAATTTCTCACTACAACATAGTCTTCAGTAGTTCACAACACAATTATACAGTAGCAAGTATTTACCTCCAATTCTAGTATGCATTCTATCTCCTACAATCAATTACAATACATTACAATATGGAACTAATGGAAATAATCGGGACATAACATCTGTAGTGGTGCTCATTAGGGAAGTAGTCATGGAAGAAGAGAAAAACTAGACCTATTTCCCCAACACTCTTCTCTTGGCATGAGATCACCCAAAAACTCACCATCAGCAACAAATTCATAAAATCAAAACAATTCTCTATCTTTTACACTATTACATATCATGTGCATACTTTCCTTTTACATACTTTCACACTTTTACTTATTTATACATACATTACTTTGATTTCTCATACACGAAACTTTCTCTCTCTTCTTTTGTAGGTCCATCCTTAATGTGCAACAAGAAGTAGCCTAAAGTAGTAAATACAAACACAATAATAGGTACAAGATATGCATACGCTTCACCCCTAGGGTCCACTTCCCTTTTTCCTAGTCTCCACCCTTAACTTTTTTATCACTTAAGGCTTCACTTGTCCACTCAGCACATTATTCTTCATACTCTCTACAAGATCATAAGCCATGCATTTTAGTCACAAAATCACACACTTACTATTACATTTTTACCGCTAAGTATGTTATTTTATATATGGATCTTGCATAAGAAAATTATTCACTAATGGATCATCCCCTAGTCCTATCGTCAGGTCTCACTTGTATCACACAACAGTTGTTAGTTCTCTATACGATTTAATTCATCTCTCAAGAGGTTTCAACTATTTTATTTTGGTCATTTGTCATCTTTATTTTCTGGCTAGGGCACTTGGAAAGGTGTTGGGTTGCCTGTCAATGCCCCAATCCTCTTTTTGGGAGCCCTGGTCTCAGTTTCACTTTGTTTGCATTTAGAATTTTGAGGTCGGTCTTTACGGTTTGTTATTACATTCTCCTAGGTGCTAGTCAGCATGTCGGGCCATTAGTGTCGAAATTTAAACAAGAGATCCATATATAAACATACCATAATCACTATCTTATGGACAGACAATCTACTATCCAGAGCTAGCTATCTACTAAGGCAAAGGAATACATTTTGGCATCTTCTACATATGCATCACACAAGCATAGGGGAAAGGGTTGTATTCATTCTATTCCATCCACAATTTACATCTTACATCTAGTTATTTCCTTTACTTCTGCATCATTGACGCTAGGGCACCCTAGGCACACAATTACACACACAAGCACATAAAACTACATTAGGTCTAGAATGTAGTGCAACACTTAGTCGTAAGTCCACCATTGTGGCAGCTAAGGTAGATCTTCATCACACAACTACAAAGGTGATATAAGTGAGGATATTAGGACAACTCAGCAACCAAGGAAAATATGTTGTGAAGACCTTGCGAAACTTTCGGATTCAAACCCCGAGCCTTTCCGTAGACCAAAGCACCCATATTACATACAAGGGCACACCTAGGCACCCCAATACTCTCCCATGTACTCCAATCCAAACAGATCTTCATTCACTACAATTTCCTCGGGTAGCCCTATCATCATCTCTGTCCTTTCGCACATCATCATGTCTAGTCCTGCACACATCGAGGTAAGTAAATTTAAGGTTAGTATCATATCCCTTCCCGTTTCCATTATTTAAATTCATTTAAAATATCAAATAAAATTATTTACTACTTTCATTGTATTTATATCATTTATTTCATTGTTGTTACTAGTTTAGATTACCAAAAAAATCATCATTTTAGGTTACTCATTTTAGTGAACCCACCTTTTAGAATACCTTTCCCTAGGATCCACTAAAACACTAATGGATAAGAGTAGTTCATCTTCTTCACCTATTATGTCTCATTTCAGTGTCCACCCTATTTATGATGAGGCTTCCATTGCTAAGCTTAAGGCTCTATATAGTTCTCCCATTTCTACACCCAACCATATCAAACAACAACTTCAAGATGGATTACAAAATGTGCCTACTTGTTTTGAATATTCTCCTATAGGCATTAGCATTGTTGACGATCCGGTAGCCTTTACTCTTTGTACTCCATGTTATATGGTTACTTTTGATCTACCTTCCGATCTTTCACAAGAAACATTAGATGATTATCTTATTGATTACTTGTTTGGTATTAACACTTGTTCACATGAGCATACTAATTCTCCTTCTACTCCGGCCACTGACACAATTCCCTCTCATGACTCTACATCTTATGGCATTGCTTATCATGATAGATCCCTTCCTAGTTTACATACTCCTTCGCATTGTGTTGATGATCCTATTAATAGTGTTCTTAGCGATATCTTCATTTCTAAGTCTTTATCAAATAATGGTGAGCCACTTTATGGACATGATTCTCCTTCTTTCCATACTTCGTTGAGTATGACTCACCTAATCCATTAATATCTTCTCTTGAGATCACATCTAGCACTACGGATGAGTCACCACCATCTATCACTTCTTCTTCTCTTAATGTTTCATCTCCTCTTAGTACATCTACTTTTATAGAGGCTTCTCCATCGGTTACTTCACCTATTAAGGATGTTTCTGATGCTATTCCAACCATTTCTATGGATATTCCCTCTTTATCTCCCAATATAGCTTCATCCGAACCTACTACTAGTATTCCCTTAGCATCGACCCTTCTCCATCACCTTTGATATCTCTATGATCACTCACAATGGAAAATTACAACCACTTAACACATTATTTCCCTCTTCCACCATCCCTTCACATTGTATTTTTTCTCTCATGCATGCCATAAGATAGTTACAATCTCAGGTTCAGTTTCTCACTCTAGAAAGTAGGGCTTATTACGCTTCCATTGAAAGTAATTCATTACATGGAAATCTGGTTCCTAAGAAGATTTATAATTCTACATTCCCTCATGATTTCACCATTCCTACTTTCACATGTTTTTATGGTATGGGTGACCCTCATAATCATCTTGTATATTATTGTAATATTATGGCCTCCTATTCTAACGATAGATTATTACTTAAGGCCTTTCGCTATAGCCTTTCCGATGAGGCATTACAATGGTACACTCATCTCCCCTTTGGATCCATTAGTACTTTTTATGACATGGAGGATGCCTTCCTCTATCAATTTATAATTAACAATGGCCCTAAGGTTACTTATGACCGGTTACCTACTCTACACCAGGGCTCCACATAACCTATCAAAGATTATATTCTACGATTCAATGCTTGTATCCATCAGCTTTTCTTCCAACCCATAGATCTTGAGAAGAAATTTATTTTCTATCGTGGCCTCATTCCTCCACTCAAGCAATGATTACAATATGATACATGTGAGTCATTCCTTCTTCTATGTTATAAGGTTATTGACTTAGAACAAGACCTTCTCTCCACACATATCATAGATCCTCCACACACCTCTATGGTTATTTCCTCATCTAGTTCTCCACCGAACCTCCAATTGAGCATCCTATGTAGTATCCCTCTTTTCCTCCCAAACAAAGTAAAAATCTCAATCCACTTCGCCACAACAACATACTCATCCGGCTCCGCAAAAACTACCCCTCCTACCATTCCAACTAGGTCACATGAGCCTTTACATTTCTCTCATCATGCTCGACCACATTATGTGCTACATGTTTTTCTTACTTGAGTGATTAATTTTCCTACCTTCCAACCAACATCATCTGCAACATTTTTTACAAATAATCGATGTGACCAACACTATTGTAATTATCATCGTATAAATGGCCATAGAGATAATGATTTTTAATATAGATAGAAATAATTAGAGGATAATGACATCATCTCCTTTGGTTCTCACCCACATAAGAAATATATATCTCCTCTACCTCATCAGAGAGGTTCTACTGCTATTGATTCATCTCCTACATATGGTGCTTTGGCTATGATATATCCACCATAGTCTGTTATTCATACAAGTCCTCCACCACATCCATCACATTTACACTATCCACTACCTCATGCTACTACTTCACACTAGTTTCCACAGCACTCCGCTCTTGCACATCACACCACAATTACATATGACATTCAGTTCAGTTCATACACTCATGTTACTTCCATTCCACATGCTTTCACCGCTCCACATCGCCTTGGTCTTTGGTAGGTGATTACTATCACCTTACCCCCGATGATGCACTTGTTTTCTTACAATTCTTACATGACTGTTGAGGGTTTTCTTTAAGAAATTTTCATCACGTGCTACATCATTCATCTAGCGCACTTCAATCATTTCCCGATGACGCACTCCTGTTTTTTGTGGTTCATTCTCTATTGTTGAGGATCTTAATTAAATGAACCTAATCATCTATATGTTGGGGGCATTGCTACTTTTCCCCCTCCCATTCATCACATTGATATATTACAATTATGTTACATTATTACGACATACATTCATCACAACACGTTAGTTCGATAATCATATATCATCTCTTTTCACATGTATTTTTCTATCATTATCATATTAACTACACATTACGAATTCCATTCAACACACATTGTGCTTAACTCATCATCATACTACGTGTTACACATTTTATTTACTAAACATTTCACTTATCTCATCTGTCACAATGCATGTACATTCCATTTGTAATTATTCTATGAATATTACATCAATCAACACTAACAAGATATACAACCATCACACACATTCCAATCATAATCACCAACTCATGCAAAACGATACAACACAAAATAACTCATCACATATAAATCATGCATGTCCATCTCGTAAGTAACAAATATAATCATCAACTGGGGAAATTCCCTACATCATACACATTATAATAATCAAACCTCATCATCACTATCGCTCTCGGGTACTACGAGAGCCCCATAATTAGATTCCTCACCACTCACTCTACGTCATTTTTACGGCTTCTATATCGCTCCACTTTCCTATGCAATAAGTTATTCTTCATCGACTTCTCTACAAACTTATGCTCTAACTTCACGAACTTGTATAAATACATCCTGCGCCAAAGGGATACCACCCACCACCTCCCGAGCTCTTCGAGTCTCCTCACATGCCGCATCCTCTTGAAACTAAAAAGTACATGTACCTACCACTATAACCACTCGGCTCAAATAGATGGGCATGCTTGCTCGCAATATCATCCACTAGCTCCAATATTTGAAGCATTCAACAGGCGTAGTACAAGGAAATTATTGCTATAAGTAGGAAAGGTTATCGGTCATCTTTAGGACCTATGAAGATCACTTCTAAACCTTTTTCTCGGATGAGGGTGCTTGTTTTACTTACGAGCACTGTGAGTGCCCCAGATCCTTTCCTCGGCATTCCTTTCTAGCCACATCACCTAGATCTATCCTTTACACAGGACCTTGACACGATCTCTCCTACTTTTTGGTTGTTTTGTTCATCATCATGTGACATTGTCGACAAGAATCACATAATGACTAATTTCTTTCCTCTTCTCTCTTGTACATTAGGGTTTAGTATTTCATTTTATATTTTTCTTAGATCATTAGCCTATTTCTTTACTACATTTATTTTATTTAGTATATTTGTTCATATCTTAGATTAACTATCTTTATACTACCTAGTTTAGTCAATTTTAGTTCATCACTATACACCAAAGGTTTCACTGACCCAAACACTAGTGTGAAGCGCTCTTGTCCTCTCCTAGGAGATCCTATCCTATGAAATTTCAGAGTTGATAACCCTTATCAAGCCTCTCTCGTGACACTTTTCTCTGTCTATTCCAGTAGTTCACTTTCCCAAATCACTTCTTGTTCATTTGGAAATCAACTAGTCCCTCTTTATTTCCTTCTCTTACTTAGGGTTTTATATTGCATATGATTTTTTTCTTGTATCTTAATGTATATTAGTATTTGTACATCATTTATTACAATAGTTACTATGTAATTAGATTTAATTCAATTTACATTAAATCAGCTAGAGGCCGAGGAATGTCAAGAAACACCCTTGTTTTGACTACAACAATAGTTGAGAGAGAGGGAAACTCTTAGATAGCTTAGGAGAGAGAAATGATTAGGGAAATTTTATTGATGATAAGAAGACAAATTTCATCAATTACAATTCAAAGGTGATTCCAATTTCAATTACAGGAACGGAAAGCACAACACAACATCATGGAAAGATAATGAAATATATAATGCAAGATAAATACAAAACCGCATCAAGATATATTAATTCTTAAAATTAGGCATAAATTCCTTCAAATTTATATAAATGCCAGTATCTACCAAGATGAGTGACAAGATGAGAATAGAGGAAAGTTTCTTGGGTAGGAAATATAAGAATACATCTTGCTAAAGAGGGAAAAAAATGATCCTTTGGAATAGAGACCATTGCAATGTATATTCAAAGCATGTGAATCTTCGTATAAATCTCATGTGACATTTAAACTTAAATTTAAATCTCAATGAATGAATAGAAACTTTAATTGACTTAAGTCACTTTTACAACAATGGAGAAATGAAATGTTAGAGAGAAAAGAAGAGGGAGATAAAGTGTGATCAAAAGAAAATGTTACAAGATGAAGTTTTGTTCTTCCTTCATTATGGAGATGAGTGTTGCAACTTGATAGGATCTTCCTTGGTTATTTCACTAATCCAAGAATATATTAGAAATGATGCTCCACGCCTTATCCAAAATGATTTTCTTTTCATGTCTTGAAATGTCTTTTTAACTCTTCATATATGTGAGCAATGATGGATGGGAAAATCAAATCAGTATTATGAACTTGATCTCTTATCTCCTATATGAGAATACAATCATCTTGAAATCATCACGAAGTTTACACTCATATCAAATACACCCCATACTTGGTAACTATGATCTCTCTTGTATTTGATAGTTTCAAAGATTACTAAGAATATTATATGGCAACGTAGGAATCCTCTAAATAGAATCGCCTCTCTTGGTGAGATGGAAACAAACATTATTGAATATAAAATGTCTTCTTGAAGAATATGAGCACTCCTATCATGTCTCTTGAATGGAGAATGGTGAGGAGATCAAGAATACACCAAGGCCATGTTTTCCATCATGAAAGACTTCAATTTAATCAATCGTATGTTTCATGCTCAATAATCATCATATGCACTCTCACTTAGGTTATCAAATGAGTTTTCCTTCTTATAAAGTTTTCTTCAATGGTCTTAAAAATTTATGTGTTCAACATTGTTATCTCCAATATTTGGGTACTCGAAAACCAAGACTAGATTGGCTCATTTCTAGAGTAATGGAATTTCATTTTGTGATTTTTTGGTATCATGAACTTGAGAATGATGTTGGAGTTCAAAGTAACAAATGAAACATGATTCCAAGTTGATTTCTGGGGATTCATGATTTTTAATCATTTTTAATGGTTTTGCAAGCTAAATTCTTATTTAGGCCATTGTGGGGGGAAAAAATTCAAATCATATGAGACTTGAATTGTTTCGAGAAAGGTATTTTTGAGATGAAGAGCTGCTTAGAATTTGGTGATGACCCCTTATCGGAAATGAAGCTAAATAAGGAAATAGTTTCTAGTTACAAGGTAAGCTTTGAAAATGATTTTTAAAGTAGTATGGGATGAAAATTCAGTTCTTTATTATGGAATAAATACACAACAAAATGATTTGATTCTTGATTCATTAAAGAGGTATGGTGGAGGAAAAAATTTCTTTGAATTTGAGAAAGTTATTTCATGGGTTTTTAACGGAAATGGAAAAAATAAATTAGTGCAAAGAGGTTTTTGAGTGGTTTTACAAAACAAATATGGATTTAATAATATCACATGAATCATTCCACCTTATCACATGAATTATATCTCAAAATTAATGTTTTTAGGAGATAGCATTGGTAAATTTTCTAACAGCTTTCCGTGTGGTTTTTGAGAAATGATTGAATCAAGTTTGAGTAGTTTTGTAAAATAGGGTTAAAATAGTTGAAATATTCAAGAGATCATAGAAAATAATCCACTCCACCATATGTCATGGTCTTTATATCAACTTCAATTCCTTTTCTAGAAGAGCATGTGTTCAAAAGTTGATATTGATTCAACCAAGGGATCATATAATATGAGTAAAACAAGGTATGGGTGAGCTAGGGCACACAAGGGGTTTTGTGGACATGAGAGGAAGAAAAATAAGCTTTTGATTAGTTTCATGAGATTTAATTTAGCTTTTGTGGAGTTGGGATTATGGACAAGAGGAGTTTCAAAATAACTTGAAATGGAGGTGGAGTTTGGGTTTTACAAATGCAAAGTTGAAAATGTTCCCACTTTGTAATATCCACCTCAAAAATGTGTCAAAATCAGGATTAGGTGCACTTTGGTGGTGTAATTTCACCTCCAAAGTGTTCCAAGTGCAATGGGGCTTCCAAAGTGCAATAAGGGAAAAGGGGTAGTACCTAAAACTTGCACAACCTTTTTAATTTGCCTTTTTATTCATTACTTTTTAACCCTTTTCATCCACCAATACGAGGGCTCATTTTGGTTGGTGGGATTTTAAATTCGAGTTTACAAACTTGCAATGCACTCCCAAAATTCCTCCAAGCTCCCAAAGTGCACCAAGTACACTTAAGTTGATGATATCATCATGTCAATAGAGAATTAGAATGTCAAGTGCAATTTTTGGTCTGAGGTCAAAACTTAACCTTTTTAGGGCATATAATTTATTAATTTGAATGTTTTAATGGTCCAAATAATCCAATGAAATCATTTAGAAACTTTTAAATGAGTTCCTCATGAGTTTTAGATAAATAACCACTTTTTCCTAAGAAGGAGCACATGTAAGTTGAGTTGTTGTGGGAGTTTGAGACAAGTATGAACCAAACTAACACTTGGGTCATTAAGGGGGTTCAATATGCTTTAACTTGGCCCTTTATTAGGATTTTGACTCCACATAAGGAGACTAAAACATTTAGTGCAAGCTCCTTGTCTAGAAATACTACCATGCCTCAATGGTGGGAAGTTTTCACATTTTTATGTCCCCATAACCTTATCTTACATATTCCATCATGTATTAGAAATTTTAATATTTCTAAAGACTATTATTTGAGTTCCTAAAACCACCCATATTTCTTGAAAACTTTCCCAAAATTTGAGCCTTCTCAAATGATCACACACACTTTATTCTCCAAAATCACCTGTAGATAAATTATTCCCAACCATTCTAAAGCTTACAAAATTTCACTTAAGCCATATTGTTAGGAAGAAAACTTTGAGACCTTTCCATTGACTATAATTTGGGCTTCTAAAACAACCTAAGGCTCCCAAAACCTTTCCCACAAGTTGATCTTTGAAAAGAGACAATTTGACAATTTTAACCCACTTGACCAAAAAGTGACAAAAATTTCCACAAGGTTGTCAAGTAAAATGTAGAGACATTTTACATGCCAAAAATGGCTCGACTTGGGACTTGTCTTGGGTGTGCAAAGTACAAACAAGGAAATCAGGAACATAAAAATATCACAACATTAAGCATACAAGTGCCTTATCCATTGGGCATAATAGAGTCAAATGGAAACACCTTGTGAGATATTTATTGAACACCACACACACACACACATAAAAAAAACATGGGATGGGAAACACAAAGGGAATCATACTAGGGAAAAAAAACCTAGCTCGCCTATGTACAAGCAAGGGACAACCCACATTCACTGTATTACTTTTTCTTTTCTAGATGTTACTCGTGTATGGGTAGCACCAAATGGAACTCCTCTGCAAACTCATTGATTGGTTTAATGAAGTAAGACCCCTTTATCAAATTCTTGGGAAAGCTAGCTTCTACGATAAATCTTCATATATATGAGAAAGAGAAATTTGCATTTTTATTCTTAAGAAATTTTGTATGACTCCTCTTACAAGTGATGATCCACTTCAACAGATCATTATCTTTGTTGTTCCAAAATTCTATTTCAATTTTTCAATCCATTTTAATATTCATCCCTACTTTTGATTTCCTATTTTTCACTTTACCACTACTACAAGATTAATTCTTGATCATACTAGGATTGCCATGTTCACACCTAGGATTCTACTCTTCGACGGAATTTTCTCTATTTTTTCCCCGCTTCACATGACCATTTTTTCATGAGTTAGTTCTTAGTAGAGATATTGAGACTTTCAAGACTATCATAGACTTATTTCTACTCTATGTTTTCCAATTGTTCCATATGACTATCCTTCACACACACACACACACACACACACACACACACACACACACACACGATCTCATTCTCGATATTTTTTTGTTAAAGTATGACTCACATGGTCCTTCATTGATGTAGAGCTCCACACCTTTGCATTCATTCAATATACTATTAACATTTAATTACATTCATTGATCTAATACCATGTTTTGAATCTCTTAATGCGAGGCTCAAGATTAGCTAAAATTGCAAAACTTTGATCTTTCAAACAATGAACTACTCTTTTAACTTCATACCCCACACCAACAACTGAAACTCGTGCATAATCAAATTCCAATATAACCCAAATCCTTAAACATGTTTATTTTCCTTATCTTACCTCTATACACTCTTTATTAGCTCCTTAGGTTCATCTCCAAATCAGTCAATCTTGACCTTTTGACTTTCCAAGCACCTTCACCTCTCAATACCTGTAGAACATGCTCATATCTAGATAACATCATCCATCTATTAGGTTAGAACCCATTGATTTCAACCCTACTCTTTTATTTGTCTCAAGATTGTCTTTACAATGCCCTTAAGACCATGCTTTTGCATGAACTAGGGTATACCTACCTAGTGCTACCCAAAAGAGTGTGAAAGCACATTTAGATACTTTGTAATATCATTGAGTTGTATCTAAAATTTCATGAGTCTAACCTTTATGCAAATCTCATAATCAATCCCTCACCTATTTAGTCTTCTAGCTCCAAACTAACCCTAATCATATACACTCAAGTTTATCCTTTGATGAAGGAGACTTCTAGACTCAAATACATCATTTCCAACCATCCATTTTCAAGTTATCACTATCCACAAGGTTATATAGTTAGGTTGTGTATACAATTACTTATTCCTTTAAAAATTGGGCCTTCAAATTAGATCTCTGATTGTGCATTTTGACTTAGTCATGGACTGTTAAGAATATAAACTATTTCATTTGGTGGACACCAAAATTTCTTCTAAAATCTTGAATGCACCTTCACTAGGTATTAAATTTCAAATTTCAAATCAAAACTCGAAGATCTCATGCCCCAATTTCTAAACCCTAATCTAATTGTGGTTATGGACCTGTGACAACCCGTGAAGATATAAAAAGTATTTAACTTTTACCATATTTAAAATTAAAGTTCCAAATTTTGCATAAATTTCTATGCTAGTGTCTTTCTTAAAGTTATTTTAGCAGTGGCTCTTAGTACCTTTCCAACTTCTCAATCCTCCTTCTTTCTTTCTAATGTAGATTTTACATATGATGGTTATAAATGATAAATAATGGTTACAAGTAAAGAATGGTAATGTGATCCTTCCGATGACCTTATCCTCTTCCACTCAAGTTTCTAAGTAACAATAATTTAATTCCTCGAGGTTCTAAAACACATGAAATCAAGGCATTCTCTTATAAACATATATGTGACAGAGTATACCTATTCAACTACTAACTATGACTCATTCCATGCAATATCATTCCCTTCAAGGAGATCCTTTACTCTTAATAGATTTATATAGCTTTACATATGCAAAATCCACCCATGCAATGATTCTTCTTTCTTCTTAACCAAGAACTAGTAATTACCACACTTTGTCCAATTGCATTCGAGTCTCACCGGCATTCCACAAACTTGAGAAATAAGATTCATGCTTAAAAGGCAAGGATTATTGATTCATTCACTTATCTTATTTCCTACAAGAATTACTATCACCAAATCATCATCATTTACAAGATTACAATCAAATATTTTCAATAACCATGCAAAACCCAAATTCCCGTGTTATATTCAACTTCTTTGTCCTTGCAAAATGAAATACATCAAAGTTTATAAAGTACAAACATTGAGTTCCAACTTTAAATTTCCTAATTCTCTTGCAAAGTACATTCACACTTCCAAATACAAGGAATACCACAAAAACTCAATCTCAATCAAAATCAAGAAAATATTCATGTTGATCGAGAATACTTGTCAAAGATCACACAAGGAGTCTCGCATGGGATAGAAGGCCGATCAAGGGTGTGGAGGGACAGGAAGGACCCGCGCACAAAAGGAAAGTTCAGCTTTAAGTACTTAGCCAATTTTGAGCATGAAGACCTATTTTTAGAAGATGGTGTGCGGAACACACCAACGATGCGTACACGTGCATGCAGCATGCATCTGTCTCTCTTTGGAGGATCGATCGAATAATTTTTCATGGAAACAAGCTAAGAATAGGGTTGACACTTCCGATTAATTACAAGAGATCTATAGATAGCACACTTGCATGTGTGGCTAGGCTTGTAAATGGTGTGTGGCTATTAATAGCATGTGGCCTATTTCGGAATAGATAAGTGATGAATGGAAATTCCCACCCTATCTATATGATATGAAGGACATAGTAGGATATAGAGAGAGTGTGATGGATGTATGGAGGTATAGAGATATACGCATATGAATGAATTACTATATCAGATCCATACGCGCATTGGTATAAATTGACATTATTGTAAGGAGCTTCTGTATTTATTAATAGATGGAAGATATTGGCTGAATCTAAGTGTCATTCTGTGTGTAATTGAGTAGTGCATGTTATTGATTCAATCATGATTACTTGTTTAAACTTGTTCTTTCATAGATCTGAGGGTAGCATGCATTGTAGAATGATGGATTAGTTATGAATCTATATGTTTCTTCCTTCATCATGCTAACATCCTGCTACAAAGAACCCTAAAGAGAGACCTAGTACCTTTGCGTGCTTTGGGTGAGCACTCAATCAAGGCTGAGTGATGTGCCAACGCGACTAGGGTGTTATTTGGTAGATTCTAGGCTGCATAATTTGTTCCATTACCGAGACCTCTTTTTTAGTTTTTTTCAAGATGGTTCATGATGAAGATGTGCCGGTTAACTCTAGCAAGTATTAAGGAATGGATACATGATCTGGAGGAAGAATATGCATGGCGGTTCAGCAGTGGATCTAAGTTTAACACACACACTTGGGTAGAACAAAATCTGTATGATATCTTATATGAGAGATTTTTCACTATCTTTCTAGTAGAACTATATGAGTGGCTTACTGCTTATGCATCTCAGTGGAATTAGAGGCATCGCGCACTTGTTTGGACACAGGAAGAATTTCATGCCCTTTATGATGATGATCGATCTGGAATTGCGCTATGAATGCATGGTTTCTTGGTGTTCTAAACAGTTATATTCTAGAATATTCAATTTCAACGTACTCTTGTTTAGAGGTAGTTGAATTCCAGTTTTTGTGGTATCCAAGAGGAGCATATTTGCAAGGTATTCCACTAGTAACTTTGAACCTGGAGAGTAAACTGATGGCTAACTAAACTTCACCATGCATGAGGGTAGGAATAGGTTTGGTGAAAGATGGTAGACCTAGCGGTAGAGAGGTAGAGAGAGGAAAGGTGGCTTAAGTATAATGAGGCACGTGAGAGGGAGATAGAGAAGAAGTGTTCCATTGTAGAAAGTATGGCATTGAGGAGAGAGATGGATCGTGAAGGATTTATAGCTCATGTAGAAGATGTGGAGCCAAAGCATCAAGAACTCCCCCATCTTGGAAGCATGATAGAGATCCCCCCTCAACCTCACAAAGAAGTGCGCCAAAAGAGAGACTACCTAGACCGTGGGTGCTCATTTTAATCCACCTGGTGACTGGCCCTTACGCTTTGTTTTCTAGTATCTAGTTTACGACCGAGTGAACTAGCAAGCTAGCTTGGGAAGTAGGAAAGCAAGAGTAAGTCAAGGATCAAGTACATCAATGGCGGAGACGGATGGCTTCAATGTTATTTGGAGGAACATTTTTAGGCACGTCATCTGCATAGAATGTGAGCACACATAATGTTGGATTCACCTCTGGAAGTGGAACTAATTCACTGATTGTAGGGGTTCAGCATAGTACTACTGTCAAAGCACAAGTGAGTACATCTACAAGTCCTATTCCAGCTATAGGTGGAGGATCAGGAGGTATAGGTGGTTCTAGTTCTAGTGGATCTGGTGGTTTTGGAGGCAGAGGGAACATAGGAGGTTCTGGATCAGGTGGTCAAGGTCCACAATAACCACAAAATATCTATATGGAGATGTCTCTTCATCTCCCAGAATATAGAGGTATAGAGGATGTTGTCAAACATGTGCATATGTGTGAAATCTTGTGGCGCACTAAAGGGATCATGGCTTCTAAGTGAAAGGCAAGTCAATTTGCTACTACATTATAGGGATGTGCACACAACTGGTATAGGAAGTTTGACCTTGATCAAACTTGCATGGATTATGCAACATTGAAGGATGCTTTCTTGAAAGAGTTCCATATCCCTGAGTTTGAGAAGAAGAGTATAAGTGCACTCAAGGATATCAAGCAAGGCACTACTAAGAGTGTACGTGAGTATGATGCTCATTTTAAGACACTTCTATCTAAGCTATCTTATGATATTCACACTATCCAGCATGCACAATGGTTTGTTGGAGGATTTATTACACCATTTAGAAGGGAACTGTCACATAATACATACATTGATCTGCGCAAAGCACTGGAAGAAGCTTTGTGTGCTAAGGTAGTTGGGAGCATTGAAACTGGCGTTAGGCCATTCTTAGAGGCACAAATTGCAGCTATGGAAAAGTAGTTAGAGAAGCTATCAAAGCAAATTCAGCCCATGAAACATGCTCAGGAATTTGGTGTACAGATTATGAAGTGGAAGGTCACACCAAGGATAGTTTCCCTCATAGATCTATACACTCATTACTATTAGACTGTGAGATCTGTCATTTGAATCATGATGCTAGTCACTGTCCTTTGTTACAATGCACAATAAGGAAGAATGTATCTTATTTTTGCAAGATTTGCAGGTCCATGACCCATGATACTGAGGATTGTCGGTTGATTGGTCAGATCCAGGATGTTATAGACATTGGGGTATGACAGAAAAGTGTAACAGATAATTCTAAGGGTAAGAATGAGCACTAGGATTAGGATCATAATCAAACATGCTATGACAGGAATGAGGGGTGTTTTGAAGGAATTCGTGGAAGGGGACGTGGATATCATGGTGGATATGGAGGATGAGGCCATGGTGGAGGAAGAGGTGAGTTCCCTTATGGAACATGTTATACGTGCAGATCTCCTGACCACTATAGGCGTGAATGTCCTCAAAATATTACATGTTCTTTTTGCGGAAAGAACCATAGCTATGAAGAGTTCCCGGACTTATATGAGCATCTGAGTAAGAAGCATAAGAAAGAAAACAAAGGTGTCGGGATGGTTAGAATCCAGCGCACGATAGAAGATCGATAGATGCCCAAAATAGCGAGAAGGACTCGAGGCATTGATAGTGAAGATTACTACACGTGATGAAACATCACGTATAAGAGAGGCATTAAACCAGAAGCCTACGATCACCAAGGAGGAGGTTTTGCATGCAAGATACCTAGATCCTACTCATCAGGAGGAGGTTTACCAGGATACCATGGAAGTGTTAAGGAATCTTCGTGGTGAGATACATTACCTAAAGGAGTAGAAGAAAGCCTCGGAGATAGTCTACATGGGTATCGATGATCTGCGAGAAGTGTGTAAAATGTTGCGCTAGGAGAACATTATCCCACTATTAGGAAGTTGGTTAAAAGAGAACACTCCACGTGTAATTCTTGAGACTGAACGACAGATTCTACATGCAAATATTACCCCTAATAGCATTTACTATGACAAGAAAATTACTTTGAATGCTGTTGTGGATGGGTGGATGTTGAGCAACATATTGATTGATACAGGTGTAGAAGTAAATGTTCTTACATTAGATGCATGGGTACAAATGGGGAGGCCTCCATTGTAGCCATCATCTAATGTGTTGTTTATGGAAAATAGGACTAAGGCCACTCCCATAGGAGTTTTGAAGGATGCATCTATAATTATAAAAGGGGCCAAGTTCACTGGGGATTTTGAGGTATTAGCACTTGCAGAAGTAGACAATTTTCCATCCCTACTTGGACGCCTTTGGTGTTATGTGAATAATGCTAACTTAATATTCAATAAGGGGCATATCATATTTGAGAACAAGGAGGAAAGGGTTGTGATACCTTTCACAAATGGGAAGTCTACACCATATGTTGAGCCTCTAAGTGAGGAGGACTTAAACAAAATTTAGGTATGCGTTATTTAGGACCTAGAGGTCAATGAGCCATCAAAAGAAGGCATCCTATAGTGGGAGGATTTTCATTCTATTAGTGATACTATGAGTATTGCTTATGACAATTGGGCTCATGGTACATATGAATTAGTAGGGCGCGAGGTGAAAAGTGTGGTTGTGCACAAGAATAGAATTTGTTTGATTTGATGGATATGTAGTACAAGATGCGTGGTATACAAAGGCGAATATCTTCCTGTATTTTTGATAGCCATGGAAACATAGTGGAAAGATAAAATTAAGAGAAGAGATATGTTAGTATATACCTTGCATGGGACAATAGCGCACTGGTGGGTAGTACACAGAGATAATCTTATATAATGGGAAGAGATTGGAATTTCCCTATCTATTACATTTCTAAGGAACAATGCACCTACGCAAATCTGCACTTATCATGGTTATCAACCTGTTCAACATCACATTCAGTAGTGTGAGAGACTCTAAACAGCAGGACAGAAGCATTACCACCTTCACTCTAGGTGCATAGATTGTACTCTACGCTATAAAGGTGCGCACTTGCCCAGTATGTATATGCGTAAACTACATCAAGAGACTGGAAACTAGAAAAACTTAAGCGTAGGAATGATTCGAACTTTGAATACTTTTGTTCCCAACCTCCAATAGAAGAGGCATTAAAATGTGTCAAGCGCTTAACTATGGCAGATAGTGAAAAATCGGAAGAGCATATTCAGGAATTATTTGGTGAGGAAAAGTTTGGAGCGCATTTTGAAAGGGAAGAAGAATTGGACTCCATACTACTTGAACATGCTTGTCTTGAGAAATAGAAAGGAAAGATGGTTTACATCATGGATGATGAAAGTTGAGAACCTAGATATTGAACAATCACAAGGGGTGTGTGAGGTCTTGCACAGTGTAGACAAGAATACGTGCACTTATCACAAACCCATGAAGACAAAGAAGGTGAATATAGGTTCGAGGTGAGCCTAAGGAGGCCATTATTGGAGACTACCGGTTAGATTCGAAGGTAGCAAAGATCATTGAGTTACTCAAGGATTATCATGACTTATTCCCTCAAGGGTATCATGAACTTAAAGGTGTGCATGAATCAATTGGGGAAATGAAGATAAAACTTAAGGACAGTGCACAACCAGTTAGAAAGAGACCTTACAAAATGAATCCTAATTTGCGTGAAAAGGTAAAAGAAGAAATTGATAAAATGTTGAAATCTGAATTATCAAGCCCCTTGATGAGTCAGAATGGGTTAGCCCAATGGTGATCAGTATCAAGAAGGACGAACGAATTAGAATATGTGTGGACTACAGGGAGCTAAATGTTGCATGCATCACAAATCCATTCCCTACGTCATTCACTGAGGAAATACAAGGAGTTGTAAGGCACGAAATATATTCCTTCACAGATGGGTTTTCTGGTATCATCAGGTTAGGATTGCTCAGGAAGATCAAGAAAAGACAACATTTACTACTAAATGGGGCAGTTTTGCCTATACTTGTGATGCCTTTTGGATTGAAAAATTCACCTGTTGTATTCTCGCGCATAGTTGTTCAGGCATTCAAATATTTTATTCACCACTTCTTATAGGTTTACCTAGATGATTGGATAGTATATGGGCTTGTGAAAGATCATTGTGACAATCTGCACTTAGTGTTTTAACAATGCGAGAAGATTGAGTATCTCTTTAAACATCAAGAATTGCATATTTGCTACGCCATTTGGGATCTTGTTAGGACATATAATCTGCAAGGAAGGTTTACGGTTGATCCATCTAAGGTTTCCGTCATTTTAGGCATGGAAACGCCTACCATTCAAAGTGAGGTGTGCGGATTTTTAGGTCATATAGGATATTATAGAAAATTCATCAAAGGGTATGCCAAAATTATTACACCCTTGGAAGAGTTATTGAAGGGTAAAGGTACATTTTATTGGGGATAACCGCAAAAGACGCGTTTGAGATAATAAAGAGAAACTTACTACCATGCCCATTTTGTGCTTTCCCTCATGGGATAAACCATTTCATGTCCAGGTGGACACTTCTGGCATGGCCATTGGTGCTGTGTTAGCTCAACCTAGTGAAGGTATTGCAGATCATCCAATCTGTTTTGCAGTGGGAAGTCGACTCTGCTGAATAGAATTATAAAACTACGAGCGTGAAGCTTTGTTAATGATCTATGCATTACACAAGTTTTGACAATACTTGTTAGCAACACCATTTGTGTTTTATACAGATCACATGGCATTGAAGTACTTGGTAAAAAAGCCCATCTTACAGGGGTGCATATGTAGATGGGTGCTCCTATTTCAAGAGTTTGACTTCATAGTTGTGGTGAAGCCAAGGAAAAGCAATTTTGGACCAGACCATTTATCTAGAATCAATTCAGGAGAGGAAGCACAGACAATTGAAGAAACCATGCTAGATGCACAGTTATATAGGTTACAATGCATGCCCATGGAATTAGAAGACATTGTTGTCTTTCTATGAATAGGTATGGCACTAGAAGGAATGAAGGCATTAGAAAAGAAACGCTTGTTATACGCGCGACACCATTTATGTTAATTAGTGGTGACCTTTACAAGCTAGGCAAAGATGAAGTATTACGTCGTTGTGTATTAGAGCATGAGCACAAGGATATTATGGAAGAATCCCATGGTGGTATTGCAAGAGGCCATTATGTAGGTGATGCAACTTCCTAGAAGATCCTACTTATTGGATTATGGTGGGAGACATTGTATAAGGACTGTAAAGAATATTGTAAGGCGTGTGATCATTGTCAACGCCTAGGAAAACTAGGGCAAAGAGATGATATGCCTTTGAGACCAATTACTAGTGCCAAACCATTCGAGAAATGGGCCATTTAATTTGTAGGACCTATTTCGCTAGTCACGCGTAGGAGTGGATCGTGATATATCATTACTTGCATGATTATCTCACACAAAGCGAAGCGTATAAAGCACCTACGAAGGACTGCATAAAGAGCTACGGTATGTAGCTAGGTTTCTATGGGAGAATGTTCTTACAAGATATGGATTTCCTTTAAGCTTGATAAGTGATAGGGGTACACACTTTTTGAATGAGACAATCAGGATCCTATTAGATGATTTTATGGTTGCACACCATAAAACTACACCCTATCATCCTCAGGAAAATGGAACTGCTGAGGCTTTCAACAATATTTTGAGCCAGACTTTGACAAAAAAATTTGATGTTGGAAGAAAGGATTGGGATGACAAAGTGTCAATCTGTTCTTTGGGCATATAGAACAACTTACAAGAGATTGAACAAATCCACACCGTTTCAATTGGTGTTTAGCACGGAAGCCATTCTCCCTATAGAATTTATGTTACCTTCTTTGTGCATTACATGCGCTAGAGGTCTAGCTGATGAACAGGATTTAGAAGAGCGTATCAAGAATATGATTCAACTAGATGAGTGACGAGCCATAGCACGATGGAGTCAGAAGTAGGAAAAGGCCAGGCAAAAGGCATGGCATGACAAAAACATAAGGGATAAGAAGTTTGAGATTGGAAAAATGGTACTTCTTTATGACTCAAATTTCTTGTGCCATCCAAGAAAGCTCAAAGTACATTGGTTGGGGTCGTATGTCATCACTTATATACTTGAATTAGGTGTTTTCCAGTTAGAAGCACTTGATGGAACACGGCTACCCGGTTACTTTAACGGGAGTAGGCTGAAGCCCTACTATAAATAAGTCTTCTTGGTGTTTGTAATAAGGTAGTATTTCCATTTAGATTAGGTTTTCAATTCTATATTTCCTTAATGTATTTCCTTCATTATCACTATGCTTTGTCAATTTAGTTTTTGTTCTTGTGTAATAAGTGCGCTTGTGTGCATGAAGCTAATTACTATGTGAAGAATGTTTATGCACAGAGGACTGCACATACCTTTAGTGTGGGGTGGTTGTAGTTATCCAAGTAAAAGACTATGGGAATTGAAAGGTGAAAGGAATAAGTTGTTACGGGTGTGCTTTAAGTCAAAATAAGGTTGCTTCTCAAAGGTGAAAATGATGAAGATGAATGAAAGAATAGTATAACACGAGGTAAGTGGAGGCCATGATAACTACCAGAGAAGGTAAGGTGAAAACGTACTCGAGTGCAAGGGCATGCACCGAAGAGAAGTATGTGACCAAAGGGTAGGAAGGTGTGCTAGAAGGTTATATCTAGGGTGTGAAGATGTACTTTGCATGGAACGAACGAATTTGGTCAATAAATGAGGGGATATTTGGTAGGTGAAGGAGCAATAAATACATCAAATTTTGAAAAAAATTATATAAGGATGGAATGTGGATTCATTTTTACTTGCAGAACTAAGATTATTTGAGGAAAGATCCAAGTGATCAGGTTAAGGTGCGAAGGGTGTGAAACCAAATGTGACAACCAGATCTGTGTGAAAAGAAGCTTGCATCCCCGGTGGTGAAGGGTTTGAGCAAAGTAGGGATAAAAAAGGAGTTAGGACATGAAGTTTCCACCTAGGGCATGATTGAATCAAGCTAGGGTTTGATTCGCAAAGTTATAGAGTTAAAGAGGAGATGTTTGCAAGGTAAAAATGGCACCTAAGAAGGCATCTACAGTAGCAGCAAAAGGAAAGAAGAAGGTGGTCATCGAGGAGGAAGAGATGGCACCCAAAAGTGATTTTTTAGAAATGAAATATCCAGAAGGATTCATCATCGGTCGTGGATGGGATTCACTCATTAGAAAGAGCAAATTAAGTGAATACAATCACAAGACTTCAGAGAGAACAAGAAGGAGCTTGATTCCTTACTCACTGCTAGGATGAACAAGCGTACGATGGATGACATGCCATTTTATGATGATGCAGGTGAGAAGCTTCTGAAGAGAATTGGGGTCTACCAATTATATGAGCTTCCATATTTTGGGAAGTATGAACCCTTGTATCAGTGGCTCATGAGCAGAGTGCATGAGGACTTCTTCTACTTTGCAGGATGCAGAGTTAGAATCTTATCTCGTGCTTATCTCATCGATTCTGCCAGTTTGAAGGCCGCAAGAGAGGACATAAAGAATGATCTCACAGATAAAACCATGATCTTAAAGACTAGATAGGAATTGGGGTACCAAGAGGGTATGTGCGGTATGGATATAGACAAATTAAAGAATTGTCTAGTCATGTAAGTAAAGCACACACCTTTTACAAAGTTGAATGATCAAAAGCGGTGGTCACGGTAAATACTATGTGATTACATGTTGTGCATAAGATGTTAGAAGGGGCAATCTACAACATTACAAAGTTATATTGCATAATAAATATTCAGAAAGTGTGCACATGAGGGAAGATCAGTTTTGGGGTTGTTCTACTATCACTGGTATTCATGGAAATTGGATTATCAAACGGGCAGAAGGAAAAAGTATGGGAATACCCCATGGAGAAAAAGTCACCAGCTGAAAGATTCAGCAAGTATCGTTGTAAAGGGGCCATGACAGATGACATAAAGGAAAGGGAGGGAAAATGGTATGATAGGCTCCGCGCGCATTAGGAAAAGATTGCCGCATCCCAAAGGACCTACAAGAAGTAGTAGGGAAACAAGTTTAGTTTGTTGTATATCAGCATTTCTGCATCGTGCACTTCCCAATGAGAGATGGAGTCTGGAGCCCTTGGTGTAAATTTCCTTACGCATTCACTACAAGGTATTTCTAAGCATCTATTCATAGATTTACAGACATGCGCTGACTGGTATTCAATGCAGATAAGGTAGACTATGACTACCACATGTTGAGAAAGAAGTATGTGTATCCTGAATAAGTGCTTATACCAAGAGGATCATTTCGAGGTGCTGAATATTAAGCCAATAAGTCTGGTTGTAGCAGATGTAGGGCAGCATTGGTGTATCTTTAGTTGAAGCCAAAGATGGAGAATAACAAGTATGTGGAAAGTGAGTTCGCACTTCCAAAGACCACAAGTAGGGAAATGAGTTCGGTTTGTTGTATATCATCATTTATGCATCGTGTGCTTCCCAATGAGAGATGGAGTCTAGAGCCCTTGGTGTAAATTTCCTTACGCATTCACTGTAAGGTATTTCCAAGCATCTATTCACATATTTACAGACATGCGCCGACTAGTATTCAATGCAGATAAGGTAGACTGTGACTACCACATGTTGAGAAAGAAGTATGTGTATCCTGGAAGAAGTGCTTATACCGAGAGGATCATTTCGAGGTGCTTTGAATATTAAGCCAATAAGTCTAGTTGTAGCAGATGTAGGGGCAGCATTGGTGTATTTCAGCTGAAGCCAAAGATGGAGAATAACAAGTATGTGGAAGGTGAGTTCACACTTCCAGCACCACCAAAGGGAAAGCATACAATGGAGAACATCCCAGCGCCTAAGCCCATAGAGCCAATTAAAGTGGAGGATGAGGAGGAGGAGCACGAAGATAGTGGTGGTTTGGAGCATAGAGGTAGGAGACATCCTACAAATAAGGGTGAAGTGAACGCACCATTACACCACCTCAGCCACAAGAGGGGGATGATGAGGACTTGAATGCAATCTAAGGGGAGCATAGATTTAAGAGGCGTTTAGGAGATCAAGGACACAAGGTGCTACTCCAACCACGGTGCGCAGATCACCCAGACTCTCTCCACAAAATGAGGCAACTATGCAAAAGAAAGAGGAAAGTGAAGTTAAATGAGGAGGTGAAGAGTCAAAAGAAAGCATGCCTAATTCTCCTACACTTCCAGAGAACATAGAAGAATAGGGTGAGGAATCAAAGGAAAAATAAGAGGATGAGAAAATACCAGAGGAGACAGTTTATAGAGAATGTTTAGGACATGGAGAAACAAGTCCCAAATTTGGAAGCTAAAGTTCCTAAGCAGCAACGGTCTAGAAGAACAAGTGGAGAGAACATTCCACCAGCCATGGGGTATGCAGAGGATGCAAGAAAATTATCCGCGCCTGCTACCAAAGCATGATAGTATAGAAGGATTTATTCAGCTGGGAGCTAATGGATGAGGATATGGTGACTATGCGCACTCGAAAGCAACTATCATGGTCAATGCACACCCACATGGATGAGCCTAACTTTTATGTATGTGAAGATTCATGTATTTTGAGACAATTGAAGAAGGCACCCCAAGCTAGACACATGACATTAAATCCTACTTTGTCATGTCAGATGAGTAGGTCAGCAACGCATTGGTGAAGGTTTCTGCTGAAGTTTCTAGAAGAAACATGGACAAAGCTACAACAATCAGAGCATTGCGTGAGGAGATGAAGACAAAGGATGCAGAGATAGTGCACATATAACGCAAGAGAGGGACTTTTCATAGAAGAAAAATAAATTATTTATCAGCATCACAGAGGATATTGGGGACAATCTCATAAGAGCAAGGCCACACTTGGAGGCCAAGGTACCATAGATGTTTCCTTCAGTGATACACTATGTAGGAATGTTGGTGGACTTGGTACTTGAAGATGAACCTCTACGCATGCCATCACCAAGGAGCTCAGAGCAAGATGCCAACCGAGAGAAAGCATCAGTGATGTGAAAGATTACATCTTATGAAGTGTTGGTGCAAGTGTTACAGGAAGTATTAAATAAAGTAGACCAAGATTTAAGCATATGCACAGCTCCATAGGTGCTTATCAATATAAAGACCCTAGAATAAAATAATGAGGTTCAGAAAGCAATGAAGGATGAGACATTGGGCCGTGTAGAAATATTGTCAATGGTTAAGCATGAAGCGCGAGGCTCTAGCAGCAGCACAAGAGCCACACAAGACTCAGCTGGAAGAGCTTGGGAAGCTAATTACGTAGAAGATGGATCTTTTAGAAGGAAGAATGACATCAATGTACAACATTGTGTTTGTTTTGTAGAGTGAAAAAGGAGAGATTGTGAGGCATGAGTTGGAATCCATTGTTGTGGAAATCCCAAAAAAAGTAGAACAAGCACTCACTGAATGGTATGTTTTGGAGGCCAAAATAAAGGAAGAGTATCCAGAATTGATACTTCAAACTGATATAGAGGAGGCTGTCTCATAACCTCATAAAAATCTTTATTTGTCTACATTCTTTCATTCTTATTCCTTCCAATATTCTATTCTTTACTTCAATTTTTTTGGAAACACCCATTGTCGGGACGACAATGAGGTTAGTGTGGGGTAATGTTGATCAGAGAATACTTGTCAAAGATCACACAAGGAGTCCACATGGGATAGAAGGCCAAGATCAAGGGCACGGAGGGAAAGGAAGGATCCACGCATGGAAGGCAAGCTCAGCTTTAAAGACTTAGCCGATTTTGAGAATGAAGACCTTTTTTTAGAAGATGGCGTGCGGAACATACCAACGATGCAGAGACGTGCGCGCCATGCATTGTCTATCTTTGGAGGATCATATCGAAGCATTTTGCATGGATATGAGCTAAGAATAGGGTTGACACTCTAGTTAATCAGTAAGAGGTCTATAGATAGCACACTTTCATGTATGGCTATGCTTGTAAACGGCACATGGCTATTAATAGCATGCAGCCTATTTCTAGAATAGATAAGTGGTGAAGAGCAAGTCCCCACCCTATATATATGATATGAAGCACATAGTAGGATATAGAGAGAGTGTGATGGATGTATGGAGGTATAAAGATATACGCATATAACTGAATTATTGTATCAGATCCATACACGCAATGGTATAAATTGACATAATTATAAGGAGCTTTTGTATTTATTAATAGATGGAATATATTGGTTGAATCTAAGTGTCATTATGTGTGTAATTGAGTAGTGCATGTTATTGATTCAATCATGATTACTGTTTAAACTTATTCTTTCATAGATCTGAGGGTAGAATGCATTGTAGAATGATGGATTAGTTATGAATCTAGATGTTTCTTCCTTCATCATGCTAATATCCTACTACAGTAACCCTAAAGAGGAACCTGGTACCTTTGCGCACTTTAGGTGAGTGCTCACCAAGGCCGAGTGATGTGCCAAGTCGACTAGGGTTTTATCTCGGTAGATTCTAGGTGCATCAATTCATATACCAAAACAGTATTATTCTAATTACATGATTGTATTCTTTAGAAATTCAATGTTATTTTCTCTTCCTTCATAGTTCTCAAGCCTCTCTCCTCTCGAGGCTTCCTTTACCTCAAATGAATCCACATAACTGATTCTTGCTCCTTTTAACTCAATTTATCCTTTGGTCTTATAACCCTAACTACCCTTACATGACTTGGCAATACTTTGTTACATGCCATACATGTGAAAATACCCTCCTTTACATCATTCATGACCTTCAATTCTTTATTTTATCTCTAAGACTCACTAGAACTGATTATTTTTTCTCACACACTTTAAGACTCACTTATTCTCACTTTTACCCTTTCAACACCTTTTTCACTCCTTACGAAGCCATTGTTTTTCTTTGGCAAGTTTTAAAATTTGAACTTAAGAAATGGAGGAAAACCTCAAATTTGATAATTTTTAATTACCCATTCACTTAAACCTCTCTTTCATGACTCCATACATCTTAAGCTTTCAACTTAACCTCATATCCTTGAGAATTTTCCCCTTGAAGTGTCTTCTTAATGATGCTCCTGCATCATACTCCCGTGGGGAGAAAACTTCCTTGTACCTTTGTGTTAGAAACCCTGTAAATTTTCTCTTCTGATGTTCCCTAAGACATTTTTAATGTTCTTTCACCTTTTTTGCATTCATATAGTCCTTGCTCTTCCTTTGACCACCTAGATCCCATGTTTGGTACTTTAACTTTGCATTTTCCTTGAAATGACTTCTTTTCTTCTTGAGCTTGTTCTCCATCTCTTCCATCTTCATTCCTTTATCATCTGTACCTACAAAATCAAGCACAAAAAAACAAATATATATTGCATTTCATGACCTTTGATGTGTTCCACCTCTCTATGATCTTTTTCCAACATAATTCCATCATTTTCTTGGCTCAAATAACCTCGTTTGTTACTCATTCACTTAAATTTTCCTCTTTTCATCATTCTCTTTCACTTTACCAACTATTTTTTCCTCCATTATACATTTTTATAGGTCCCCATGCTCTTTTTCATGAGCTTTTCCATCCTTTCTTTCTTCTTTCTCTTCCCTTGTTTCACCTGTCTTTCTCTTCTCCTTCTTTTCCAAGTGTTTCCTCTTGCACTATACCTCTCCTTTTGCCTTCAACCTACAAAAACATGTATAAAGCTTCATTTAAGACATCATCATCACCTCCTTTATCTGTATCATACCTCTGAGTTATCATCTCACATTGCTTTGGTTCACTTTCTTATACCTGTGTACCTATTTTCCTAACTTTCAACAAGAATCTCTTAATATCCATTAGCATCATCATACTCCCTAGACTGATTTTCTTCCTTTCAACATGCATTTCACACATTTTCTCATCATTTTCTAGACTATGTAACTTCCTTTCTTCACAAAAATCCTCATTTTTCATTAAAAATAGATCACATACCTTGTTCAAGGGTTGATATGTTGCTACTTTACCTTCATTACTCTCATCCATCCTCTGTAAGCTCTCACACACAACCTCTTTGAATTCTTCTTTCTCTGCTTTGCTTGCATGCTCCATTTGCTTAAGCTTTTCCTCTTCTTCCTTGATGATCCTTCTCAGTTGTAGTCTCTGGTTCCTTCTAACAATATGATCAATAGGCCATTTGACCTTTTTCTTCATTAAAAATTCCAATCTATAGCTTTCTTCCATCAACATTTCTTCTAGTTTCTTGACATCTTCTCTTAATGCCTTCAATTCTCTCTCCATCCACTCTTCTTTTCTTCTCTTCTCTCCTCTTTCTTCTTTTGGGATTCTCTTTCCTTTATTTCTCTCTCCTTCTTACCTATCAACTTCACCAACTCTATCACAAGTTCTTCTCTTTCCATCTTACCTTTTTCTTCACCTAGCACTTTCACAATCACACACAACTTCACAATTTGTTAGCAATCAACAATTCAAAATTTCATTCAAATCACAAGCCTAGCTATGATAACACTTTATGTAGAGCTCCACACCTTTACATAAATTCAATATACTATCAACATTTAATTACATTCATTGATCTCGATACCCTTTTTGAATCTCTTAATTCTAGGCTCAAGATTAGATAAAACTATGAAACTTTGATCTTTCAAGCAATGAACTTCTCTCTTAACTTCATACCCTACTCCAAAAACTTGGAATCATGCATAAACAACTTCCAATATAACCCAAATCCTTAAAAATGTTTATTTGCCTTATCTTACCTCTATACACTCTTTAGTATCTCCTTAGGTTCATTTCCAAACCAGTTGATCTTGACCTTTTGACTTTCCAAGTACCTTCACCTCTCAATACCTATAGAACATGCTCATTTCCATATAACACCATTCATCAATTAGGTTAGAATCCATTAATTTCAACTTTGCTCTTTGATTTGTCTCAAGACTGTCTTTACAATGCCATTAAGACCATGTTTTTGCATGAACTATGGTATACCTACCTAGTGCTACCCAAAAGAGGGTGAGAGAACATTTAGATACTCTATAATATCATTGATTTGTATCTAAAATTTCATGAGTCTAACCTTTATTCACCTCTCACAATCAATCCCTCACTTATTTAGTCTTCTAGCTCCCAACTAACCTTGATCACATACACTATCAATTTTATCCTTTGATGAAAGAGACTTCTAGACTAAAATACATCATTTCCAACCATCCATTTACAAGTTCTCATTGTCTACAAGGATATAGAGTTAGGTTGTGTATAAAATTACTTATTCCTTTAAAAACCAATCCTTTAAATCAGGTCTCCGATCAGTGCATTTTGAATCAATCATGAATTGTTAATAATATGAACCATTTCATCCAGTGAACACCAAAATTTCTTCTAAAATCTTTAAGTGCACCTTCACTAGGTATTATGTTTCAAATTTCAAATCAAAACTCGAAGATCTCATGCCCCAGTTTCCAAACCCTATTCTAATCCTGGTTATGGACCAAAGACACAACCCGTGAAGATATAAAAAGGCTTTAAATTTTACCATTTTTCAAATTAAGGTTTAAAATTTTGTATAAAGGTATGTTCTAGTGTCGTACACGAGGTTCTTTTAGCATTAGCTCTTAGTCCCTTTCCAATTTCTCAATCCTCCTTTCTTTCTAATGTAGACTGTATATGAGGGTTATAAATGAAAAAATGGTTACAAGTAAATAACGATCATGTGATCCTTCCAGATGACCTTATCATATTCCACTCAAGTTTCTAAGAAACAATAATTCAATTCCTTGAGGTTATCAAACACATGTAATCAAGGCATTCTCTTATAAACATATATGTGATAGAGTATACCTCTTCAACTACTGACTATGACTCAATCCATGCAATATCATTCCCTTCAAGGAGATCCTTTACTCTTAAGATATTGATACATATTTACATATAAAAATCCAATCATGTAATGATTCTTATTTCTTCTCAACCAAGAACTAGTAATTACCACACTGTCCAATCGTATTCATTCACCTTACTCCGGCATTCCACGTACTCAATAAATAAGCTTCATGCTTAGAATACAAGGATTATTGATTCATTCACTTATCTTATTTCCTACAAGAATTACTATCACCAAATCATCATCATTTACAATATTACAATCAAATATTTTCAATAACCATGCAAAACCCAAATTCTCAGGTTAGATTTAACCTCTTTGTCCTTGCACAGTGAAATACATCAAAGTTTATGCTAGAAATAGTTACTTCCAACTTTAACTTTCCCTAATTCTCCTGAAAAGTACATTCACACTTCCAAATACAAGGAATACCACACAAACTCAGACTCAATCAAAATCAAGACAATATTCATATACCAAAATAGAGTATTATTCTAATTACATGATTGTATTCTTTAAAAAATAAGTCTTATTTTTCTTCCTTCACAATTCTCAAGCCTCTCTCCTCTGAGAGGCTTCCTCTCCCTCGAATGAATCCTCATAGCTGATTCTTTCTCCTTTTAACTCAATTTCTCCCTTGGTCTCATAACCCTAACTACCCTTACATAACTTAGTAATACTTTTTTAAATTCCATACATGAGAAAATACCCTCCTTTAGATCATTCAAGACCTTCAATTCTTTATTTTATCCGTAAGACTCACTAGAACCCGATTATTTTTTCTCACACACTCTAAAGACTCACTTAATCTCACTTTTACCCTTTCAACACATTTTTCACTCCTTAAGAAGCCATTGTTTTTATTTTGCAAGTTTAAAAATTTGAACTTGAGAAATGGAGGGAAACCTTAAATTTGAATATTTGAATTGCGCATTCACTCAAACCTCTCTTTCATGATTCTATAAATCAAGATTTCAACTTAAATTCACATGCTTTCAAATTTTCGCCTCTAAGTGTCTTCTTAATTATTCTCATGCATCATTCATGCTCTTGAAAAGACTACAAACACAAGGTTGGGGATGAAATGTGGAGATAATCACTTTTCTTGTGACCTTTTTGGGTTGTAATTATGATAGATATGTCTTGTTCTTGATTGGAATCATCTTTGAGAGACTCAAGAACCTTTCCATGTATATGTTCATCATTGATAAGGTCCTCTTCTCCAAATGGAAAAGAGAAAGATTCATATTCACAATCATACTCATGGGGTAAGTTATCATGTTGGATGTTGAGAAAACTATTGGAAACTTGGGGCTCACATGTCAATAACTTATTGGATATCCCTTTTTCCTCAAGGTCTACATTGTTTACCAGTTCATAGATACTTTGTGGAAATTCAATATATACATGATCCTCATCATCACCAAGTAGAGAACATATATCCATATTCAATGGGAAGTGCACACTGTCAAATTATAGGTCCATCAAATCATCATGTTGTTTCTCAACTAGCTTAATCACTCCTGGGTACTCCATCAATATGGGTAGCTCAACATCTTCCTCAAAATTTACGAAATCATTTTCATATCTCAAATATTTATACAGAATGTCCATCTTCAAGTCATCTTCTCTTTGAATAGTTTATCTCATATTTCTTAGAGGAAGGAGCTTCTTCATTTTTTCGTTGACTAGTATGGTGGCATACGACCAATCCATATATATATCCATTAACATCCTAAAAACTATAGCTCGATAAAATCTCATATGAAATTGGAATGTCAACTACAAGTATATTGATCTTCACCTTCTTGTTAGAAAATTCCACCAATGTCGCTTGAACATATTTGACTTGACCAACAAGAGGTAATTATTGGGTATCCATGAAGTAACAACGACTAACAACAAGGGTGAGAGTGATACCAAGTGCATTATAGAAAGTTTCGGGCATGATGTTATATAAGGCACCCAGATTCAATGATACAGCTGATTACTCAATTTATATTCATTGATCAGAAAAGAGAGATACAAGGATTATACTTTCTCATAAGTGGGGATGTTAAATCAAGAAGGTTCTAAGAAGGAGAGGTACTAAGAGTAGGAAGTGGTTCTTTGTTAGTGGAATTGATGAAACCATAATTTGAACTAATTCCTATAATAAATTGGACAAGTTTATTAAATTGATTGGAATGCATTCTCAAATACTCAAACTTAGAAATTTATATTTTGGACTTCTCAACATGGTCAATGATATCAAAGTATGAAGAGTTGATACTTTGGGAACAATGGAATCCTTAACATGTGTAAGAGTTACATTCTTATAAGTAGAAGAAGAAAATGATTTGACCGGGGAGAGGAAAGAGACTTACCCAGAGAAGGAGATATGGCTTTGGCTGAGGTTGTCTCGATCTTATTCTTAGTTGACTCCATGGAAGTGGGCGAGAGGTTATCATTTTTTTTTTTTTCTATAGAATTTCCTTTTGAGATATTTAAGTGCTTCACTTTGGAAATGGAGAAAGAGGTCACACTACACAAGAGTAGTTATTCATGTCACTATGGAATCCTTGAAGTATTCAAAATACCAATATTTTCATATCCATCTTCTTCTTTTCTTGCAGTTCCGATTCAACAATTTTGTCTTCTTCATCTTTTATAGTCCTACGTGTTAAATTAACGAGTATATATTCCAAGGCAAGCCTTTGGGGTGCTCTAGTAATCTGATTCCAGTTCTAGTTTTGATATGGGACATGTTGATCCATTTACTTCTTTAGTGTAGCCAAATCATTGACCAACTTAAGTAGCAATGAATCAATGTCAAAATCCTTAGAGATTTGGAATTTATTTTTTGTTAAATGGTTCTTGACATTTCCTGACATGATAAGATCATATTCCACTTCAATAGCAATTTCTTGAGCATTATCTAATGTATTTGGTTGAGTTCTCCACAATATGAACCCAAATTTAGGAAACTGGGCATTCATGAAGAACCTATTTTGATTTTCTCGCAGAAGGGATGGGCATGAGTAGGGATCTTATTAATCACCTTATTTAATTTGGCCACAAATTCTCTCATGGATTCCTATGGTTCCTTCTTCATTTGAGCCAATTGAGAAAGAAGGGTATGATAATCTTCCATTGACTTTAACTATTTTTTTCAAACTTAGCTTTCATATATACCCAATCATTGATTGAGCAAAATATAAAATAGTAGAACCATTCTAGTGTAGCATCTTGTAATGACTCCATCAATAGCCAAATAATAATATCTTTATGTCTTACTCCAAGAACACCACGGGATGTGATAAAGGATATATTGTGTTCATTTGGAATTTTCTCTGTTTTTTTAGAACTTGGGAAATTTATTTCTTTATCCTTTAGGTGATTTGTGAAGTGGAAGAGTCAAATCGAACATATCGATGTCCCGACCCTAAGGTATTGGCTCAGCCATCTCTGGAGGAAAATTATTCAATAGTTGTAGAGAGAGTGGAAGTGCAATTAGAATAGGAGGTGGAATCTCAAATGGAACTTCAAGAGATTTTTTTGGAATCAGTATAAGATCAATTATGAAATCAGCATGCTCTTGCAACTCAAATATAGTATTATGATAGACTATAATGCCACAAGCTTGGTATTTTGTGTGAATCTTCTATTTTCTAGTTTTCTCAAAAAGATGAATCACTCAAGCGAAAAAAAGGTTTTCAAATTGGCCAAGGGATAGGATATGCTCAGGTATAGGCATAAAGGTTTTTTGCATTTTTTATTTTTTTGGAATTTTTTTATTTTAAGATTTTGGAATATATGATTTTTTGTTTTTTGTGGGAAAAGGGTACCATACAAAAGGATTGTTTGATCCCCAACAAAGTCACCAAAAATTTTGGTGAAATATTTTTTCATGGGACAAAATGTGTAATTTCATTAAAGCTCGAGATAAAGCCCCTCCTCTTTGGAATGGGGAGGCTCCCATTTATTGAAATTTAGAAAATTATATAAACTAGACTAAAATTTGAGGTGCTCAAATATTGGGGTATGTGTAGAAACACCCTTGTTTTGACTGCAAGAATAGTTTAGAGAGAGGGAAACTTGAAGATATGCGAGGAGAGAAAATGAGAAGGGAAATTGTATTGATGATAAAAATACATACTTTATTAACTATAATTTAGAGGTGATTCTAGTTTCAATTAGAGGAAACCGGAAAGCACAACACAAAATCATGGAAAGATAGTGAAACAAATAATACAAGATAAATATAAATCCTCGTCAAGGTATATTCATTCTATAAAGAAGGAAAAAAATCCTTTAACTTATTATAAATTTCATCATGTTCTCAGCTGAGTGACAAGATGAGAGTGGAGGAAAATTTCTTATGAAGGAAATAAAAGAATGCAACTTGTTAAAGAGGGGGGAAATTGATCCTTAGGAATAAAGAGATCATTACAATTTATATCCGAGTAAGTAACTCTTTGTATTCCCATGTGACCTTTCAACTTAAAGTGCAATTTTAAAAAGAAATAGAAACTTTAAGTGACTTAAGTCACTTTTACAAGATATGTTTCTCAACAAAGAAATAAAATGTTAGAGAGAAAGTGTGATCAAAAGAAGATGTTACAGGGATGAATTTATATTCTCTTCGCTTCAACGTGGAGTTGAATGATGAAACTTGATAGGATCTTCCTTACCTACTTCTCCAATCAAGGCATGTCTTAGAAATGATGCTCCACACCTTATCTAGAATTATTGTCTTTCATCATGTCTTAAAATATCTCTTTCATATCTTCATATATGAGCAACAAAAAGGTGGGAAAATTAACTCTTTGTCACAAAATTGATCTCTTGTCTCCATATGAGAAAAAAACTCATCTTGAAATTATCATGAAGCATACACTCGGACCACACATTCCCTAGAATCAGTAACCATGAGCTCTCTTGGATTTGATAGTATCAAAAATTCCCGAGAAACTTTGGCAAAAACATAGAAATTATCTCGAATGGAAACACCTCCTCTTAGTGAGATGGAATCAAACACCGATCTGAATGTAAATTTTCTTCTTGAATAATATGAGCACTTTGAATATCATGTCTCTTAAATAGAGATTGGTGAGGAGATCAAGAATACACCAAGACCTTTGATTTATTCAATTATAGGTTTCATGCTCAATAATCCTCATGTGCACTCTCACTCAGGTTAGTAAATGAGTTTTCCTTCTTATAAATGTGTCTTCAATGGTCTTAAAAATATATGGGTTTAACATTGTTGTCTCCAACATCTAGGTACTTTCGGAAACCAATATAGAGATAGGCTCATATGTGGAGTGATGGAATTTGATTTTGTAATTTTTTGGTATCACAAACTTGAGAATGATGGTGGAGTTCAAAGGGACAATAAAAATGGTATTCTAAGTCGATTTATAGGAAATCAAGATTTTCAATGGTTTTATAGGCTGAATTCATATTTAGGCCATTCCGAGGGAAAAACAAAACCAAATTAGATGAGAATAAATTTTTCGAAAGGTAATTTTGAGACAAATAGATTCTTTGAATTTGGTGATGATCCATCATCATAAATGGAAGAAAATGAGGAAACAATTTCTAGTTCTAAGGAAAGCTTGGAAAATGGGTTTAAATGGAGTGTGGAGTGACAATTCAGTTCTTCATTATAGGAGCAATACACAACTAAATGAATTGATTCTTGATTAATTATAGAGGTATGGTGGAAGGGAAAAAGTGCTCTAAATTTGAGGAAGATCTCTTATGGTTTTTGAAGGAAATGACAAAACAATTTTCAATGCAAAGAGGATTTTGAGTGGTTTTGCAAGACAAAGATGGATTTAATCACATAACATGAATTCTTCCACCTTATCAAATGAATGATAGCTCAAAATGTTTTTTTTTTGCAAATATAGCTCATTGGAAAAGTTTCAAGGGTTTCCTTCATGTGGTTTTTGAGAAATGATTGAATCAAGTTTGAGTGGTTTTGTAAAATAGGGTTTCAATAAATGCAATCTTCAAGATATCATATAAAATAATCCACTCCATATCAACTTTCGTAAAATTTTAATAGCATGATGTGTTCAAAATTTGAGAGTGGTTCAACCAAGGGATCATGAGACATGAATAAAAAAGGTATGGGAGAGCAAGGGCAAACAAGTAGTTTTGTGGACATGAGAGGAAGAAAAATAATCTTTTAAGTGGTTTAATTAGCTAAAATTTACATTTTGTTTAGAGTTATGATTTTAGAGAGAAAAGGAGTTTCAAAAAAACTTGAAATGGATGCGGAATTTGGGTTTTACAAATGCAAAGTGGAAAATGCACCGCACCCACTTTGTAATCCCCACCTCAAAATGCACCAAAATAAGGGTTGGGCACACTTTGGTGGTGAAATTTCACCTCCAAAATGCACCAAGTGCAATGGGGCTTCCAAAGTGTGCCAAAGGAGAAGGGGTGGGACCGAAAACATGCACAACCTTTTTAATTTACCTTTTTCTTCATTATTTTTGACATTTTTCATCCACCAATAGGAGGAGGGAAGATTTTGGTTGGTGGGATTCTAAAGTGTAGTTTACAAACTTGAAATGCACTTGCGCAAAATTTCATCAAGCTCCCAAATTTTATCGGTGCACTTAAGTTGATGATATTATCATGTCAATAGAGAATAAGAATGTGAAGTACACTTTTTGGTCTTAGGTAAAAACTTAACCTTTATGAGGCATATAACATATGAATTTGATTGTAAATGGCCCAAAAATCCAATAAAATCATTTAGAAACTTTGAAAATGAGTTCTTCGTGAATTTTAATCAACTTACCACTTTTTCCTAAAAGGCGCGCTGATGAGATGAGTTGTTGTAGGATTTTGAGGCAAGTATGAAACAAACTAATACTCAGTTCATGAAGGAGGGTTCAATTTTCTTCAACTCAGCCCTTTGTTTGGCTCATGAATCCACCGAGGTGCCCAAAACTTTCAAAGTGTAAGTTTGCTTATCTCGGAAAGACCATAGTGCCTTAGTGTTGGGATGGTTTCCACTTTTATGTTCTCAAAATATTATCTTACATATTCCATCATGTAGTATACCATGTAATATTTCCAATGACTATGGTTTGAGTTCCCAAAACCACCCAAAATTTGTGAAACTTTTCCTAGAGGTTTACCTTTCTCAAATGATCACACACACCTTATTCTCAAAATTTTCGTGGAGAGAAATTTTTCCCAAAACCATTTTGAAGCTCACATAATATTTCCTAAACCATATTGTTATGAATAAAACTCCAAGACCTTATTTTTAACTATAATTTGGGCTTCGCAATAGCGAGAGGCTCTCAAAATTTTTCCCGTGTCGATCCTTGAAAATAAACAATTTGAAAATTTTGACCCATTAGACAAAAAAGTGAAAAAAAAATTCCATAGGTTTGTCAAGTAAAATAGGAAGACATTTTACATGCTAATAGAAATATAATGGAAATATAGCACTGGATGTAGTAAGAAAAATGAAGATGTCCCCAAAGGTTAGTAGTCTAGGTAAAGGGTGGGCCAACACCTATCATCATGTATTGCTATGTGAATGTCCTACATCATATTCAATCGCCACATGAACACATGTGTGTAAATAATAAATGCAATCTATCAAACCAAATGAGTAAACAACATGTATGATGTAATGTGTACAATGTATGCTATAAAAACATGTCCTGATTTTGTATTTTTGTAAATATTTGAATGTTTTTGTATTTTAGGCCCTCCATGAGGGAATAGATGAAAATATATTCTCCGAAGAGAAGGAAGGGTGATCCAAGAATGTCCCCATAGAGGGGAATAGATATAAACACTAAAAGTAAATTATGGGAGGCAATATTTTCCCCAAAGTGTGTGCAAAGTGAGGTTTGTGTGTAAAACCATTCCCTCAACAATCAAGTTGAACTTATAAATAAAGTGTGGTGATGAAAGTTAACTTGCAGTAAATTAATATGTTGTTCATTAACTCACAGTCATTTAATCATCAAACCAAGGGACATAAACTTTAAATAATGCCAGTGTTGTATGCACAATTATAGATAATTTAGGAGGTATGGAAAGAAATAATTGTCACTACAATACTTGAAATAACAATGCTTGAAAGTAAACTAAACTCATAACTGAAAGAAAATGGTTTCTAAACATTATGGCTAAAACAAATCTTGTAAATTTAGAATGCAGATAAAGAAGATAAATTTCTTCCTAGTCTAATCATGCAACAAAACAAAGAAAAAAACTATGGAGGGGTTTAGTAGACCACAAGTGGGCCCTACCTTAGGTGTTAATCCCTCCTAGATCTTGTAATTAAAAGATACTGAACAAAACTCAGATCTTTTATTGAATTGGAATGAATGTTACATCTAGGAACAAAGCAACCTCTGTATCTGTGTATCTTCTATTATCTAATTTTTGTCTCCTCTATTCTCTACATTCTAGATACATTTCCAGCATTAACCCTTTTCTTTTATACTCCTTAATTACATAAAAACGTGAGAAGAAGAGTTCAACTAGGATTTTAACAAACTAAGTAAAATATATTCGGTAGAACAAGTGGAATATCTCAAACATATCAACAAGAGATTAAACACATGCAACAAAATTAATAACAAGTGTTCAGATATCAAACACATAACTCAAGTAACTGACCAGTTCCTTAAATCACGTGTTAACTAATAAATCAATCAATTCTTCAATAACTTATAGTAAATAATTATATCCATGGTTGAGTTATCTCCCAATTCTTAATGTTCCAGTTATAACTACTCCTTCAATGACACGTACAGACTTAGAGTGTCATTCTTCACATTCCAAGAGATCTTCATAATGTGGATTCTTTGTTGTAGGTGATCCCCTTTGGTTGTGGACAGGTTGTTGTGGATAGGTCCTTTGGCTACGAATGAGTTACTGCAAATGGTTCCTTTGCTACATACAAGTTACTACATATAGAAAGTTTCTTACAACCAAGAGTGGCATCACACATATCATCATTCAAACAACTTATTGAAATCATAAGAATAAATTCACACACAAAATACCACAAAATAAAGATAACTATTCATAACTATATTAATCAGTATTTATGCCATAATTTCAAGTTGTGATGATAATGTTTAGCAGTATGACTGGGAAATACAAGGACATGGTTTCAATGGCTTAATAAAAATATAGAGGATGAGTTGTTTATAAAGGGATTTACATGACTCATAAAAGTGCATCATCGGGAAACGAGTGGGGGATAGTATGAGAACTAACCGAAAATAACCTTACGATGAGGTAATGCAACTTCCAAAGATGATGGTGGGTCAAGCCTAAAATTTTTCATAATATGTGACACAAGTGCAAGTGGAACCATGGTAGTGATATGTGCTACAAAAATATTATGAAGAGAACTAGAAGTAGCAAAACATTGAGTAAAATGTAATGTGTCATATCTATGGGGTGGAATAGAATAATGGGAACTCCTAGAAGACCAATGAGTAGTGGTACTGCGAGATGGAAAGCTATAAGATCTACATAAGATAGTATGAGGTTATAAACTACTAGAGAGAATGTGTGTAGAGGAAGTCCTAGGGGGAGACCTAGAGGCCCTAGAACTATGTGATGTAACATGTGTAACTAAAGGCCCATCAAGAGACCTAGAATGATGTGAATCCATGTTTGCAATCAAGTGCCTAGTATGATACCTAAGAGGACTAGTGTGATGCAAATTAGTGTTTGAATCATTAGGAAAATTTATAGACGTACTTGGAATTAAGGTGGAAACTGCGAAGATTTGGGCACGTGAGGAGAGAAATACCTAAAAATAACACCTTAGATAGTGATAACATGTTGATGACTAATAAAATTGATGCATTGATGAATGATGGATGGGATATCCCTAAGAGCATGTAGCTAAGGGAGGCATAAATGTGATACCAATAGTGATAGATTTAGCAACTAATAATGAAGTATGTGTAGTGATAGATCCAATGGTGATGAGTAGTCTAATGCATTGAAAATATGGATACCAAGGGATTCAAGTAAGGGCCATGCAAAAATGTTATATGTATGATGTGGAGTAACCAAGAAACCCTAAATAGGAATTTGATTAATAAATACCGGAATAAATAGTGTATTAGATATAAGTGTGTAATCTATATCAAAATCATCATAAGAAATGAATGGTGTAGAATGGGATATGTGAGAAGTAGTTTCAATCATTGCATCTAGTGGTTGATCATAAGAAGATGATGGTGGCACCGCGCAATGTGTGTTATAAACTTATGAAGTATATGGATCATTACGATGCTTAGGAAGAGGGTCATTGAATATTTTCAACATGGAATTTTTATTGGTAGGATTGGAAGATTCAATGGGCTCATCCCATTCAATTTCATTAGTTTCAATAAGATCATGAATGATGTGTCGTAACTTAATACAATGATATATAGAGTGACAAATGCATCTATGGTAATAACAATATGCATTAGAATCAAATATCTTATTTTAAAGCTTACTCATAAAAACTCAAATGGTGAGGGAGAGACAAAAGATTTCAATCAAGTAGTTGCTTTAAAACTATTCATGGAGCAAAAATTAATCATGTAAATTGTCATCTTGTAGGTTGCAATTATAGCTTAGTAGGTTGAGAAACAATATTGACAATGTCTTTAGAAGCAACCTTAGGGTCATGAGTTTTGACTTTAAAAGTAGGTTTTCTTTAGAACTTGGCATTGGAAGTGTTAGAGGCACTAGAAACATACATGAGTTTATTTTTATGTAATATCTTAGCTTCACACTCTTTCAAAGGTATAACATAAGTGGTCAAAATATTAAAACTTGTCAAATCTGAAAAAAAAATTGCTATGGAGGAATAAAACTTTGAACAAAAAGGTCTTGTAACTCATTTTAAAATGATACATTTCTCATATTAGTAAGCATTGTCTGATAACGTAAGACATAGTCACTAATATGCTCTTTAGATCCTTGTTTGATTTTGGACATTTGTACATAAGAATTGATTTTCCAATATAGTAAAAGAACACACATAATGTGTGGGGAGATTATAGAACCATTACAATAAAAAGTCCTTAAGACTCCTAGGAATAGCTTAGTAATAAAAATATCATTAGATACATAGTCAAAGAAAGCAACATGAAAAGATCAAATATGTTCTTGTGGATCACCCTTTCCATCATAGATAGGAAGCTTAGGTGCAATGAAACCAATGGGAAAAGGGTATGAGATAATATTAGGTGCAAGTGGATTAGGAAATAATTGAGAAGAGTCCATATCATGAGAAGTATGAGAGACACCTTGTTATAATTGTAAGATTTGTGTTTGCTAATAATGAACAAAGGACTCAAGATATTATGTGTTAAATAAAGATGTAGGTGATTCATGATGATGATGGATATGAGGTGTAGTAGCAATAGTGGTCGCAGGAATAAACAAAGAAACATTATTATGGGTATATTATATGTCCCTAAGGAAGTAGGCACAACAAATGTGGGTATAGTAAATGTTTCGATAGAGGCATGCTTGAGTTGACATCTTGCATCATAGAGAATAAGATCAATGTTGTCGGGATTTTCATGGAAGAAATGTTGTAAATGTTATTCTTCATCTTCAAGAAGGTCCTAGGCATAATTTTTAGAATTAGTATTAGAACAATGACCTTTGATAGGATCAATGTGAAGAGTAAGGATAAAATTAGATAATATATTAGCAAGAGAATATTGTGGCTCATAAACATCATCCTCATAGGTATCTTCATATCCATCATATAATATAAGCCTGGAATATAAATCATCATATAAGTCTGGAATATAACTACGGTTAGAGTGCTTAGTGGATATATATATATAAGGAATAACATGATAATCTATTAATGTGAACAAATCATATTTGAATAATGATGAAACCCTAAGGCCACTACGATCGGGATATGAGGTTCAATTAAAGGTCGGAGTTCACACTTTTTGTGAATTTACTATTTTCCCTTTTAAGATTTGTATATTTCTAATTAACATACATAAAAAAGATGATATAATGTAATAGGAGGCTATTATGATTTAATTAACTTCCAAGATTAGTTTCCCAAACCGTAATAATGTTTTATGAAGTGACTATTGAGCTAGGAACTATCAAAACAAAAAGGAGAGATTGTACTTAATTGATTCTATACATATCCGGGAGATTCTAAATAATCTAAGTATAGGACCAGGTTGATCTAAGACTATTGCTTCATTACTAGAACTAACACCTGAAATTATACTTGGTAAAAACCGTATAACTAGGTCAAGATCATCCATACGGTCCTAACCCTTTTGTATGGTCTTGCACCTACTTGGATTCTAGCTCTGTAACTTTCTGTGTGCTTCACCTTCCTGGAAATGACTATCGTTGTGTGTCATTCTTCTTCTTTCTCCTTCATATTGGCTTTGTAACTCTAATCAAACCCACATAGTGCAAGATTAAATTCCTACAAAATAAAATTATGTGGGTTATGGGCACCCCCATGCACCGTTGATTTTTTCACTCCTTCAAAGAGGGCTCAAACCACACATCATTTTCCTAGCATGTGATATCTACCATAGTGCAATCATAATTTGACAAAACATTCAGCAATCATATGAAAGTAAATTGAAACCATTTGATTTCAAGTTGTAGGGAGGGGAAATTTAAAATAATGAAGGTCATCCACCCTTGGTGTAAATTTCATCCCTCCCCTTGACCATCCCTATCCAATTCCATCATACCACCTCCTCACACCATTTTTCATAACTACCATTATTCAACTACCCATAAATGTCATTTAGAGAATGAATTTTTCTACAAAACATTTGCCAAGACATTAATAATTTATGTTCCACTTTTGACCCATCATAAGGGTGTCTCGATGGTATAAAATTTGATTGAATGAGGAATATTAATATTCATAGAATTAATTTTAATATGCATTGAAGAGGTATATCTAATTTATGTAGTAAGGTACATGTTTTGAAGTAATCGAGTAGAATGTTTTTTTTTTCTTTTTTTAATATTAAGAATTCATAAAGGATGAGAAAATAAGGTGTAATAAAAACACATTACAATCTCACAACCAATTAACCATTATTTGATCACCAAATAAATTAACTTACTAATACCATAATAAATCAACCATCATTTGATCACCAAATTAAAAATTTACCAATCCCATAGCCAAGCAATCGTGATTTGATAATCTAATAAACATTACAATCCCACAACCAATCAATCATTATTTGATCACAAAATAAAAAAACATATTAATCTTACATCCATTGAAACATTGTTTGATCACTTGATAAAAAATATACTAATCTCACAACCAATAAACCATTATTTGATCGATGTTTGATAGAAATTATTTCTCTCAACAACCATTTGATTACATAAAGTAATTAAAATTGCATCATCATCAAAGGGCCCTTGGACTATTGGTGTTGATGTATGGATTCCAATGAGCCCACAAGGGATTAAATCTTGTTGAGTGCAAGGCACGGAGATACCCAACATACGATTCAAATGGTTGGGGTTGTACAAATATATTGGGAATGTTTCTCTCTATTAATGTGTTTTGTCTTCATGATCTCATATTATGCCATGATTTCTTTGCTTGGATACATTTTGAAATAGTAAAGTGTGTCTCTTTCTAGATTTGCATGCTTGAATGATCTCTCTTATCTTCTCTACAATCTAACAAATTGCTATTGTTAAATAGGTGTATGCATTATTAATTTTTTTGAAAATGGATCCAAGCTGGTATTTGATTTGGATTTGTGTTATATTTCGAGGTCTTTATAGGGATATCACGGGGTAGATTTCAATTGTTACAACATGAAATATTATTTTTGTAATATTTACTATTTTGTAAACTTAGGAAAAGACGTAGATTTAGTATACACAAGAATTTTCTTAAATGATTTGAAAGATTTTAAAATGGCTATTCCATATTTGATGCTTTGTTGTTTATGTTGCAAGTTCCCTAGTTGCATGACATAAACGTGATTCTTTGATATCCTTTGGTATTCTCACCCTCATCAAATATCAATATGGCATTGTGATGTAAAAATCATAGGAGATAAACCTCATTGTTCCACATGGTATAGCTCCTTTTATTTTCTAGTGGTTCTATTGATGACAAGTGGCATTTTTATTTATCATGCTTCATGTTTTAATATAACATGGCAGACCTCCTCTAATTATCTCTTTCAGCCCTTTACATTACACTGGTGTATTCTCATGATTTATTAGCAAAAAATACTTCATAAATTAGAGGTCAATTTGCTCTTAAAAACCTAAGAAATAATACGAGTCTCAATCTAAAAATTTTAATCATGTAGATAAAATCTATGAATAGCTCATATGGCCAATTGTTATAGGGGATAAATTATCAATTATTGTTCTGCATTTCTTGTTTTCTTAATTACTCGACCTTAAAACTGAAAAGGTTGGGGGATTTGTTCCTTTACAAATCCAGATGCCCAATCAAGATGGTTGGTAGGTGGATCCTCCTTTGGCTGAGATGTCAAGTGGATTTTTCATCCCTCCCCAGGATGATCCTCTTCATACTCCCTGGAGTGATGGCATGTGCCTAGTTCTCTCTACTTTTTGTAGTTCTCGTGTTTTCTGCTTACCCTCTGGGTGTTTTCCGTTGCTGTTGCATGGAATTTTTGTGGGACCATGATTTCTCTAGCCGTCCCTACTAATATAACTCTCTTTTATTTTTATTACTATAAGGGAAATTCTAATACTAAAAGGGGGCCACAAAGTGTTGCAGCAACAAGCATGTATTGTGGTTGGATTTTGAACTTAGAGCCTATTGAATTTTTCCCATTTTTATTTGGCTACTTCTTTAAGTATAAATTGCACTCTCTTGAATAATGTGAGTGAGACCAAAATGATAAAGTGGAGCATTGATGGTAGATATTATTTGGGTAGGAACAATTTGAGTTGTGAATTAGGTGCGGTACATGTAGGTATTTAATTCCCACATTTTTCTTTCCAACTTTCCATTCATGTCTTCATTTTATCCAACCATTCAATCGATAATCTTAATACCATAATATATGTAAGCCCTTTTTTCCATATTTTCCATTTATTCTAATTGTGTAAGGGGCATGATTAAGAATCACTTCCTATAATCGATAGACAAGTTAATGGTGTTAACTATGAGGCCCTCCATATGGCTAAAAAAGACACTATTTTTTGTATTGTTATAGGATAGTACTATTGGTTTCAACTTTGCTTAATAATTTATTATTAACTATGTTTTTCAACCAATCATAAACATCAATTGTTTTCTACAACTATGTATTCAATTTTTTAAAATGTGAAGGTGCTCAATTTTTAAAGAAATGGCATTAAAATTTTATTTATCTATGATATGATTGGTTCAAATCAATGACCATTTATTTGTAAGCTTCATCAATTTCCGTAGAAATTTGATGACAACAACCCCTATAAATCAATTAATAATGTTGACAAATGTTGAAACATGTGAAAGAGGGCGGGGGTTGAGGAGGCAATACTATACATTTATCATAGCCTTTATCAATTTGAGGATGCCCTACATAAATGTAATAGATTGCATTTTAAAATTTGAAATTCCACACATATAAAACAAAAGCTTATAATATAATTAAAGAGTGCAAAGGTTACAAAATGCACAATTATTTATATTTTTACATAAATGACTAAACACTAATACCCCACTATATATGGACACCTCTCCTTAACATCTCACACAAACCTTTTGGTTACACAATGTGGCAATACTAGATAGCATTATTTCTCTTGTTGATTAAGTGGACACATGTTACTCAATAATTATTTCATTGTATCATATGCACTCCTAAAATATTCTCCCATTGTTATCTCCTTGATATGGAAAATATTTTAATCAGAAATTTTAGATATATGTCGATCTCATTTTCTTTTCCAGTCATTTTCTTGATGACAAGTGGCATTTATTTTATCACTCTTCTTGTTTTAGTATAATATGGCGAAGTAAAAACCCCTCATAAATTAGAGATGAATTTTATCTTAACAACTTGAGAAATCATATGGAGTTTCACCAAAACTTTGATCCCACAAATAAAATTTATGTATCACTCATATTCCCAACCATTATAGGGGATCAATTATCAACGATTGTTCACACATTTCCTATTTTCCCGCAATTACTCAACCTTAAAAATTAAAAGGAGGCTATAAATTATTGTTTTGGTTGGGTTTCAAACTTAGAACCTATTGGATTTTTCCCATTTTTTTGGCCCCTTTAAGTAATAAATTGCACTAGCTCGAATAATGTGAGTGAGACAAAGATGATAAAGTGGAGCATGGTTAGAAAATATTATTTGGGTAGGAATAATTTGAGTTGTGGAATAGATGTGGGACATGCGGTTATTAATTTCCACATTTTTTTCCCAACTTTTCTTTTATGTATTTGTTTTATGCAACAATTCTTCAATCAAAAATCTTAATGCCATAGAAAATAAAATAAAATATCAAAGCCATTTTTCCATATTGTCCATTTGTTTTAATTGTTTAAGGGGCATAATTAGGATTCACTACCCTAAAACTGAAAAACAAGTTAATGGTGTTGAATAAGATGCCCCTCCATATGGCCAAAAAAACAAAGATTTTTAGTTCTACCGCAGCTACTACTATTGGTTTCAAATTTGCTTAATCAATTATTATTAACTATGATTTTACACAAATCATAAAAATTAAAAAAATTATAAATGTGAAGGTGCTCAATTTTTAAAGAAATGACATTAAGAAAATATTTATTTATAATCTGATTGGTTCAAATCAATGACCCTTTACTTGCAAGCTTCGAAATTTCAAGAAAGTTGGTGACAACAATCCAGTCATCATGCAATTAATAATGTTGAAAAATGTCCAAACATGTGAAGGGGGGGGTAGGGAATGTGGATGAAAAAATATCATATCCATTATGACTTTGAGGATGCCCCACATAAATGCAATAGATAGCATTTTGAATTTTTTTGAAATTTGTTGAAATTGCACATATATAACAACTTACAATAAACTTAAAATTTTCAAAGGTTACAAAATGCAAAATTATTTCTATTTTTACAGAAGTACTAAACACTAATACCCCATTATATATGGACATCTCACAAAACCTTTTGGCTACACTATGCACCAATACTAAACAACATTGTTGCTCTTGTTGATTAAGTGGGTTCATGTTACTCAATACTTATTGCATTGTATCATATCCACTCCCAAAATATTTTCCCCTTGCTATCTCTTTGATATGGAAAATATTTTAATTGGACCTTTTAGATATATGTCAAAGTATCTTCCCAAATTTGTTGCCTCTCAAAATAAAATAAAAACATAAAACTAAATCAATCCATCAAAGTTATAATATTAAAAAGTGTCACAATTCTATCAATGTTTCAAATAACTAACCATGTCCATCCACATATAAATAATTTCATCTTTTGGGGTTGTAGTATGAGTCCCTTTGGCTATCATGAAAAAAAAAGTAATGCTTGATATTATTACATTTCCCACATTTATATTTTTAATCATATTTCTAACATGTGGAATTTTTTCCTATTTGATAAGACGTGAATACCTCATGGACCACTTCATTATTAACTTTCTAAAATAGTATTAATACCATGTTGTACAAGTTAAATAAGCATCTCTCATCCCCTAAATATTACAATGTATAGGCCCACTATAACGTATTAGTGTTAATGTTGACCCACACATCCAAAAGCCTTTGAAGAAAAAAATAAATAAATTTTTCTTGCTTTGGGTATTCCTTTTCAATTAAGAAAATGATGATTTATGATGTTTGAAGCTTACTCAACAAAGGATTTCATGCTAAGCAAACATGTTCAACTCCAATGTTAAAAATAAATGGTGAGACAAATGAAAAATGTGGTATATTAAGAATAAATTTTCTCATAATTTCTAATGGTTGCAAAAAAATCATATTTTTGTTTGTATTTTGAGAAAAAGTCACCAAAAAAATTGTGTTAGGTTGTTTCCTTGTTGACAAAAGATTGTAAACACACTTCTCGATATATGAAAATCACAATGTTGAACATAAGAATTTCCAACACACAATAGCGTATCCTTGTCATTCTTTCATGTGAAAAAACCTTAGTGGTAAGTGGTGCAATGTCGCAAAGGGTACATATAATTTTTCTTCAACATAAGAAAATTTAAATTGAGGACCATTTCAGGGATATGATTAGTTATTTATCTTGCTTCTCGGTGGTTGGCTTCTTGATTATGCTTTCTAGTGGGAATGTTGGCAAGTGAGATGAGGTAGATACTTTTCTCGAAGATCTCCTTCACATAAGAGCATTCAATCAAGGTCCTGCACATCAACAACACCAACAAAAATAATTACTTTTATTGATTTGTTGTTGTCTCTTAACAAAGAGGATAAGATGGATGATGAAGACAAGCTAGAGGGCACACAAATGAAAAAGACAAAAGTGTGATGGAATCATACATATGAAAGCTTCCTTATTTGTAGGTGATGGTGAAGAAAAATTTATGAATCCTTTAAGGGTAGGGAGAATGTGGATGTCAAGGTCAATGACTTGAATCTCACCCCATTTAACATGAGTCATCACGGTCCATTGATACCTATAAAGAGCTTGGATTTGTAATCAAGTAAGACATATTAAATGTGTTTCCTCCTCTGTTATGCTCGTGTATCACGTATGAATGGTTATGTTTTTGTTGGGAATGTTAGCATACCCATTCATAGAATCCAATGGACTTAGTTGAAGTCCTCCAATTGTATTATGAGATATTACTTCACTAATTTACGTATCATTGTTGGTAAATAGCATTATCGTCAATATCGCTATGCTACATGTGGTAACAATTAGATACCTTCTAGATGGTCCAAGCCTATGCTACAATTATTTCTCATGCAATGTGCCACCGTTGATAAAACAAGGTGCATATTTTCCCCCTCCCACCTAAACAAGATTGCATCAACATGGTATTTTCTACCAAGATCTATAACAACGTGTGTCTTCTCATATAAATTTTGTGAAGAAATTTAATAGTTTATCTAATTTAATAGAAAGCCACATAAGAAGTTTTGAAATCTTTTCATTAGCTCACCTCTCCACTTAACACACTAACATGGCTGATGGAATGTTCTTGACCTCTCCACCATTCACCTTCGGTGTTGCATCATCAGTAGGCATGTTTTTGCTTCTAAATATTTCACCAATGTTGAAGATTCAATTTTTTGAATTATTGCAATAGGATTTTCTCTTCTACAATAGCCAAAGCTATTCTTTTAATTGATTGTGTGTCAAGAATTAATGTTCCATATGTTTTAATGTATTTAGTATGCATTTTATTTATAATATTTTAAGCTATCGAATTGTGTTCAAATTTGATGATTAATAGTGGTCTACATAGACATATAGAATACATTGAATGGTTGAATATAGAAAATATGTATATAATATTAGAAAATAGCATTTGATGAATCAGCGCTTATGCCTCCTAATTTTCAATGGTTGGGTTCTTGATTATGCTTTCCAATGGAATAATGGAAAGTGAGCGAAGAGAGAAGTTTGGCTCAAAGCTCTCCTTCACACAAGATCACTGAATCAAGTGCATATACATCCACACTCTAAAACAACACCGATTGATTTTGTTCACGATTTTTGTTTCTTAATAAATACGATACATTAGATAATGAAGATGAGTTAGTAGGCATGGCAGAAAGGGACAAAATTTAGTGAACTCAAACATATGTAAGCATCATATCTTCAAGTGATGGTGAAGCAGATTTTATCAAACCTCTAAGGGTGGGAAGAATGTGTGTTAGGAATTAGTCCTAACATGGCTATATTATTTAGTTTTATTATTATAAGTGATTTGGTTGTGTAAATCACGTAACATGAAATAATATAGGATATTGGTTGTTAGAACAACCAATCCTAAATAAGTGGTAAAATTGTTTGTTAGTTGTTAGTTGTTAACAACTAACCTATTGTTAGAAGTGTTGTTAGAATCATTTTCTTATATATTATAATGTCTCTATTAATAAAGTTGAGTTGTTAAGATTGACCAAATTGTGTGTTGTGCACAATTGATCCTTTGGCTCTTTCATGCATTATGGATTAATTCCTATCAGTGGTATCAAAGCGGGGATCATGAGATACCTCTTTGTACAATGTTCATTGTTTTTCACATCAAAATGATTATTGAATAACATTGCAAAGTGTTGACCACGTACAATTGTTGTTCATTTATTCATTCACCTTACTTGCAAATTATCAACAAATTGCAGTGAATACCACATGCACATTTGTTGGCTCCACCATTCACCTAAATTTTCTGCTATCTTTTCCATTTTTTCATCATATTCACACTATGAACACTCCATCTTGTTCTCTATTTGCGTCCTAAAAAACTAGAGAAAAAATTATAAATTAGTTTATAATTTTTGTTTGTTTTTTTCTATATGTATTAGTTTTGAGCTATTTGTTTGGAGTTGTTTATTTTCCAAAAATGTGTAAAACTTTTTTTTAAAAAGGAAAAAGGAAAAGATCAATAAGTGTATAAAAGTGTGTGTGTGTGTGTGTGTGTGTGTGTCTTCTACATAAGGAGAAGAAATTATTTGGAATTAGATTTTGGTATTGACATGGCTCGCCCTTTCACTAATCCAAATCAATTATGAGTTTTAGTTTAGTTTTTTTATTTTTAAAGTTTCATGGTATTTTATTTCACTGTTTTAGCAGTATTAAGTTTTGAATCGTGGTTTTGAATTTTATAAATGAGTTCAAATTTATATTAATTTTTTTCATTTTAGGTTTTAAATTTATTTTCTAAAGTTTTTAACATTTATTTTTAAGCTTATGTTATAGTTATTTTTAGTATTTTATTTATTTAAGTTTTGGTTTTTGTGTATTTTTTATATATTGTTTTGTGTTTTTTTTTAATTCGTAGTTTTTATAATTTATGGTATGGATTTCGTAAGTTTATTATTTTTTAATAATATTTGTTTCATTTTTTCAAGTATGTGTGGTGTATAGTCATCGCTTTTATAGCAAGTCACAAACCTTGTATCCTAGATTTCTATAATATTTTTTAATGTCGCAAGTCTTTTGTTTTCATATAGTCTTGAGTCATCTTTAACATTTTGTGTAGATTCCAATAAAATATGTTTTTCTTATCTAAGTTTAGATTCATTTGTGAGTCAAGTCTTTTTTTTTAAAGAATACAAGTCATCAAATAAGTCTTGAAAGGCAACTTTGAATAAAACAGTTTTTAATGTAAAACAAAATCACTTGTGTGTAATCGAATGCATTATCGGTTGAAAACAACATTTGATTTTCTCGCCCCACATTAAAACTATGGGGGTGTTAAAAATTATTCCTAACATGGGTATAATATTTATTTTTATTTTTATTTTGATGAAATAGTCTATATTACTCAATAAAATATTACAGTCTATCCACAAAAATATGGGTGGTAAAGGGCACACCCCACGTTCAAACTAGCCAAAGGCTAGGAGACAAAAGTATCAGACCACAAGGCAACAATGCCAAAAAACAAAAGGAAAACAAACTAAGCCGCCGCAACAAACATAGAGGGGGGCGGTGGTGGAGGCCCTTTATCCTCCAAGTTACTACCTGGAAGATCATTTCCATCCGGAAGGGGTGGTCAGCCGGAACCAACTTCTTCTTCTTTGTCATCCTGCTGATTAGGAGATATGGCAAGAGCCAACCGGGAACTTTTCCATAATCCCATCCATCCCATTGCGTAGGAGGCGGGAGTGGTGGTGGGAGCCCCAACCACTGTGTTGCGCAGATCGTTGCGGGGACCCCTAACCACCGCGGTTGACAGGGCTCCACCGATGCTAGGGATGCCGCCTGAGAGAGCAATGACGGTGATCACATTCATCCGACCGGTCTCAGCCACAGCGTCCTCTTGAATGAACACTCCCAAAAGGGGACCTAGGGGGCTCCCGCGCCATAGTGCAAGGAGCATTGGCCCAATGATCCAGAAGGGTCTGGAGGTGCCGCACTTCCAGCTCTACCTTGTGGGCCTGGTCTTGGATCTGTAAGAACACATTTGAGATAAGCATGGCCTTATCATAATGTGAAAGAAAGCAAGAAACTGTGGAATTAGCAAAAAAGTATAATCACACTCTTTCCATATTAAAAAGGCTCTCCACTCTGAAAGTATGCCACGCTTGCACAAAAGCATGGGGAATGGAAATAGAATCCCCAAGCAAAGCATGTTGCTAAAGAAATGGAGCTGGTCGAAACGACCAAAAGAAATCATGGATCCAGGCCCAAATAGCCTGAGCTTTTGGGTAGTACCAAAATAGATGTGTAAGCGTCTCAATATGTCCACAAAAAGGGAAAAGCCGAGGAGTAATCCCGTAATGAGCTAATCTGCACCCAAGAGGGAGGCCTTGAAAAGTAGGCACCAAGCAAAATAGGCTAGCTTGGGTTGAAGGATGGCTTTCCAAACTATGTGAAATCTAGCTTCCTAGGAGGACCATCTAGAATTGATGGACCACCTGGAGTTTAGCAAAGCCACCATTGGCATCCTAGGGGTGAGAAGAGCATACCCTTTGCCTGGGGAGTAATTTAAGAACAGGGTATCTGGAAACCATTTCCAATCCTTCCACCAAGGCCTAAGAGAGACAACACCAACTTTGTGAAGCATCTCAGCAGAATGGAATCAAGAACTTCCTAATAAGACTCTCTATTAGACGAAGCAAGCCGAAACTTGGCTTTAGCTTGAGGCCAAGTGAGAAGCAATCTAGACTGCCTACATATAATATTTATTTTTATTATTGTAAATGATTTGGTTATGCAAATCACATAGCATGAAATAATATAAGAGATTAGTTGTTAGAACAACCAATCATAAATTAGTGTTAAGGTTGTTTGTTAGTTGTTAGTTGTTAACAACTAACCTATTTTTTTTTATTAAAGGCAAATAGTTTTGAAGGGACTATACCCTGTTACAAAAAAGGCTCAATAGCCAGATCAACATGAAAAAGTAGCAAAATAGGATCTGAATCCAAATATTATAATAAGTCCAACAATAGTCAAAAGAGAAGCTACTAATAAAAAGCAAGACAGGGACATAACTATAACTAAACAGCAAAAAAGTAGCATACTACCAAACAACTTGAACACCTCCAGCCTACCCAGGAGGTATTATTTCTTCGAAGCCCTTTCAATCCTTGATTTGATCGTCTACATGGAGGTAAAAAGTGCCAGAGTGGTGATATGTGTTGGATCATTAATGTTCAGTTGTGAGATGACCTTATTTCTCTCCTTATTTATACCCCAAATATCCTCAGGGACTCCACTCAACATTGTGATGCTTCTGACATGTTGTTCAAGAAACTCACTTATAGCTTTGAAGATGGCCATATTGTGATCATGTCTATCCTTAGACCTCCCTAGTCTATTATCCAGGGAGTTCAATTTTTTGTATATTTCTTCAGTCTGATCTAGTGCCAAAACCTACATCCTCATTCATCTTTATTTTCCCCTTTTGCTTATTTAACTGATGCATCTCTTTCTTAATACTTTCTACCTCATTTTCCAGCATTTCCATTCGAGGAGAATATTTTCCCTCTCTATTGAGAAGCATTGTCCTTCCTTGCATTACTGATGTGTAAAATATTGTGAACCATTTCCATATCCTTGTTACTCCGAAGGACACGGCCAGAGGGAGGTGGGGTCACTTTGTGGGGTGCAGGGTTCTTAGCCTTGACATTTATGATACTGGAAGAGTTGGTCGGGTTGGTAGTGGGAGTAATGTGAATGGGAATGGGTGGAGCATCGGGGAAACATTAATGGCGGGAAACAAGAATAACTAACCTATTGTTAGAAGTGTTGTTAGAATGATTTTCTTATATATTGTAATGTATCAATTAGTAAAGTTGAGTTATTGAGATTGAACAAATTATGTGTTGTGCACATTTGAGCCTTTGGATATTTCATGCATTATGGATTAATTACTATCAATGTGGATGTCAAGGTCAATGAATTAAATCTTTCCCCCTTAGGCACTGAGACCATCACGGTTCATCAATTCCTGCGAAGAGCTCGTATTTAGAATCAAGTAAGACATTCCAACCATGTTGCATCCTCTATTATGTTTTAGCATTGTGTGAATGGTTATTCATTTCAAAGTAGGAATGTTTGTAAGCCCATTCATAGCATCCATGGATTTGGTTGAGGTCCTCCCCTTGTATTGTGAAATAGTGCTTCAGCTTTTTGTGTATCATTATTGTCAAAGAGAATTGTCATCAATATACCTATAATACATGTGTCATCCAATAGATATCTTCTAGGGCTATAGCTCGTGCTACAATTACGCCTTGCATTATTCCACCATTGATGATTAAAGTGCATAATTTGTCCCTCCCACTTGAACAAGACCACATCAACATGGGATTTTCTATCAAGATATCTTATACCTACGCATGTTTTATCAATTTAAATTTGTGAAGTAATTTAAGATTTTATTCTTTTTAATAGAAAACCACGTAAGAAATTTTTGAGTTCTTGTTGTTATCCTTCCTCTCCACCCAAGACATCTATGTTGTTGATGGAATGTTCTTAGCCTCTCCACCATTCACCTTTAAGTGCTACATTATTTTTGTATTTTTCCTTGTAAATCGTTCTCCAAGTTGAAGATTCAATTTTTCTAATTATTGCTCTAGGATTTTGGCTTCTACAATACCCAAAGTTGATTTTTGATTGATTGTGTGTTACGAGTTAATGTCCCCTATGTTCCAATGTATGGGGAGTATATTTTATTTATAATATTTTAAGTTATCAATTTTTGAAGAGCACACACTAATAATGAGAGGGGGGTGAATCAATATTATATAAACTTTTACTTATTTAAAACATTAACATCCATAATAGCAGCAATCACATAAGATATAACAATTGCACAACATAGGATTTATGTGGAAACCCTTTTGGGAGAAAACCACAAAGAAAAGACTATTTGGATCTATTTTCTAATTCCAGCCCAAAATATATCAATATACATTCGTAGGCACCAACCTACTGGAGACACCAATCCCCAATGTTGAGAACCAAATCTACTAGTTTGTGATCACCAACTCAAAGTGGAGACACCAACCCCAAATGTCAAGCACCAAATCAGTTAATTAGTAGGCACCAACCTAGTGGAGACACCAATCCCCAATTTTGAGCACAAACACAGCTAATTCATGAGCACCAACCCACTAGAGACACCAATCCCCAAATTTTGGGGCACCAACATCAACAATACACAGATCCACCTTTTGTAGTTGTTTCTTTAACCTGATGATGGTGATTCTACTTCTCTATGTAAACACAGATCAGATCATACATCCAACATGAACGCTAGTCCAATTAATGAAATCGGATCACATTATACTCTTCTCTTCATTGTTGTATACTCTTCTCTTCATTGTTGTTTACAATTTCATCCACTAGCTCCACTCGCACTTGTGCTTCCACTCGAATACTTCTCTTAATGATTTCTTCATAATGTTCTCCTCCTCTATTGCTCCATTATTCACTATGCAGTCACTTGCCTCATCACGCCGCTTTATTAATGATTTATGCCAAGCATACTAGCTCCAAATACTTATTTTATTGTCTCGTGGTCGAATTGCTCTCATCAATTTACCCTTTTCTTATCTTTTGAGTTATGTCATTCTCACTTCCTTCTTCATCATCAAATCTCCATGCTTTGTTTGTTATTCCTTCCTCTTCACGGTTCACCATTTCAATCTTCGAGTTTTCTCTCCCACTAATACTTTCTACTTCCTTACACACACCCGCTTCACACATGGTGTGCACTTGCTACACAATCTAATCACTCCATACTCTATACACAAAACATGAGCTTTAACAAGAAATCTTCATGATATATATCCATAACCTCCTTCTCTACTTTTTCATTTTCTCCATGCGAGCACACTACCTTCACAACTTTACTCTTACTCTATTTCATGCTTTCCACTTCTCTCCTTCACACACATATGATGATTCTACGTATCATTTTATACACGTGGATTCTCTTAAACATTGGCATTCAAACAAGATGAAGGGTCAGCCATAGTTAGTACAAAACATATCAATGCCAAAATACAATAGGGGTCACCTAACAATTGAATATATGGAACATTTTAGTGCCAAAATAGATCATATAATCAAACATGATAAACATGTTACTCCATATGAATCAATGTGTCCCGAACCATTCAAGTGTAGCCTCAACCAATAAACTAGCTCTGAATAATTCATCAATCGGCACCTAACCATCATATTGTGAACTAGCTCCAAATTGAACATGATGTTATTTTTGTCTAGCTCACCAAAAACATACTTTTATCTCTCAAACATTACACTTCAAGCTATTTGCATCAATGACAACTCAAGCTACATCAAACTCAAGCTACATGAAGAGACTCTAAAGCTACAAGAAGGGACTTTGAAGCTGCCAAGAGACTCTAAATCTACAGAAAGAAACTCTGAAGCTACATGAAGGAATCCAAAGCTACATGAAGAGACTCTGAAGCTATAGGAAGAGACTCTAAAGCTACAAGAAGAGACTCTGAAGCTACAGGAATAGACTCTGAAGCTACAAACGATAGACGTTGATTACTGATAACTCTTCAATTAATATGTTTTATCTATTAGCTCCTTTAGGATCCTTGGACATCAATGACTTCAACAATATATTATGTCCCAAAATCCTTCAGCTTCCTTTGGCATCAATGAAAATAATTCCAAAAATTTGTGTTTCAAATTGAATATTAATGGGAGTCCACATGGACATACAGAATATCGAATAGTTAAATAAATAAAATATTTATATAATACTATAAAATAACATTTATTGATTCAACAATTATGTCTACTTCTTGATAGTTGCATTCTCGATTATGTTTTTAGTGGGAATTTTTTTTAGTGAGATGAGGGAGCATCTTGACCCAAATCTCTCCTTTATGTAAGATAATTGAATCAAGGGCCTAGACATCCATAGCTCCAACAAAAAAAACTAATTGATTTTCTTGATCCTCTATTGTCTCTTAACATATAGGATAAGTCAATGATAAAGATGAGTTGGAAGGCATGACAAGCAAGGGAAAAAGTTTGACTAACTTAGACATATTCAAGCTTCCTATTTGTAATAAATGGTGAAGTAATCTCAATGAAGCCTCGAGTAGAAAATCAGATAATTCATTGTTTTATGCTCATGCCTAAAAAGAGCTCGAATTTGGAATTAGGTAAGACATTTCAACTTTGTTTCCTCCTCTACTATTTCCTTTGCATTGGGTGAATAGTTATGCTTTCCTATGGGAATGTTTGCAAGCATATTTGTAACATTCTATGGATTTGGTTGAGGAATTTCTTGTGAGATAACAATTCATTATTTACATATTGTTGTTAGAAAATAGTATTGTCATCAGTATCCCTATGTTACCGGTGTTAACCAATGGATATATTCCAGGTGAGAAAAATCATGGCTGCAATTATGCCTCACATTTCACCACCATCAATGCTAAGAGTGCATAATTTTCCCCTCCCACTTGAACAAGACTACATCAACATGTGATTTTCTACCAAGAGATCTCAAAACGATGTGTGTCTTATGAGTTCAAATCAGTGAAATTATAATTTAATTCTTTCTTCTATTTTAATAAAAAAATTATTAAAAACTTTTTTGATTCTTATCGTGAGCCCGTCTCTACACCCAATAAAATTATGTGACTAATGGAATGTTCTTTTCCTTTCCACCATTCACCTTGGGGTGTTGCATCATTATACACATGTTTTTTCTTATAGATATTGTACCAATGTTGAAGATTCAATTTTATAATTATTTCTCTAGGATTTTGGCTTCTACAATATTTATGAGAGTACAAATACACTTGGTCCTCTCTCATGTCCTTTCACCACTCCCTCATACTGCAAAGCTCTATAATGTAAAACATTCAAGGTAATAGGCATAAGATTATCAACATCACAATTATTAAAATTTAATGTTTGTTAAGAACCTAGAATGTTGAGGAGGCAATGTCAAATACAAACCCGGATGGAAACTCTTATGGGTAATATTTGTTTTTGTTTGGGAAAGCGTGGATAATGGCCAAAGATAATGGTCCATAAATATGGCACAAAACCACCTGACCTCCCATGTTTTCTAGTTATCAAATTCAACTACTACATAAACTCAAGATGGCCTACACATATGTGTCTTCTTGGAAGAAATAAGAGTTCCACATTCCTTCCCCCAACATTTTTCCCACCCGTGTACTTATCATCTCTCAATCCCTTCTTCATCACCCCTCTTCCTTCTACATTGTTTCACTTCTTTAAGTTTGAGTTCTGTAGACACCCCAAATTATCCATTACACATTACAACATCCAAAAATAATACTAAATTCATTATTCACCCATATCCCTCTTCTAGAATTAGTTTAATTAATTCTATTGTGGATAATTTAATTAGCTATTTAAATAAATAAAAATCAATTATCTACTCACCTTCCACTCATCTCCACTTCACTATCCAACTCACTCAATTTGAACTTGTCACTCCACTCAAGTTATATAATTCTACAAACATGGAAGAAAATATTCACGTACAACCAAGAAAATCAAGAAATAAATCCTTTTAATTTCTCATTAAAAGAGATAACTGCACAAAACAAATCAACCATGCTAAATAAGGAATTTGAAATCATTATCCTACAACTCATTCAATTGAAAAGAGAGGATCGGGCCTCAATTATGCCAAAGAATAATGTGTATATGAAAATGGTAGGGAAGTAACAAAATGAATCATAGAAGTCCTTAAAGGAGACCTAGTTGGACCACATTTACTAGAGATAACATATGTGTTAGAAGACCTAGAAGGATCCCTAGGAGGATGAGAGACACTAAAGATAGCATGTGTGTGAGAATGTCTATGAGGAGGACTAGAAGAGTGAGAGCTTCTAGAGATAACTTGGGTTGTAGAAGTCATATCTAGAGACATATGCATGGGATTAGAAACTACATAAGGGTGACAAGAAACACTAGGAAGGGGAACCACAAAGGAATACCCCAAATTGTGACCACTAGATGTTGGTAAATAATATTGAAACATAGTTGTAAGATAGATGGAACAACCACAAGAGCATGTAACTAATGAATACCTAGATGTAAGGCACTTGACCTAAGAGTATAAGCCACTAAAAATGGGACATGATAGTAATAGGTAGAATAATATGTCCAAAGTTGAGATTAGAACCGTTCAAGGAAATTTTAAGACCCCCTAAAAAGCTCGTAGATATTACTTGCCAAATATATGAAAATGACTTTCAAATCATGGAAAATCAAGGAAATGGGTTTCGAATGGTTTGGCGAATCATTTGATAATGGGGTCAGCCGCTAACAACTATTGATCGACAATATATGTTTTCAACCAACATATGTAATTTTCCAAAAAAAATTTTTTGACAATAGCAGTTAAAATGATTGTCTCGATGAGAAATTTATCCTCACGAAATATGGCATAAACAAAAAAATAAAAATAAAATGTTTTTTGTGAAAAAAATGCATATTTCTCTAGTTTTGTATGGAAACAAATTTGAATGTTGATGATGTTAATAGTTAAAAGGATCATTTCAAAGGTGAAATCTATGCTCACAAAGTATGCTACTAGCCGGAAGCATAGATGTATGTTATCGTTCGATAGCATATATCTATGTTATTATCTGGTAGCATACAATATGCTACCTGGTCAATAGCATAGATAGCATATTGTATCTATGCTACCGATTGGTAGCATATTGTATGCTACCAGATGATAGCATAGATATATGTTACTGTTTGGTAGCATACATATATGTTATCGGTCATTAGTATACATTTATGTTATCGGCTCGGTAAGAAAGTATATGCTATCGATTGATAGTGTTTATGGCATTTTACATTATATGCAACTTCAATAAAATAACATATTAATTGTTAAAATATGTTTAATGTTGTAGAGTTGCTATATGCGCTTGATCTCAATTTTCAATGCCCGCAGAACCACGAGCACGAACAAAGGAATTGCGAAGAAAATTTGATGTGTACTTGATATTCGGAATTGTAAATTTGTAATCATTGTATATGTGTATGAAGGTGAATTTTACAAATTTCAATTTCACACTAATGGCAGATTTGAATTTAAAAATTTGGCTATTGGTGTAAACGATAGGCAAACCGACCCTTAAAAGTAACTTGAACCAAGAAAATTTAGGCGACCAGTCCTATCCCAACGCCTAAAATTTTGCCAAATGTAAATTTCAAAAACCATAATATTCATGAATTAACAAAGATTCGCTACTAAAATTCACTATGAATCATAGATGAATTTCTCGATAGTAAAAACAAGAGAATGAAGTAGCTTAAAATTACATGATGTATCGGTGTGAAGTTGTAGCATCGAGTGAAGTAACATTAGAATCATCTAGATCAATATCATTAGAGGTGTAATGAGAGTTATTCCAAGTAACATATTTTAAAGCCATAAACATTGTAACATTTTGAAGGGGAATATAAGATACCCCTAGAATCACAAGAATAGTAGAAGTAGAAATAGGAGGCATAGTTTGAGGGACATTAGGAAGAATAACAATGGATGATGGGTCATGAAAAGGAAATGGTGGTAGTCTTTGGATGAGGAGAATTGTGCTTCCGAAGGCTATTTTTCAGTGTTATAATTAGGAAGTGGGTCATTGAATATTTTCCACTTTGCATTATTGTTAGGAAGATTAGAGGATTCAATGGGCTCATCCCATTCAATTACATTTGTATCAATAGGATAATGTATAACATGACAAATATTGATACATCAATTATTGATATGACCAATACATATATGATATTCATAATAAGCATAAGCATCAAAACTCTTTAAATGAGGTGTACTCACATCAACCTCAAATGATGGAGAGAGATCTAGAGATTGCACTCAAGTAATTATTTGATAATGATATGTGGAGCATAAGTTAAACACGTAAATTTCCTTTGAGGGGGAGTAGAAGAAGATGAGAGGGTGATATTTTGAACCAAGGTCTTCTATTGTGGAGCACAAGAGGAAAAAAGGTGGGATCCTATGAGAAAATATAAATAGGACCATGATAAGGAAACCCTAAACCAGAAAACATAAAGGTGATACTCATAGCATGTACCCAAGGTTTCCTAGGATCATATTATAATTCAAAGTATCCAAAATAACATAACATAAAGTGGCAGGGTGTTAGGACCAATGGTAATTGGTAGGGTGATTTGGCCAAGTATTTGATGAGGTATGTTTTCAAAGTCATGGGTATGGATAGTAGAAGGGGATAGATTTGTACTAAAGAGACCTAAACGATGAAGAAAATAAATGTTGCAAATATTAAGGCTCGACCTATGGTCAATAAAAATACACTTCACCAATGCATTATACACCATGTCTTGAACATATAGGCGAAGTCTTTTATCAATAACATATTGAGGAGGTAAATCAGCAAAATTAAAATAAATGGGTTCACCTTCAAAAGAAAGGCCCCTTTGCATGAATTTGTGTACATAATTAAGAGATGTACTAGCATGAATTCAAGTGTTTTGAAGGACCTCATAGATTATGTCCTTACATGCGAGATGAAGTTGAATAAAGTCAAGGAATGGAATGGTGGGATCATGAGAAGAAGCCATTAATGTGCCTATTGATGGCGAATCACAACACCCATGAGTGTCTGCAACTCGATGGGTTGAGACTCTCAGTGCGATTGCATAACATGGAGCTTTTCCCAAGTGTGGGACCTTGCGAAATCAGAAAAGCTCTCCGGATGAAGGCCGGTTCCTATTCCTCTATTCAGATGCACACGTAAAAATGCAGAGGATTTACTCAAAAACCTAATCTAACTTGCCAAGGAGACAGGGTAAGAAGATGCATAAAATAAAACCTAAACTACAAAGGTGATGCACCGAGGAATGAAGAACACCTATCTTGCCAATAAACACAAACCATAAAAATGCAATGCAAGATCATGCACAGATAACTAGATTCGCAGTGAAAGATCAGGAGGATGCAAATGAACACAGAGAGGGTTGAGAATCATCCACAGACATGCATTATTTGCTCCAAGATTGATACAATACACTACAAAATGCCAAGAGGCAAAGTTGCATTACAGTTTTAATGGGAGGTTCGAACTCCACAAATTCACCTACCAAAGAGAAGAAGGGAGGGGAAAAACAAGAATGTCCAACCTTTAGAAAGAAGCCCCTCCTTACAATTTATAGGAGGAAAAGAGAGGGAGAAGAGAGGAATTCGAAATCTACCCCAACCACCTCCAAGACTGCACTTAATTCATCTCATTATGGCGGTAGGTGAGAACCCTAACAAACCCAAAAATGGCAAACTGTATTTTACATTTTTGAAGAACTTTTTCTCACCCAATTAAAGATATCCAGTCGTAGTTGGACAGAGGACCTTGTAAGCTTTCCAAAAATTCCAACCTTGTGTGAATCCGAGCTCCCTGTGAAAAGTTATGGCGATCTGAATATTTCCCACGTCAGGGTCTTCTTCCTGTCGGGTTTGGGGTTCTCCTCTGCATTTGCATCAGGTTTGGAGGATGCCTCGACATGTGTTTGATGCTTGTGTTTTCCCGAAACCCACTTCCGCCAGTATTTCCAAGATTTCCTTTGTTTCGGGTTCGGAAAATGGACTTGCATGTGCATCGGGTTTGGAAGGTGGCTCGACATGTTTTCGCCCCATGCTTTCCCGACTTGTTTCCCGACTCCAAGACCCGATTTTCCTAGGTAGTGTTTCGGGTTTGCGGAACTCTCAAGCATCGGGACATCCTTGCAATCTGCATGCTTCATGTCTCATGTTTCCCGAAACCCGAAACCCGATTTTCCTTTGTGTCGGTTTTTGGACCTCTCCGACATATTTTCCTTGTGTCGGGTTTTGGACCTCTCCGACATATTTTCCTTGTGTCGGGTTTTTGGACCTCTCCGACATATTTTCCTTGTGTCGGGTTTTTGGATCTCTTCGACATATTTTCCTTGTGTCGGGTTTTTGGACCTCTCCAACATATTTTCCTTGTGTCGGTTTTTGGACCTCTCCAACATATTTTCCTTGTGTCGGGTTTTGGACCTCTCCGACATATTTTCCTTGTGTCGGGTTTTTAGACCTCTCCGACATATTTTCCTTTTGTCGTTGTCCATATTTACCTGGGGGTAGATATATACAACAATTTGGTGACTCAATGGGATTACTGCTGCTAGGTAGAAGATCAGTGGCCTTTTAGCAATTCATTGGGCATGTCGTCATAAGCAATAACCTCAAACCGCATGTTCTCAATTGTTTAACCGCATGTTCTCTAATTTCTTCCAATTCCATCAACTCTGCATACCGCTTCCATTGGTTCGAACTCACCAACCCCAATCGCTTCATGAGCTCCAATGTTGGCAATTCTAATGATATAGGCAATACTGCCTCTTTCCCATAGACCAACTTGTAGGGAGAATCACCTATAGACCTCTTTGGCGTTATCCTGTCAGCCCATAACGCTGATTTTAGCTTGGTATGCCATGTTCTTTGATTTTCATCCAGAGTCCTAATGATTCTTAGCAAATTCTTATTCGTGGACTTTGCCTGTCCATTACCCTGCGGGTAATAATTTGAAGAGGTGCTCAAATAGATTCCATTCTTGATAGCCCGTTCTATAATCTTGGAACCTACAAATGCCAATGCATTTATCGATATGATAGTGGCCGGCACACCGAACCTGGTCACTATTCCTTCATAAAATTCTAGTATGTTAGACTCATTTGCTTCTTTGAGCGCTACTTGCTTGGTCCACTTGGTGAAATAGTCTGTTGCCGTGAGAATCCACTTGTGGCCTTGGCTTGAGTTTGGGTTGATGACCCCGATGAAGTCCAATCCCCATTGCATAAATGGTTGGTCAACCAAAATTGGGTGCAATGGAAGTGTTGCTAGTCTTTCTTTTCCTGCGAAGAGTGCACATTTCTTGCACTTTCTTATCCATGTATAGCGATCACTTTGAACACTGTGGGCCAATAATACCCCGCCTTCGTTATCTTGAGAGCTGTTACCCGTGGGGTGAAATGTCCTCCGGAATCTCCATCGTGAAAATATCGTAACACCCTCTCAATTTGATCTGTCCCAATGCACCTCAATAAAACTCCATTGATGTCTTTCTTGAACAAAACACCATCAACAAGCACATATGGAATAGCTTGTAATCTAAAGTATCTCCTCTTTGTTTTGCTCATTTCTCGAGGGCATAGGCCTATCTGTAGGAAGTGTATCATATTCTGAGTCCAACAAGGAGTAGGCACATCATCGTTTTCCTGTTCTTGACCATCCTGTAGTACCAAGACAGTCTCTTTTTCATCACCTGCTTCAACTTGTTGACTCAAGGCTAGCTGTTCACATAGTCCCTTTCCACGTACTAGTTTTGTGACCTTGATCTCGATGTCATATTCCATGACACGGGTTATCCATCCTGCACGTTTCTCATTCACTAGCAATCATAAGCAATCATAAGCTATATTGGTAGGCTTGGTAATATGTATTGTCTTTACGTTTGGAGTAATGTATTTTCCTTTTCTCTTATTACAAATAAAAGCTAAATTGTTGCATGAGTGGATTTGTGAATGTGTGAGTAGTTCGGGCATTGTTGTGTAGTAAGTGTTCCTAAGTGTTTAAAAAGAAAAAACATACTCGGTTTTGGTTTTGGTTTTTAGTTTGTAAATTGTATGCATGACATTGACACATAGGGGGTAGGAAAATTTGACAAAAAAGGTTAAATGTTTGAAAGACCCAAAATAAGGTCAAGGGGCCAATAAAGTAAGATTGACCAAAATTGCAACAATATGGTTCTAGTCCATTATAACCATATTGCTATGGTTCTAACAAAAATCCAGGAAAAAAATTGTTCAAAGAGAGGGGTAGAAAAAATAGACAACATGAAATAAAAACAAGAAAAAACATCGGAAAATAAACAAGAACATATCAAATTACATTTAAAAATACATGCCAAGAAAAAAATTAACATGAGCCGAGATACACTATAACAAAATAGTAAATAAGTAGCCCTTACCAAAATTATTGTGTAAGTATACTTCCCAACATATATTAGATCAATAATAATAATTGTTATTATGGTCCATAATGTTGGGCAATATGTTTTTAGGTCTACAAATAACTTATAACATATGAATATATCTCATACTCTCAATATTTAAGAGGCACTTAATTGCGGTTGAAATATGAAATATACATAAACTAGCAATCATAAGTGAAATGTACGATGGAAATGCCAAAGGGGGACGCATCGAATAATTTAATTTGGAGGGAGTGAAATGGCGGGAGAGGAAGACGGATGAAGAAGAAGGGGTTTGAGGGAGAAAAAGTTGATTTGCGAGAAAAGTGTAAAGGAGAATCAATGCAAAAATCTACTCTTGTACAACCACATGCCATGTTTGTCAATCGGTTGAAAGAGAAAGGGTGTACGATGTGCAAGTCGTTGAGGCAACATATTTTGAAAATATCCTAGAATGCAAGGTGTGGTCAATCAAGACTATCGATCTATCAATAGTTGTTGTTTACAATTTCAAGCCTTGTGTTTATGGGTAGTTAGAACACAAGCAAATGTAAGGGCAATTCACTTATGCATTTCACATGACACATAAAAGACATGGATCCACAGCGCAGATTGTTCATGCCAAAATAATATCTACTATTTATGCTCCAAATTATCATCCCTAGCTTGCTTGCACTATTCACATGAGTGAAAGTTGTGCATAAAGGGGTCAAAACAAAAAATGGGCAAAATCCAATAGGTCCCATGCTCTAACACCATATGTAATGATTTCTTCTTGTAGCACTTTGTAGCCCTCCTTTTCAGTTTTAAGCACAAGTAATTGCAAGAAAGAAGGAGATGTGCAACCAAACATCTATGATCAAAACTTACGAATCATGCACCAAAAGCCGTTTGGTGGCGGTGGCATTGTGATTGCCATAAAATGGGCTTTAATATATATCTACACACACACACACACACACACACACAAGTGTATTATACATACATATATGTATATGTATATGTATATGTATATGTATATGTATATGTATATGTATGTATGTATGTACACACACACACACACACACACACACACACACACATATATAGTGTTTAATGTCTTAGATAAGGCAAAGACATGAATGAAAAATTGGAAATGAAAAGGCGGGAGTTAAATACTACCTTATTTCTCCATGTTTCATCAACTTGAAGACGACATGGACAAAAAGCATGAGTTGGGGTTGCGAGACTATGAAAGGTCCTTTGGAGAAGATGTCCGGTTTACAGAGACTACCAAGTTGAACAAAGAAGGTCAAGAGGAAGATTGAACCATGGACCTCAATTAATAAAACCAAAAATTCTAAGTTATATATACATGAAAAAATGCAAATCCCCAAATTTAAAATTTTCCCTTTGTAGCCATGGTCAGTTACCCTCCTTCCAGCAAGGATTTATCATGAATTCAACTATAAAACAGGGCACGATCCCAGCCTTATCGGATCTCTTGCCTTCATTTTCAACTAGAATAGAACACTGGTGGGCTCTTTAAGAGCCAAGCATCTTCACCATTGAGTCAAACGGCATTCAATTATTGGTGATATAAGGTTAAAATCATAAAAAAACGCCCCTGTCAATTTCCAGGCTTGGACTCCATCCAGCAATGCATACCTGGAACAGTGTCATGGTAGGCTAAATCCACGTGGATGGTGGAGACGTAACCAGACTGTCAATGTCCCTGCAAAATGGATGATGGCCATCCCTTCTCTGACAGTTGTAAGACGGGCCAAACACACTTTTCATAAAATTAAAATTAAAAAGCAAAGTAAGTAAGAATGCTTGTCATCTATAGAATGTATTTCATTATTAATGAAATTATGAAAAACATTATAAAATTACCAATCAAAACACGTGTGAAATCCAAACAATTGTTGTCCTATTGAAATCCAAAAGAATTGTTGGGGTAAAACTAAACGTGGGAAATCATAGTTTCTCAACGTGGGAAATCCCATGGAGGGATCTTCCATGGCAATTTATAATTTCAGGTTTTCTACCTTGATTGAATTACCCAGTCTCGATTTCAATTTCAGTTTACAGAGGCTGCCAAAGTTTGAATTGCCCAGTTTCAGTTTCAGTGTATAGCGATGGAGAATGGAGGCTGGAAAACTTAAATGTAAAGAGCTCTGATCCAGTCATGGTGAAGCCCGCCATTCCTCTGCCCAAAACTGTGCTCCACCTCTCCGTTGTTGACGGCCTGCCAGTGGTGAGGGGAAACATATTTAACTCCTTAATTGTCTACAATGCTTCTGACAAAATTTCTGCAGATCCTGCAAAAGTAATTCGGGAGGCTCTTTCCAAGGTGTTGGTGTATTATTTCCCATTAGCTGGACGGCTCAGATTCAACGAAAATGGGGAGCTTGAAGTGGACTGCAATGGGGAGGGTGCTGCCTTTGTGGAAGCCATGGTGGACTGCAACCTTTCGGTGTTGGGAGATTTGGATGACCTCAATCCATCATATGAAGACTTACTTTATGCTCTTCCCCTGAACACAGATATTGTGAACCTTTATCCTCTGGTTGTTCAGGTAATTCTTTAGTTATTAATAGTAATGCAAATAGAATTTTGCATAAACTGTATATGAGTATTTACAATCAACATTTCGGATCAAATCTATGATCCGTCATCAGGAACTTATGATTTCTGATGATGGATCATAAGTTTGATTCAAACGTCCATTGTAAATAATCCATTGTTAGGAACCCAGTATTTATACAAATGATTGTAATTGTATAAATACTTAGGATTTCTGATGAGTATTTGTTATTGACATTTTGGAACAAATTTATGATCCATTTTCAGGAAGCCAGTATTTATAATCGATCATAAGTTTGATCTGAAACATCCATTATAAATACTCTTCTACTGTTTGTCCAAAATTCTATTTGCATACTATGGACTGTAGAAGCATTAAAGATTTTATTAGCAGTAATGCACATAGAAGAATTTTCGATAAATTCTGTAAGAATATTTCAATCGACATTTCAGATCAAATCTATGATCCATCATCAAAACTTATGATTTCTGATGGTTTGATTTGAAACGTCTGTTGTAAAACTCATACACCGTTTATCCAAAATTCCATCTCCCTGTTATGGACTGTGGAAGCCTTACAAATTTACTAGTAAGTGTTTTTTTAAGTTTTTTTCCCCTGTTTTCTGGTATAGTTCAAGAAATGTTTATCCAAAATATAAAGTTGCAATCAAACCTTTAAATTCTGGAAATAAAATTTAGCAACATTAAATGAAGAGATGCCAGATCTATTGGAGAGTCACTTTATGTGACTCTAACCTGTAATTGAACAGGGTAAATATATTTTTCCTTTATTAAACCATGTAAAACAATTGTTAAACAGTGTTTAGATTTCTCTACCCTATAGAACGTTTTTAAATATACTAAATAAGGGTAAAAGAGCTATCAAAATCAACGTATATTATAGTTGGGTAGGGCAAATCCTCTTGTCCAGTACACATTTAAAATAACCCTATTAACAGATGAGAATTGAACTCGGAGGATGAATAAGCAAGCACAAATGTTATCCCTGAATATCAAATCATAAAAATCAAAAATAAATTACTATATAAATAGTAAGAAATGAACTACTATATAGATAATAAGACTAGGCTGTCCAAAATGTCAACACCTGTGACCTTTAAATACAACATAGAAAAAGATTTTATTTGGAATTTTTAGGAACCATTATTAGCAATGTGCTTAACAGCGCTACATTCATTTTAAAACAGTTACAGGCTTGTATATATACAGATCACAAAAAAAAAAGCGTCCCGTTAAAGCAATTATCTCCCAGATGGAGTAGCTTATAAAAATATCCAAAAATTAAGATATTGTTGTGTTTTTTAAAATTTTCATGGAAGAAAATATAATGGTACCATGTATATTTCTAGTAACATCACATTGTTGTATGTCATGTAGGTAACACGTTTTGCATGTGGGGGTTTTGTTGTGGGGGTGAGTTTCCACCATAGTATATGCGATGGACGAGGAGCTGGTCAATTTCTGCAAGGCCTTGCAGAGATGGCAAGAGGAAAAGATAAGCTCTCATGCAAACCAATATGGAACAGAGAACTGCTGAAGCCTGAAGATCCTATACACCTCCAATTTTATCACTTGTATTCGCTATGCCCTTCTGGCCCTCCAATTGAGAAATGGGTTCATGCCTCTCTTGTTATAAACCCTGCAACAATAAAATGTCTGAAACAGTCTATTTTGGAAGAAGGTAATGAAGTTTGCTCTTCATTCGAAATTATGACAGCATTGGCTTGGCAAGCGAGGACAAAGGCTTTTCAAATTCCACAAACTCAGAATGTGAAGCTTCTCTTTGCAGTGGACATGAGGAAAGTATTTAATCCCCCATTTCCAAAAGGATACTATGGTAATGCCATTGGCTTTGCATGTGCAATGGATACTGCACATGATCTCATAAATGGATCTCTTTTGCATGCCGTAAATATTATAAGGAAAGCAAAGGCTTATTTATTTGAACAGTGTTCAAAGTCAAGCGTCATGCGGTGAACCCATCTGCATTAGATGTGAATGCAGGACAAGAAAGTGTAGTTGCATTGACCGATTGGAGGCGACTGGGATTTAATGAAGTGGACTTTGGGTGGGGAGATGCAGTGAATGTATGTCCTATACAACGGATGACAAATGGACTAGTTATGCCAAACTATTTTCTATTCCTACGACCCTCAGAAGACATGCCTGATGGAGTCAAGATATTAATGTGCATGGACTCATCAATGGTGAAATCATTCAAATTTGAAGTGGAGGACATAATAAACAAATATGTGACTACAGTATGAAACTGTAACATATTTAGCCTTGTGTTTTCCCAATAAGCTTTCGAGATGGAAGTGTATAATCCATGTATTTAAAGTGTAATTTTTCCAGAACTATAATGTATGATGGAAAGAGAGTATATGTTGTTTAATTTTATGTATTGATGACTTCTCCTCAGCCTCTCTACCAGCAATAGAAATTTGAATTTTAACATATGTAGAGGACTATTTCCGAAAATCAAAACAGTTAAATAATATATATTAAATATGTCCAAAACACTTGTAGGACGGACATCAAATCTCATCTCAGAAATTTAAATTCATGTTGAATCTTAATCATATGCATACCCTTATGAGGAAGTTAACTAATATATAGTAATACGTCCAAAACACTCTTAGGACGGATAATAAATCTCATCTTACGCAAATTTAAGTTCATGATGAATCTTGATCATATACATACCCTTATGAGGAAACTACTTTTGTTTTGGGTGTGCATTTGCTACAAAATGTCATAATATTCCTAATTCACGATCTAAAAGAAAAAAATTAATGGTGATTTTCCAGAATAACTAACATTTAGTCTTCTCATTATTAAAACTCGTTAATTAAATATTTAATATTTTAAAATGACCTGATGGATTGATAATGTACATGAACTTAATATAATTGTCCTAGACTAATATAGTAGCAAAAATCTTCAAAAATTTCTACTAAAAGAAGTTTTAGATGACCTAACTGGCATGCATATGGTCGGGGATAGTTGTCGATGAGAGCAAAAACATTCAAATTCTCTTCTTACAAGAAGTTAAAATCATAGGTTTTCTCCTCCAGTCAGCCCGTACTATATGGTCGGGTGTCATTTGTCATATGTCAAGTCATGACACTAGAAAATGAGGCGTTATCACATTGCTTTCACCATATCTCTCTTAAAACATGTTGTCATGCTAAATGTATAGCATGCAAAATTTAAAATTTTGGTCATGACAACCAAACCCACACTTGAAATTCCCTTTCCCGTCAATGTAAACCTTTCCTCCGACCAACATTTCAACTGTGTCACCCTCATTCTGGTTGAGAGGAACGTGCTAACATGATTTTCAAGTGTGTTTCATGTGCAAAGAAGTGTACCTAGCTTGATTCTTGAAGTTACTGAGATCTATGAAAGAACAATGCTCCCGGAGGCTTCAAAAGGGCTTTTTTGGGTTTTTTTGTCACAAGAGGACATCCCTCGGAAGCTAACTGCAAGGGCACAACCCATCGGGAGGTTGTGCGGGAGAGTATTGAGATGATCCAAGACAACTTACGAAATTTCTATGGATCCATAAGGGGTCAGGAAACTTTCAAGAAAAATCAAATGTTTTTTGGCACGACACCGAGGAATGCATGTTTCAAAGGAGCTAGTCACCTTGTTCAAAAGGTTTCAAAGCCTCGGGAGGTCTTGGGAAGCCATATCATAAGCATTGGAAAGCTGACAGAGCCTACTTCATGGTGTAATAATCAAGATAGAATTCTGGGAGTATAAAAATGTGGAAACATGTCCATTGGTATAGCAACATGCTTTTTTACAAGGTGGAATTTTCTCAACAAGTTTCGAAACCTCTAGAAGAGTTAGGATCCTAACCAAAGGTCAAAATGGAGTACATTGGACCCTCCTCATGGTACATGTGTTGGATTTGTTCATACTCATTCTGGACTCCATAGGCAACTTCACTTACTAGCACACACATATAGGTAAAAGTGAAAAATGAACTAAAAAGGAAAATTACAAGTTGAATCAGATCTTGAAAATGTTGGGAATGAACTCAGTGGGTTTTGGAGTCAAAATGTCACATCCCTCTCTGTAGCATTGAACTTTTGATGTAATAATTGACATATGTGATTGATTATGTGGAACTATGAATTATTATTATGCTAGAATGTTTAATTTTGTTTATTTAAATGCAATTTGGGATAAATATTATCATTGATAATAATATGATTAGCACTTCCTCTATTATATCATGTTGAATTTATATCATGATCTAGTTAACTACTTGTGTGTTATTGTTATGAGTTGGTTTCGGATATATTTCCCTTGGACTAGAGGGAGAGCATCATCAAAGAGAGGAGAGTAGATACAAAGTTATGGTACTAAAAGAGAGAGGGAAATGTGTATCCCTAAACCTTAGCAACTTGGCATAGTATACCACCTAGGAATAGGGTAAGTATTTTTGTGTCATTTTACAAATTCTCTTATTAGGACACTTTGTTCTTCTTAACATGCGACAATACCAAAGAGTACTTAGGTGACCTTGTTAGAATTCGAGTCTCCATCTTAACTTGGGTTTGTTATAGGTCCACCCTCACATACAATTTAAAATCACATTGTATGTTCCATATTTTTTAACCATAATGTACTTATAAATTTTTGAGCCAACTCCTCATTAATTTATAATATAGATTTATATTTATATTATTAAATGTACTTAAAAATAAATCAATACATGTATATTGTTAATTAAAACAAATGGTTATTTCTAATGATATTTTCCAAAATATGGAAGAATATTATAGAAAAATTAATGTCAATAAAAAGATAAATAAAATAAAAAGGAAATAATTTATTTGTCAAAGATGGATGGCCATCATTTAAAGATTTATTGCATTAACTATTGAGTAGAGCAATAAAGGAAAAGAAATATATTTTTAAAAATGGAAGTTAAGGTGTGCCCTTTCATTTATTAGGTATGAGCAATTTTAAATGCTCTCTCCAGGGTTCATTAAGAAATATGGAATCCCATTTTTCTTCGGGGAGAAAAAAAAGGGAGCCAAGAATTTAGAGCAACATATTAATTTGGAAGAAATTTGCAAGTAAAGGAGTAGGCAAGGAGCTAAAACAAAATTTGGGAAGTGCTAAAAATGTGGGATTAATAGTTTAGCATGTCCTTAACAAAGTGATGAGTTTAACTATGTTTATATGGCGCTCACCAAACGAAGTTTAATTAAAGTGGATTAAAAAAATTATTATTGGTAAATAGTTTTGAAGGGACTATACCCTATTACAATAAGGGCTCAACAACCAAATAGAGCTATAGAGGGACAACAAAAGAGGATCAAAATCCAGATAAAGCATTATGCCCAACAGTAACCAAAAGATAGTTACTAGTAGAAAGCGAAACAGAATAGAAATTGCAACAAGACAACAAAACAACAATAGAAAAACAATGAAAAGACCGAAATATAGCAGCGTCTAGAATGAAGCCCTCCAGCCCGAGGGAGATTATTTCTTGGAAGCTCTGTCGATCCTAGATTTGATTGTTTGTAGCGAAGTGAACAACGCCAAAGTGGTGATGTGTGTGGGGTCACTTGCATTCAACTTCAATATGGTTTGACTTCTCTCCTTGTTAGTCCCCCAGATAGTTTTAGGGACCCCGCTAAGCATGGAAATGTTGCGAACATGTTGTTCCAAAAAGTCACTAATGGCATTGAAGATAGCCATGTTATGGTCGTGCCTGTCTTTGGCTCTCCCCAATCTGTTGTCCAAAGAGTTCAATTTCTTGTAGATGTCTGCAATCTGATCATTCCCATTATCAGTTTCATCATCAGCCTTTCTTTTGCCCTTCTGTTTGGCAATGTGCTTTGCAGGTCCTTCTTTAACTTCATCATCTCATTTTCCAAAGAATCCAACCTGTGAGGAATATTATTCCCCTCCTGTTGCAAGGTTGTATCCTGGCCAACATTACTAATATGCAAAAATTATGTGCAACTTCCAGCTCTTTAGTGCTTCTAAGAACCCGGGCAGAGTGAGGGATGTCAATTTTGGGAAGTTTTGGGTTCTTAGTCTTGGGTTTGGAAGAGGTGTTCAGGATGGAAGTGGGAGCAGTGATGGTAGGGATGTGCGGATCACTAGGAGAGGGTGGGAAGCCGGGAACTTAGAGACACGAGCTTATGAAGCAGAAAAATAAGGCCTTGGTGAAGAGGAATGGCACGAGAGTGCTTCTAGAATTCTAAAATGGAGCGCTCAAGGGAATTTAGCAAGTAATGTGGGAAGCAGACCGCAAATTGTCTTCTAAAGTGGTTAAGAAAGACCAGGTGCTTGACAGGGACTGTTATGTAGCGTCCTTCTAAAGAAATGTACCTAACCATCATTTTTGTAACCTCATCAAAAGGCTTGGGGATAGAGCTTACCCTAACACCCACAGTTACAAATTTGAGCTCCTCACTATCGTCAGATAATTTCTTTGCCTCGGTAGTCTTATCGATCCTTTTGTTGAAAAAATGATATCCCTCCAACTCGAGGCATGTTGCCTCAGCTATCAATTCTTCATTTATAATTACTCGGTGACCACCATACTCCACCTTTCTGTCCTTCTAGTCCATTGCGAAATGAACCGAAATATTTTGGTCGTGCCCCTGAATGCACTCTATGAAGTTGGAAATGCCTCCCTTTTGAAGGAGGTTCCATAGCTCCTCATTGTTCTTCCAAGCCGGATCACTGTAAGGCTCCAGTTGGCACGGGGCACCTCCCATCTCCTTCTCCCTACTACTCCTGCAATTTTTCTCGCTTAAAACCCTTGTTTGAATTGTTACTTTCCTTATGTTTGTCCCGGTTTTTAAGAACCCAACCACCTATTCGAGAATCATGGGAGTTATTATGGCCGTAGTTAGGATGATATTTCTCACATGTGTGATCTTTCACACCCGCTAAAGCCCACACCATCTCATTATAATTCCTACTCCATGCATGATTGCCCATATTTATCCGCATTAATGCTATTATGTACCTCCTTAGGGATGCAATTTTCATTATCCCAAATGGTTAGATTATTATTGATGCCAAAATTGGCCAAGGTATCCACTACCTTATTCCCCTCCCTATAAGTATGCCTAATGTTGATATTCTTGAAATTTTGACAAATATTTATGGATTCCATAATGAAGTCCTTAATAGTCCAGCTAGGAGGAGAAAGCTGATTAAGGTGATTGATAATGTTTAGTGAATCTCCTTCCAGAATTATGTTCTGTATGTTATAATCCTTAGCAACCCTTAGCCCCCATAGAGCAGCTAGGGCTTCTACATAATGGTTTGTTTGAATCCCCATTTTTCCAACATAGGCAACAACTAAGCAGCCTTTATGATCGTGAATTACACCTCCCCCTGCGGTGAATTAAAGTGGATCAATTAGGAATAATCAATCCAATCTATTTTTACGGTAAGCCTTTACATATACGGATTTTTATATGTAGGGGAAAACAAATTCTCAACTAATATACTATTAGATGAAAATAGTAAATATAATGTTAATAGTTGAAAAAAATATATTACATATATTTAGAGGAGTATGTTGATAAGTAAAAAAATTAAATAGTGTGTAACTATATATATTTAGTATGTTGATAAGTAAATACTAAATAATGTGTAACTATATATTTACGGAAGTAGTTATAATTCATGAAATGAAAATACATGTATTCTATTACTTCTATGTTGCACATTAATGTAAAATATTATATTTCATTTTCTTCATTGCTATTTAATATGATCCTTATATTTTAAAAAAAAATCAATGTAAGTCAAAGTTCTAGTATGGGCTAAGTAAATAAAAATAGATTAATTAAAAAAATAACAATAATTACTAATCGTGGGAATTTAGAAATTTCAAATAAATTCAATAAAGAGAATGAAAATATAAGTATATTAATCATTTAAGGTATATGGACATAAAATGATTATAAATGATAATAAAATAGAGAACAATGGATTATATTAAATTTAAAATTAACCTGAGATAAGTAAATATGATTATGAGTGTATTGATATATGGGATAAGCGAAGGAAATGTAGATGATTATTGGTAGTTTCTTAATAATTTAGAGGGGCGAAGATCCGAGTTCTCATTACCCATATCAATTTGGCGATTTGATGAGGATATATATTATAAGTAATTTGATACAAAACAATGACATGATTAGATATATGTCTAAATTATAAACAAGATTATAATCGCAATTTGAGAAAGAATATATTAAATCAATGATCATGTACAAGTAAATCATTAACTATCCCAGGTGGGTGTTTTAGCACGAATTCACCTTTACCAAATAATCTAATTGGTGTTAAAAATCCCACGTGGATAGTGTCAAACTATGACATGAATTTAATAAATGGAAATCTAACATCTCTATGTTATATTACGAGTTGAAATGTATGGATACATCCTCTTCTATTGCTTATGCTTCCGCACCTTACAATGAGTAGTCAAACTTACTATGTCTATCATTATCATACAAACCATAGAATTATCATTAGAATCTTGTTTTCTTGAATTTAACAATCCTCAGTAAAGCGGGGTAAATAATACTTTGGTTCATCAATACGATGTGTTATCACCCACATACCTATCAGAGTTATTCACATATTAAGTCTTTGTTTACCTTGGGGAGATCAATTGTCGTCCAGTATGGGGTTAGGAGGGATGAGATGAATCAATAGCTATGAGTAATGTATAGTGAACATTGGAAAGTGGGACTAAAAGGATAAGGGAATTAGTTTAGTCTTCACCATGACTCAATAAGTGGATATGGGTCCTTTTATGGGGTTACCAAAGATTGACCCAATGTTTGGGGTTACTAAGCATACCTCATATATGAGTTAGGATACATCGGGGTAACCCTTTGTAATCTAAGTCTTATGGCCATAAGCAATTAATACTTAGTATTAATAAGAATTTAATTATTCTTTTCTAGTTCACCATCTTATATTACATCATGACTGGTTAGGTCATATGATATAGGGATTTGTATACATGGAACACTCTCTTTTGGTATCAATTTTTATATCTACCTTCTTCGTGAAGGGTAGGGCCACTCTCGGGATACGAGAGTTGTGTGGGGAACCAAATTGGCTCTATGGTTGGAGGAAAAGCGCTATGATGATGCTCTCCCTCTCCTACTTCATTACTGTGACCTCGACATGATCTCTCGGTGTTATCTCGATGGTGCTCACATTGAGAATTATCCTTATGTTCTTCCATATCAGTGTCTCTCAGCAAAATATTGTATTCTTATTTGTAATATGTATTGTAAAGCAAACAATAGAATCATGTTGAGCATAATGATTATGTAGTGTACTTGAAAACTAATATGTACAAAGTTGAAAACACATAATCTTTTGTACCATTAGTATCTTTATTGCAAAAGGAAATGGGTAATGAATTATCTCTTATGTCATTACATTCATATGCTAGTATGTTCTCTATGCTTAGTGAATTGAACAAGGTGGAATGAATTCATTTTCTTATGTAATTATCTTTTCGATTACAATAATATTAGTCAATTGATTAAATTGCAAATAGATGATGCCCTTTGATTATTGTACTTTCCTTTAATAAACAAGCATTAGTTATTCCCTTTGGTTTCTACCTCATGGATAGTTTAAGTTAAGAACTAGGGATTTGATTCTCATCTTTGGTGGAATTATATGGAAATTCACATGAAGGAATATATATAAATTAAATAAATAAAAATTCAGGTTATTTTTCTAGTATTCTTCCAAAGGGCTCTTACAAAAATCATATAAGGTTGGCCCTCTAAACTCCATGTCTTTCTCTCGGGCCTAAAAATCCACTCCTTAGTCTATTTTCATGTTGAGTTTGATGTCATCAATAACCAATCAGCTTTGAGAGGATTTTTGGAGTGTGGATGTCCCTTGTTTGTTGGTTTAAGGAGACATGAGGATACCAAAGTGCACTCCCCCTATGAAATATTTGGTTGTGTCACTTAAAGTGACAACTTAAGGTGTTATGAGAGGTTATAAACTCACAACTTGATCATTGGACCCTTCCCCATGACAGCACTAGACACTGTGGAAGCCTTTTAGAGGCCTAATGTCCCTTTTTTCTTTTGTTCCTTTGTCCCAATGGCTAAGGGGACATGGGGGACACAAAAGTGCACTCCCTTATGGAGGCAATTTTTCGTCAGTTAAAAGTGATAACTTGGGTCTTATATAAGTGTTAACAACTCACCATTTTCACAAAATTTGGCCCCCTCCTCATGAGATCCTCACCCATGGTGCATTGGAGAGGTTGATGTCCCCTTGTCCCTTTGTCCCCTATTTTTAGGGTGCAACCACACCTCTAACCTCCACTAGACTGGGTTAGCTAGTTTGAGTTTAAGGTGAGTTAAATGGAGCTAGTGAGAGGGAAAATAAATTTGAAAGAGGTATAACTTCATACTCGCCCCCATTGTTTTTGCAATGTTGTTATGTTGTCAAACTTTCTTCGAGACATCCTCCATGTTTAAAATCCCTTTTTGCTCATAACTTCCAAACCCCATGCATGTTTTCCATGAAACTTAGATTGTAGGTTCCTCTCCAAAATGCCTTTAAAAAGATTGTAACATTGTTTCCATTGATGCTCTGTTTGTTTTCTATAGCCATTTGAAATTTACAGCCAAGAAACTTTCTTTTTCAGATCTACAAAAACATAATAAATGAAATCCTTTGAAATTTTAAGCAAAGCCTCACATTGCAAAATGAAAAAATTTAAGATTGATTTCATTCCCAGTCCAACACTCGAAGACCAGTTTACATTTATAGTAAGTCACTACCAAGATTACTTCCTAATAATAGTAAGCCCAAGAAACTAGTGCAAGAATGTAAAGAGGAAGGGTGTCTCGTTCCCTATTTCATTAGGAATCTATTCATACAAGAGTATGGTTGATACAGCAAACATTGAATCCTCCCTCGCAACCTTAAATTTGTATTCCTATGTGTTTAGGCCCAACTATGACCTTAGGAATAATCATGAGTCCTTCCTCTTACCGGGATTGACTCACATTTCACAAATTGAGGACTATTGGGCCAATTGTGTGGATGATTTTGATGTCAAAAGGTAGGACTATATGAGAATGATAGTAGATCATATGAGATATTTCAAACTTGAATGGTTTGTTGAGGAGTGACTAATGATGGATCTAACCTATTTGACCCTAAGTATCAAGCAGTGTGGTCATCTCCTCTTCCTTCCACTCCATGGAACATTCGAGAGTCTAGTGACATCAAGGAGAGGACCATGGTAGTAATCAAGAGGTCAAAAGAATGGTTCAAATAGAGAAGGGATTCTATCATTGAGAGTGGAGAAACACTAGCTTCTTCCAAGAAGTTTCCTCACTTCTTCTCATAGGGCACCTGATGTGGCCATTGGGTCCTCTCATTTAGAAAGATCATCTAAGAGAAAAATTACAAAAAGGAGGGCATTTATGTTTTTCCCCTGTGGAGGTTCACAAGAAAGAAAAAGTTGGAGAAAGTCTTATGGAACAACTTGAACTAGGAGATATTGACCCATCTCAATCTCCTAATCATCCCGAGCATCCAAATGTCTCCTTAGAGGTAATAGATTCATCTCATCTCGTTCATGTTGCGGTTCTATAGCAAGGACTGAGATGCTTGACTTCATGTCAACACCTTCTTAGCCTTTTCAAGGGTACATGAGTTGCTTGGAGGAGAATCAAGAATGGTGCAACAAACAATGACACCTAACTCTGAGGCCATCTCAAAGTACATCAAAAACAAGTGGACCAAGAAAGCTCAAGGGTAAGTGCATGGAAATGGGGGACCAAAAGGGGGTCAAAAGTGGACACATTTTTCTTGAAATCAGCAAAACACTGAACTTCATCCAATAATTTGGCATGCATATGCTCAAAATTTGACAAAGTGATAAGAATGAGTATTGTAGAGCTCGGAATATAGTTTCTAAACTACTATTTTTTTTCTGAAAAATGGTGGAGATTAAGAGGGTCAAATGTGGTGCGCACACAAAGTATGTCTATTTTTGTGTCAAAAAGATAAGAACCTATTGTGTGTGCCCCCCATTTTTTGAGTTCTATAAATTATTTTTCAAATCCCTTTGGTAGAAAGTTATCTAAGACCATGTGCGAGGTCCCACTAATTTTTCATAATTTTTGGATGAATATATAATTTTTTATTAATTTTTAAAGTGCACATATCCCGAAAATGAAATATTTGTGTGTGCACTCCCATAACTTTGAGAAAAAAGTCATTTTTTGTTTTTTTTAGTGTGTGTAGAATGGAGTTTAGAAAAAACACCTTTTTTTTAAATTTGGATGAAAAAATCATAAATTGTGCACCAAAACGTATGCATAGGTTTTGCAAGAAAAAAAGGCACTAGTAAAAAATTATAGATGAAAGCCTTAAACTAAAAGGATTTTAGAAAGAAGTATATTGTCACCACGATAAAACTGATCTTGACATCGTAGTATAATTTTTTTGGAATATTATGTTATAACACATAAGATATTGGGGTGTACATGTGAGATTTTGATGGTTTTTTTGTAAAACATAGATTTATTCACGGATTACATAGTCCAAACCTTAGGTTTGGATATCCAAGCAAATCCAAGCCTATGGATTGGGAATTTCAAACCCAAAGAAGATGAAATACACTCATGTTATAATGTATGTGCACTATAATGTGTTTGCGTTCCTATTTGCTATGTGGTATATGTGCTTATGGGAGGGATATATTTACTAAGAATAAGTTTTTCTTTTATTAATATTTATACTTTATTATTTCTTATACTTTAAATTTATTTTAGTAAATATAAGAAATTAAGGTCACTCTTCACCTTATGTAACTAGTCTCACACTCCATCTATCACAGTTTAGATGATAGTTTTTCATATTCTAAATTGGTCGATCACATAGGTATTTTTCAGATTTCAGCATTCACCTAAAGCTTTTAGAATCGATATGTATTTTGTGAAAGAATATAGTAATTTTTTAGGTTTTGGGGCCTTTTGGATTGGTTACTGACATTTGTAGGAGTGTTAAATGTGTCAAAATTAGAATTTACAAACCTCACAACTCCCAAAGGTAGCAATAATTGATCGAATATATGGACTCATGAATTTTCCCATGAGCATGGAGTTGAATCCCTAATTTTGTCTTAGAATATGGTAAAATCATACTATGGATGAGTACCTACTTTACAAGCTTAGGGAATGCATCTTTCGCTTCTTGGTCAATGGTGCATCCTTCCTCTGGCCAACCTACCTCAATACCACTCTCAACCTGGCTCAAAATAAATTATTGACAAGATTTTTTAAGTTTGTTTCATTTTGCATGGATGATTGGATATGACGATTGATGAGTTCAGTGTGACTTAATGGAAGATAACTTCCTCTAAAGGCCTAAAAAGGCCATTCTAAGTTAATCAAACACCCTCTGGGAGAGTTCAAGAAATATATTAAACATCTGGAGGTGATGTCAGGGAATATTTGAAGTGTTGGAGGCAATTTAGGAATATTTGGGAAAGGTTTTCTCATTCAAGGACAATCTACTCAACAATAGGCTTTCTAGGTGCATGGAACAAACACTTTAATGGTGAAATTTTACTTCTTTGAATGATTTTGGGAGCTCTGTAAGGAGTTATGAATAAAACAAATAGGCCGAAATATATGTTTATCCTATACATGTTGTTAACATTCATTTTTCTCTAATACTTGAATGTTTCATGAAGAATTTAAAAATAGTGTAGTTGTCCCTTTTAGTTCTAGACAAAAATGGCCCTAAATTTGCAAGCTCTAGAGAGATGATCACCACATGGTGATAGGTGAATATTTATAAACATTGATTAGTACCTCTGGGAATGGGTACTGTCATAAATAGATTAGTTTTTACTATGTGTAAGGCTATCATGAGGATGGGCCCAAATTATGTGAGTTGAAAACACCTTCCTAACACCCCAGTTGTGTTTTTGAGTGATGAAACTTCTAACATGAAAAAATGGTAAGAAATGAGTTACGATGAGTTGAAATCGTGTTTATAAAACCTCAAGTGATGAATTAAGTGTTTAGAAACACTATTATGAGACCTACATTGTGATGGGAATAGGATGCTCTCTTCTAATTACAAGGCAAGAGTGAGGATCACTCTCTTACTTTTCAAGGCATCCACAATTAACCCTAGTGATCACAAATCAAATCCATGATTCTCAAACCATTTTCTGATTATCTATCACTTACTGAAATAGGTATTCACCCTGTATATGGATGGATTTTTCACTGAATGATATTCTTTTCATGTGGCCACCTGTTGGAATGAAATGATGTGGTTATAATGTCCTTCTTCCTTTGAAGTTTGATCACACTACAAGGTTCAAATGAGTGTTTAATAACACTACCAAGTGAGTGATATCAAGTTAAACTCATACAAATTTCTCATTCTTACATACATGGTGCTCTCTAATAAGATCATCCTCTTACCCCTCCTAGGTCTAGAATTCTCCTCATATTGAATCAAATTTAGGATACTCATATGCCTCTCATGAAGATAGATGATTCCTTGATCCTTCACACATGATGGTCCTAAATGCCTCGGTAGCTTAACTAGCTCGTCTTGGATTGTTCCATGAATAAGTTTTAACATGATGGCAGATTCAAGATGTGATGATCCTTAACTCACTCCATGAGCTTCCCATTTCACCTTTGAACATGATGACACCCTTTTTAACTTCACAATTCACTTCCCTAACCAAGATTTCACATGAGTGGAAACATGCTTATAGTATCTATACAAATCTTCACTTTATTCTCCTCATGGAAATAGGTTTTCTCTTACGTATGTAAATATTTATCCCTTAATGAGACTTGAAGGAATGTTTGAGAGTGAGCTCCATCTTCTTGAACTCCAACTACATTAAAGCACTTTGTGAAATCCACTCCCTAAATTGCAAGATGTGAGCACATCGCCAAGTATTGATTAAGTGTTTAGAAACAATCTAAAGAGATATGCACCATTTGTGAGCTCAAGATGACTACCATCACCACTCATGGTGATCCTTTCTCATCATTCTCATGATGATCATTCCCTTAATGACTTGAATTTCAATGAGGTTCTTGATGTTTTAGATCCTTCACAAACCTCATGATTCTCCTTATTACACTCGTTGTCCAAGTGACTATCTATTACACATTTTGATGCATATTATTTCCCTCTAAACTCATTCGGGAACTCCTAGAATATTCCATAGAAGACAACATTCACCATTGAAGCTCTCATTCCCTACACCTTGAATACCTGATGTTGAACAAATGGATCCTGAATCATATTTTCTTTCTTAAATTTTCCTAAATTACTTCAAACACCTTCAATTCTCTTCAAAATCACCCTCAGATGCTTTAGAATTTCCCTTAACATTCCCAAAGTGTGTTTACCAGTGTAAAATGGAAAATATGTCTTTTTAGGCCTCCGGAGGAAGTTATATTTCACTTGAATCTTACTAAATTAATTTATCACCTTGGGTAATCATCCTTGCACACTAAAATACCTTTAAAACCTTGTTAGGAATTTCCTCTGAGCCATGGTGAAGGTTGAACTGAAGGTAAGCTAGTCAGAGGAAGGATGCACAATGACTGGAAGGATGCACATATTTATGTCTATCAAGAGGAAAGGGATTGAATATTGTTATGCCCTTAGTCCTATAACTTATACTTGCATATTGTGATCATTTATCTACATTTTGGTGTTCTTGGTGTTCAATTGTTGCTGATATTCAAATATATTAAGTAATTTCACTACAAATATATAGTGGCAGTTCATGACATCTGCATTTACTTCTAACCTTGACTCTGTTTTATTAACTATCACATTTTTTCTCACCTAAAGCTTAATGTTGTGAGCATATCAAACATCCACAAATCTGGGTTTTAAAATAAGAAACTTAAATATGATCTAGCTAAAGCTTATTCAATGGGTAAATGAGTAAATAAGGGTGTGTATGATAAGAAGTATGAATTTTCTCCCTATTAGGTTATCTAAAACCCTGTTTTAGGGTTTCAACAAGAAAATATTGATATCTCAGCTAATAAGGATTCTTAGAAGATAAATCTACCTAGAATTGGGTTATAAAACTTAGGAGTCTTCTTGAGTCACACCATTGCAGAGAAGACTCTAATACCATTTTGGAGAACACCCTTTTGATCAATTTTATCCATGTGGAATTAGAACTTGAAGGTGAATCACATGTTCCTAGCATCTACAATGTATTGAGCTCATTACCAAGCACTAATTAAGTGTTTAGAAACAATATTGGGAGGTATGTATTGCTTGAGAGTATGAGATGATTACTAACATCATATTTGGTGGCCACTGGATCAAAATGTATGCTCCCAAAATGTAAAGTAATATTCAAGAGTTCCAGTTGCCTAATTTTTTTCCTGCTAAATTCTTATGGAGCTCCCGAATCAACCGGAGAAGTCAAGGTTCATAATTTAACTACTCATTCCTTACACCTGAAAACCCATTGTTGAAAAAACTATCCCTGAATGATCAAAACTTTCCTAAATCTTCCTAAAATTATTCCAACACCTTCAAGTATTTCAAATACCACCTTTGGATACTTAATAACTTTTCATAACCCTCTTGGAGGATGCACACAAGCTCCAAAATGGCCAAAATTGGCCTTTCTAGGCTTGATGGAGAATTAGTCTTTTACTGCACTTCAATGAATGGAATAATGGACCTTATTAAAAATTTAAAAACTTATACATGTTCACCCAATGCATTAGTAATACCTTCAAGGAAAAGGTGATCATGACACAGGAGGTAGGTTAGCCCAGAGAGGGATTCAAGAAGATTTGGGAGAAAGATTTCACATTGTGGCTTGGTTTTCATGGTTTAAGTTTTGCATTTTTGGGTCAATCAATTCACATGACAATATATCCATATGAAGATCATCTTCTTACCCTTCCAAGATTCAAAATCATCTTTGAATGGAATCAAATTTAAGATTCTCATACACTTCTTTCTCATATCCCTCTCATGAGAATATGTGACTTCTTGATCCTTCACACATGATGGTCCTGGATGCCTCAGTAGTTTGACTAGCTCATTTTTATTTGTTTCTCGAAGAGATTTGGACACAATGGTAGAGTCAAGATATTATGATCATCAATTCACTCCTTAAGACTCAATTTTCACCTTTGAACATGATGATCTCTTATTCATCTCATAATTCACCTCCGTGCCTAAGATGTCACGTGGGTAGAAGTGTGCTTTTGATGTCTAGACACCGTCTTTCTCAATTGTTCCTCATGGACATAGGTTTACTCCTCCTGATATAAGGATTCAAACTTGAATGAAACTTGGAGGAATGTCCGAGAATGAATTCCATGTTCTTTACCTTCACAATATACTGAAACATTGCAAATTCCACCTCCCTAACTTACAAGATGTGAGTTCATTACCAAGCATTGAGTAAATGTTTAGAAAAACTCTTATAAAATATGCATTGTTTGTCACCTAAGATGATTTCTACCATCATTGATGGCGAGATTCTCATATCATGCTCCTAATGACCATTCCCTTGATGAAGCTCTTGATGTTTCAACTCTTTCCACGAACTCATGATTTTTCCGATTACACCCATAGTCCTCATGATGTAGGGGCATAAAAGCAAGAGCTTACAATTAAAAGGAACGATAACCAGATCGTACCAAGCCAAGAACACAGATGCTAATCAAACACCATGATCAATAAGATGAAAGCAATTCGCCAAAATAACTTTACACAAAACCTTTGCAAACAAATGAGCAGCAATATCATATATTATTATGGAACTCAATGAAATACAATGAGAATGGGCCTTGCTTATATAGGCAAGGAATAACAATCTAAGAACTAGTCAAGGTCGTAGATCAAGCCATAAATCATGGAAAGAACTAGTCATCAAAGAACTAGTCAAGTCCATAGATTTATGAGAGAACTAGACATCAAGGATCTAGTCAATACCATAGATCTAGGAAAGAACTAGTCAATACCATAGATCAAGGAAAGAACTATACCTAACAACTAGATAATATCTCCTAATATCTAAATAAATATCCACACACATTAGTGGGTGAGGATAAATATAATAAAGGTAAATAATGTACCTAGGTGAACATGAGCTAAGGTAAATACCTACTCTAACACCCCCTCAAGTGAAGCTAGGGGCCAAAATAGAAGTGGCATGTCTACAGTATGAATCTCGGCAACTAGGCTTGATGAGGTACTCATGTACAATATATCCATGAAGAAATATCGAACCAAAAAGAAGGAAAGAATCCTGCTATAAGGAAAGAGAAAGAAGAAGAAGAAGGAAGGAAGATGTTCTCATGAACACCCCCAAGAACAACTTCCGAAACCCCAAGCATTCCACGTAACTCAAGGTAGCGAGGTGATGCAAAAGGCTTCATAAAGATGTCTGTAACTGCTTGCTAAGTCGGAAGGTACTCCAAGCAAAGAACTCCATCCTGAATGTGCTGATAAATGAAGTGGATGTGTATCTCAATATGCTTGGTTTGTTGGTGCTCAACTGGGTTGCGAGAAATGTGAATTGCACTTTGGTTATCACACCAAAGTACAATCGATGAATCCTGTGGGAATCTGAACTCTGTCAATAACTGGCGAAGCCAAAGAATCTGTTGACTCGCTATAACCGCAACCCCCGTACTCTTCCTCTGAAGATGAAAGTGCAATAGCTTGTTACTTTTTGCATGCCCAAGCAACTGGAGAAGAACCAAGACAAAAAAGATAGCCAGAAGTGGAACGCCTGTCATCAATAGAACCTGCCCAATCTGAATCTGTATACCCAACCAACTGAGTAGAGCCCCTAGTGTAGTGTAGGCCAAAGTGGGAAGTGCCATGCAAATAACGCAAAATCCTTTTAGCAGCCTGCTAGTGACTACTATGAGGAGAATGTGCAAACCGAGATACAAGCCCTACTGCAAATGAAATATCAGGGTGAGTATGGGTCAAGTACATGAGACTCCTAACCAACTGCCTATACAATGTAGGATCACAAAGTGGTGTGGTACATGTGGATGTAAGAGTAACTCCAGATTGAAAAGGAGATGGACTTGGCTTGCAATCAGCCATATCAAAGCGCCTAAGAAGATCATGGGTGTACTTTTGCTAACTCAAATGAATCCCTGAATCTGTCTGAGAAATATACAAACCAAGGAAATAATGCAATAGCCCAAGATCTGTCATGTCAAACTGTGTAGAAAGAGCCCTCTGAATAGTCTGAATGTGGGAAGAAGAGCTGCCAGTAAGTAACATATCATCAACATACAAGACAAGTATCACAATATCCTCACCGACATGCTTTAGAGATACACTGTATGATCGAGTGGCAATGAACAAAACCAGTAGATAGAAGAAAATAATCCATCTTCTCATACCAAGCCCGAGGGGCTTGTTTGAGACCGTAGAGAGACCTTCGGAGCCGACAAACAAGAGAAGAATCCTGAACAAATCCAATCGGCTGCTCCATATATATTTCCTCTTTTAGATCTCCATGTAAGAAGGCACTCTTCACGTCCATCTGGTATACGGGCCACCCCTGTGATGCAGCAATAGCAAGTACAAGGCGTACAGAATCCATCTTGGCAACGGTGCAAAAGTCTCAGAGTAATCAATACCTTCGACTTGTGAAAAACCCTTTGCAACAAGACGAGCCTTATACTTGTCAATGGACCCATCAGCTACGTATTTGGTTCAGTATACCCACTTACACCTAACCATCTTTCTTCCTTTAGGAAGAGATACCAAATCCCAAGTATGATTCTTCATCAAAGAAGAATACTCAGCTGTCATCGCATCATCCCACTCCTGTATCCCATGAGCCTTTGAAAAAGACTGTGGATCCTCAGAAACTACCTGACATAAAAGTCCAAAACCTGTAGAATGTGCGTGATGATGCCTAGTGGGTGGAAGATCCTCTATGAAAGGTGTTGCCTCAGAAACTGTAGTACGAGCCCACTTAGGCATAGTGACAACATCAATGGGAATAGGATCCTCAATGGCATCTATAACCTCCTCATCAATATCCTCAAAGAAAAGATCCTCAAGATGAGATGAAGAAGAAGAAGGAATGGAAGAAGATGAAGAATCATGAGGAGTGAAATGCTCATCAAACTAAACATGTGTTCGAAAAAGAACATCATGTGTATCAGGATCTAAAAGACGATAAGCTCTCATGTCCTCACAATACCCTACAAAGATCAAGGGTTTACTCTTCTTATCCAAAGCTTTCCTTTTCTTCTTTGGCACAAAGGCCCAAGCATGGATCCCAAAGACTTGAAAAAATGAGACATCTGGCTTAGTGTTGGACCAAGCTTTCTTTGGAGTCAAATGTTCGAGTGCTCTATGTGGTGTGTGATTCTGAATATAGTTAGCACAATTAATTGCTTTTTCCCAATAGATAGGAGGTAAATCTCTAGAATGCATCATACAATTAGCCATTTCCTTCAAATTTCTATTCTTCCTTTCTGCTAATCCATTCTCATGGAGTATGAGGAAATCTTAATGGTGAATAATGCCGTGAGTTGCCAAAAATTTATAAAACTCATCGCTGAAGTACTCCCCCCCATTATCAGTACGAAGGTTCTTTATGCAACTAGAAGATTGTTTCTCGACCAAAGCCTTGAAGACTTTGAAGTGTGAAAAACATCACTTTTGTACTTGAGAAAATAAACCCAAGTACGCCTCGAGAAATTATCAATAAATGTAAGTGCATACTTAGCTCCATTGAAAGAGGGGGTAGGAAAAACCATCAAGTCACTATGCACAAGCTCAAGTGGTGAAGAAAATCTCTTAGACAAATTCTTAGGAAATGGATCTTGGTGTTGTTTCCCTAATGCACAACCAGAGAAAACTCCCTCAAGACTAGAAACTCTAGGAAGACCATCTACCATACCATGAGTGCTCAACTCCTTCAAATATCTGTAATTGAGATGTCTAAATCTTTCATGCCAAAGCTTACTCTCTGAATCTGAATGAGAAACCAATCTTGTCCCTATAGAAGAAGTGTCATCAAAACCCTCAAAGTGATATAGTCTTGAACTATGATCAACAATACCCTGAGCAACAAGTGAAAAAGGCTCCAACAAAGTTCTTACTTCTGCCCCATGTGGTGTAAAAGTCACTATTTTCCCTTGACCAGAATGAAAAATTTGATATACATAAAGCAAATTTGTAGTGATGTTAGGAACATATAGTGCATCTTGGATATTGCCACCATCAAGTTGTATATCACCTTTTCCCTCAACAGAAAGAAAGGAAGAATCTCCAACCTCAATTTTGGAAGTAGAACTCAAACCTAGAGAAACAAAAGACTCCTTGGAAGAAGTCATGTGATGAGAAGCACCAGAATCTATAACCCAATTGTCTGCAAGTGGTGACTGAGATCTTCCAACAACATTAAGTGTTTTTCCATGCTGATTAGAAGGAGGTGGAGTGGAGATAGAAATTTTGTGTTTCTTGACTGCATCCTCTAAGGCTTGCATTCACTTATAACACCTATTTTCTTCATGATTACTACCCCCACAAAAAGAGCATGAATGGCTAGACTTATTCTTGGATTTAGAAGACTCCTTGGGTTTTGAGTTATTTTCTTTAGGTTTAGAAGCATTTTGAGATGGAGAAGGTGTGGATTTGGTTTTACTGTTTGGTTTTCCCTTGCCCTTAGGATTAGATGCAACTAATGCCTTTTGAGAGGTGGAAGACTCAAGGTGAGATAATTTGGATTCTTCCCTAGTAAGTCTTTCACAAAATGTTTCTAAGTTAGGCATTTTGAAGGTGTCACCTAAGGCATCCATGCTAGAGAAAAAGGTAGAAGCAAAAATTTGGAATGGTCCTCTCAACTTGGATAGAATCAAGTAAACACACTCTTCATCTTTCTTATCTCTTCCACTCCCCTTCAACTGTGTCAACAAATGCTTGAACTTGGTAAGATAGTCTATAATTGTTGGAAAATCTTCAAGATTAAGAGAGGTGATCTCAATTTCAAGTTGCATAGCTCTCATCTGATCCACCTTACCAAATAAATCCTCCAATTTCTCCCATATTTTGAAAGGAGAGTCACACTTTTCCAAATGAAATAAAAGACTATCACTTACATAAGTTCCTATCAAACCCATACACTCATCAAATTTGCACTGGTACTGAAATTTCTCATATTCTCTAGTGAACACTGGTTGTTCTTTAGAAGTTAAAGCCCATAATCCTTTCTGCTTAATTATTGTTTCCATTCTTGGTTTCCATGTGTGGTAATTATGTGTTGTTAATGGCTCAACATGAGTTAATGTAGAAGTAGATGCCATCTTAAAAAAATCACCAAAAGAAATGGAAGAACCAAGTAATGCAACAAGACCCCCAAGCAATGCAACAAGAGCCCCCGATTTTGGCACTTTATAATGAGTGCGTGTTACAATATGGCACTTTATAATTATAGTGTGATTCTCAAAATAAATATTTCCAATGGAAAGAGCATAAAAAACTATGCACTTTTACAAAAACGGCACTCAAAACCGAGTTACCGATCAAAAGATACAAGGTTTTCAATATTATGCTCTACTATTTATTTTAGTTTCCACTAAAATAGAATAAAATGCTCTTGCCTTCACCACACAAATAAAATGAAAGGGGGCTGGAGTTAAGCACCTACTAGTAGGAATCACAAGCTTTAAGCCCTCATATGACCATACCATATGACCAGGGGCTAAGGATTTCAATGGGTCGATACCTACTCTAACAACAATAGTGTCCAAATTTCTTATCATTGTGTTTATGGAATCAAGAATTCATGAGAAGGGATATAAGATGCAAAACCAAGTTCTAGTTGGAGCCAAAATTCTCATAACTTTAAATTAGAGGTTTTTCCTCCAAGTCAAAAATTGAAAATCTCTAAGTATGTAAAAAGTGACAAATATGGTGTCTAAGGTGTTTTGAAGGATTTTAAGGCAAAGGTAGGAAGAAGTATTGAATTCAGTAAGAAGAGTAGAGTAATATTATTTTACAAGGTTGCTTTTGATGCTTTTAAGGTCAAACATTGGAGATATGTTTCGGTTATTAGCTATCCTAAATATTACTACCACAATACCATAGCTAGAAGAGAGTTAATAAGCTAAAAATTAGAAAAGGTGATAACAAGAGAAGTTTAAAGGGTTGAAATTTGAAATTTTCATGCATTACATTGAGCCCAAGGGTATCTGAGGATGTGTTTTTAGTTGTGGATATGACTAGATGTGCATAATCATGTATCTTGTATGGGAATGGCTCTTAAGAGCTAAAATAGGGCAAGATTGATTAAACTTGAGAGGATTAATGATTTCTTTGATTAATTATCACTTTTGTTGAATGGTTTCATGTTATTTTGAGCATGGTGAAACAATATAAAGATTTGGAAGGAGTAAATGGAAGCAAAAAATTCTAATTTTGTGCTTGATATGGAATTAGGACACTTAAAGCCAGTTAGAGGAATAGAGTGGAAGTCTGAGAAAATGAGGTTTTACAAGAAAATGAGTCATTTTAACAATTGATTGGGCTTGTGTACAAAATGTGAGAGCATGATATGGGGGTTGGAAGGGTAATTTTTAGGTTGATTGTGCCATTTTTGCATATTTGAGCCTATAGAGCTTATTGGAAAGAATTCAAAAACAAGATACTAATGAGAACGATTGAGATTTGTTGTTATGAATTGATGAATGCATGCAAATGTGTTGGAGCTCTGCATCAACTCTTGATGTTTCAGATCTTTCACATACCTCATGATGACCATTCCCTTGATTATTTGAATCGATAAAAACTTACATGTGTTTTGATTTATTATTGAGCAAACATAGTATTGTCCTAAGGAGAAGATACGCATAGAATGCACGCGTGGGAACAAGGTGCATTTGAAGGCGTGGAAGGATAGGAAAGGAAACGCGCGCCAAGATAAGCTAATTCAGGACTTAGCCATTTTCATGGATGCGGGCTATTTTTTGGAAGATAGCGTGCGAAGCACACATTGGGATGGAGACTTGTGCGACACGCAAATGCTATTTTGGGAATGAGCGACTGATAAGCACCATGCATGAGTTCAAGATAATAATAGGATTACTTCTTCTAGTTAACTATAGGATGTCTATTATTAGTGCACTTGTATGTGTGCATGTTATTGTAAAGGTACATGTCTATTATCAGCATGTGACCTATTTTGGGAAGTGTGTAAGTAGTGAAGGGAAAGTTCCCACCTTTATAAATATGTAGTGAATTGTGTAGTTAGGGAGATATACGAGACTAAATGATTGTAAAGTTATGTTGTTGAATCGATGTGCCCATAACTTATGTTGATACTTTGTAATGTAAGAAGCTTCTATGTTTTACAGTGTTCAATGTAATGGAGTATATTGGATGGATAATGGTGTTAAACATGACTGTAACTGGTTCTTGTATGATTGATCTTATTATAGTTATTATTTAATTCATGATTCTCTAAGATCTAGATCTGGAATATGCTCTGTGGAATGTTTATGGTTATTTATGGTTCTAAATATGCTTTATCTTCATCACACTAACATCCTACACAAGAAACTCTAAAGAGGGCCTGGTACCTTTGCGCACTTCGGGTGAGCACTCAGCTCAAGATGGGTGATGTGCTAGCGCGCCTAGGTTTTATACAGTGGATTCTAGGTTGCATCATTGGTTCCATTTTCGGATCTATTTTTCAGCTATCTTCAGGATGGTTCACGATGAAGACATATCGGTTGACTCTAACAAGTGTTGAGGAGTGGATAAAAGATATGGAAGAAGAGTATGCTCGGTGGTTCAGCATTGGATCTGAGTTTGACACACGCACGTGGGTGGAGCAAAATTTGTATGACTATTTGTATAAGATATTTTTGTTATCTTTCTCGGTAGAGTTGTATGAGTGGTTGGTTGCTTATGTGTCTAAAAGGAATTAGAGGTATCACACACTTGTCTGGACGCAGGAAGAATTTCAAGCCCTTTATGATGCTGATCTGATTTGGACGTGCATTGTGGATACTTGGTTTCATGGTGTTTTGAATAGCTATATTTTGGAGTACTCAATTTCCACTTATTCTTTCTCGGAGGTAGCTGAGTTCCAGTTTTTACGTTATCCCAGGGGAACTTATTTACAAGGCATTCCATTGGCGATCAAAATCTTGATGGTAACCCTGAACTTGGAAGAAAAACCGATGGCTAGCTAAACCCCACCATGCGTGGGGAAGGAGCAGTTTGGTGAAAGATGGCAGACCTAGTGGCAGAGAGGCAGAGAGAAGAAAGGTAGCTTAAGTATAATGAGGCACGTGAGAGGGAGATAGAGAAGCAACGTGATATTACATAGTGGATGACATTGAGGAGAGAGATGGATCATGAAGGATTTGGAGCTCACGTAGAAGGCATGGAGCCAGAGCATTTGGAACTCCCCCATTTGGGAAAGCATAATAGGGAACCCTCCTCAGCCTCACATGGGAGCACATCAGCAAAGACGACATGGACCACGGGAGTGCATCTGAATTTACGTGGAAACCTAGCCCTTGTGCTTTGTTTTCTAGTATCTAGTATAACTAGTAGTCAGCAAGCTAGTTTGGGCAGTAGGAGAGCATGAGTAAGTCAAATAGCAAGTACATCTATGGTCAAGAAAATGTTTATTTGTTGTTTTGAGGTACCTTCTCAGGTGCATAGTCAGTATAGAACTCAACTGCGTAGAATTTTGGACTCACTTCTGGGATTAGTACCACTTCGCAGACTGTAGGAGTTCAATTTAGTACCGCTTATTGGGACATAGGGAAGTATATTCACCGGTCCACTTCCACCAGTGGAGGATCGGGGGGCATAGGTGGATCTAGCTCGGTGGATCTGGTGGTTCGGAGGTAGAGGTAACATATGAGGTTACGAATCAAGTGGGTAGGGTCCACATCAACCCTATAATATTTACATGGAGATGTATCTCCATCTTCCAAAGTATATGGGCATAAAATATGTTCTTTGAACATGTGCACATGTGTGAGATATTGTGGAGCGCAAAAGGAGTCACAACTTGAGTGCAAGGGCAAGTCGGTTTGTAACTATATTGCAGGGACGTGCACACACTTGGTATAATAAGTTTGACCCTAATCGGACTTGTATAGAATATACTGACATTAAAGGATGATTTCCTTAAGGAGTTTCATATCCCTGAGTTTGAGCAGAAGAGTATAAGCATGCTCAAGGATATTAAGCAAGGCACTACTAAGAGAGTTCGGAATATGACACCCGTTTCAAGACATTGTTGTCTAAAATTTCTTATGATATTCATGAAATACAGCATGCACATTGGTTTGTTGGGGCTTGATCACACCTTTCAGAAGGCGTTGTTACATAAGACATATACGGGCCCGTGTGAAGCACTTGAAGCTGCTTTGCGTGTTGAAGCAGTTAGAGTATAGACATTGGAGTGAGCCCATTCTTGGAGGCACAAATTACAGCTATGGCAAAGCAGTTGGAGAAACTATTGGAAAATTCAACACATGAGATGCACACTAGGATTTGGTGTACAGATTGTGAAGTGGAAGGGCACACTAAGGATAGTTGTCCCCACATATCAGTGTGTTCATTATTGCTAGACTGTGAGATATGTCATTTGGACCATGATACAAGCCGCTACCCATTATTACAACGTGCGATAAGAAAGAATGTATCTTTCTATTGTAATATTTTCTGGTCCACGACTCACAATATAGAAGATTGCAAGTTGATTGGTCAGATCCATGATGCCATAGATATTGGTGTGTGATAGACTGGAGTATCAGATAACTCTAAAGGTAAAAGTGAGCACCATGATCATGACCACGCTCAAGCACACTATGATCGGAACAAAGGGTGCTTTGAAGGAGGTCGTGGCAGAGGTCAAGGATATTGTGGTGGATTCGAGGCCCGAGGTCGTGGTGGTGGACGAGGCAAGTTCCCTCGTGGAACGTGTTTTACATGCGGATCTCCTGACCACTACAGGCACAAATGTCCTCAGAATATTACATGTTATTTTTGTGGGAAGAATCATAACTATGAGGAATGCCCATACTTGTATTAGTACCTTAGCAAGGGGATAAACTGGAGAACAAGGGTGTGGGGATGGTTAGAATACAACGCTACTGTGGAAAATAAGTGGATGCCAAAGCTAGAACTGGAACTCCGAGGTATTACTGTGAATATTACTACACATGCTAAAGTTGTGTGCACCAAGGAAGCATTATAGCATAATCCTACCATCACTAAGGAGGAATTTTACCATTCAAGATACCTAGATCCTACACATCAAAAGGAGGTTTATCGGGGAGACCATGGAGGTACTCACAAATCTTCGAGTGAAATACGGTGTTTACGGGAATAGTCAAGGAAGTTGGGATAAAAGAAGGTAGCAGAGACAGTGATCGGATATTGATGACTAAACAAGGTATGCAAGATTTTGCTCGGGAGAATATCATTCTATTACTAGGAATTAGGTAAAGGGAAACACTCCGTGTTCAAGTATTGAAAATAGACGGCAGATCCTACATGCTAATCTTCCCCCTCGTAGCTTGGATTATGACAAGGAGATCACTCTAAATGTTGTTGTGGATGGATGGCTGTTGAGCAATATATTGATTGACATAGACACGAAGTCAATGTGCCTACTTTGGATGTGTGGGTACATATGGGAAAACCTTCATTACAGCCATCCTCTAATGAATTGTTTATGGCTAATCAAACTAAGGCCACTCCTATTGAAGTTTTAAAGGATACATACATTATTATACAAAGGGGCCAAGTTCATTAAGGACTTTGAGCTCTTAGCACTTGCAGAGGAGACAACTTCCTAGCTCTACTTGGGCGCCCTTGGTGTTATGCAAATAATTTTGATCTGTGGTTAAACAAGGGTATATAATTTTTAGAATAAGGAAGAAAGAGTGATTATCCCTTTGGTAGATGGGAAATTTGTGCCTTATGTTAAACCTTTAAGTGAGGAATACCTGAACAGAATTTATGTATGTGTTATTCAAGATATGGAAGTGTTTGATCCATCAAAGGAAGGAGTCTTCCGGTGGTAAGATGCATAGTCTATTAGTGATACTAAAATTATTGCTTGTGATAATTGGGTGCATGACAACTATGAGATGGTTGGGCGCGAAGTAAGAAGTGCATTTACACGAAGAAGCAAACCCCATTGTATTAGGAGGATAGGTAACAACTCTATACCTCGGTACACTAGAGAAGGACACCCTACGATATTCCTACATGCCATGGAGGAGCAATGGAAAAATCAAGTTAAAAGAAGAAATATGTTAGTGTATATCTTACACGGCAAGAGTGTCTTTGGTGGATGGTTCACAAGGATAATCTCATAGAATGGAATGAAGTTATAATTTCTCTAACCACTCGGTTCTTCAGGAGCAATGCACCTACTCAAATCTGCAATGGTAATCAATATGTTCAAGACCATGTTCAACAAAGTGTGAGAGACTATGCACATAGGGCATGAAGCTTTACCACCTTCACTATGGGTGCACAAACTTTATTCCACTTTACAAGGTTGTGCACGTGCTTGGTATGTTTATGCAGAACTACATAGGGAGACTAGAAATTGGTAGGATTTGATTGCAGGAATGATCCAAAATTTTGACTACTTCTCTACTAAACCTCGGTGGAAGATTCATTAAGGTTTATAAAGAGCTTGACTATGGGAGATAGTACAAAGGTGAAGAAATCATTCATGAGTTATTCGGTGAGGTAGACTCAAGAGCGCATTTTGATGAAGTATATGTTAGGTTGTGGAGCATGTTTTCATGTGTGAAAGTGTTGAATACTGTACACTAAGAGTACTATACACTTTCCATAGTTGTCTTGCCGGGGTTTGGGGCCGTGCCGGCCCCGAGCAGGGTCGAGGGTGGTATCCCTAATAGCAGAGTTCGGGGGTGTAACCCCCAAAAAAAAAATTGCCGGGAAATGTGTTTTTCTCTCATATGGGTGGGATTTTTGACCCATATGTTTATAGGACATTTTTTTCCATGGTTTTAATACCCATGGTTTTGTAAAACTACTTAAGTAGTTGTCTACTTATGTGGTTTTGTGCATATGGTAGGTTTTAATGTAATATAATAGATGTGTTTTGAATTCGGGTGTGAATTTTGTAGAGTTTGTTAAGCATAGCTCCTAACATATCTGGGCATTGTATTGAGAGAGCGGTGGCTTGAAATAAAATTTGAGCAAGTGATTCTTGGTGGACGTGTCCCAAATTGGGTGAGCCACATTAAATATTGTCTCTTTTTGTTGTGTTATTATTATTCTACACTTTTATTTGAGATTTGTAATATTTTCTGCATATCAGTTTCTACTGTTGTGATTCTGTGAGGAATTATTCCGCATATTTTATCCCTTATTTCCTAACAATTGGTATCGAGCTGGTTTAGTTTTTTGATGTGTTGAATCACGGGAAAAATTTATCTTGAGTGGGAGCTATGGCAAATGATGGAAGATCAAGGGTTGATAAATTCAATGGGCAAAATTTTAGTCTTTGGAAGATGCAGATGGAAGATTACCTTTATCATAAGGATCTTTATATTTCGTTGTCTACGAAGGTGAACAAACCCTCGAGCATGACGAATGCGGAATGGGATTTGTTGGATAGGAAGGCACTTGGGACAATCTGGCTTTGTCTTGAATCTTCGATATTATTTAATATTTCAAAGGAAAAGACTACAAAATAACTGTTGGATGCATTAGGGAAGTTGTATGAAAAATCTTCTACCTCTAACAAGATATTTTTAATGAAAATTTTGTTTAATACTAAGATGTATGAGAATGGTTCGGTAGAATGAGATAATTTAAATGATTTTAATATGGTTGTAAATATACTAGTTTTGGTTACAATAGAATTTGATGAATAATTTAGGGCTTTATTAATTTTGTGATCTTTACGAGAGTTGGAATAGCCCGGTAATGGCGGTAAGCAACTCGGTTCAGCTAACTCAAATTTGAAGTTAGAGGTTGTTGTAGAGGTGATTCTAAGTGAGGAAATGTGAAGAAAAATATACGGGAATCTTCTACTTCGGGAATGCTTTGACAATGGAAACTAGAGGGAGCCAAAAGAATAGAGGAAGCCGTGGAAAATCAAAAAATCGGGCAAGGTCAAAATCCAAAAGCAAGATAGTATGTTGTACCTTGTGGAAAGTCCGGGATATAAAGATGGACTTTTGGGAGCTTCGGGATAAGAAGAAACAACAGAAGAAAATAAGGAGGCAAATGTGGCAATGGGTAATGTATGTCATGATGCTTTGATTCTTTCTTTACACAATATTGTTGAATCTTGGGTTTTAGATTTGGGGGCTTCTTTCTATGCTACTCCACATAGGCATTATTTTGTTGATTATGTTCAGGGGATTTTAGGCATATTTTTCTTGGAGATGACGATCCTTGTAGTATAGTTGGAAAAGAATCCATTCTTTTTAAGATGCGAGAATGGGAATACATGGATAATGAAGGATGTCGACATGTGCCTACTTTAAAATGAAATCGATATCGGCAATGGCCAATTGGGAAGTGATGGTTGTACTATGATATTTACAGTAGACTCTTGGAAGGTTACCAAGGGTGCTCTTATGGTGACAAGAGGTAAAAAGGTTGGAACCTTGTATTTAACCACTTATAACACTAATGTTTGTAATCTTGTGGCTTCAAAAGCGAATACAACAGTGTGGCACTATAGGCTTGGTCATATGAGCCATAAGGGCATGGAGATCATAAAGAAAGATTTTCCCATATATACGAAACAGTTTGGAGTTACAGTGAGGATTGCATATATGGGAAACAAAAACAAGTAAGGTTTCTCAAGGTTGGACCTACAAAGAAAGAGAGTAAGTTAGAGCTGGTGCATTCTGATGTGTGGGGTCGACTCATGTATCATCTCTTGGGGGTTCAAGTTATTATGTTCCTTTTATTGATGATGCAACAAGGAAAGGTTGGGTTTATTGTATTAGAAACAAATATGATTTATTTGAAACTTTTGTTAAATGGAATGCCTTGGTAGAGAATGAAACAGGTCTTAAGTTAAAATATCTCAGATTAGACAATGGAGGGGAGTATTGCAGTAATGAATTTGATGATTATTGTTCTAAGAATGGAATTCGTAAGAAAAATATGGTTCTAGGAACTCCGCAATAGAATGGGGTGTCAGAAAGGATGAATAGAACAATAATGGAACGTCTTTAAGAGCATGAGGTTACATGCGGGACTATCTCTTTCTTTTTGGTTTGCAGCGCAGCACAACCGTACTTGATAAACAAAGGACCCTCAAGTGCCTTGGATGGAGGCATACCCGAGGAGGCTTAGTATGGTTAGAAATTTGATTATTCATTTCTCGTAGTCTTTATATGTGAGGTGTTTTTCCATATAGACAAGGATGATAGGACCAAGCTAGAGGATAAATTAGAAAAATATACTTTCATTGGTTATGGTGGGCATGACTTTGGGTATAAATTTTAGAGTATTAAGGACAAGAAAATCATTCAATCTAGGGATGTGGTCTTTAATGAGAAAGTCATGTATAAGAAGTAGTTGTAGGAAAACAGGGAAGAATCGAGAAAAAATATGCACGGTAGAGGATCTTCCTGATGGGAAAATGACGCATGAATTAGTTCAGAATCTCCTCAACTTGAACCCCAAAATCCTATATTGAGGTCTTCTAGGGTAAGAAGAGAACCCGAATGTTTTTCTCCTTCTCTTTATTATTTATTACTTACCGACGGTGGAGAGATAGAGAGATTTGATGAAGCAATACAAATATATTCCAAGAAGAAGTGGGAGCAAGCCATGGATGAGGAGCATTAGGCTCTCATGGAGAACCAGACATGGGATTTTTTTAAGCTACCCGAAGGCAAAAGAGCATTACATAACAAGTGGGTGTTCGATTCAAAGAGTAAGGAGGAAAGAAAAGATACAAGACCCGGTTGGTGGTCCAGGGGTTTGCACGAAAAAATGGTATAGATTTTGATGAGATTTTTTCTATCAGTAAAATTGACTTCTCTTAGAACTGTTCTTGGAATAGTTACAACAGAAGACTTGAACTTAGAGAAGCTTGATGTAAAGACTGTATTTCTCCATGGTGATTTGGAGGATGATCTATATATGCAGAACTGAGAAAGGCTATGAGGTCAAAGGTAAAGAGGAGATGGTATACAAACCGAAGAATATCTTGTATGGCTTGAAACAAGCTCCATGTCAATGGTATGAGAAATTTGATAGCTTCATGATGGAGCAAGGTTATATTAGATGTCATTCTGACCATTGCGTGTATACAAAGAAATTTGAGGATGGCGCTTATATTATCTCGTGTCTTTATTTGGATTACATGTTGGTTGCACATAAAAACATGCAAGAAATAAAAGTACTCAAGAAGTAGCTAAGTGAATCCTTTGTTATAAAGGATTTTGGGGCAGCCAAACAAATCCTTGGTGTGAGGATAGCTTGGGATAGGAAGGAATAGAAGTTGACTTTATCTTAGGAAGATTACATTAAGAAGGTCTTGGAGAGGTTTAATATGCAGGATGCTAAACCGATTAGGACTCCTTTGGTAGGCCATTTCAAGTTATCAAAGGAGTAGTGTCCCAAGACAGAGCAGAGAGAAAACCAGATGTCCAAGGTACCTTACTCATCATCGGTTGGTAGTTTGATGTATGCCATGGTGTGCACCAGGCCTGATATTTCCCATACAGTGGGAGCGGTGAGTAGATTTATGAGTGATCCAAGTAGAGATCACTGGAAGGAAGTAAAGTGGATCCTTTAGTATTTGAGAGGGACCATGGGGACAGTTTTTTGTTACAGTGGATCAGACACCACATTTTGTGATTATGTAGATTCAGATATATGGTGGAGATGTAGATAGCGGGAGGAGCACGACAGGTTATGTTTACACTATAGGTGGGACAGCAGTAAGCTTGATTTCACGACTACAAAAGTTGGTGGCTTTGTCAACCACGAAGACTAAGTATGTTGCTGCCACAGAGGCAAGAAAAGAAATTATTTGGTTACAGAAATTTCTTGAGGAGTTGGGGCATAAGCAGTAGGAAGGAACTTTGCATAGTGATAGTCAGAGTGTTATACACCTAGCTAAGAACTCTACTTTCCACTCTAGGACTAAGCATATACAATTAAGGTACCATTTCATCATGACAGCTTTGGAGGAAGAGAAGTTGAAGCCGGAGAAGTATCATACCAAAAAAATCATGTAGACATGATGACCAAGGTGGTCACAAGGGAAAAATTGAAGTTGTGTTCAGCTTTGGTTGGTCTTCACAGAAACTAATGAAGGGTTGAGAAGCTTTCTCAGAGGAAAAATAGTCTCTAAGTGGGAGATTGTTAGGTTGTGGAACTTTTTTCATGTGTGAAAGTGTTAAATACTATACACTAAGAGTATTGTACACTTTCCAAATTTGTCTCACCAGTCTAGGCCCCGAGCGGGGGTCCGGGGCGCGACCCCCGGTAGCGCAGGGTTTGGGGCGCATCCCCAGAAAAAAAAATTGGCCTCAAAACAAATCATGCCCGATATAACGAGAAATGTGTTTTTTCTCATATGGGAGGGATTTTTAACCCATAGGTTTATGGGACAGTTTTTGTCCCATGGTTTTAATACCCACGGTTTTGTAAAACTACTTAAGCAATTGTCTACTTATGTGGTTTTGTGCATATGGTAGGTTTTAATGTAATATTGCATATGTGTTTTGAATTCGGGTGTGAATTTTGTAGAGTTTGTTAAGCATAGCTCCAAACATATCTGGGTATTATATTGAGAAAGTGGTGGCTTGCGGAAAATATGAGGAAGTGATTCTTGGTGGACGTAGCCCAAATTGGGTGAACCACGTTAAATATTGTCTCTTTGTGTTGTGTTATTATTATTCTGCACTTTTATTTGAGATCTATAATATTTTCTACATATTAGTTTCTACTGTTGTGATTCTGTGAGGGATTATTCCGCATATTTTATCCCTTATTTCCTAACAAAGTAGAAGAGACAGATGCCACACTACTTAAGCATGCTTTCTGTGAGAAAGAAAAAGGAAACATGATCTACATAGTGGATGATGAAGAAGTAGAAAATCTAGATATAGATTGTTTAGCATGTACGTGTAAATTGTTAGACAGTGCGGATAAGAACGCGTGCACCTATCATAAACCTATAAAGACCAAGAAAGTGAACATTGGCATGGATGTTGAACCCAAGGATGAAATAATTGGGGATTATTGGTCTGATTCTAAAGTGGAAAAGATAATTGAGTTACCATGAGATTTTAAAGACTTATTTCCTAGGGGCTACCATGAGTTTAAAGGAGTGCATGATTCATTAGGCAAGATGAAGATTAATCTAAAGGAAGGAGCCCGCCCGATCAAGAAGAGACCTTACAGGATGAACCCTAACCTGCACGTAAAATTTAACGAAGAAATTGACAACATGTTGAAATCTGCATCATTAATCCCCTAGAGGAGTCGAGTGGGTTATCCCAATGGTAATCAGTATAAATAAAGATGGTTAGATTAGGATTTGTGTGGATTGCGGGAACTAAAATTTGCATGTGTGATTTATCCTTTTCCTACAACTTTCATAGAGGAGATATTAGAAGGCGTTGCAAGGTGCAAAGTTTATTCTTTTCTGACGATGGATTCTCTATGTATTATCAAAGTTAGGATTGCATAGGAGGATCAAGAGAAAATGAATCTCACCATTGAATGGGGAAGTTTTGCATATATTTTGATGACCTTTGGTTTGAAGAACGTGTCTGCTTTGTATTTTCGAGCATAGTTGTTCAAGCATTCTAAGATTTTATTCACAACTTCCGTATGTTTACTTGGATTATTGCATGGTGTATGGACTTGTTAAGGAGCAATGTGAAAACTTGCACCTAATGTCTACAATATGTAGATAGTTAAGCATCTCTTTAAACATCAAGAAGTGCATGTTTACTACACCATTTGGAACTTTGTTAGGGAACATCATCTATAAGGAAGGTTTATTAGTGGATCCAACTAAGGTTGTAATTATTGTAGGCCTAGAAGAGCCTACCAATCAGAGTGAGGTGCGTGGATTCTTGGGTCACATAGGGTATTACAGAAAATTTATCAAAGGATATGCAAAGATTGTTGCACCCCTAGAAGAGTTACTAAAAGGAAAAGGGATATTCTATTGGGGAGAACCGCATGATGCACGAATTTAAAGCATCAAGGAGAGACTTACTACAATGCCTATTTTGTGTTTTCCTCATGGAACCAACCATTTCATGTACATATAGACACCTCTCGGCATGGCCATTGGTGTGGCGTTAGCTCATCTTGGTGAGGGTATTATAGATCATCCTATCTATTTTTCTATTAGAAAGTTGAATCATTCGAACAAAATTACACAACTACAGAGCGTGAGGCCATGTCAATGATCTATGTGTTGCGCATAAATTCAAACAAAGATTTGTTTTATATTTTATACTAATCACATGACATTAAAATACTTAGTAAATAATCTCTTTTACAAGGGTGCATATGTCGATGGGTGCTCTTATTCCAACATTTTGATTTCATAGGTGTGGTAAAACCTGGTAAGAGTAATTCGCCCGAGACCACTTATCATGAATTCATCGGGGGAGGACAAGCAGATAATTAAAGATACAATGTTAGATATACAATTGTATAAGTTCTATCGAGCACCTTCATAATTAGAGGATATTGTTTTTTTACGCACGTATGGTGCCGAAGGAATGAAAGCCTTAGAGAAGAAACAACTTGCAATTCACGCACCCTTTATGTTGATAAGTGGTGACTTGTACAAATTAGGTCGAGATGAACTATTGTGTTAGTGTGTCTTTGGAACATGAGCGCATAGATATCATGGAAGAGTCTCATGGCAATATTTCGTGTGGGCACTATGCAGTGATGTCACCACACACAAGATTCTACTCATTGGATTATGGTGGGATACCCCGTCAAACATTGTAAATAGTATTATAAGGCGTGTGATCACCGCCGCCTTGAAAACTCCGGGCAAAGAGATGAAATGCCTTTGAGACCTATTCCTAGTTCAGATCCATTTGAAAAATGGGCTATATACTTTGTGGGTCCTATTTCCCCATCTCGCGTAGAACTGGATCACGCTATATCATCACTTACACAGATTATCTTACAAAGTGGGTAGAAGGCACCTACAAAGGATTTTATAAGCAGCTACAAGTAGATAGGTTCTTATGGGAAAATGTTCTTACTAGGTATGGATGTCTGTTGAGTTTGACAAGTGATAGGGGCACACACTTTTTGAATGAGACAATCGGATATTATTGGATGAATTTATGGTTGCACACCATAAGACTACACCCTATCATCCTCAGGCAAATGGCACTGCGGAGGCCTTCAATAAGATATTGAGCCAAAACTTGACAAAAATTTGTGATGTTGGAAGGAAAGATTGGGATGATAAAGTTTTTGTTGTGCTTTGGGTGTATAGAACAACCTACAAGAGGTTGAATAAGGCCACACCCTTTCAGTTGGTGTTTGGTGCAGAATTAGTTCTTCCTATGGAATTCATGTTACCATCATTACGTAATGTGTGCGCTGAAGGTCTAGCTAATGCGAAAGCATTAGAAGAAAGAATTGACAGGTTAATATAGTTGAATGAGAGGTGCGCCATAGCACGTTAGAGTCAGAAGTAGGAAAAGGCTAGGTAGAAGGCATGGCATGACCGACACATCAGGGACAAGAAGCTTGAGGTTGGATAGATGGTACTTCATTATGATTCTAATTTTATGTGTCATCCAGGCAATATTAAGGTGCATTGGTTGGGATTGTATGTTATCACTCATTTACTTGAATCAAGGACTTTCCAGCTAGAGACACTTTATGGTATACATTTACCCGCTTACTTTAATGGGAGTAGGTCAAGCCCTACTATAAATAAGTCTTCTTGGTGTTTTTAATAAATTAGTGTTTCCATTTAGGATAGGTTTCCCCTTCTGTATTTCCTTCTTCATCGCTATGTTTTGTCAATTTAGTTTGGTGTTTTGTGTAATAAGTGCATTTGCGCACTGGAAGCTAATTACAATCTGAAGTATTTTTATGTGCAGAGGACTGCACATACCATTGGTGTGGGGTGGTTGTTATTTTTATTCACAAATGGGTACACATGAGAACAAATTGTTACATGTGTTATTCAAGTATGGAAAGAAGCTGTTAGAAAGGGAATTACTTCTAAATAAGACCATGGATGGAAATGAATGAAATAATAGTATAACGTGAGGTAAGTAGCAATCGTAAAAACCACTAGGGGAAGGCACATTGGCAAGGTACTTGGCGCATGGAAGCACACGGAAGAGAAGTATGTAGTCAAAAGGTAGGAAGGCGTGCTAGAAGGTTATAGCTAGGGCACGAAGGTGTACCACGTATAAATTGGGAAAATGGTCAATTAATGAGAGGGTTATTGGTAGGTGAAGGAGCAATAAATGTACTAAATTTTTGAAAATCTATATAAGGACGTGATGCGGGTTAATTTTTACCTTTGGGATCACAATTATTCAAGCGACCTAAGTTGCGACCGATCCAAGTGAATTGTATTGAGGTGCAGAGAGTTGCGAAACCGTAAATAGAGAGCATATTTGTGTGCGTAAAAGGCTTGCATCCCCATAGGTTAAGGGTTTGAGCAAAGCAGAAAGATTTCAAAGAGCTAGGACACACGGTTTCAAGCTAGGGCATGTGATTTCGAGCTAGGGTTTGAGCTTACTCGATACAAAAGATAAAAGGTGGGATTTTTACAATGGCACCGAAGAAAGCACTGCAAAGATGCAAAAAGAGAAAGAAAAAGGTGGAGGTTAAGGTCGAAGTTGTGCCCGAGAGTAACTTTTCGAGAGATGGAATACCCAAAAGGATTGATAGTCGGTTGGGATTGGGATTCACACATTTGCCGAAAGGGGCCAACTCCAAACCTTGGTGCTCCAAACCTTGGCACTCAAGTTTCTAAGGGGCCAAGGAAGAGGAGAAGTGAATAATATGTTGTGCCAAGTATGGGCTATGCTGAGGACACAAGAAAAATCATCCGCACCCGGTTTCAGAGTATAGTGTACCTTAAGGAGTTATATGGGTGGGAGCTGATGGACCTAGATATGGCCACTACACGCGCAAGAAAATAGCTATCCTATTCCATACATATTCACATGGATGAACCATATTTTAATGTATGCAAGGAGTCTTGTGTATCAAGGAGAGTAAAGAAGTCACCTCAGACCAGGTACATGACCGTAAAGTCAACTCTTATGTCTGATGAGTAGGTCAATAATTCCTTAGTCAAGGTATCTATTGAGGTGACACAGAGGAATGTTTATAAGGTCGTTGCCATTAGAGCATTGATGGAGGATAACAAGGATAAAATTGTAGAGATAGAGCACCTAAAGGTAGAGAAGGAAAGATAATGAACAAAGAACGAGGCCTTCGTTAGCATGGCAGAGGAGATTGGTGATTACATTCTGAAGGCAAGGCCTCATCTAGAACCAAAGGTACCTGAGAAGTTTCCTTCTACAATGCATTATGTGCACACATTGGTTGATTTGGTGCTAGAAGATGGACCACTTAGAATTCCTACACCAAAATATGTTGAACAAGAAGCAGAGAGAGCAAGGGCCTCCATTATCAGAAAAAATTCAACTTATGAGGTACATTGCTCTAGACTTTGAAGGATGAGTTGAAGAAAGAAGACCAAGCTTTGAATTTGTGTGCAGCTCCAGGAGGCGATGTGGGACTAGAACTCACGGTTGAGGAAAATGTAGCCCTAAGCGTGAATGAATGAAGGATGAGACTTTAGGGCGCACAGAAATATTGGCACTTGTGAAACAGAAGCGTGAAGCCCTCGCAACAGCCCAAGATCCACATAAGGAGAGAATAGATGAGATTGGGAAGCTCATAGTGTAGAAGATGGATCTTCTGGAGGGAATGATGTCTATTATGGCCAATGTTGTCCATGTTTTATAGAATGAGAAGGAAAAAATTACTCAAGACGAGTTAGAAGCCATCACCACAGACATTCCAAAGAAGACAAGGACTGCGTTGGATGACTGGTAGACATTGGAGGCTGAGATTAAAAGTGAATATCTAGAGTTTATCCTCCCAGTTGAAGAAGAGGAAGCTGCAGAGTAAAGATCCATTCTTTTGTACAGTGATTATTTACATTATTTTAGCTCTTATTCTTTATTATTTGGGAACATCAAAAGAAGCCTCATTTTGAGACAACAATGTACTTTAATGTGGGGTAATTTTGAGAAGACATGGTATTTTCCTAAGGAGAAGACGCACATAGAATGTGTGCACAGGAACAAGGCGCGAAGGTTAGGAAGGGAAACATCCACTAGGACAAGATAATTTGGGACTTAGCCATTTTCATGGATGCATGCTATTTTCATAAAATAGCATGCAGAGCACACATTGGGTTGGAGACTTGCGCGACACACAATTGGTATTTTGGGAATGAGCGACCGATAAGCGCCATGAATGAGTTCAAGATAGTAATAGGATTACTTCTTCCGCTTAACTATAGGATGTCTATTATTAGCACACTTGTATGTGTGCATGTTATTGTAAAGGCGTATAGTTATTATCAGCATGCGACCTATTTTGGGAAGTATGTAAACGGTGAAGGGAAAGTTCCCACCTCTATAAATATGTAGTTAAGCTCGTGTAGTTAGGGAAATATACTGAGAGACTAAATTATTATAGAGTTATGTTGTTGAACCTGATGCGCACATAACTTATGGTGATACTTGAAGTACTTGAGGTACTCCTTTCCAAGAAATTCCTTGACCTCGCTCTAGCTATTTCTCCAAGTAGGAAGACAAAGATGATAGTCAAGTTGGTTGGGAAGGTGTCCCAAACCAGAATCCATTGGTGTTAGCATGTGGGGTAACAAACTATATAGCCATTGCATGCCTCCTCCGTCGGTCTCCATGTTTGTCATTGCCACTTAGTTCGTTGCCTTGTCTTTTGTGATCTCTCTTTACTACCCCTTTTTTATTGAACATTCTTTATTAGTTCGATGTAAGTGCTAACAACATGACCCACGAGCTAGGCTTTTTACTCTCGAGCTAATTCTCGATTTGGATTTTGGGATGTGCTTCCATACCACCCATTTTTTTAATGATAAACATTGTATTATAATTTTTTTAATAGAGATGTTTTCCAATCAAAAGTTTTATATCTACTCGATTGATTTGTTGCAGTGATTGATGGTCTTTAGGATACCTTTTTTTGGTCTCCAAAGAACTCATTTCTATTTATCAATGTGGTGGTTTTAGTTGATATTCTTACACTCATCCCCTAATTTTGAATTGTATGGGAGTGTTGTAATACTCTTATATAGATTAATATTGTTTTTCTTAAAAATTTGAAAAAATAAAATAGATAGATTATTTTTTAAATACGGTACACATATATTAAATACTAGAATTGTCAAAAAAATCTTAAGAAAAAAAGGGTTTCAAACTCTTTGTATATTTAAAATATAATTTTTAAATAATTTTTATTACAATTTTTTAACACGAAAAAAATATTTTATAACTTTCATATAGAAATCAAATTCAAGATTGGTTATTAATTATTTATTCAAAAACATCACAACCCATAACTAACCCCTAACTAACATTGTCAAAGGCATTTGAAGAGGACGACTCCTCGGAATTATTCAAAATTTCTTCGAGGTTGTGATCGAGTTCAAGAAGATCGTTGTCATCTTCATCGCTAATTTGCAATTCTAGAAAAGAATCCAAGTTAAATTAATTCATGGTTGAATCAATTTCACCTCTTCATTGAAATTCAATCTGATAAGTTATTCCTTGTAGAGTTTTTTCTACCCAAAGTTTTTTTAGAAAACGCTAACTTTGAAAATGCAACAAAAATCTCATAAAATCGTTTACATTTCCTAGGCATAATTTAATCTAACAAAGCTATTCTATATTTTTCTACATATTTTTTAAAATGCAAATGCAGATGACTATGTATTAGCTTCCCGTTTTCCATTTATTTCATGTCATTAATATTGTTTATCTCCTCCTCTTCCTCTGTCATTCTTTTGATTTTGTTGTGGGACATACAGAGTTTATATGGTTCGCAATATACAGAGTGTGTGTTCCTCGACTTCGCTATGTGCCCCGGATTTTGTATTTATATTTTGGTAAATAACATGCACCGTCTCCGTGCACTTCGGATCCACAAAATCGCTCAAGCGAGAATATACTATTAAAAGTGAAAAAAGGGATCGTCATGATCCTCCACATCTTCCTCCAATACTCCCTGTACACGGTGAACACCATGTCTTGTCCTTTTCCGATGAAGAGGTCAAACACACTACTGCGAGTATGCGACTCGAACTCCGCTCCTGTGTGTGCAACACCTCCTTGGCCAAATCTAGCGACGACACCACCACCAAATTCCTTTGCCCCCTCTTTTATAGGAAAATTTCACCGTATTTCTTGGCAAAGTCATTGAGATTGTGGTTATTCAAATCATCTCGAACTTGGAACCGATTCTGCCGAAAATGGGCACCGAAAGCGATGTGGTGTCAACTTATGTTTCTTGAACTTAGTTTCGATAAAAATATGGGTCTAACCAAAGCAACAAACGAAACTAGCCCCTTAAAAATGCACTTCATAAACAAAAATCTAATGCAATTCACTTGGAGTCAACCGCTTAAAAAAAAGATAGAGAGCACATCGATTTATATAGATAATTTTTGTGTGAGAATTAAATGATGGATTTCAAATCCATGACGTTAAGATTTCAAGTCCTACGCACAAGAGGTTTTCACGTATAAATTTAACCAAAAATAAACACAGGATTACAAGAATTTGCTATTCTAATCCGTAGTGTGGAACATGCAGGTATTTCATTCCAAACATTTTATTTCCAAAATTCCATTCTCATATTTGCCTTATCTAACAACTTAAACATTGCCCAATTGAAACCATTGACGTTGATACAAAAATATAGTAACCCTATTTTTATGGTAATCACTATGTTGTTGCCACCATACACGTCATGCACCTCTTAACCATCATCTCTTTGTTGCGTGCTACAAATGAATATATGGGTTTCACCTTTCCATTTAAATTTATTTATTTTGTTTGTTTTTTTATCATATTGAATCCAGAATTATTTACTTCCCCCATGTTCGATCGAGAAATATTTTCTACTTGTTGCTCATATCACTAGTTGATGTACGGGCTCAACTATTAATGACTTTTTGTACATCAAATTTTCCTTGCATTTATTCGGAATAAAAATTCTACCACTCCTTCCGTTCACAAATATATAGAATTTTTAATTGTTTCCACATAATCTAAATCAACACCCACGATCTCCTTCAAAGGATTAACATAAATGTCAATTCCTTGTTGGACAGTTCAGTTTCACATTGTTTCTCCTTTCCATTTTCGCCAGCGTCACACTTCTCCTCCCTCTAACCCCTTCTTCATCACCCTTCTTCCTCTCCCATTGTTTGTCTCCCTCCAATATGGCTCCTTCAAAAGATCCCCTTCAAGATTTCCATTGTACATTTCATGTACAATTGCTAGTTTATGCTAATTAATGTTGTTGCACATTTTTTTATGTGTAGTTTTGGTCAAATCAAACAAAATTGGTTCCAAACCCTAATTTCCCTCTTTAATTATTTGTAACAACCTTCATATGATCTTTTTGAGCCTCCATTTTATTTTTTCAGACTATATTGTGTGGCCCTAATAGTTTGTTTCAATCGTACAATTTTTCCTCTCTCTATTCAATTTTTTCCCATTTTTTGATTTTAGATGTTAGAAGTTTACGTGTGGGTCAATATTGTAAAATTTAAATTTGAAGACACTTACAAATAAATAAGTGTTTTGAATCATTTACACATGTAAACCCTAGCCATCCCTAATGATGTGTTTGAATTGTATTGTATAGTTTTTAACAGTCTTTCATCTCTCCATTAACTTTTTTCTGTCCTTCTGATTTTAGATGTTAGAAATCAACAAGAACATCAATATAACAAAATTTAAATTTGAAACTATCTACAAATAAATAAATGTTATGGATCATTTACCTATATAAATCTTATCGATTAGAGATTTAACCTTGAGCATTTTGTTGTTACATGAGACATTCTATTGTTCCAAAATTTTAAGTAATTTTCGAAGAACTAGTTAAGAGTGAATGATAGGCACTCAAACTTTAATACAGGACTCTACTACATATTCCTTAATTATTTAGATTAGCATTTCAGTTATTGGAGATACACTTTAGTCATATTATACAGTTTTGAGGGTAGGGAAGTAAAGAGTAGAATTAATTAAATAAATTTAGAACAATCAATTTATTGACATTTTGTCAAGACTTTAAATTTAAACTCGGACCATATCTAAATTTCTAAAAGAAATTGTTACATAGAATCCATTACATATTTATATCTGTATTAGAAATTTAGAATGATTAAATTCAATTTATTTATTAATCAATTATTCATATCAATAAATTTTGAAAACTAAAAACAAGGAAATTTCACTTCACACTAGCATCCAATCTACAAAAAGTTTGGTATGTCTATCATTTTGTATTAGATATTAACAATTCAGAAATTATGTGAAAATAATTGAAACCATTTGATTTCAGGGTATAGGGAGAGGACATTCAAAACAATGGAGGCCATCCAGCTCTGGTGCAAATTTTATCCCTTCCCTTGACATGCCCTGTCCAATCCCATCCTTCCACCACCTCCTATTATTTTGCTGTTTCTCGCCATCTCCAAACTTGATTATCTGCATAACAACAGAACTACCATCACCCAACTGCCCATAAATGCCATTATAGAATGGATTTTTGAATTAAAAGTTTGCTAAAGATATTAATAATTCGGGTTTTATTTTTGACAGTAAAATTTGTTTGAATGGAGATTTTTAAATTTGTAGAAATAATTTTAGAATGTATTAAAATATATATTTCATTTTGGTTAATAAGGCATATAATTTTATTATTGGACCCTGTCTTTATATTAATAATACAAAAGAGTAACAAGAGCAGGTAATTGGAAAATCAGGGAGTCAAAATGCCACGAAGGTACAAGAAACGCTAATAATCAGAAAATCACATAACTAAATTACTAGGCACATGAAGCAGCAGCACTAGGTGGAGGAGGGGATCATCTTTTGGAGGGATGAAACCCCCAGCTCCTCAAATGGCGAGATCAATAGCCCAATCGTCGGGATCCGGCAAGTGTATTTTTAAAATAATTGAATAGATTTTTTTGTTTTTCAATATTACGAATTTTAAAGGAGGACAAACAAAGGCTAAGTATAAAAATATTATAATTCTCAAGCAATCAATCATTATTTGATCATTAAATAGACAAACTTACCAATCCCACAACCAATCAATCATTATTTGATTGTCAAAAAAGCGGAAGTATCAATCTTACAACTAGCAATTGCACGGGAGTAGTGCGATGTAAACGCCGAAAGGGGTGCAGTTGAGGAGTGATATGTTGAAAGGGGAAGGTGAGCAAGAAGCAAAGTTACATTGCTTAAGGTATTCAATTTTTCGATTATATGGAGGAAGTGAAAGTAGAAAGAAATTAAAGAGTTGTATGTAGGGTGGCAGAATTGTGTGTGGTAATGTGGAATAGGAGTAACCATTTCCAGTAGTTGTTTGTAAGAAAGTATTTGAAATGTGAGTAAAGGGAAGGGAAATAATCGTACAAAGTGGAAGTAAAATTCTGAAAATTTGTTTGGAAAAGATCAACTTGGATGAGGAGTGGAAAATCATCATGAATTGGAAACAAGCCAATACATATGTACAATAGGGATGTAAAAGACGATGAAAAGAAGGATACAAGGGAGAATCTTTGTACTATGCTCCCTGCTAGATGTATATGCATTTTCTCATCCCAGGGAAAGTGGTATGGGGAGCCAATGTGATACTCTACTCTCCAACTACATGATATATTTCAATCGTTTGAAGGGGAAAGATCCTCTTGTGCAGTCATCGACACAATATATTGAAGTGAATAGTTTTTCGCAATTCAAGCTTTGTGTTATTTTGGGTAGTTATAAGAGGTGTAAATGTAAGGGGAATTTGCAAGTGCATTTCATGGTACAATTTGGAGATAGGGAGATCTTGACTGGACCTAGCATCATAGGGTAGCGATCTAATAATTATGAAAGTTTTGCTTTCCTTTTGAGTGATTTATGTTAGAGGTCTTGAAAGTGTCAAGTGAGTAAACGACTCTCTTAGACTTTGTTATATAGGGGTAAATAGTTATAGTTTCGCATTAAGGTCAACCTATGGTGGATATGTCAAACCATAAAATATTTATACGTATTGCAAAATTGATTGTCAGGTGGCCTATAATGGGATTGTTTATCCCGTAATCAAATCGTTGGATAGTTTGGTTATGCTTAGACAATAAAGTCCAATGGTGAGGAGTGGGATTTTGAAGCTATGTGGATGATATAAAGGAGAAATGGACTGCCTTTTTATTAATAAGAGAAATTTTGTAAGTGGTTGAGAAACGTAACGAGGATAACAAGTCTTGCAATAGGTATACTTATGGATTATGATATAGTAATTACGCTTAGAATTGGTGCACAATTCATGATTCACCTGATTACGTCAATAATAACATTATCAAGTGCTAAATTACCAACTTTAGGTGTTTATATTAGTTAGATGTCCTCGTTTTGCCACGATTAATTATCTTTTCGTATGAAATTATGTTAGTCCCTCTATTGATAATGTCATTTTCCTATTCATTCTGTTACTCCTTATGATTGGTTCAAAGACCCCGTCATATAAAAAGCTAGGGCCTTGGGCTTCGAATTCGATTTAAAATTATTTCGTCATAGATGGTCACTCTCCCTCAATGGAAAATCATTTGGGGATTCCTCCCTAATTAATATTTTTTAAAAGGAAGCACACTTACCATATAACTTAAGTCACAAAAAAAAGGATTATTGAGATAGTTGTGGATGACCTATATTTTGTAAGCCTTGGTTGTGGATAAGCTATGTCAATTTCACATTGAGGAATGCGTTTATCTTTCTTGTCATTTAGGTATCAATGGTTGCCCCTTTTTTGGGTAGATTTTTTTGTAAGTGTTTAATTTTGATATTCAATATTGGTTTGACACCTTATTTTTTAAAGACGAGTATTAGGTTGGCAATCAAATTTTGTAATGAACGTTATAATCATATTTTATTTATTTAAAAGAAACGATACTTTAAAAAAATGGTTTAAATGGGTTTATTTGCATGTGTGTTTTGATGTTTTTTTGCATAAGTTTTTATTGAAATGAAATATTTAACTATTCACATAAAAAATAGGCTTATTTGTACTTATTCCTAGCTATTATATTTGGGTGACCCTGAAACCTTAAAGTATAGGTGGGGCCCCATAAACTATTAGAGTTAGGGTTTAAGGCACAAACATCCTTGAAAGTATTTCTTTAATATAAGAGAGCACCGTTTTTGGCTTTTTTGGAGTAGGAAACAACTGCTAGTCTCCTAGACAATTGAAGTTGTCAAATTCTATGTTTTAGTATGACAATTAGGGTTCGGGGCACAAACATCCTTGAAAGTATAAAAGAGCAGCATTTTTTCTTTACTATTGCCAATCTCCTAGACAATTGAAGTTGCCTAATACTATGTTTCATGTACTGAAAAATATTGGACATATAGCATATTCTGGTTCACGGTGTGTGTGTGCATGTTCGTGTGCACGTGCGTGGGTGTGGGCGTGTGTGGGTGTGGGCGTGCATGTGCGTGGGTGTGCGTGTGTCTCTAATGAACAAAATAGAAAAATGTAAAATTAGCATCATTCTATTGTTGTAAACCTAAGAAATTTGTTTCCATTTTCATGTGGGCACCCATGCATTGGCAAACCAGGTTGATCAATCCAAACCAGATAAAGGGATGGATGTGAAAATCTACAATATAAAGTTGTTATAAATTCTGTCTTGGCAAAACATTTGAATGCCACCAAAGATGCTAAGACTATTTCTAACATAGATTATAGATCAAAATGAAACATAAGAGAAGCTATGGAAATTGAAACGCACACCATTAATCTCGGCAAACATGGTAGATGGGTTCTAAGCCAATCTTGGAAGACAATCATCCACAAACTTAAAAGGATAATAAATATGGATTGCATTTTCACAATCTATTGAGTCAGGGAACCTTGGCATATAATATCAATAAAAAGAAAAGTTATTGGACTCGGAATTTTTCTTGGAAACTCATGATGCTAGGTCATCTTTAAGATGAGTTAAGAAGAATGATCTGAAACATAAATTTTCAAAATATGAATACAATTTTCCAAAAAGAGTTATACACAATCAATCACTCTTAGAAATCTTAAAAACATCATTCATCAATTGTTAAGAGTCATCTAAAACCCAGGATGCTGAGTCATCCTGAAACTCTTCACACGAGACTCTATATGGTTCTTTGACCGTGTTATTATTCGTGAGACCAATTTGAAGATTCACAAATACCATAACTTTAGTAGATAACAATATTTCTTTTTGGCCAAGTATTTTGGCACTAAACATGAATACATTTATACATTTGATATTTTGCTTTGGATACAAGAAGTTTGAGTAAGGTACTAGTGGAGGTCTTTGCTCAAAGTAGAGGCTAGTATTTATGATGGGTCAATTTTGTTGAAATATTAGTATCGAATGCTTTGGTTAATGATGAATTGACTTAGGAAGTCTATATGGAGTAAAGTATGTGGATATGCTAAAGAGAAATAGAAAGCATCTAATGTGTCTTTGCCTCAAAGAGGTGTTGTATGCTTTGGAGATTTTCTAATAACCTTCCTCAACCATATCTCTACTCATATTTGCAAATGAAGATACAATACCTTCCCATAACTTTCACTTCACCAAAATCAAGGAATTACCTACAAGTGCTAAAGGTTCTGGCAGGGAAAGATTTGATTGGCATTGTTGTTACGATGTCACCATGCTCAAACAATCAAATATGACAAGTCTCGAAACAAAGAGAAGAACACCTCGCAATTAAAGGACATGTCCAGTTTGGTGTAAGTGTCACATTATGGGGACAACACTTAGGCGATATAAGCAACGAACTTGAAGACATGCTTTCTATATCGCCTCTTCCGGTCCTCGCCTTGAAAGCTGCTCGCGTCTCCGGTTTGAAGCTGGTGGACACTATTTCAAGAACCAAATGTTACGTCAACCCTCAAATTTTTAAACAAATACACTTCATGGTCAATGGTTGATTCTCGTGACTACTTGCTTCCAAGTGCCTATCACAAGCCAATTTTTCGGGCCCTCCAAAAGCCTAACCTCCGTTAATTGTACGATTTTGGAGGTACTAAATATGGGGAACACCGAGAGAAATGAATGGGCCATGTTCTTCTAAAAGAAATCACGAATATCAACATGGACAAATTTTTTGCAAGGATGTCCTCTTAAAAAGGTGAAAAACAATGCAGGAAGAAGGTGAGAGAGAATGGTAATGGTTCATGGTTATGTTCCCCTTCCAAAGATCCAAGTTCAAAACTACGATTATATATAACCCTCAAATTTTCTAAACAAATACACTTCATGGTCATTGGTTGATTCCTACGATGACTACTTTTCTTGTGAGACTATCACAAGCCAATTTCTGGGCCCTCCAAAAGCCTAACCTCAAAATCACAACGATTTTGGAGGTACTAAATATATAAACACCGAGAGAAATGAATGGGCCATTGAGTTACTTCCTATTGAAATCACGAATATCGGCATGGACAATTTTTTTACAAGGCATGTCCTCTTCAAAAAGGTGAAAAACAATGCATACTAAGAAGGTGAGAGAGAATGGTAATGGTTCATGGTTATGTTCGAGTTGCAATGCATGTCAAGTTCAAAACTACGATTATAGATATGCACTCCGATCTAAAGGACCAAACAGGAGAACTTCGATTTTATCGCATGATGAGATCAAAATGAGTTAATCATGGGTGTTATAAATAATACGACCTCCATATATTGTCTCCATATATTGTCTATGTACGAAGATGCAACTAGTGAAATTATAAGTAATATCATCGGCAACGAATACTTGCTTCACATTTTCACCGAAAAAGAGACATATTGCGAAACAACAGATTGAAATGTGTCATCCTCAATTCAAAGAAAGTTAAAACACTACAACTCCTCCATAACCTTTACGCCCAAGCAAAAGCATTTCCAACCCACCCGTCCCTTCAAACATTACACCCTCGCTCATCCCATTCTATACTTTGAACTATCATGCTATGTTTCTTATTTCATATCTATGTTTCACTTTTTTCCTGCTTCAAAAGAAAACTGTTAATTCCCTTATACACTAAATGACATACTATTGTCTCCTTCTACTAAAGTAACCTCAATTAGCTACAAATCGAGAAATAGACACACTATTTAGCCACTTTGAAAATCAATCAAGCAAAACAAAAACGTTTAGACGGGCGTCAAAACGTCAAATTTAAGATAGTTATAGAAACGTCCGCAAGGGCCTTTCCCTTTCATATCTATGTTTCACTTTTTTCCCTGCTTCAAAAGAAAACTGTTGAATTCCCTTATACACTGACATACTATTGTCTCCTTCTACTAAAGTAACCTCAATTAGCTACAAATCGAGAAATAGACACATTATTTAGCTACTGAAAATCAACTGTCAAAACAAAAACGTTTAGACGGGCGTCAAAACGTCAAATTTAAGATAGTTATAGAAACGTCCGCAAAGGCCTTTCCCATAGGGGGAACGCCTTCGGCGTAACCAATTAAACTATTATTTAATCACCCAATAAATAAACATACTAATCTCGCAACCAATCAACCATTATTGACGAATTACCTTGTTGTAAACGAAGGAGGATGCTGCAACTGCTGTGGCTGTGACCATAAACCAGATCGGACCTCCACCCATCTTGAAAAAGGGACAGACATCTGAAACAATATGGCACTTGAAGGGATCCTCAAAATTGCTTTGATCTTGAGAAACCAGTTACAGACAGCAAGGGATTTGGGAAATTAAATAAGGTTGCTTTTAGAAAATGTATACGACTCTTCCTATTCCTTCGTATTTTTATCTTATGGGGCAAGCAAAGAATTTATTTTTGTTATTAATATTCTTGACTTCTTTTGCTTTATAAGAAACGGGCTGTCACAAGTTATCCTCTCCCAGGCGAGTTATGTAGATTCACCTTTTGACTTAAATATTTTATTTTTTATACTAACTATTAATTCGTGTTTTTTTCCAAATAAATACCAATTTACTTGTCAATAATTATGTGACTTTAAAATCAAATTTGGTAATATTGGTACATGTGTCAATTTATAATGGCTCAAAACAAGTGGATGGTCTCATCCGTGGGAGCATAGGGAGAGAGAAACGTAGACTACCAATGGCATATAGTATAGTCAAGACATGTTACCGAGACCATATAAAATAGTCCTAGGAGCCGAGAAATGGATTTCTAGCTTTAGAAGTCTATTCAAGTGTTAATACTACTCGATTGATTTGTTGCGAGGTGATTGATGGTCTTTGGGATACCTTTTGGGTCTCCAAAGCAACTCATTTCTATTTATCAATGTAGTGGTTTTAGTTGATATTCTTACACTCATCCCCTAATTTTGAATTGTATGGGAGTGTTGTAATACTCTTATATAGATTAATATTGTTTTTCTTAAAAATATGAAAAAATAAAATAGATAGATTATTTTTTAAATACGGTACACATATATTAAATACTAGAATTGTCAAAAAAATCTTAAGAAAAAAGGGTTTCAAACTCTTTGTATATTTAAAATATAATTTTTAAATAATTTTTATTGCAATTTTTTTAACACAAAAAAATATTTTATAACTTTCATATAGAAATCAAATTCAAGATCGGTTATTAATTATTTATTCAAAAACATCACAACCCACAACTAACCCGTAACTAACATTGTCAAAGGCATTTGAAGAGGACGACTCCTCGAATTATTCAAAATTTCTTCGAGGTTGTGATCGAGTTCAAAAGATCGTTGTCATCTTCATCGCTACTTTGCAATTCTAGAAAAGAATCCAAGTCGAATTCTTTCATGGTTGAATCAATTTCACCTCTTCGATGAAATTCAATCGATAAGTTATTCCTTGGAGAGTTTTTTCTACCCAAATTTTTTTAAGAAAACGCTAACTTTGAAAATGCAACAAAAATCTCATAAAATCGTTTACATGTCCGGGCATAATTTAATCTAACAAAGCTATTCTATATTTGTCTGCATATTTTTTAAAATGCAAATGCAGATGACTATGTATTAGCTTCCCGTTTTCCTTTTATTTCGTGTCGTTAATATTGTTTATCTCCTCCTCGTCCTCTATCATTCTTTTGATTTTGTTGTGGGACATACAGAGTTTATATGGTTTGCGATATACAGAGTGTGTGTTCCTCGACTTCGCTATGTGCCCGGATTTTGTATTTATATTTTGGGTAAATAACATGCACCGCTCTGTGCACTTCGGATCCACAAAATCGCTCAAGCAGAATATACTATTAAAAGTGAAAAATGGCATCGTCATGATCCTCCACATCTTCCTCCAATGCTCCTCATACATGGTGAACATCGTGTCTTGTCCTTTTTCTCGATGAAGAGGTCGAACACCGCTACCGCGAGTATGCGACCCGAACTCCGCCTCCCACCGTGTGTGTGCAACACCTCCTTGGCCAAATCGCGACGACACCACCACCAAATTCCTTTGCTCCCTCTTTTATGGGAAAATTTCACCGTATTTCTTGGCAAAGTCATTGAGATTGTGGTTATTCAAATCGTCTCAACTTGGAACCATTGCCAAAAATGGGCACCTTTGCCAAGCGATGTGGTGTCAACTTATGTTTCTTGGAACTTAGTTTCGATAAAAATATGGGTCTAACTAACGCAACAAACAGGTAACTAGCCCCTTAAAAATGCACTCCATAAACAAAAATCTAATGCAATTCACACTTAGAGTCACAAGGCGAAACAAAGATAGAGAGCACATCGATTTATATAGATATTTTTTGTGTGAGAATTAAATGATGGATTTTAAATCCATGACGTTAAGATTTCAAGTCCTACGCACAAGGGGTTTTCACATATAAATTTAACTAAAATAAACACAGGATTACAAGAATTTGCTATTCTAATCCGTAGTGTGGAACATGCAGGATTTCATTTCAAACATTTTATTTCCAAAATTACATTCTCATATTTGCCATTTCTAACAACTTAAACATTGCCCAATCAAAACCATTGATGTTGATACAAAAATATAATAACCCTATTTTTATGGTAATTACTATGTTGTTGCCACCATATACGTCGTGCACCTCTTTAACATCATCTCTTTGTTGTGTGCTACAAATGAATATATGGGTTTCACCTTTCCATTTAAATTTATTTATTTTTGTTTGTTTTTTTTATCATATTGAATCCAGAATTATTTACTTCCCCCATGTTCGATCGACAAATATTTTCTACTTGTCGCTCATATCACTAGTTGATGTATGAGCTCAATTATTAATGACTTTTTGTACATCAAATTTTCCTTGCATTTATTCGAATAAAAATTCTACCACTCCTTACGTTCACAAATATATCTTTTAGTTGTTTCCACATTGTCTAAAACAACACCCCTGGTCTCCTTCAAAGGATTAACATAAATGTCAATTCCTTGTTGGACAATTCAATTTCACATTGTTTCTCCTTTCCATTTTCGCACCTCACACTTCTCCACCCTCTAACCCCTTCTTCTTCACCCTTCTTCCTCTCCCATTGTTTGTCTCCCTCCAATATGACTCCTTCAAAAGATCCCCTTCAACATTTCCATTGTACATTTCACGTACAATTGCTAGTTTATGCTAATTAATGTTGTTGCACATTTTTTTATGTGTAGTTTTGGTCAAATCAAACAAAATTGGTTCCAAACCCTAATTTCCCCTCTTTAATTATTTGTGACAACCTTCATATGATCTTTTTGAGCCTCCATTTTATTTTTCCTCTCTCTATTCAATTTTTTTCCCTTTTTTGATTTTAGATGTTAGAAGTTTACATGTGGGTCAATATTGCAAAATTTAAATTCGAAGACACTTACAAATAGATAAGTGTTTTGAATCATTTACACATGTAAACCCTAGCCATCCCTAATGATGTGTTTGAATTGTATTGTATAGTTTTTGACAGTCTTTCATCTCTCCATTAACTTTTTCCATCCATCTGATTTTAGATGTTAAAAATCAACAAGAACGTCAATATAACAAAATTTAAATTTGAAACTATCTACAAATAAATAAATGTTATGGATCATTTACCTATATAAATCTTATCGATTAGAGATTTAACCTTGAGCATTTTGTTGTTACATGAGACATTCTATTGTTCCAAAATTTTAAGTAATTTTTAAAGAACTAGTTAGAGTGAATGATAGGCACTCAAACTTTAATACAGGACTCTACTACATATTCCTTAATTATTTAGATTAGCATTTCAGTTATTGGAGATACACTTTAGTCATATTATACAGTTTGAGGGTAGGGAAGTAAAGAGTAGAATTAATTAAATAAATCTAGAACAATCAATTTATTGACATTTTGTCGAGACTTTAAATTTAAACTCGGACCATATCTAAATTTCTAAAAGAAATTGTTACATAGAATCCATTATATATTTATATCTGTATTAGAAATTTAGAATGATTAAATTTAATTTATTTATTAATCAATTATTCATATCAATAAATTTTGAAAACTAAAAACAAGGAAATTTCACTTCACACTAGCATCCAATCTACAAAAAGTTTGGTATGTCTATCATTTTGTATTAGATATTAACAATTCAGAAATTATGTGGAAGTAATTGAAACCATTTGATTTCAGGGTATAGGGAGAGGACATTCAAAACAATGGAGGCCATCCAGCTCTGGTGCAAATTTTATCCCTTCCCTTGACATGCCCTGTCCAATCCCATCCTTCCACCACCTCCTATTATTTTGCTGTTTCTCGCCATCTCCAAACTTGATTATCTGCATAACAACAGAATTACCATCACCCAACTGCCCATAAATGCCATTTATAGAGTGGATTTTTGAATTAAAAGTTTGCTAAAGATATTAATATTTCGGGTTTTATTTTTGACAGTAAAATTTGTCTGAATGGAGATTTTTAAATTTGTAGAAATAATTTTAGAATGTATTAAAAAATATATTTCATTTTGGTTAATAAGGCATATAATTTTATTATTGGACCCTGTCTTTATATTAATAATACAAAAGAGTAACAAGAGCAGGTAATTGGAAAATCAGGGAGTCAAAATGTCACGAAGGTACAAGAAACGCTAATAATCAGAAAATCATATAACTAAATTACTAGGCACATAAGGCAGCAGCACTAGGTGGAGGAGGGGGATCATCTTTTGGAGGGATGAAACCCCCGCAGTCTGCTCCTCAAATGGCAGATCAATAGCCCAATCGTCAGGATCCGGCAAGTGTATTTTTAAAATAATTGAATAGATTTTTTTTTGTTTTTCAATATTACGAATTTTAAAGGAGGACAAACAAAGGCTAAGTATAAAAATATTATAATTCTCAAGCAATCAATCATTATTTGATCATTAAATAGACAAACTTACCAATCCCACAACCAATCAATCATTATTTGATCTTCAAATAAACAAACATATCAATCTTATAACCAATTAAATTATTATTTAATCACCCAATAAACAAACATACTAATCTCGCAACCAATCAACCATTATTAACAATTACCTTACTGTAAACGAAAGCCGATGCTGCAACTGCTGTGGCAGTGACCATAAACCAAATCGGACCTCCACCCATCTTGAAAAAAGGGACAGACATCTGAAACAATATGGCACTTGAAGGGATCCTCAAAATTGCTTTGATCTTGAGAAACCAGTTACAGACAGCAAGGGATTTGGGAAATTAAATAAGGTTGCTTTTAGAAAATGTATACGACTCTTCCTATTCCTTCGTATTTTTATCTTATGGGGCAAGCAAAGAATTTATTTTTGTTATTAATATTCTTGACTTCTTTTGCTTTATAAGAAACGGGCTGTCACAAGTTATCCTCTCCCAGGCGAGTTATGTAGATTCACCTTTTGACTTAAATATTTTATTTTTTATACTAACTATTAATTTGTGTTTTTTTCCAAATAAATAACAATTTACTTGTCAATAATTATGTGACTTTAAATTCAAATTTGGTAATATTGGTACATGTGTCAATTTATAATGGCTCAAAAAGAGTGGATGGTCTCATCCGTGGATCGGTAGGGAGAGAGAAACGTAGACTACCAATGTCATATAGTATAGTCAAGACATGTTACCGAGACCATATAAAATAGTCCTAGGGAGCCGAGAAATGGATTTCTAGCTTTAGAAGTCGATTCAAGTGTTAATACTACACGATTTGAACTAAATTAGATATGCATAGACAAATGTGTATAAAAACATAAATCAACATAAAAAGACCATTGGACTTTAGGATACTACATTTTGTCCCACTCAAGTGTGTGCACTTGAAAGTAGAGTATATAAAGAATTCAATTGATGGGTTTCTAGAATTAGAAATGTTTGGTCTTTGAACTTGCAGAATCAATATTTGGCATAGATTTTGGTGAGTGGAAAATAAGAAATGCTAAGTACAAAATTACTCTCAACGAGATGCCTCATTTGTCTATGATATTCAATATAATTCTCGTGGGTCCATCATATTGTTGAAGGAGAGAACTAGGAGGACTTGAGTAAAAACCATATGTGTCATCATGCAATGAGACTCCACAACGTAAAGTAAATATGAATCATTGGGTCAATCAACATCTAGTAATTGAAGTTAGGGTCCTAGATTCATCTAAGAATAGGTCTCTAATCCATTGTAACTATGAGTAATGTATATATTGAGGGATAAAAATGAAGAAAATAAAATGTAGAATGTGGTCACTCCTCAAAATATGAGTGTTGAAGTGTTTGAAATATAGCAATACTCATCTCTCGAAAAGATGAAAACTTTCCCACAAGGCAATGCAATAACAAAAATATATATGAGTGAATGCATGAAGTTAATGGACAAAAAAGTAGGCAAACAATATAAATGAAGTTATTTATTAGACAAGGTGAGTGCCACTTTGAAAAGGGTACCCGCCCTTTGAATCGTGCATGTCAAACCCGATTTCAAATAGGGTCGACAAAACAAGCTTAAAGGGTTTGATCACTTTCTTTAACAAACAGAGTGTGCCTTTTGTAAGATATAACTTGCAAGGGTTGAATTGAATGTGTGCATGTCATATAGAAAGGGATGTGTCATTTTCAAAGGATGTGTTCCCTTCTACTTTTTTATTTTATGATTATTTTGCATTTCCCTCTAAAACAACAATGGTGAGCTTGGAGCATCTCGAACATAATACTACATATATGCAATCTATTATTAACAATATATCAAACCGAGTTTATAATATTTTTCCGCCTTCACGAACATATTTAAATAGGTAATTTTATTTAATTAATAATATATATAGAGTTATAGATAAGAGAATGTCGTTTCTAAATATATAAATTTTTGACATTAAATTATTATTTTCTTTTGATAACATTTAATTTCTTGATAACATTCATAATATATATATATATATATATATATATATAATATATATATAAACAACTAATTAAAAAATTATATAACTTACATTTGACCAATTTATACACCATTGGATATACATTGAGATTTTTGGAAAAACTATGAATGCATCGCCTCCTTGTATATTTAAGATCTTAAAAATACATGTTTGGTTAATTTATATATTTGCTCAAGTCTTATTTGTGGGAAATATTTTATTAGTGTACAAAAAGCGTAAAATAGGACACTCTTATATGCTTTGACCTAGCCTCCTATCAACTACCTAAAGCTCCAACTCTTCTCCCTCCAAAATTTACTCCACTACTCACTCTCCTTCTCTTCCTCTTCGTTTGTCTCCTCTTGTGGATTCTTCCTATTTAATTATTGGGATTTGAGCACCCACATCAATGGATATCACTTCGCCTCCTATCACCCACATCACGTATATGATTTTCTCTTTAACTACCTCGCACACTACTCCTTATTAGATAGTAATCCACACATCCAATTTGTGCATGCCATGTGTCTTGGGAATTTTATCTTCTTCATCAAGGTCGCTTCTAGACTTCCAACGATCAACTCCTCGATCCTCGTGCATTCTTGCCTTATAAAGTACTTTTCTTCTTTTTTGTCCTTATATCTTTTATGTGATTCTTCCTCAATTACATTTCTTCTCCTTGGTTGGTCCTCTCATATCTTTCTTGTTCATGTTTGTGCCTTCTTTCATTGCCTTGGGCAATTATTTGTACACTCTCCATGCCTTAACTTGTATGCAATTCTCTTTGTCATGCATCCTTGCACAAGCCTCAATTTCCTTTGTTTAATCCTCCTCTACACACTTTCTTCTATGCACCTTTGTCCTCACTAGTTGGCACAAACCTTTCAATGTCCCCTTCCTACTTGTTCTTACTTCCACATGGCACTCCTTTGACATCCTTCTATTAACTTAGCCAATCTCCATCCTTTCTCTCTCATGTTAATCCTTGTGCTCCACCTTCCCCGTCTAATTCCAAATTTAGTTGATTTCTTAGGATACTCCTACATTAGACTCCCTAGGTAACTAAAATTTTGTGATCCCTTGCTTACATGTGTTTGAAATGGTGGAACCATTCACTTAGAGAAATATTCATTATTCCCCTTATGCTCAATATGCCTTGGCAACATTTTTTTCTCTCACCCTTCAAAGGTCACTTGTTTGTTCCTTATCTTGTGGGTCTACACCCATATGTCTCCTTCTTCTTCCAAGTTCGGTGTACCATAGCATGTGTATCCTCTAAGTCATCTTTAGGCCAACTTCTCAACCTGCACTAGGTTAATTACATCTTCATGTGTCTTAATTTCTCAACATAATCTTAGTTATACAATTCCTATCAACTCCAAGTTATGTTTCCTTTCTTTATTCCTTCCCTTACATGGTCTTCATATATTCCTTTCTTCCTCTACCTACCTTTAATCTACAAAGTATCTCATGCACAACATAATTCGTACTCTTGGCATCTTCGTGCTAATTTATCCCTTCCTTTAGAGATGTCTCGTGCACATCGTGCACACCCAAATTATGCTCTTGCATCATCTACAAGTTGATGTCTTCCTCGCACATACCCATATTCATGTCTCTTTCATCACCTTCAAGATGTCCCCCTCTTCCTTTGGTCTAATATGTGTTTCTATTCATGCCCAAGAAATATATTGAGTATTCATCCACTATTGTCCTCAAAAATTCAATGTCAACACAACCAAATGAGATGACAAGCAAGTATAATTCTTGTTGCCTAGACAATAAGCGAGAATTCCGTCATTGCAAAAATGTTCATGATTCTTAATTGGATTTGGTAGCTAGTATAATTCTTGTTGCTTATCTTTTTTTATCTACAATATGATGCATGTATACTTCCACATTCATTTTTTCATCTCTATTTTCGCCGTATAATGTGTAGTCTTAAAAAAGCCTCAACATACAGACCAAAGATAACAAGCTTAACAATGTCATTCAACCTCATTGACGATGTTAATCATGTTTATGGGCAAGGTAGCAACTTTCATATGGAGAGTATTAAATGGTGGATCTCAAATATGGGAAAAATACAATTCATAAAAAAAATGATAAATACAAGAAAAATACAAGAAATTGTATATTTACAAATTTGTCTACATACTGGACGCTTTTACTAATAATAAGCAATTAATGTTAGATGTGGGGACTCCATAGGTAGGTTTTAATAAAGGCTATCATTTTTCTCTTTAAAAATATGTGATTAATAATCCCACATTGTCTAGGACTCATCCTCCATATGCATATATATATAAAAATTCACTTATATAGCCACTCTTTAAGAGGGGATTTTTCAGAGGTATATATCACAAGGGAAAGCGCTAAGTGCTACAAACTATTGTATCTCGCCAAAGTTAATTTCAATGTTTGTACAAGTCACCCTCAAAACCCTGAAAGAGTGACACATGACCCTCGATCAACATTTCGAGTCTTATGTCAAGTTTTGACAAAGTAAGTTGCGAAATGGTGACAGATTTCCATTTGGTGGCCCATCGACGATGCAAAGTTTGAATCAAGAAATTACGAGTGAACATTAAAATAATGATAGTTCTTAATCAAACCCAATTAATATAGATTGTTTGGTGATGATTTCAAGGATGCATTGACAAAGAATGCAAAACCTTAGGTTAATAGAAAGGGAAGCAGATGAGAAGAGGTGCAACCTTGGGAGGGTCATGGAAAAGAAAGAGGAGAAAGGGAGCGTGACTAGAGAACACAAACCAATCACACAATAGAAGATTATGAATGATGAGAAAAGGAAGGAACCATTAATGGCCTTAAGAGGAAAAGATGTATGTACGAGTGGCCTACATCAATGCATGAGAGTCTTGGAGGAGGGTAGGGCACACAAGTGTGGGTGGGATCATAAACACATAAATTTTTCGTAGAGGTTTCTAGGGGATGATGGAGGAAGGTGATCCATAATGGATGAGAGGAAATCAACTAGGGGAGAGGGTCTAATAGTTGAACATGTACTAGTCACTGAGATAGTTGTTGATGGAAATAAGCCCATTAATTGAATAAAACAATACTAAAAATATAATATAAGGACTCACTAATTGAAAAGATTTGGTTTCAAATCTGTATAGAAAAGACTTCATCATTGTCTAGGTACATGCATTCAATAATAGGCTGAAATGTACAATTCAAGTGCAACTATCTTCAATTTCTCATCTATTTTGTACTTAAACCATGTTTAATCAATCAACCCTATACTAAGGAGCAAACTAGTTGATAAACTGCCAAATAACAGCTTGAACCAAGTATGGGATATATCACTCATCCGATATTTGGTTATTGTTATCTCCAACTATCAATGCTCTCTCTTGGAGACACTACTCCATCCTCATCTTCTTTATGTTGCATTCTTTACAACATCCTTCATGCCTTGTCTCCTAATGTGAATTCCTTAACTAAACTCTATGTTGGCTCCTTCTCTCTGCAAGGTGTTCGATTTTTTGTTTCTTCCATCAAAATTTGGGCTCTCATATTATTCTTCTTCTCTAGCACTAATCATTATGTCGCATGTTCATTATGGGTGCAACTTTCCATAGCACTCCTACGAGGTATGACTTTAGGTCATTGTCCCCTATTTCATCGTCATGCACCATCCTTTTTATGCCTTTTTCTCTACCCATCTTCATGCAATGGAGAAAACTCAATAGCTACCTCACGTCCAATATCTATTAGCTTATTCCTTTCTTTTCCTTCCTTGTTTTATTACCCTCTACCCACTTTTCTCAAAATACTTCTATATTATGCACCTTCTACCCAACTCTCCTATCGAAAGATGCATCCTCTCTTTTTCTTCTTCTACGCATTCGATTACCTCATAGTTGGAAATCTATCAATTCCTCCTCTCTTTTTCTTGGATTCCTCGCATTTGACAACCATCTAGCACTCCCTCTCTTCTTTTTGCACATTGAGACTACCTCCTATTCGGCATTCTTTATGTGCTTCGAGCTTCTCTTGGTTATATGCTTGGTCTACCTCCTTTTGTCATTTTGTTGGTGTTATGTTTGCACACCTCTCTCTACATGCAAATTATTTCCATTAAAATTCTTGGGATCTCGAGCATCCTCATTAACGGCTACCACTTCGGATCATCCAACCATCTTGCCCTTGTCAAAGATTTGATTTTCTCCTTCTATGCCTTGTGCACTACTCTCTATCAATTTGTGCGTCCATGTGTCTCTAGCATCTTATCTTATTCACCGAATTCGGCCTCCAAACTTCCAACAATCATAATATAGAGGAAAATATTATGACCAATCTACAACATTTTCTCCATTATTATATATGAATTCATACAAGTATACATTCGTTTACCTCAACAATGTTTTTACTACATATGCATTTAAGTTCTTTTCACAAAAATAATATATTATTGTTATTAATTATTCAATTTTACATACTTATCTCACCTAAATATTAAAATAAGTTGTATATGTAGAATCTATATTCAAAATAACGTAATTCATCCTCTTCCATTACCAAAAATCATTTTTACAAATATCTCTAAAGTCTTTCTAAGTTCACTATCGTTATTTTTAGGGGAAAAGTGGTCACTTAAAGACCCCCTTTTGATACTCATTACCCTAATCACGTGAATCAACATAGAAAACTAGATAACCATGGAAACATATAAAGGAACTTTAACTAACTCAAACTAAGAGACATGAAATTTTAGGGTTTTTCCAATATACGGTGATAATTGAATTAGCATGGGGGTTTCATTAAAAAAGTGATAGAATACCACGTGTGCATAATGGGGACTATTTAATCACCTAACATTGTAATTGATATAACGAGAAGTATTTAGGGGTTTAAAAAAGTTGAACAGTATTAGATGAGATAAAGTAACGAGGGGATGACATATGGGGTAGGGATAGTGGTAGGTGTGCATAAATAACATTTAAAACATAATTTTATAGTGTATATATATTAATGGTTGTTCTTCTAGGAGCAAGTCTATATTGTGAAAGGTATGGAGGGAGGTTTGTTTATTTTAGTCGGGGTCTTGAATTCTTAGATTTGATGGATACAAATGGAAGTTGATGGTTCAAAGGTGGGAACCTAGATATATCGTTTTCTTCGATATTTATCGTTGATTCTAAGCGTTTAGAGTTTCCCGCAACACGTATAACTATTTTGAATGCACGATGCCACTCCCAAAACAAAAATTCAAAAATGAACTGGATGAGAGAGACATGTATGCAACAAGCCAAACGGAAATGCACATTATCAACAAGATGAAAACAAAACAAAATTATTCCAATTCATGACCTTTCTTCACACCTATCAATGAAGTCTTTGAAGAGTTTCAAATATTAAAGAATTTTACCTATTCAAGCACATATTCCTCGTCCCGATTAACTAGTTCTCCAAGCTTACACTTTTATAGATATGATGTATAATGGATTTCTAATAACTAAGCAGTGTCTTTACACACTACATCTTGATCCAAGAAACTTCATTGTTTAAGAATTAGTTTTTTCCATTTTTCTTAGAAGAATGTACCTATGCCTGTGACACTAGCTTTTAGGCATCCTACAAATTTATATATACAACATAGAAAAGTTTAATTTTCATAATCCAACTGTTGAAAGGCTTTGTGATAATCTTCCTAATCCTCAAAATGACAAATGAAAAATCCTTAAGAGCAAAGATAAATCTCACAATTCTTAGTCCATGCCATGTGTATCCATTGATACAGCACTAATGCGAATTACCAAAACCCATTAAATATGTAAATAGATGCTCATTTTTATAAGCGTGCTTGGTCTTGGGTCACACACCTCCCTATGAGCTCCACTATCAGAACCTTTTCCTCATGTTTTGTTGCCCGGGTTTAAAAGCTTGAAGGAATCCCTGAAACCATAGCTCCTCCATGCAATCGTTGCACGATAAGGAGGATGGAGTCCTTGCCAATATTGTAGCTTGGTAGAGAAGCATTTTTGAGATTGTATTCTCTCGTATAATCCCTGTTGTTGATCCATTGGGATACCTTATGTGTGCTCCATTTTCCGCTTCCGGATCAGACACATGATTTATTGATTCAGGAGCATATACTGACTGGAATTATCTTGGTAGTCACAGGGTTACGCTTAGTCCATGGAAAATACATGTATTGAGTATATTATCAGTACTGTGCAATTCAGAAAGAAGGGGCATGTTTATATAAAATTTGGAGAAAACAAATATATAGTCTGCAGAATTTATTATAATATTTTGGAATGTACGTGAATGTGAATTCAACCTAAAACAATGAATTTATGAGCAGTTATGGGGAAAGGGGGTATGCTAATATATGAATGTTATATGGAAGTTTTGAGATACTTAGTTGAGAGATGAGCCAGAGACTGAACACTGTGAAAGGAGTATGGTTTCTCTTCATCAAAGATGTGGCATAGATGTCGGCAGGAATGTTAGCATGCCATCTTTTGGTATTTGAGAACACGATTTGACAGGCCCTTACATAAAGGTTGTATAGTGCGCATGATTTAGAAGGATAAAAATCAAGAGATTGCAAATAAAAAGGGTGTAGGACTAAAGAACAGGGTTGCACAGCTGTGGCACAGCTTCATGTACTTTATTTGATGTAATGGCTCTGATCTATTTAATTCTTCCAAGAGATAAATCTGACAGTGCACAGTCATAAGTGAAATGTAATCCAAATGATAAATGTTAATGTCATAGAAAAAGCTTGATTTAAGGAAAAACAAATCGAAAAGCAGATCATTAATAAAGCTAAAACTCCTACTTCAGTTAAAGTATGATTAGTAACTGGACACAAAAGTAAGTAGTTGTTCAAAATTACCAGAAAATCAACTGGCTACCACTTACCACGGGAGAAGATCCACATGGAATCTTTAGTGTGCAACAGACAGCCACCAAAATCACATACAAAACCATTATCTCAAACAAAAAGAATTAAATCCAGCGGATCCTCTCACCAAAAATGATTCCAACTGCAATAAAAGTTAGCCTGAATAAAGAGCAAGAAAACACAATTATATTTTGTTAACTGAGCTCAATACAAGCTGGTAAATCCTTATAATACTTAGTTTTGAACCCTGAAACAAACAAAGATCGACCATCAACAACCACCCATTTGACTACATATGCAACACAAACCACGAACCATGTCGAGTGCATAACGTAAATAGGAGTCTGGAAAGTGCACTTAAACCAAAATGTCCAGCAGTCCCTATTTTAAAAGGAAAATAAACCTTGATAATTGATAGTGATTCCTCAGTCTACTACATTTTTGTTTTCTTGATATGTTGATTATGATTTTTGAACCCAATGGATAGTATATATAGTGAGTATATAAGTAAGAATTTGCATATCATTCTCAATCTGATTTGATACATTTTTTTAAGATTGTTTGAGCATGGTCATATTTTCTTGGAAGTGACCATGAAGATATTTTTATTGCACATGTTTATTGTATTTTAATTATTGGATCAAAAATACAACACATTTGTGAATCTTAAATGTTGGTTTTGATCGGCAAACCCAAAAACATTGTTGCAAACAGACAAATCCAAGGGATAATATATATAGTGAGTACATATAATTAAGAATTTACATATCATTCAGGATCTCATTTGACATGGTTTTCAAATTGTTTGAGCATCAATATATTTTCTTAGAAGTGGCCATGAATGTACTTTTCTAACCCATTTTTAATTGTATTTAATTACCAATCAAAGTACAACACATCTACCACCACCACCCATAAAACCCTAAACATCATTGTTGACAAGAAAGACTAAACATTAATGCATCGTGAAGAACCTAAGGGATAATATATATTAACATGGTTTTTAGATTGTTTGTATATGATTAGATTTTCTTGGAAATGCCTATGAAAAAAATCTCTTGCCCATTTTTATTGTGTTTAATTATTGAATCAAAAATACAACATATACACTATCATCAACCGATGAACCCTACACATCATTACCAACAAGGGAACCCTAAACATCACTATCAACCAGTGAACCCTAAATGGTGTTACCAATAAGTGAACTATCCTTCAAGTTTCGCGAGCTTTATGCAACCACATAAGATCATAACATAAATGGCCCTACCTATTTCAATTCTAGTTTTTGACCCAAACACTATGTGTTTATCTTTTCCCCTTCACTACTTTCAAATGGAAAATTTGTGTACTAGGAAAGGATAAACAGCTTTGTTCATTGTTTAGTCATCAAATGATCAAACAAGAGATTTTTCTCATTTTTTTATAAAAACCTATCATAATTTAAAATTTAAAAAAAAAATCACCCATGTAGATGTGGTTCTATAAATATTAAATATTTTGCATGATTTTTTTCTATAAAGAATGAGTAAGTTGATATTCAATGAATCCTAAATCTTTTGATGAAAGGAGTGTTTCATTGTTTTAGATGGGACTTCCAAGGCTCCTCCCATAGTCCGACTTGATTCCACCTTTAATTGGCAGTGATTGGCAACACTTCCTTGATAAGTGTTGATAAGTATGGGTTTGATATCTTTATGGTGACAGTGAAGCATGTGAGGAGCTTTAACCACCTCTCTTTGCTTTGGTCATCTAGATTTGTAACCAGTTATGTGAAGGGCTTCATCTTCATCACCTCTCTTTTGCTTTGATCGTTTGGGATCGCAACTAGACAAATGGTGGAGATAAAGCTTCTCAAGGTGTTCTTAGGTTACTCTCAGGTATGTCGTTATGAATTATTTCTCTTGCCCCTTCATTTCCATTATGAATGTTTTTCCTTCACTCAAATATTACGGGTTTGTAATTTGGTATTGTTACATCACATTATTTGTGTTTGTCATGGTTTTCAAAAATTACACTTGTTGATCTAAATAGTGTCCGCATGTGAGTTATTTTGGCTTACTTTTCAATGTCTTTGACCTCTTATGTAGACATGCTTTATTTTTCATTTGACATTACCATGGATGGAAATATTTTTGTGGGGAAATCCCGGCTTGTTACTCAACATGCTAGTCTTCACATGTTATGGCATACTTCATCTTTTTGTCACTCTTCTTGTTCTAGGGAGCTTTTGGTGTTTTGGCATATTTCATTATGGATGTAAAAAAAGATTAGGTGGGGTGGATGGGAACGCAAAGGCAATTCATCGTCGTTGAGGAGATGTAACAAGTACGAGAAGGTGAAACTATCATCTAAAAACATTGTGAAGGAGAAGGATTTTGAGTTTATCCAAAAATACTCTATGATATGTCCATAATTTCATAGATCTTGTAGGTGATTTAAAGCTTGGGAACCTCTTTCATAATGAAGTTTTGTTGATCTTGGAGAAAGCCCTACATTGTTGGGAAGCCACTCTTAATGAAGGAATAAATGATTTAAAAATCCTCTAATGGACTCCCACAAATCTTTTGTGTGTAAATTGATTGCGATATTGGGTGAGAATGTTTTCATGGATAGTGTCATTCAAGCTATGAGAAATTTGATATGATATACTCCTAGGTTGAACTCTCTCAAAGTGGCCTAACTAATTGGGATACAAATGATTCATGAAGACGTAGAAAAAATGTGTTTTGGCTTGGTGTGTTGTTTGGATTAATTGTGCACATTTCCCAAGGCCATGGTAGTGGAGAATATTTTGAGGGACAAAAGTTGGACGCTATCTCGCACCAAATTGGGAATCAACACTTTCATGTTTACTCTCACCTCGGCTAAAATTTTCGTGGAGAATGGATTCCAAAGAATAAGTTTTTGTTTAAATTTCATTATATTTAATTTACAACCTTCCATTTTTGTATTGTTTTGAAGGTGGCAACATTTGTATGTATGACTTTATTATGATGTTTGGGTTGTAGCCTTTATTGACCTTATTGAAAAAATCTTTCAACCTATAATTTGGTGAGAATTTGATTGTATGTGGACAATGTTTACATATTTTAATTATATTTTACATATAATATAATGGATTTTTATTATGGTTTTTTTTTTAAGTAATAAATTTAATAATTATTATTTGTCTTCAAATATAACATAATATTTTATAATTCTTTTCATTTGAAAATTATGTAAATGATATTTTAAATTGTTTTGTTAGTGTCATAAAATTAGTAATTTTTTTACTAATTGTAAGAATAATTTTGAAACATTTTCTTCTATACAATTTTTAAAAACACATTATTTTTCTTGATTGTTTACAATAATTATCTTATTTTTAGTTTTCATTAAAATTTTCTCATTACATATTGTCATCTTCTCTTATTTCATTCATTTTCAATAAACCTTGTACTAAATAAATTATAAGTAAAGCAAACAAATTATTATGATTTTTTTAAGTTATTATGACTTTTTACCTTGATTTAATCAAAATAATTCATTTATTGTTGTTACAAATATTAATATTTCAAATGAAAAATCTAAACTAACTATTTTTTTAAATTGTTATATTATATAAATTATAAAAATATTAATTCATAATTTATAATATTACTTAAATAAATTCTAGCCCATGGGTTTTTTTTTACCTTATTTAACAAATACTTTTATATTATTATAAAATCACAAATTCAATAACTCTAATATTGTGAGTTGTTTTATATTATTGCAAAACAATATAAAATTTTAGTAGTTAAATTACGTAATTTTATAATCCTCGTGTACTTTTTATTATGGCATGTTTTGTGGTATGGTTTCGTGTCCTCCTCCTTTGTTTGCTCACATATTGAATTTTGTCACTATGGTTATAAAACTCAACAATGCAAAAGAATCAACCAATCCACTTGCATGCTCTTTTTCCCTTCATCCCTAAAATTAAGAAGACTTTCCTAACTATTTTCAGCAGCCTAGGACTTGCATCTATAACTTTCTCCTTGCCCTTCCAAGCATGGCATAACTCCCTCATTTCCATTTACCTTGCATACAACAATATTGTTATTGTGTACTCGACACCCCCTATCCCTCGTATGATTCACTCCAAAGAGTTATGCCCGCCAGCATGAGTGGTTTGGCAACAAAATCTCCAAGAAATGTGGCATCATCAAATGTGATGGTTGTAAGAAGAGGCACATAATGATAGGAATTATAAGCGCATTACACATAAAACTAAACAATGAATTTAGCACACTAATAATATATTTTCTCATTGAATACATCCGAGATTACATCTACAATATATAGGAGAGACTTTGCTCCTATATTCAAGGAGAGATTATCTCCACCAAATCCTATTTGGTTGGGTTTGTTACTTACGTAACAATACTCAACTCTAATTACATGAGTTGTTTATAACTCCAAACCATATATATATATATTGTTAATATAACAATAATATATTACCACTACCTTTTACATTTATAAGCATAATGTAATATTACAATATTACATTTACATTCACCAACATATATAACTTATCAATGTGAGCACTAGAGATATGTTTTCCTAACATTCCCCCTTAGTGCGAACATGGGGAAAACTTGCCTTGTACTGCAACGTGTCGCTTCGTAGCTTGCTCATGATCTGGATGGTTTTCCAAGTGGTTTACCAACAACCACACCAAAGATAGTTTTCCTAGTGGATTACTAACAACCACAACTATAGATAGTTTTTCCAATGGATTACTAACAACCACAACTATAGATGGTTTTCCAGTGGATCCAACAACCACAATATCATGATGTTGTAGTAGTATCATCGGATCTCATCACATTTCACCGTAGGGAATAACATAGGAAAATCTATTGAATTTTGTTGCTCATACACACAAACTGAAAATTGGAAATGGAACATTGGATCATGTTCCCCCTTAATGTGAAATTTCCACTTATTCAATTAGGAACACTCTAAACTGAATCGAACATATTGTAAAATAAGTATTATGAACTCAAGCACACAATTGAAAGCAAACTGACACCACAAAATGCCACCACAACTTCGTGCGGCCCCGTCGTTGGTGACTGACGAGAGATCATTGATTGACCTCCAACCTCCGCCTCTGATGGATGTGTTGCTAACTCAACCGAATTTGATCATGAAGCACAATTACAACTTGGACGTCGGGTTACACCGAAAATGTGTCCATAAGATAATTTTCTTCGACAATTTTGACTAGATATTTTGACTTTGACTCACTAATAATGACTCAAATTGACAAATTTTTTGACGATAGACATTATTTTGACATTTTTATAACTTGACAATAATTAAACTTTTAACTAGACATGAATATAAAACTTAAAAATAAAATATCATGTGACGAGTGACCCAAAAGACTATAAACTTAACATAACAAGACAACTGCCTATTACAAATACAAATACAAATAGACTTAACTCATAAACTTTGATATTAATTGATATGTATTTTTATCATCCACGTGTGAAAACAAAACACTATCAAACACTATCAACGTGGAACTAATAATAAACTTAAAGACTTTAAATCTAAGACACAATAACTCAAAGTTATAAGGCACGTTGCATGGGACATGTAGAGAACACCTTGCATTTAGATGCTACTCGGAAGAAACATGGAGCAGTATGGTCGTGGTTTGAATGGATGAGTTGGAGCTTATTTCCCTGGCATGCAACAGCTCCAAATTCTAAACCGAGCCGAATGTTACCTCCAACGTGGTGAAAAGTGGAAAGGTGAAACTTCGTGGCACACAGAATTTTATTGAATATTGAAACCTGGCAGAAGTAAACTTGGCTGAACGCATAGGTTATTGGATCAGATCTACATGCTCAGACACAACAAATTCAATGGAAATATATTATTAGATAATCAATCTTTGATAAGAAAACAACAAGAAGTATTGATCATCTTGCAATGACTTCAAAGTTGTAATGCCCAACGCTTAACCAAAAACAAAATAAAAAATAAGTAAATAAAAATAAATAAAAATGTCATAATCGCATAGGGCAGGAAGGTGGCCGCCTTTGTCGTGGGCACTGGCAATGATGAGCTTGGAGAGTGACACATTCTAAATGACTTTTCAGCCCTGTTAATTTTCTGGCATAATGATACAAGCACTTTATTTTGAGATCCCAAGGCCCTAACCACGAAGTAACCCAAGTTAATGTTGTAGATTTAACAGTAATTGGATAGTTGCAACGAGTGCAAAAGTGGATCAGTATTTTACTAACAATGATAAAAGTAGAGTTTTGTGCTCCCACAATTAAATAAACAAACTACGGGGAACCGTGCTAACTGGAGCTCTGCGAATAGCCGCCTAAAATCTATCCCATTCTTTCTTAACGAGTCCTACACGCAGAACCCAATATTTCCTCATTTTGTTATACGCAACTTGATTTTTTTGATTTGTATCTATATTTTGAAGTGGGTTTTATTGTCTGTGAGAAGAGAAAGGAAACTACTGCTGCCGCTGTTTTGGTTGTTGTATGCAAAAGAGATGAAGAAGCTTGAGGATTAAGAGCATTGTTTATTGGGTCTAACATCTTGTTGTATGGATTCTTACTTTCTCTTGTGGCTTGATGGAAGTAACATCCGCATTCAAAGGCAATACAAAAATGATGCTAATGTCATTGTAGTAGCAAGAATAAATGGCTTTTTTGTTTTGTCTTTCCTATTTTTGAGAATCCTTGCTATGTACATTGTAACTCGCGCATCACATTTACAACTCCTTTTCCTTTATTTCGAGTAAGTTTTGTTTTGATTAAGGCAAAGAAAATGCCCTTTCTTGCTATTCCACACAGTGTCTCTGTAGTTTTGTCTCTTCCACCTTGTGCCAAAATAAGAGCTTTGGAACAGGCGTGGATATCCATTGCAACATAATGGAAAGGGGTTTTTGTCAGATGTTGTATTTGCAAGTGCCTTGGTTGACATGTATGCAAAATGTGGGAGCATACACATGGCACGTGAACTGTTTGACAGAGTTCCCAAAGAAATGCATTTCATGGAATGCATTGATTATAGGGTATGCACAAAATGTGTTCGTTAAAAGGCCTCTAAGGTATTCAAGCAAGTGCCTTTCAGTTTGTTAGCATATCCTCCCAGCCTATGCTAAAATAGGATATCAGGGATATGGTGTGATCATCCACCAAGCATATTGGGAAGTGGATTTTTGGTCAGACGTGTATGCAAAGTATGGAAACATAGACAAGGTACAAGAACTGTTTGGTAAAATGCCTCAAGAGATTTAGGGGCTGCTTGGGGAGAATCAACAACTTACTGCTACTCATGTGGCTTTGAGGTAGGAATTGCCTACTACATAACAGAACTTTATCGTAGGTGTCATCTTACTAATGTAGTTTCATAATACATTAAATTTTGTAAAAATGTTGCTCTTGCGATTTGGTTGTGGAAGGCACGGGTATGGGCTATTTGAGGCAACAAGGAGTGGAAATCCATAATAAAAGAATGATATTTTAGCGTATGGTCAAAGGTCACTACTAAAATGCCTCTGGGAACCTTACACAAATGATGTGTTCAATCTGTTGTAATGACTCAAGGAAAAGACTCTAAAACTATTTGTTTAGATGTCTCGTAGAAAGACGTGCTCTCATGGATTGTGTTGGTGGAAAGACGCATAAAAAGCGGAGTTTGAAGAGAAATAAGAAAGCGTGTAAATTGTTTCTAGAATTCCTAAAGTTGAGGTGGTCTCGTCGAATGCGGGAATCACAAGCTTCGCGAAAAAGATATGATTTTCCTTTTTCGCTTGCATTAAATTTCGCTTCATCATTTCCATCTTTTTCAAAATTAAATGTTGAATGATAGGGAGCATAATTCCAACAAATGACAAAAAAATCCTTTGACGTGAACTCTCAAAACAAACAACAAAAAAACTCTGATATTGAAAGTTACGCGCATGGAGCGCCACACCCAAACATACCACAAAACTGAAACTCTTTGCATGACCCTGGTAACATGGAACACCTTAGGGAACCTTAACCGAGTTGTTTGAAATTATTTAACGCTCTTGCAAGTCATATTCTTAAACCTCCTCAACGTATCAGTCACTTTCCAGTAGCAATGGACAAATATTCATAATTGAACTTTTGAACATGAACAAAAATGTAAGATAACATGAAAAGTTAAGTTACAAACATTTGTCCATTGCTAGACGTCTTCAAAAACACTTCATTGGCAACGTATACAAAAATATTTATTCAAAAACATGAGCCAAAACTAGTAGTATGTGAAATTAAATCAATGTGGACCCAAGCATTCAGAATAACATTAAAACAAAGCAGCATTACTTAAATCTCGACGCGGTAACAAGTACATCAACTTGGTATACCCTTTGCATGGAGCACATTACGCATATCTAGATCACAAAAACTGATGTGCTCCTTTGCATGGAGCACATTACGCATATCTAGATTAAATTTTGCCCCCTCAGGTTTTTGCTAGCAATATATAGAGCTATCAAAGAAAATCCATTGAGCACATTTGTATCACGCGGCAAAACATGCAAGGAGGCATTATTTCGACCATCTGTCCTAACATGCGTTAAAAACAATACAAATTCCAATTAAATGGCAACTATGAACATAAAATCTTAACCGTACACCTTTACCATCCACAAAGGACAATGCACACACCTATAACAGAACACATAAACAATAGAATGCCGAAGTGGGTATAAACCAAGCAGAGCTCTTATACAGCTGAGCAACGAGAGACACGTCAAAAGAAATCACAAATTCTACATCAGCCAGAGACCGGATCTTGCATATTCTCAGTCACCTTCATTAACCTCAACTCAAAGTAAAAACGAAATCAACCATCAGCTTTCAAATTTAAGATGAGGAGTTTCACTGGGAAGAGCTACTTTATAATCACATTAAGTATTCTAAATATGAGATGAAGGCACATTGAATCGAATTGTAGAACATCAATTACACTCCCCAAGGCAATTAAATTTCATCTAGGTAGTATAGGATCTTTTAAAAACCAATCTATATATACCAGTACTCCAAAACAGTTAAAGATAATGCCAACCACTAAAATACACCCACAATATGAATATCCACCTTAAACTAATGTGCTCGATAGGACCATATTCTCATGTTTTTAAAGAACAATTAAATCAGAATGCAAAATACAGAGGTTTACAACTGTTTTAAACAAATTCAAAAATTGGATTATTCTTGCTAGTCAGATAACCACAGTAATTTCAAACAATAATACATGCATGATTTGATGAAATCATAGGATACATCCAGAATTGTGCCATAAGTAACTCAGCATGATCTCAATAAGAGAAAAATAACCAATGCCTCCCACTATATCAGGGGACTCTCAAGATACACTCTACCTTCAGCCTCTCCATAAACATTTCAGATTTGAACCTCCAGGATTATTTAATTCATCACCTGTGGAAGCTGGTGTTCGGCTTTATCCAGATTTTACCTGAAAAATATCATAGCACCCTAAGCATTATCGCTTTTGAAGCTATCATGGCACCATAAGCATTGTTGGCCATGAAGCTAACCAATTGTATAGAACAGCTACAATATGACTAATATAATCCAATTTACTCGAATCTTTAAAAGCAAGGAAATTAAAATATTACAGGTGAACGAGAATAGGATCGGCTACGGCTCCCACTCGGGCTGCGACTCCTGCTAGGGCTTCGACTCTTGGGACTTCGAGTCCTAGGTTTATATGAGGATGGCTGTATGATGAAGCAAAGTCTCATTAAATTTTCCATCATTGAACAGAAACTTGCTCAAAAGCTTGACTGAAAATTACTCACCGAGCGCTTGGGTGACCTGGACCTGGACCTTGATACCGATCTGCAAACATCAAGCACACAGTCCGTTACAGATAAAAATTGGCTTTGCTAACAACAATATAGTAGACTGTCGAAATGAAAGAACACAACATGAAGATACAAACTTTCTAGTTTCTTTATAACTCTAAATCCCGTCACAAAAGACAACTTGTAACTTTTTCATAAATAGCCTAAGATAGGCTGTTATATTGACATAAAATATAATTTGCAAGTCATTTTTCTGAACAAAACACCCATGCCCAATCATCTTCTCTTGTCCACAAACAAATATTTATAATGGATCCAAGAACACAATTCTGGCAAGACAGATTAAAAGCCCACTCCTGCTGAGTTTATTTCTACCATAATAGGCCAATGCAGAAAATTTGCTTCATTACATGTCCTACTGTCATCAAACCATTACAATGCACCCGCTTGAAATGCATTGCCGTCACAAATACCTGTGAATAGATACAAAGCTTGTAAGTGCAACGTCCAACTGCCCAAAACAACAAAAGGAGCCAATGAAGAACATACTCCATTCTACAGTTCTGGGGATGTAGGAACACTCTCATGTCATTTCTACGACACTGCAAGTGTACTTTGAAATTTTCCTTGGAAACAATGATAGTCAAAACATATCCAATAAAATTATCCGTCTCCTCTTGCCAAAATGTTCTCAAGATGCAATAACTTGAACAATCTATTACCACTGCTCTGAGATAATCATCAACTTCCAACCAGAAAAGCTATGATCCATTCTTCACTATCACTTTACTTTTAAACTCAATCTAATCTCTCGCCAGATACAACATCAATCTCGTAATGATTCCATGCATCATTTTTGCTAATTGAAGTGTCTTACCATAGAGTCGAGAGATATTGTCAACCAACGACCTTGCTGGAAAAGGCCCCATTCCTTTTGAAAACACAAACAGGATTTCACCTAGATTTACATGACCAAGTCCATGTCCTTCAATTTGGCAGCTGGTAACCGTCTTCTTGTTTTACTATTTTCTTGATTAACCTGCCCTTAAAAACAATTGTAATTAAAAAGATAAAGTGCAAGCAAGAATGGTTTGAAATTGTGTGTTTTTAAAATCTGATTTAATATTTGGAATTTTCCAAACAAGAATTGTGTGCACCCAAAAGAAATAAACGTGCACCAAAGTGTAAAATAAACCACCCATGCAGAACCTACAGAAAATACCGTTATTGAGAGCAACTTTTTGTGAAATTAGTTAATTACAAAATCTGTCTTGAAATAGAACTGCAGTAAAATACAAAATATCTATGACAAACCAGCAAAAGCTCAAATTTGGAAGAGCAAACATCTACAAGGAATAATCAAGATAGATGAAAGAAAAAGAATGACTGGCAGCCAACCTCATTAAGCATGTGGAAACTTCAGTCCTATAAACAGCGTTGCATGCAAACCAGCCATTCCAGATCGCTATCCTCATAATTCATGGCAAGCCAGCTTTACAGTCCATTCTGTATCACTGTCATTTACTCCTAACAACATTGGAGTCGAATTGTATAAAACATGAAAACTAATTTTCATTGCATACAACTGGTCAAATGTACACATTACAGAACTCCATACCTCCTTGACACAAAAAAGCGGAACAAAAGTGGGTCTTGAAGCATCTTAATCCTTCATCAAGATTCAGGTATGCAATCCCCGCATCTGGATTTGATGCTGCAGATCACTGATGTGCAGGCAGGATGTATTATAAACAGAAGCAAGAAATTGCCAGAATTTTCTCCTGTTCTTAGATTTTTTGATTGTACGGTCCCATGTTTCCATGATCATGTATTCACCAGAACAAAAAAACAAAGCAGTATTATGTAGATAAGAAAGCAGCAAGTCAGGATATTATGACTCCAACTCCTCACCTTGCTGTTTCCTAGCGGCACCCAAATATGGCCCTAAACATGAAAGGACCCCACAGGTATCATAAACAAACAAGCCCTATCCCAACAAAATCTACCAATCAAGAGTGTCGACTATTGACCAAGGGAACATTTTAATATGTAACGCATGGCATTTCATGACCATATTGTCAGCTGTGGAATGGAGTTAGCCAGCAACAGTTGCAAGAAATGTTAAGGAGAACAGAAAAGAACTAGCAGATGTGCAATAGCATTCCTAAGGCACTTAAAAGCAACCATCCCCCACCAATTATCATAACAAACAAGCCCCATCCAAATAATCTCCAGCAACCACTAATGTAGTCTTCAACCGTTTACAAACAGAAAATTGTGAATGTGAAACATATCACCATTCCTTGACCTTAAGAGCAGAAGCTTGGGAATGCAGAAGCAAGCACAAGTTGTGGGAAAAATATTACAGAGAAATACATGGAACTAGGTGAGGCACAACAACAGATAATGTATCAGCACAATATACTATAGACAATCATACATGGATTCGATTCCTTTGAACATACATGCAAAAACTAGACCCCGCATAGTTTTCCTATTATATAAATACTCCAAAGTGATCCCCACTCAGTAGAGCTAATGTTTACGAAATTACAAGCAATATACAGACTACTATGACAAATTGAAAAAAAATGGCTTTCCAAATGCAAGAGAATGATTCCAAGCCAAACCATTGCTTATCATTGACCCTTTTATTTCTGGCCATGCTACAAATAAAACCCATGTTTTAGGCATGGAATTTTTCTCTGGGTAAGACAATGCATAAAGTTGGTCAATGTTTTCCTTCCGAATCCAAACCAAAAAGTGTTCAAGCACAAAAGCTATAGTTTCCTAGTTCAAGGTCATCTCCACCTGGGCTTCAGTGATAGCCTCTCTGTGAACCAACATCCCTAGTAGCACTTTTTCAATAAACACAAAGATCAACTCCAGGAAATTTGATTTTGCATTTTCCTTGTCCATTCAGCCTTTTTACAATTGAAAACAAAATTGAGGCAAATGCAAAATAAAGGTTCTCTTCAAAAATTCGCATTAGTAAAGCAAAATATAAAAACAAATTGTGTGATATGTGCACAAGTATACATCAGATGTGGTTTATTTATCTTAAATAAGGAAAACAATAACGCAAAAGATGATCTTGTATCCTTTTAAAAGAGATTCATACGCCACATAACCCATCCATTTAGTGACAGCAGCCTTGCAGCATTTAGCATAAAGACATGGTGCTTTCTTTAAAATACATGCCAGAAACAGACAGCAAGCATCAGAAAACACAGCATCTTTATGAAACTTTGAGAAAGAGCATATATATTTTGCATTTGATATTATCATATTATCTAATAATGGTCTTATTTTGTAGCATATGTACATGAAATGCTTGATAAATGAACATTCAGATGTGATCTTTAAGTGATAAACTAAAAATCATTAAAAATGTAAGTATTCTCAATTTACTTTATTTTTTTTTCATCACACGCCACAAATGCTTGCCAATACCATCAGGAACAAAAACCCATAAATGAATTGTTCTCACAAGTGATGCACTGAAAACTTGAACCACTGTAACCAGACATTTCTCCTACGAAGCCTATGTTTTGTCCAAGTAGTTGGTTGAACCCCATAATGCTAATCTTCAATGAAACATGACCCACATTCAAATAATAATGTTGAGCAAGACAATAAAGTTAGATTTCTCCTCATCCTAAATAGCTGGTTCAGAAACCAAATAATTTTGATGCTTTGATTTATTCAAGTTGAAGTTTATGTTTACTAAGTGTTTTCAGATATATTTCCAATTGGAAAATATTAGATATGCTATAGTTTACCAAGGTAACCTGATGCTTTGATTTATTCAAGTTGAACTTTATGTTTACCAAGTGTTTTCAGATATATTTCCAATTGGAAAATATTAGATATGCTATAGTTTACCAAGGTAACCATCCATCACCAAACCCACCACACTTTAAATGTTTACATTACTGTCTACAGATATATAGTGCATTCTTTGATATCATCCCTTCCAATGTTGCTTTACCTAAAAGAAACTCTAAATACCATCCTTAACAAATCCTGTTCCTTGTAATCTGAGTTACCGGATGTAACCCCGGATCAACATATCCCTCTAACCAAAATAGATATCAATGCTATACTCAGATATGGCCAAGACATATGAATTTATAACCAAGTTGCGATGCAACCTGAGTAAACTTAAATATTCAGATACAGATGATACATAACCCAAGTTATGTCCGACAAAATTATAAAAATACAAATAAAGACAATCAAGATAACAGAAAGTCACATCTCTTCATAGAGATACTACCCATCTTTGTGCTGATATTTGGACAGCTATGTATGTTTTTCTACAAATAATTACCTACAAGGCTTTACAAATTGTCATTTACATGGTTAACACTGTACTCGTATCAGTTGTGTATCCATATATATACCACTTAAATTGTGAGGTTTGTGCCATTGTAAGAAATGTGACAATTGATTGCTTAATGCCACAACTTCAGCAAATAACACAATACTGTTTTGTTTTCTAGTCGAGGTAACATTGTAGGAAAAGAATGATGTTGTAATTATAAAGATTAGTATTTCAACAATCAGTTGGCACTCAGCAGTTTAAATACTAGCATGTCATAAGGAACGAGCATATTCCTTACTCGAACTTTGCTATACCTTTTGAACCATTCCTAAGAATGCTTGATTTTAATAAGCTTCCATTTGCTCAAGATTGTTCAATCTTTCATAAGCCTTTACGTATTTTGAAACTCTCTCACTCAAATACTAATAACTTGAGGGCTAATAATGGCAAGTACAACATCAACACCTCTTATCAGAGAGAACAAGAAATAAATCAAGATTTAAAATTTAACTCCAAGGTTGAGAAACAACCCTGCAAAATCTTCAAAGAACATCTGTCGCTTATTATTTGTATTAATGAAGGCTTAAACCAAAAATCCATTTGAAGAAAGTAACATGGTGAACACCAATCAGAAAACAGAGATAGTGAATCAAAAAATTGAATTGGAAAAAAAAACCTTCAAGATGGCATTTTAACCTTCAAAAGTTCAAATGCATGTGTTGATAAACCCCATATGGAGGTAGCCATCAAAATTTTCCTCTTCATTAACACCTACTCCTCGATACTCCATAAAAAGGAATCCTGCTCACGATGCAATAACATTGCGGAGCTTGCTCAGGTGTTCCAAGATAGCAAAGCAAAATACGTGGAATGTTGACATAGTTTTGTGATGTACTGAAAATGGATAAGTGCACATTTGTCTGCCAAAGATATGGATGTCATTTCTGTACATATAGCCAACCCTGGTAATTCATTGGTCCAAAAGTGTGCTCTGTGATCCCAAAGAACTCTATCTTACTGGACATTATTACAATAACTCTATCTTTGCTTCCCAAAATGCTATTGGTGCTGAACTATATGACTTTACAACCAACAATCTTCTGCCCATGACAAAACGGGTTTGTGAAGTTTCAGGTGTTATGCTAATCTTATACACAGACACACTGGCGGCCACCATACTATGGTTTCTTATAACATTTTAGTCGCTAAATATGTAGCCTGTGCCTTGTGACATCAATAAACTTTTAAATATCAATGGCCAAATAGTTGAGTGATATGAGATAAAATGCCCTATAAATTATCGCAAAGAAGATTGAAATTTTTGCTCTGGTTCTTGGTTTCATGACTACTGATATAATATGCTTTCATGATTTTCTTTTAACTAAGTCCCTTAGCAGCAAAATTTTGGTAAAAAATTTATTTCATGTTCCAAAAATCAGAATTCTTGGCAAGCAATACCATCCAAGATGGGAAAAAACGTGAAATTTTTGGTAAAAAAGTAAAATTTTTGGTAAAAATTTCATAGCCCATGATTTCTTGTTTCACCAACAAAATGCATTCAACCAATGCCTCAGAACACACATGGTAAATCATACTTTTACTTTTTATTATTTAAGGGTATTTACATACTTGATCTTATGTTCACATTTCATCAGCATTATTAAAGTTGGCTTATTTCATCTACATACACAACATTCATCATGTTAATTTCAAGCAACATTCCAACTTGCCAAGTTCCAAAGAGTAAAGTCCCAAGTGTAGAAGCCAACTGCAGTCCCAACTTCAATTCCAGCTTCCAATACCGAGAAACACATTTACAAGGAGACAAGTGGTAGTCAATAAATGCATTAAGTGTTCAGTCACCTACTAATGGTCTATATAATATATATTAACTCAAATTTTCAACTATTTTAGACAAGCGGCTTGTGTCAATTAAAAGCATTACCTAGACACAGAGTGATGCCTGGGACGAGTGCGAGGAGGTGACAGAGATCTTGATCGTGACCTTGATATTGAACGAGATACCGATCTATACTTTGGAGACTTACTGCAAATTGAAAATTGAACCATTAGCAAAAAGTTACATTAGGATATGGCATAATCAATTATGACAATGTACAACACTAAGTTCACAGTAACAATTCATAGATTACTGAACCGCACCTGCGGCTGAGGCTACGGCTCAAACTCCGACCACGCTGCCAACAGGGCTCCTGCTTTTACTTCTGCTTCGACTCCGGCTGGGGCTGCATGAGACAGACCTGCTAGGACTACGACTGTAACTGCGACTGCGGCTCCTAGAAACACTCCTCTTGGACAGGTACTCCTTTACCTGACTCATTCCAAGCGCAGTTTCAATATACGTCAATTTGAGAAACGAACATCTTTTAATATCAATATTAATGAAAATGGAGAAATGTGAGAAAATTACCCGTATATATGACCGAGAAAATGCATTCCTGAATTCAGAATCATCAAGTTTCCTGATCTGTATACACCAAAATGGCTAATCAGATAAACAATACTATAAGGTTTCTGAATAATTTTAAGTCAATAAAGAAAATCCTGACTAGACAGAAGCAGCTTGAAACAACAAAAAAGATATTTTGATCCAAATGAAACTTACAGCATATTTCATGTCGTCATGGTTAGTGTAATCCACAATTCCAGTAGTGCCTGGATGGTACAATTAATGAAGTTATTCACCACAAGATGTAGAATTAAGAAAAGAAAATATCTCATTAAAAAAATTGAATTTCCCAGCACTAACAAAAAGTTTACAACTATTCATTAGTCAATAATAATTCAAACTAGATATTTTTTCCTATCATTATATATTAATAAGCATGAATAGAAAGCAATATTATTACAAAATTACATGGATTCAATTGAAGTTTGAAACTAAAACTAGTCACAAGTCCCCTCTTCACAATAGTGGTTTATTAAATCACTACGATTAATTGATATTTATTCTTATTCGATATTCTATGATTGCCTGTCTATAATCTGTTTCTCTCCCAATTATGTACAACAGAACACAGTTGCTTCCTCATACTGGTAGTTTGCACTTTGCACAATGGTTCCATGTCATTCAAACGTCATTTTTATTGTTGGGTGATATATCATTGCTTATCTACGAGCCAAATCTGCTTCTGTAAAAAGCAGCATCCAAACACTGCTCAATCGGACAATGACTGCATGTGGTGGTAACAAGTAGCAACAAGGTAATTCCTTTCATTCCACAGCTTTATCACTCTATCGCCTTGTTGAGTCTGGTATTATATATTTTAGTTTTCGTATACAACAACAAAAAAATGGAAACAAAAATGTCCAATTGGTCAACATAAATCATTTAAGGGCCAAATTTATGAAAAATAGAAATGACTGAAAATGAAAATGTCATGTACATGATAGGCCAATGACCAGTTGAATTAAAATTCCTAATTTAGGGAACTGGTGAACTAAAACTCACTTCCATAAATTATCCGTGGTCTGCGTATGCTTTCTTCCACTCCTACAATAATAACTCATCTATTTCATCAGCAGTACTGTATTCTATTTCTCATACACGGACCACCAATCACTTAGCTCCAATATGGGTTAGCCATATATTGTGTATTAAATTGGGAATTCATTGTTGTTAGCCCTTAAATAATTTAGAAAATAATATTTAGAATCATATATGGCATGGGCCCTTACTCTCCTTACAGTTCTCCAGTTAAATCTATACATAGGCCTTTCTTCTAGAACTTAATATTTAGTGTACCCGAATACCACTTACGATGTTAAAACTCTATGGGCCCTTACTCTCCTTACAGTTCTCCAGTTAAATCTATACATAGGTCTTTCTTCTAGAACTTAATATTTAGTGTACCCGAATACCACTTAAGATGTTAAAACTCTATGGGCCCTTACTCTCCTTACAGTTCTCCAGTTAAATCCATACATAGGCCTTTCTTCTAGAACTTAATATTTAGTGTACCCGAATACCACTTAAGATGTTAAAACTCTTTATGACCCTTTTGGAACTAATAAACCTGAATGCCAAGACTCCGTGACAGGCTTCGAACTCAAACCCAGGACATCAGGTTTCTTGTACTAAAATGTGATCTTCACCTGAAACTCCCTAAAACCATCGTTAAATTAGAAGTAAAAACAAAATCTGTTAAAAAATAAATGAATGTGGACAATCTAAACCACCATAAGCCCAAAACTAACAAAACTGCTAAAAAAATCTTTAACTATATTAAAAAGAGCATAAAGCATTAAAATAAAAATAGCAGGTAGCGACAACACACATATGGGCAAGTTTGGCTGTTAATAGAACAAAGAAATTTGAAGGATAATTGGATCAACAACTAAATAAAAAGAAATTTTACAAACAGAAAAATTATAAAGTTGATGTGATCTTCAAGCTAAAAGGCATCTGTGTGCTAAAAATGAAGTACTCATAATTCTGAAACTATTACTAGTAATCATAAACAGGCCACAAGTAACAACTTACATTCTATCGCTTTGCTGGATATAATCAAAGTCAATGGCCCAAAATGAATGCAAAAATAACATTGCAATGCCCTAAATATTCATTCAAATCAAACCCTTTTGATGTGCACAATGACCACCTCATGAATAAAATCATGTAAGGCTACTAAGACCACACATTATACTGAAAAACTAAAATAATAATCTTCCGGGTTACAAAAAAATATATGTATTTTGAACCAATAAAGAAAATAAAACATGTCAGAAAAACTTGTATAAAAATGACACAGTAAAACTACCACTACTGTCGCGAAAGACTTGAGAAAAGCAAACATCGCCAGCTCGTCGCATATGATCCTGAAATATTATGACAAAACAAGATACAAAATTATCAATCAATTAATTATTGCAAACAATACCTAGTCAACATATAAAAACAGCATCCACACCTTTAAATCCTGCCATGATGCTGATGGAGGTAGGCCTGTAACAAGAACTGCAAAATACATGGGAAACAGGATCAAAATGGGATGCCCATGAAATCCAAATTCCTATAATATTGAACTTGTACACCACACAAACCACGGTATTCAGATCGCCTAGAGACTCCGCCACTGCGTCCACCACCACTGCTGTGACTAGGGTAACGATCAGTAGATGAAGACTGCCCTCGACCACCGTGGGCAAGCTCAACCTGTTAAAAGCAAAATATATGACAACAATGTCACATTATAAGTAATCAAGTATCACTTTTCTGTCATCATGATATTTGAAAAAAGACCTAAAAGATATGTAACTTACCCTCAAGCGATGACCATCAAAGTTATACCCGTCACGACCACGAATTGCATCTTCTGCATCACGAGCATCCTCAAACTGCATATACAAATTAAACATTGAAAATAGTAATAATTGTCTCTGCAGTGAAAATCAGAAATAAAAAGCTGTACATAAATGACATGTAGTAACTGCATTTACAAATTAAACATAGAAGATAGTAACAATCATTGCTGCAGTGAAAATCAGAAATAAAAAGTTGCAAATAAATGACAGTGTAGTTCGTAAAATATAAAACCATACGAATTGGATATTTCAGTCAAATGGCATACCTCAATAAAACAATATCCTGGGGGTCTGGGAGGAATCTTCAGATCAATATCAACAATAGGGCCATACTGCACATATGATCATCAATCAGGGCACAGAAAGTTGCATACCACAAAAAAAAAAAAAACAGACTCTTCAGCAAACCAGGCAAACAACAGTCAGTCTTGCAACATTGCCAATTCATCATCAAACACCAAAAGCAGAGACAATTAGATTGTAATGAACATGTCGGAGTAGCCATTGAACTGGCTCAAACTAAGAGAAGTCTGCTTGAGATAAACCATATCTACGGAAACAAAATAATCATAATTATAATGTGCATCGAGCAGGAACGTTGCATTGTGACCTCCATGAGACATAATATCTTAATGGGCATAACATTGCCAGTAATATAATTGCAAATCCCATGAGAAAAAAACATGCTCATTGTAACAAATCGTGGCAAATAAGGAGTTCCAAGCATTGATAAGAATCATGAAGCAGTTTAAATCAAAACTTATTACAAGAGATCAAGAAAAGAACCTTGTAAAAGAGGTCTTCAACTTCCCTTTCCCTGATGTCACCAGGTAAATTGCCAACATATAAAGTTCGACTAGCTCGGCTACTCATTGTTAATAAGCCAAGTAAATGTCAGAAAATCAATACCTGCAGAACAGACGGATTTGTTAGTGATGTAAGCAAGAACAACAAAAAGGTTGGCAGGATCCTTGGTTTCTACTTTCTACCTAAGGCCTACTCAAAACATAACATTCCATGTATAACCCATAACCTCCATGAAAACCACGTGCTGCCATAAAAATTGAATCCAATTAAAAATAACAGGCAGAGGAAAGAAGAGAAAAGACCAAGTTACTGCCAAACATAAACATTTCTTAACTAGTAGTATGGCAAGCCCTGCTGAGCATGCTCTCCACATCATTGTCACCGCAGATAGTGAAAAAATAAGGCCACCATATACAAGACCATGCACGAGTCTCAAGTAAATTTTGGCATAACAAATATGGGTCAGAAGGGACTTTTGAGCCAAACAACATCCCACTCTCTTTTATCAATTGAAAAATAATAAAACAGGATCAGTTAATCATTCCATCCTTGATACAAAATATAAAATAAAAGGGGTTTCAGTATTTCACGACCCAATAATGCAAACTTTTTATAAAAAAACATTTTTAAATGTAGTGAATGTAGGGAGCAATAAGCTCTTGAAACTTTCATTGCCAACGCCACTCGAGTATAAAAGGGGCTTTAACTTTTGGGCAAATAAAATTGCCCTATACAAAATACCACAAACTATTTCTGTTTCATCTCAGAAATAGTTGACAATGTCCGCCGCCTGGCAATACAGATAGGAAGGCAAATATGAACTATATCTTGCTTAGCTGGGACTTCAAAGCAATGTGTAAACAAGACAATGAGTGCCACATGGTCCACTGATGGTCATGAGAGATGGGTTAATGTGAATCATTACTCGTGAAATACTCAAACCTGTGCACCTAAATCCCAAAATACTGCATTACATAATACATAATGATACTCTGTGCAAACATCAATTGTCTAAAAATGAAAGAGCAAGAACACACCACAATGAATGGTTCATAATGCACAACACTTGCTGAAAGTCTTAGAAATGTAGTAGCAAGATAAGAGGCCTTGATTGTGGGAAGGACTCAATGGTCAAACATGCTTAAGCTGGAGTGGCATTGGGGTGGGTGAACTCCCAGGAAGTCCCGACTCAATGTTCACCAAGTGGACCATTCATGCCTATGAGCTTGTGAACCACCACTCATGAAATATGGGTCAATAGGTTCAATCTTACTACACAGCTAAGACATTGCTTAACGATGCATTGCAGAAACACCAATTGTATCAAGATGACAGAGCCATTGAGCTCCACAATCAATGATTCACAAGCCACCACATTTGGTTAAGGTTTTGCAAATCGGGTAACAAGCTAAGCGGGCTTTGTTGAGGGGGAGGAAACAATGTTGTTAAGTACACCTGAGCCAGTAATGTAATGGGATGGGTGACACCTAAAGGGAAACCCTGGTGTCTCACCTATATGCAATGAGTTCCAACTTCCAAGAGGACCATTCATGATCGTGAGAGGTGTTCTTGTAGAATGATATATGGATCAATGTAGAATGACTCAGAGCCAAGCATGAATGCCGAAATATTATATTTTGTAATAATGCACTGCAGACACAACAATTGTATAAAAATCTAAATATAACCAAATACACAAAAGCAATCCTGATAAACCCTTGTCTAAGGGGATGTGGTGCAAAGGTAAAGGAGAACAGTAACAAACAAATAGCCATGTTCAAATGACCCTTGCCACGATAAGGCTGCCCATGGGACATTAGGTGAGATTGCAGTGTAACAGGAACGATGGTACTCAACATTTAACAAGCAAAATGAAACGATAGTAAAACTAAACTTTAGGGTATGGTATACGGTATATAAATAGTACTTAACAAATCATACTTACTCAAGGAACTTACTCGAGAAAATGGGTACAGTATTGCCCCATAAACACCCAAATAGGGTATATCGGTTAATAATTAAAACCAATCACTCCACAGGCACATCAAAAAAATGGGTGCAGTATTCATCCATGAAGATTATTATAGCGTACAAGGTACAGTGTTTAATATTGGCTACTTAACAGGAACACCAAGTAATTAGGTACAGTATAAAATACAATGAATATTGCAGAATCGACGATATACAGTAAATCTTTGAGATAATAGTACACAAACAAGAGTGTATAGAGACGGGATTTACTGCTAACAAATCACCCCTTAATTTTACTGGCAAAACCCTTACAGAAACAAAACAAAATTGACATTGTATTATTAAATCTCGGAGGCTATTGAAATAACCTAAATTTAATTAGACAAGGGTTATTTACGGCTTTGAAGTATAAACCCTAAGAGAAAAAATCGATGAAAAAAATGTGTGCTTTTATGAGGGGGAACGATAGAAACATACGGTGAAAGAATGGCCTGTAGTTGCAACCCGAGCGAACTCTGCAAACGCCCGAATGCGCAGTGCTTTTGATTTTTTGAGGTTATTCCCTCTAAACCCCGACGAGCAAGTTAACACGGCAAAAGTTGCAGATTTTTTTACCCAGTGGAAACAGCAGTCGAAATAAACAGCGTAGAGCAGTCTGCGATGGACTAGTCGTTGAAGCCCATTATGAATCTCTCTACCTGAAGCGTGCCTGGACAAGGGTTTTATTACATAACCAATATATACAGACCATATATACCGTGTGTATATTCTTGTGAATATGTACGGGTAAGGATCACGTTCTAATGGGTTTGAAATTAAAAGTAAATTATATTTGAAGCTTGGGTATGTAATTTTGTGAAGTTTGGGTATTTAATTTTGTGAAGGTTGCATCTATTTTTCAAAATAATTATGGATTTGAATTTAAAGGTAAACTATATTTGAAGTTTGGCTATTTATTTTATTATTATTATTTAAAGTAAGGTAGGTATATATTCCTAATATCAAACTATATATTTTGTTGATACGAAATATTTGTATCTAAACTCTTGAGTGTGCCTCCTACTTTAGAGTTTTTAGGAAGCTTCATGAAAAATTGAGGCATGTTTATCTATATAGTTAGTGTGTGAGTTGTGTTTGATTCGACATTTAGGATCAAAGTTTTCACCGTGTTGGGGTGAAAAATATGTAGCACGGGAAGTAGAGTGGATTTGAGCAGACGGGCAACGAATGATACGTGTATTAATGAATTAAGGTCATATGACCATTGAAATAACAAACATACAAATCTTAGATCATATATGTGTAAATTTGATTAATTAAATTAGTATAGATGAGCTAAACTAGCAATCGCACGTGAGGTGTGCGATGTTAACGCCGAAAGTAAAATATTGTTGAGGGGGAAAAGAAATTGAAACACACAACAAAGCATTATGATATTTCTAGTTAGTAAATGAAAAACAAAATGAAGTAGTGGAAAGTGGAGAAGTAGAAAAGATTCAGAGTCCAGAAGAAGTGGAGTAGCTTGAAAGGGAAGGTCCATCGCTGATTAAGAGGGGAGTGTTAAGGATAGGGAACGAAGACAGATTCCTCTTATAAGCGTGATTGTAGAAGATGTGTTGAGGACATTTTTCATAGAATCGAGTGGAAAAAGGGGCGAAATCCGAAAAGTAGACAAGGCGGGAACTCTTGATATAGTTGTGAAGGTAAGTCCTTGTCTTTCCACGCCCCAATATCAATAGTGGCTCTCTTCAAAGTAAGCCCTTGATATTTTTGGATTGAAAACAACCAAGCCATTTTAACTGGTAATTGCGTTCAGTGACCTCTGGAAATTACGGGAGTTGGAACATGGGAGGGGTTGTTCGAATCCGTTAAGGCCCCGTGTATCAATCAAATTCGACAACGACTAATAAAAGTAAATCAGGCAAACCAAAGAAGTTGACGTAAACAATGTCGATGATATAGCTTTGACATAAACAGGGTTTATTCTTAAATATCCTTGTGGGATATTTCTTAAAAATGCACAAAATATATGAAAAATTGCAACAAAGTAAAATACTGATTTTTATTGAAAATGTCCAGCTAGGACAACGAATGGTATTAAATTGATATCACACAAAATATTTGCCCACAGTGCATGAAAATTTGAGGGACGCTTGCAACAGTAATAATAAACACTATGAAAACATTTTTGGAATAATATATTCTTTGCCAAAAAAAGTACAAAAAGCCCTAGGCAGCTGGAAAACTTTAGAGGTTCGTGACCCTCTAAATACAAGAGCAAAAATAAGGGTCTTTGGAAATAACATTAATAGATACAGGCAATAACGTTTCCACCTTCAGATCTGAAACGACCGACTGGAAAACCCCCAAATAAAGGTCTGCAAGTCGCCTCACTTGGAATGGGGTCGGGAAATGAGGGAGGCGCCTTCAACGTGTTGCCACGCCCCTTCGCAGATGGTTATTGTGAGTCTGATCTAGAGCCCCTCTGATTGTCTTCCCCAAAAGCCCCCAAAATCCTCTAAACCCTTCCTCTAAACCCTCTGGAAATATCTCTGTAGCACAACCCAAAAAGCGGCTCCAAAATGATAGACTAGGGTAGATCTCTCACTATCGAAGAATGCCCTGCTAGCTAGGGATGGGTCTCTCACCACCGAAGCTAGGGTCCCTGTGGGATTTGACTCCACAAGTTGTAGAAACGCAACAACAATAGCTGCACGAGAAGGGGTCAATAAAATGTATATCAAAAGTGCCTTTCCTTACTCTCCTCGCTCCTTATATACTTTCAAGGCAAAAGAGCCCCAATAGACCAAGACGTGTTTCATTCCACAGAGGGGTCAATAAAATAAAAGTAACTAAAGTTACTTTTTCCTGTTTAAGTCGCCAAGGTCCAAAGTGACCCCCAAACGCCAAACACAACTATTAGTACCATGCGGCCCCTTCTCAGTAGCCCCCAGATCCCCGCCCCTTGGATATGACCACGACTTGGACTCGCTTGACCCTTAGGCCTTTGGTGCAGGAAAAGGGGACATTACAGTCCTCCCTTCCCAAGAAATGCTTGACCCCAAGCATTAACATGTCCTGCTGCAGTAGCTGAATACCACGCCGTAAGTTTCTCCACCTCACCCTACCATCCACCAAGGATCCGTGTAATCCGAGGTAACCACGAAACCGTGAAATAGAATGATACCCAAACCGTCTCTCCACTGGTGCCCACACCGAAATTTCCAATCGGTCCAATCCCTGCCAATGCAAGGTTGTCATCACAGATCACTCACGGCCTCTCCAACCAACTCCTGGGTATGAAAGTCCACTCTGAATCCTGTAGAATCCCCGTATCAGCCTGTGAAACAACCTATTTATGCACAAATGGTGCTAACTCTCCTACCTGACCTACACTCGTGTGAGAGCCAGGCTCCTCATATCTGTATCTCGATGTGTCCCATGGAGGAAAAGTCCCAAGACTCTAGCAGATAGTCAACCGGCAATATCAACTCCATATAGTCCACCTCCTGTGTTGAATGTGAACCTACTGAATAACCATGGGTCACTTTCATCTCTCCACTGATTAACATGTGGGTGAGGTGCTCACCGGCATAGAAGCAAAGAAAAAGCATAGGAGTGTTGTCCCATGTCGATTCAAAAAAACATGGTCCCGTAAGCTCAGACTTGTCATAGTGACAAACCGTATATGCCTGTATAAAGTTGAGGAGATCCTCCCTCAACCTCTGCCATATGAACCTCTCAGACATGAGCCTGTAGGTCTCATCAAGCTCAAGCACCCAGTCACGGAAGAACAATGCACATGTCACAATATCTCCATCCTCCACCATGAATCTAACACAAGGCTCCATCTTCCCCGAGAGAAGATCATCTCATCCTCCAATCAGCAGTTGTCATCCTATATGTGGCCATCCATAATCTCACAAGAGTGTCGGTTCTTGGAGTACTCAACAAGCAAATGAGATCTCCAGTCTACCAAACTTCAGATGACCAACATAATGATAAACTCGGATGATCTGAACTTGTAGTCCCAATCTCTATAACTGTCTCATGTGTAACATTGCTTGGTCACACCCACATCCATCATTCTCCACATCAATCCGCAATAATTAAACTCCTCACCAAGTTGGAACGTCCTCTCCATCCCCTCAACTGTAACCACCCTAGGTGCTCCTGTAGGTAATTCCCTCAAAATCACATTCCTGCCCTCGGATTTAAACTTCAGCTCCATCGTCTGAAAGTTAGTCTGAAACTCACCAAGGGAGTGAAGCCATTGCACTCTCAACACTATGTTGGTCTCTCCCATACCAACGATGTGGAGATCATCGAGAATCGTATAATTACCCATCATGATGCTCACTGGGAACCTATCGTGTGCCCCTCATGACTCTCCATTGGCTATAACCCCGCTGAGGCCCTCAAAATCCTCTCGTCTCGTAATCCTCGCCTCTCAACCAACGAGGCATCAATGCATTGTGGGTTGCCCCACTCTCAATGAGTACCCCAACTTGATGACCCCGCATAACTCCTCTAATCCTAAATGCCTTGTACATCAAAGTACTAGACAATGTGGCTATAATCTCCCGAGGAAAAGTCTCCTCCTCCCCGCCCCGCATCAAAGCACTATCCAACGCAACCCCATCTCCATCATCCATCTCATGAGTCTCTATCTCCTCACCTCTGCCCCTTGCTCTCCTTGTAAGTCATCATGGTGTGCTCTGTGTCTACAAAGAAACAACCCATCGGAATAGGAGTCATCAAATATCACACTTGTTTCATACCTTGTGATGTCACCATGACCCACAAGAGGTTGTGTTCCTTTACACCGACCAATGCAACGACATGCTTCTTTCTTCACCAATCACATCTTTTGTGATCTCGCCCTCAGTATACCCCGAAATTTGATTTCTTTGTTTTCCTTGAAATATTTTTGTTTATCCACATGAGGGATGAATGCAAATTTCCCACAAGATGGAAGCCAATATGTCCAATGAATGATTCCAACTTTAAGTGACCCAAATGTACAAACACATTCAAGTACTTCACGTCTCTTAATGACAAAAAGAAATGAGTTGCCTTCTTCATGCAAGACATGTCTTTCCATGGACATAACTCATCAATTCCCCGTATGTTGGGAATACACATGGTGCTACCTCATCATACTTTATTCTCTTTCCATATATTTTCATTTCACCGTAAATGCAAGAGAAAGGGAAATCGATATTAGAACTCATGCATCCATCAACTTTATCATAGTGAACTTCATACCCTTTGTTGTACCCATGGATTCTCGTCATGAGAGAAGACAACATATTTGAAGTAGCATAATCGGGGCTGCTCATCATACCTTTCGCAACTCAGAATTTCGATATAGGATCAACACCTTCATTCTCCTTTGATTTATCAACTCATGCATCATCGTTTTCATTAACATTACGCAACCATCATTGCATCCCAAAACAACCTTACCTCTAAAGAAATTCAACCACAATAAATACACCACATACCTCATGTCCTTTCAATATCATGGGCCCCGCATTATTTTCTTTGCCAACATATGTTTATTGGTTGAATCAAGAGCAATGTGAATGGAAGATGTGTTTATTCCATCTAGCATACCTTGAAACATGATTATGAAATAGTCTTCCTCAATCATCCAAGCATGTAAATGTTGTCCCAAATAATATAAACATGGCAATAATATAGAGAACTCAACAAGATAGGAAGATGGTAACCATTCCCATACCTTAGGATGCTAAAGTCATGAATGCACCTTGAATTCAACTCTTCTTTTTAACAACAAAGTGCACCTTGATTCTTTTAGCACTTTGAGGACCAAACACCCCCATTAACCCTTCCAAGGGTTCCACCATGTAGTTGGTATAAAAATCAGTCATGGGATCTATTAATAAAACATTTTCTCCTCTCTTTATGATTGTTGTTATACACAGTCCAACAAGCAAAGATGATTAAAAAATATTCTCTTACCCTTTTTAGCAATCAGAAAACCAACACTAGTACCTTGAGAGTTACTCTCCCTTCTTGAACCGGAGTCCCCAATGAAGGAATCGTGCTTGCCAACACAAGACACATTTGAATTCCTTCTTTGGCTTATGAAATCAGTCACAAAGTTTTCAACATCAGAATTGTTAGTTTTGGATAACTGCCACATATTACCAAGATCCCATAGCTTATAATGCCCTTGAGCCCTTGTATCTGTTAAGTGAGCTAAAACTTGCCACCATATATCATCCACCAGATGCTCATATACACATAGTTGGAGCAATGGTCCAACAAACTCCATGATGAAGACTTCGTCATCTACCATACCATGCATCTCATGATGGAAGTAAATTGGAATAGGCGACAATAAATAAGACACATTAGTGTGCTCTTCATACCCTTCAAGGCCATCAATGTCCTTCGTGTGTTCAAGATAGACATATGTTGAGCTACCCCCAACATTATTGCTTGAGTGCCTATTGTTCAAAAGTATCTCGAAAGCTAATCAACAATTGATTGTCGGTTTGGAAATTACAGTAGGCTGCAATTTTACACAAGTGTCCATGTGAGGCTCCTCCTCGCGTGCCAATTGCTCCATAGAGTCTTCTTTCGTGGGTGTAGGCTTCCTTGCATCATTTGCCCACATCTTTTCCTTGAACTCTTGTTGGTGTTGTCTTGCTTGGGCGGCTATCAATCTAGTAGCTCTAGCTCCGCTATTCCATTCCTCACACCATTTTAGAGTTTCCATTACATCCTCTTTACTTGCATATACAAATTCCTTCTCCTGAGCTGGAATAATTTCTCCAACAAGCAAAGTTTCACTAATGCGATTATTTTTCTCAATGGAAATCATACCTTTTTCTCTAGAAGCTTCTTCTTCTTCAAGTGAGTTCCTTTGTAACTCAGGTACCGACATATGATGATCTTGCTTGGGCTTGCTACCAATCTTCATTATGCAATAATTTGGAAATGGCATATTATCTCTGAAACCCTTACTCAAAGATTGATATTTCCTCCAACAAGAATCCTCATCAAACACCTCTATTGGCCGCCCTTTATCACTATTCTCACCATGTTCCTTATTGTCCCTAGATCTATTTTGATTCACATTCTAAGTGAGTTGGCTCAAATAAAGGTTAGTGGCTTCCTGTTGTTTCACCATGTTGGTGAACATTTCCTTCATAAAACCCCCTTTGAGATCTTTCCAAACTGCCATATTTAACCAACACAGGCTGGAGGAACAACAACTTTGATACCACTGAAATATCCCTTGTGGGATATTTTAAAAATGCACAAAATATATGAAAAATTGCAGCAAAATAAAACATTGATTTTTACCAAAATGTCTAAATTAGGACAACGAATGGTATTAAATTGATAACACACAAAATATTTGCCCACAATGGCATGAAAATTTGAGGGACGTTTGCAAACCGTAATAATAAACACTATGAAAACATTTTTGGAATAATATATCACTGCTAAAAGTAAAAACAGTAAAGCCCTAGCAAGCGGAAAACTTCATAGGTTTGTGACCCTCTAAATACAAGAGCAAAATAAGGGTCTTTGGAAATAACATTAATAGATACAGCAATACGTTTCCACCTTCAGATCTGAAACAACCAACTAGAAAAACCCCCAAATAAAGGCTGCAAGTCACCTCACTTGGAATGGGGTCGGGAAATGAGGGAGGCACCTTCAACGTGCTGCCACGCCCAGCCCAGATGGTGCCATGAGTCTGATCTAGAGCCCCTCTGATTGTCTTCCCCAAAAGCCCCCAAAAATCCTCGAAACCCTTCCTCTGAACCCTCTAGAAATATCTCTGTAGCACGGCCCAGAAAGCGGCTCCAAAATGACAGACTAGGGTAGATCTCTCACTACCGAAGAATGCCCTGCTAGCTAGGGACATGTCTCTCACCACCGAAGCTAGGGTCCCTATGGGATTTGACTCCACAAGTTGTAGAAATGTAACAACAATAGCTGCACGAGAAGGGGTCAATAAAAATGTATATCAAAAGTGTATTTCCTTACTCTCCCCACTCCTTATATACTTTACAAGGCAAAAGAGCCCCAATAGACCCAATAGACCAAGACGCGTTTCATTCCACGGAGGGGTCAATAAAATAAAAGTAACTAAAGTTACTTTTTCTCGTTTAAGTCGCCAAGGTCCAAAGTGACCCCCAAATGCCAAACATGACTATTAGTACCATGCGGCCCCTTCTCAGTAGCCCCCAGTGTCCCCCGCCCCTTGGATATGACCACGACTTGGACTCGCTTGACCCTTAGGCCTTTGGCGTAGGAAAAGGGGACATTAGATATTCATCTAACATGTGACAGTCACTCTCCAACCACTGTGAGCCCCGTGTACGGTAGATGAATGTTCATACTTCGCCAACCAAATACATCGAAGCGTTGATGTCTATAAGCATTTGTAAAAAATGGAGGAGGTTTTAAACTATAAAACAAACCAAGAGTAATAATGATATTCATATAGAATATTTAATAGATAATAAAAAATATTACAAAACATATTAAATATTAAATAAAAAACGGTCTATGCCTTGTTTGACAGCGACCATATATATTTGGCTCTAAGAGCAACGATTTTATTGCAAAAAAATACTAATCCATCAAAACCTGTCAAGAGCATTCTTTTGTTAAATCTCTCGAGAATTTTCTGGCTCAATCACATAGCTCTGGATCTTCAGAGAATTTGTTGTTTCCTTATGAAAACGTGACAATGGCAAAAAGAAAAAAAAGAGACTAAACGATGCAATGTGGAGAAGACGACTAACGTTTACTCGGCTTTGTCGACGACATATCGAGAGACGACAAATTTGACGTCAAATGTCAGCCCCATCCATTGCCTCATCGAGCAAGTATGACAACACTAAGAAACAATAAAAGTCTCGAACCGCGCATGGCAACGTTTACGGCAAATGACAATTCGTACATCATGGACCAAAAATCACGACGTTGATGTCTTATTGGTTGTTTATCATTTTAGTCCTCTTTTCCATGAAGTTGTGCAATCATGACTTCCACATTGAATTAAAGGTCCCATCTCAACAATAAAAGTGATCGCTTGCCTATCCATTAAAATAAAAGCAAATAGCATAAAAGTGATTCATTGAAGAATTACAACTCCAACAAACTTAACATTATTATCCTCTCCGACGTAATTTGCAACTCATGTGCAATTGCTAGTATATATAGAAATAAGAGGCGGATATAATTATTTCAACCTTTTATTATAAGACAATTATGAATTTACTCCGTATTTATTGTTTCCAATTTTTCTCAAATTTATATGCCATTACCTTTTTGTCATTTCACATCAATCCTGAAAAAATGATTTTCCCTTGCAAATGATAATTCTGAAAAATAAAAACTATAATTTTAAATAGAATAAACTTCGTTGACAATGAGAAGCTCCCCAATTAATTAATGAAAAACTTAACAATAATTTATCCTTTCGCCATTATAAATGATTCATACAAATCATCTTATTTTTTGCCAATAAAGCAGGTCCAAAGGTGCATCCACTTCTCGGGCAGGCTGATGGGACACAAAAGCTATACAAAGCGCCATTGATGTTAGTTAGACTCAATGACTGACACATCCTTATGTTACAAAAAAATACCTAAACAAGGGGGAAATGCTCGTTCAATTCAATTTCGTTGTTGTTGCTCCATCCATCAATATACATAAATTGAACCCAGTAAAGTTGTGTCTCAAAGACAACCTACTTCGTTTTCTTCACCTGTTAATAAACTGTCAAGAATTCAAATCAATGGGTATATTTATTTACATATTAGAAAAGAGAGTGGCTTCAACCACCATTCATGGCGAGGACATGGATTCTCCACCATTGCAGCTTCTGATATTGAACTCCATGCCATATTTACTGGAGGCAACTACGTCACAACAGTGCCTCCTAGCTGAAACTGGGCCTTGGATTGTGATCTAGACACAATTCACAACTCCCCAGAAAAGGAAAATTCATCAATTTCTCTTCCTCTGTTTTCTTCAAAATTGAGCTATGTTTTAATGAAAACAACAAGAAATTGGGAGGTGGGTATGGAAATTTACCCTCGTCCAATCAGCGTACATTTTATCAGACACAACTGTAACCCTCTTTATCTCATCCGGATTATTCACAGTCGAATTGCACCGCATCTTGTCTAACCCAACCGGTGTAGTAAAGTTGCTGGCATTTTGTTTCGACCCAGCTTTGAGTACTCCCTCCATATACAAAACAGTGGGATTTTCATAGGGATCTTTCGAAAGCAGGCGTGTGTTGAACACAAATGGGAACTGGGCCCAACCCTCCAGAACCCGAAGGTTTCCAACGTGTATTCGAAGTCGCGCGGAAGCAACACCCGACTGTATATTTGCAGGTTGTATCCCCATGAGACCAAAACTGTCCATTTATGTCTCCTGTCGTAACAAATGCTCTACAGCACAAGACGATCCGGGTCAGCCTTTGCCACCTCCATCAGATATCAAAGCGCCCCCACCTGCATCATGCTGGGAACACCAACGCCACCACATCCAGATGGAGGGAAACTAATAGTGTTAATGGATGTGCCGCCAGAATGCCCAGTGAACTGCCGTGAAGATCCATCTGGCCAAAAAAATAGAGAGATATAAAAAACAATGAAATTTGTGCAGATACGCAATTCATGCCAGCAGAAATTATTTTCCGCCGTACGATGGTTGACGATGGAGAGGATTTCCATCGTTCAATATAAATTACGCCTTAGGTGGATTGCACTAGCTTTAGATTGAGATGATGTTGGGAGTGTATAGGGGCCGACTTCAATATATTTTGGATATTGTTGTATATTGCACAATTCTTAATTTATGTGCCTAGTATATAAACTAGCAATCGCACGTGAGGTGTGTGATGTCAACGCCGAAAGTAGAATATTGGCGGGAAAGGAAATTGAGAAGGACAACAAAACATTATGATATATCAAGCAGGAAAATGAAAAACTACGAAGTGGTGAAAATTGGAGCAGTAGAAAATTTCTGGATTGCAGAAGAAGTGGAGTAGTTTGAAAGGGAAGGGTCATTGGGGACTAAGGGGGAGTGTTAAGGACAGGGAATGAAGTCTGGATTTCTCTTGTATGCTTGATCAAGAAGAGGTGTTGAGGACATTTTTTGTAGGGAAGATAAGGAGAGAACTCTCCCTCTAGAATTTGGTGGAATTGGAACACGAGAAGGGTTGTTGGAATCCCATTGGACCCCGTGTACCGCTCAAATTTGACGTCGATAAATAAAGGAAAAGTAGGTAGACATAACAAATTTTCATCAACAATGTCGATGATAGAGCCAATAGTACCATTTACAAGACATGTTTCAACCCACAAATTTATGGAATGCATGACTAGCTGGTTGACAAAATATCAACATTGACAACGTTGACGACTCTATATTTAACATTTAAACTTTATAAGACATGCATTGACTTTGACTCAATAACAAATGTGAGAAACTTATCTAATATAGCTACAAGCTATTATTAAATAATAGTTTTGACACACACACATATATTTTTACACTAAGAAGATGATAAAATATCAATAAAACTAAGATCACCTATTTGAGTTTATGAAGCTATAAAAATAAGACTAAAACTAAACTCTACTTCGACCACCAATTTACATGAAACTAAAACATATTAAAAATCACAAATAATTTTTTGACAAAGATTTAGAATGAAAATGAGTCACTGTGAATGGACTTGTATATTACAAAAATGACCTCTTACATGGGTTGATTAATTGATGTGGAGATGAACACATACAATGCAAGTCTTTAGAAATAGAAGATTCAAGAATGGTACCAACAAAATATGGCTCCAACTATTAGAGCTTATATGGAGGCACCAACATGATATGGAAAATAATAGATTTGAATCAAGATTCATGTGGGACATGTTGGCGAGTATAGGAATTGATTTTACACAGGATTTGAGGTGATAGGTAAGGAAACCAATGATATCTTGGATGCGTCCATATAATCAAAATGCAGACACCGATGTTGGCCCAATGCATATATGTGTCGCAGGAACATATGAAGACTTGCACGCTTGGTGATGATGCAGAGCAGTAAAAGGACGGGCATTGTCGTCATCGGTTGCACGTGAAAAGAACTTGTCGTTCAAGAAACTTAATGCGCAAGCTCATGAGTTCGTGCGCAGAGTGCAATGGCCAGGACCCGTTCAAATGAATACACCCGCCCAAAGGTCAATGTTTCTGGGTTTCACGTCATCGCTACCATTAATGTCGTTGTCGCAACAGTAGGTGAGCGTTGCAGAACACAAAGAACCCACGGTGGCCTCCACATTTGCGACAAAACCCTTGACCGACGAATTCGGAAAAAAATCTCAAGCAGGCAAATGTAAAAAAATGATTTTTTCTTAGTTCGAGAAGATTTAATTGACGAACCATTGCTTGACACGTGAAGGATAGATGTGAGTCCGCGCTTCGTCGATCGATTCATCTCGCACGTCCATGTCTTGTCAACTATGAGAAGGGGTGGAGCGTTACACATGTGCAAACGCCTTTCTACATAATGAAATTTTAGGATTTGTGAGTTATAGATATTTTAGATTTATCCTCATCCTGTACGTCATTATCTTTCTTAATAGGACAAGTTTAATGTGAAAAATTTAAGGTTTATAGACTCAAGACACATTTTAGATTTATTTTTAAGGGCATTCGATATAGACATTCCTTAGATTAATAACATTGCGGTTGAAAAGATATAATATTTCGGAGAAAGAAAGTAATATTTTAATTACTTTCTTCATCGTATTTTTTAAAATAGCATGACAATACAACAATAACAAAAAGACATTTTGGCATTAATACTTATAAGTATCCTAAAGACTTTAATTTTAATGTAGACTTATGATATTAACAAAAGTGACACAAACTATGAAATACATGATTGGAAAACTACTTCCAGTTGTTATCCAATGATGGTGAATGTTATATGGTCAACGGTTTTATGATGAATTGTCTTGCCATACTCTATGGTGTCTCTTGCTTTTTTGCGTATTGTAGAGACAACTTTACCAAATCAGTGTTTAAGAGTGATGTGACTTCCTGAATGTTGTCGGATCAAAATAAAAATTAATTTTATCTTCTGAAAAAGTAATGATAAGAATCTAAAGGAGGAAGAGTTGGATATTATATATATTTCTCTTTAAAAAATAACATAATCAGCAAGATATTCTAAGAATTAGAGAGAAAAATAATATTTACATTCAAGTATTAAGTATAGAGTTGTCTGATCTAATGGATATTGTTCATGGAGATATCTATTTATTTACTTTCAAAAATTATCCTAAACCAAGATGTACATATTCCAATTTAATATGAATAAAAATACCTAAAATATGCATTTAAATTATGTCATATTAGCCTAGTAAACAAGTACACAGAATAATGGTTCGAGGTTAAATCATAATATATAACCAATTAATAGATATCTTATGATTGATAAATTACATATACCATGGTTATCCAAACCATTTCAAGGTGTAAAAATAGGGAATTCACAAAGGAGTGCTACATTTGGAGTAAGAAATAATAATTAATCAGTATTAAGAATATTTTGTAGCTAAATATAAAGAAACATGATGGTATTTTATGAAATATGGATTAATGAGACAGAGGGGACAATTAATTATATTTTGGTTCATCTTACAGACTCTCTATGGTGTCACGACAATCACGGAAAAGCCATATATTGTTTTTTGAGTCAATGATCTAGGAGGATTAAACCTATGCACAAAAGTCACAAAGAAATGTATGTCATACAAATTATCTCATCTTTGACCACCGTGAACAACAACTACACATAACAGCTACCTTTGAAACCAAAAGGCATTAGGGATTTAAATGAATAATAATTAGAACACATGAGAAAACCACCACTATGAGCCCTAGCTCCCGCTCCGCCTGCTGTTCTTTAGCTCTCTCTAGTGATAGCATGGATGCCAGACCCTTCTAGTCCGAACCAGGGGCCCCCCATGGGGCCCTTTCCCCCAAACCACCTGATGCCTAGAACAAATTAGTGGAGGGTTCCACCTCTGCCCCGCATACAGACAAACTCATGCCCACTCTTTCTAATGGTCCTTTACACTGCGCATTCCCACCCATATCACAGAGGCAGCTGCTGCATCACGTGATCTCTCACTGGTTGGTAAACTGATGGGCCCCAGACCCCCTTTGGAGGACATTAAAAAATGGGCACGTTAAAATGGCACCCTTGTGGAGCGCTGGAAATAACAGCAATGCCAAATGGGTTCATTCTATTCTCCTTCAGCATGAAAGAGGATTTCGCAAGAGCTCTTCTTGGAGGCCCTTGGTTTTTGGCAGACGGGCTTCTACATAAGGAAATGGTCTCCGGCTTCAATCCCCACACGGAATCCATGACCCAAGCTCCAATATGGGTTTGCCTCCCGGTCTTCCCCTGGAGTTCTGGCATCCTGTTGTTATAGAAGGTATTGCTCTCACCATAGGCTCTTTAATAGCTATAGATCAAGCTACTAAGGCTAAAACTAGATTCATCCATGCCCATTTCTGTGTTAATGTTGATGTCAGCTGCCCTCTCCCTAAAGAGATTGAGCTACTTTCAGATCTAGGGAACTAGAAGCAAAATATTGATTATGAATACATCCCCCAAGCCTGCTCCTTCTATAAAAGCATTGGCCACAGAGCAGCTGGATGCCCTTCCAAGCCTCAGCCAAAACCTAAACCCCAAACTCCCAACCCCAAAATCAAGAAAACCTATATCCCAAAATCATCTTCTGAAGAGATACCGAGCATACCCATTTCTAACTCTTTTGCTCTCCTTGAAGAAGGGGAAATTAATGCTGACTCTCAAATGGCTGCACCCACCGATCCCCATCCTCCCCCCCAAGTCTCCCATCCCTTCGTTAACCCCCACTGCTCCTCTCCTCCCCTCCTCTGCGGAGGTTTCCCTCTCCTTGGCTACCCCCTCCTCCCCTCCTTCCCTTTTGCCCTCTCCCGCTCCCCCTCCCCTCCTCCCTTCCCCCCTTGTTGCTTTGGATCCCCTTCCTTGAATCTCCCCCTCGGTCCCCCTTTTCCCTCCCCATGTGGACTCCTCCATCTCCCCTTCGGCCCTTTCCTCTGATGACAGTTTCAATCCCCGATGGACAAGAAGTAGCAGCAAGAAGCCTGATATTGGTATTGAAAAACCCAGGGGAAGAACTCCGAGTAATGTCAAGCTGCAACAAGAAGCAGCTCTTAATGTCGCTCAAGGTACACAGAGCACAATCAACATGGTAGTAGGGAACAAATCGAAATCTAAGAAATGAAGATCATTTCTTGGAATATAAGAGGTCTCAACTCTCTCCAAAAACAGAGTCATCAAAGATATAAAGTTTCAGAATTCCCCTAATATCATAATGTTGTAGGAAACTAAACTTAAAAAAGATGATCACCTTCTAAAAATCTGGCCTACTGCTATTTGCTTATGAATCTCAGCCCTCGGCTGGAAATTCTGTGGTTTATGCACCCTTTGGGATCCCAAAAACTTCAAAGGTGATTGTCTGTTCAAACACCCCAACTTCTTGTGCATGCTCTTCCAAGAAGTGGGCTCTGTCTCCACCTGGATTGCCATCAATGTCTACACCCCCAACTTGGAATCCCAGAGGGGAAAACTATGGAAAGACATATCTGATTTCATCAGTAATTGCAGCAACATCCCCATTTTAATAATGGGTGACCTCAACTGCACCCTTTTCCCTTCGAAAAACAAGGAGGAACTCCTGCTAATCCTTCAAGCATGGAAGCTTTGGCTGACTTCATCAGGGACAATACCCTTCTTGACATGGATCTTCATGGCTCCTCTTTTACTTGGTCAAATCACAGATTGGGCAGAAATCACATTCAAAGCAGATTAGATAGAGCTCTGGGATCTCTCGAATGGATCTCTCTTTTCCTGACTTCTATCTTTGTTCCCTGCCTAGGGCGGCTTCCGACCATAGCCCTCTGCTGCTTAGTGCTAATCATAATCTGAATATCAAGAATCCCCCCTTCAGGTTCGAGCTGGCCTGGCTTGAGAATAACCATCTAAACCCTCTGGTTGACAAATGGTGGGATTTCAATGTTGAGGGCTCCGATATGTTTAAATTTTCCAGCAAACTCAAAGAAATTAAAAAACAACTCAAAATCTGGAAGACCACGATTTTCGGCAGTATCAAGCTCCGCAAGCAGAAGTTGAAACAAGATATTGCCAAAATATCTAGCTCAAATGGAAATCAAAGGGAGATTAGACCACCTTCACCAACAAGAAATCTCTCTCCTTAGTGATTATCATAATACTCTTCAAGAGGAGGAGACCTATTGAGGCAGCGTTCGCGAGCCCTCTGGCTTGAATAGGGAGACCGCAACACCAAATTTTTCCACACCACTACCTCCAAGCATAAAAGCAGAGACAAGATTTGAGAACTGGTGACAACCTCAGGTACCTTATTAACCTCTGACTCTGATATATCTCATGAGCTTGTCTCCTTCTATTCTAATCTCCTTCAGGTAGATCAACCTCCTACGAGCAATCAATGTCAGCTATGATTCAACACATTCCCCAGCTTGTGTCAGCTGAGATGAATGAGAATCTTACCAAAGCTTTCGCTATGGAAGAAATCCACAAAGCCATTTTTTCCATGAAAAGAGACAAAGCTCGGGCCCGATGGCTTCCCCGCTACTTTCTTTCAAGTCTTCTGGGAAATAATCAAGCAGGATCTCTTCAAAGTGGTTAACGAATTCCAGAATAGTAACAAGCTTCTTAAAGAATGGAACACCACCTTCTTAGCTCTGGCTCCTAAAGATCAGGGATCAAAGGTTGTCTCCAATTTCAGGCCGATCAGCCTCTGCAACACTACCTACAAAATCATCACCAAGATGATGGCCTCCAGGATTAAACCCCTTATGAATAGCCTCATATCTCAAAATCAGAATGACTTTATCAGTGGGTGGCTCATCCAAGGTGGCATTATCACGGTCCATGAAGCTATTCACTCGACGTATCTTTCAAAGTCTCCTGGAATGATCCTAAAGCTTGATATGCAAAAATCCTTCGACAGAGTCAGCTGGCCTTTCCTGATTAGGATCCTGGAAAAATATGGTTTTGATAAAAGATGGTGTAGTTGGGTTTACTCCTGTATTGCATGACACCTTGTTTCTCCATTCTCATGAATGGTATTCCAACTGCTTCTTTAAAAGCAGCAGAGGAATCAGGCAAGGAGACCCCCTGTCCCCCTTCCTCTTCATTCTGATGGTGGACTCCCTCAGCAGAGCGCTTGAGGCTGCTAAAAGACATTCAGTCATTTCGGGTCTGAAAATCACCTCCAGCTTGCCTTCGGCCACTCATAGCCAATTTGTAGATGACACCTTGTTGTTGAGTGTTGCCTCTGTGATTGAAGTGTGAGCGCTCATGGAAATCCTTAACCTCTATCAAGCCACTTCTCAACAAACCATTAACTTCAACAAAAGTAGCATCTCATTCATAAACTCTGCTCCCAGGCTTCAAAGGAAAATCATTGATATCTTTGGCTGCAAAATTGTGGACCTCCCGGCCTCATACCTTGGCGTTCCCCTCTTTAAAGGGAGACAAACAAAAATCTCTAGAATCCTGTTATTGAGAGATATCAGAAAAAGTTAGCAGCCTGGAAAGGGGCCCTGCTCAGTCAGGCTGGCAAACTGCAATTGGTGAAAGCTACTCTCCAGAGCCTACCTACCTACTTCATGTCACTTCTCAAATTACCCACTTCGGTAAAGGAGACCGTGGAAAGAATCCAAAAGAACTTCCTTTGGTCAGGGGCAGAAGAAAAAAAGAGGATCCATCTGGTCTCATGGAATGAAGTTTGTAAACCGACCTTTCAGGGGGGTCTTGGTCTAAGAAGGATGGCTGATATGAATGCGGCTCTCCTTGCAAAAATTGGATGGGAAGTCGCTAAAGGGAACTCAAACTGGGCCCAGCTCCTTAGAGCTAAGTACCTTGCTCCCAATGAAAATTTAATCTCCTCAACTCCGATCAGAGGTTTGGCCATCTGGAATTCAGTCATTAGCTCCCTCCCCACTATCCGAGCTGGCACCAAATGGAAATTTGGAAATGGGAGGCTTATCGACTTCTAGCATGATCACTGGATGGGAGAAAAACCATTGAACAACATCTCCTCTTGGGACCCTATTAAAAGAATTCTCATCCATAGACTTGGCAGGATGGTCTCTGGCTACTAGACTGAGGTGAACACTATACCTACATGGACTATCCCGGAGTGGACGGGAATTAGGGAACAACAGAGGCAACTTTTGTGTAAGCTTAGGAAGGAACTCTCTTCAATATATATCCCCTTTTCTCGGCCTGAGGATGAGCTTATCTGGCCACTCTCTCCTTCAGGTTCCTTTTCGGTCAAAGCGGCTTACCTCTCCATGCCTCGGACTAGCTCTGCCCTCCCCTCGCTAGTTTCTCGGGTCAAGGCTGCTATCCCCAAAATAGGTTTCTTCTCCTGGCTCTCTTCAAAGAATGCCTTCCTCTCCGGAGAAAATCTGAAAAGAAGAGGTTTCTCTCTTCCCACCCGATGTGTCCTCTGTGAAAAGGAAATGGAATCTTCTTCCCATCTTTTGATCCACTGTCCCTTCTCACAAGCTATCTGGCAATGGTTGTTATCTAGGATGGAGGTCTGATTGGATCTTTCCAGAGTCCATTCAGGATGTCCTCATTCAGTGGTGCTCCCCCTTCTCCCATCCAGCCTTGGCTTTGGCTTGGAAGCTCCTCCTTCCGCATGGCATCTGGAATCTGGAAGGAAAGGAACAAAGAATTTTTAAGAATCAAAGTCTTGAATATGATCTTTTGGCTAGCTAGATCGCTATTTCTTTCCAGGATAATTTCAACTCTCACTACTAGATAAAATATCAACAAAAGATTCAAATTTGTAACTCTCAGCAAGTGGCAGCTGTTACTGGTTAATCTCCCCACCAAGAAAGCCTCTTCTACGAATCGTGATGATGTTCGATGGCTCCCCCCTCCTACCGGAGAAAAATTAACACTGATGGGGCATCGAAAGGCAACCCTGGCAAATCGGGTGGTGGAGCCATCCTTCGTAACTCCTCCGGCTCTATCCTTGCTTGCCTCGGCCCACAATCTTAATGTCGGTACAAATCATCGGGGAGGCCATGGCCATCCTCAAAGGCCTTGAGATGGCTCTCAAACTTGGCAGTGAGCCTATCCAAGTGGAAAGCGACTCCCTCAATATGATCAAGCTCCTTCAGTTGGTAGACTCAGGTCAATGGTCGATCCAAAATATTGTTGCGGATATTCACATTTTGCAAAGGGGATTCCAAAAATTTCAGTTTCAGCATATTCTTTGGGAGGGAAACAAAGTGGTAGACCACTTGGCTAACATCAGGGTCCTTCTCGAAAATACTCAAAATTGGCATGATAACTTCCCAGCTGACCTCCTCCAAATTACTCAAAATGATCTCACCTCCTAATGTCAGTGGGTTTGCGGGAAAGGCTGACTTGGGTGTCAGCAACATCTCTTTGGACCTCCATTATGGCAGCGGTAATAACTCCTCATTTAATATGAAAAGACCCCTGGCACACAAGCTTTTAAAGGGCGAGATGCGTCATGATTCCGCTGATTCTCGCATGCTTGGCGCCATGCATCCCAATAAACTCCCCAGGTACGAGCGGAAGAGCAATTATGTTGATGAGATTGTTGCGCGTAGAGGGCTATTTAAGTCCTTCCTACGTCCCCTCCTTCTCACGTAGCTCCACTCTCGCAATCAAATGGGTGGTCAATTGAAGCGTATTGAACCCGCCTCATGCAGCTTGATCAGGGAAGACGAAGAAGTGTGGAATATCCTCATGGACAATGGGATTTCCACCTTCCTCGAAAGAATGGCTGGACATTCTAGCCCTAGTTTCATATGCAGTGATGGCGACCTCGGCAAGGGGGAGAGTGCAGATTGGTAACACAATTTTCCACATTTTAACGAACACCATTGCCATCAGTGAATCGGTCTTCCGACCGCTGGTGACATCTACTCCAAACGCTTGCTGAGCAGAGGTCTAAGATTTCACTGCTCTGGGGAAAGACTGGTGAAGAATCTCTCTGGTTACACACGAGAGTCACTCCTTCCCCCGTGGGACCGTATCGCAGAAGTCATAATGAGGTATTTCATGATTAACGGTAGATACCGTCTGATCTTCGGGCCCCATCTATTCATTCTCTCTCACTTACATTGGGGCAAGAAAATAAACTTGGCCGCTTTCCTCTATCAGTCTCTGGAACATTCTGTGCATTTGGCGCGTGATGGGGATGGGGCCATTCTGCATCAAGGTTTGTTGTATCTAGTATTTTCTCTGCTGCCCCCCATACCGAGCTTGTCCACTTTTCCCCTGGTGTCGGGGTGGTGCCACCGCTCTCCCTCCCCTTCCCCCCGCCCCTCTCCTGTCTCTCTCCGTTCGTCCACCGCCGCCGCCGCGCCTTCACATTTCTTCCGACTCGATTCCCGACGTCACCATCCTCGGCTCCTCTCATGATGCTGCCACCCCTTCCGCTCCCCCTGTTCCCCCCCATCCTCATATCCAATCCTGCCTTCTCTTGGAGGACGCTACCACCAAAGTGCCCTCTCCAGTCTCCAGCCCCAATGTTTCCCTCACTGAGGACATTCTGGGCCTTGCCCAGCTTTACCTCGACTCCCCTGATTCTGTGCAGATGGAAACAACACAACCTTTGTTAACACTACCATCCATAATGTTGGGGATGATTTGGATTCAAATGCTCCTCGGACTAACTCTCCACTTTCACCTCCAAACTAGGATTTGAACCCTGTTGAGCCTGTGGTTGTTGACTCTGTGAGGGATGAGCGCAGAGTGGAATTGGTTTCATCTATCCTGAGCAAGCTGCAGAGAGCCTTCACCACTCTAAAGGCATGGGAGGACTTCATGGATATCACCAGGAAAGCCATTGCCACGGACTGTGCAGAGCTCATTACTCTGGCTGAAAAACTCGCTGATGATTCTGGTTGTCCTAGTGCAAAAAATGTTGTAACTGAGCTTAAAAAGCTCATATAATGTTCTCTTTGTAATTATCTTTTTGCTGTCGTTTCCACTCCCTTTTTGGAATCTCCTTAGGGTATCTTCTCTTTATGATATTAAATGCTATATCTAGCCTAATGGGCTTTTTTGTACAAGGTTGGGGGACCTTCTAAAACCCTCCCTTTACCCTTAATTCCAAAAAAATGTATGTCATACAAACAATTCGTATTGTTAGTTTCTATTCTAAGAGCTCCTTTCGAAAAATGTAAAGCACGACATTAAAGAACCGAGAAATCAAAAGCTAACAAGATAAATTGATACATTTTTGTCCAATGAGAACCATAATGCTTTGAGGTGGGGAAGCGACATGTAAAAGAAGTTGAAATTTTTCATAACTTTGTGAGAGAAGTGGATATTTATTTCATGAGAGATGGATGAGACGACTTTAGTCCCTCGGCCTTAATAGATTTTTTTCATTATATTGTGAGCAAGAATACTTAGTCACAAGATACACTTTTCAATTTTAAGCCGAGGTTGTTTCATTAACATACTTGGTGGAAGTCTTTGGTAAAGGAGAGGTGTTGGATTACTTTGGATTGGCACTGATATCTTACATTGGAAATGTGCAAGGGAATGAAGACAATGTTGCTCCTACAGCCCATAAACATGTAAATACTTGATGCTAGTGGTCTTACATGGCTTGACCCCACATGGTTTGAAAACTGTTACATGTCTTTTGTTATTGATGTGCCTTATGACTTGACATTCTTACTCGATATTATGTTAGTTTCTATTTTTTGGACTGGATCAATGTTCATAAACTCAAACAGAGTTATCTACTTTTTAAATTTTTTTATGTATCTCAATTTGTAAGGAGAGGTGAACTTACTAATATTTTGACAAGGAATTGTCTTAATTACTCTTAATTGCCTAGCTAGTGCAGGTTTATGTAATATCGTTGTCTATCATTTGTAGTGACTTGACTGACTACTCTGAGAAGTATATTCGAATGTATGTAAAGGAAAATTCGTTGCTTACCCTGAACTTCTCCACAGCTTCAGGACATTGTGTAAGAAAATATATGGCAAACGACATGGTCTTGTCTGTAGTTTCATGACCAACAAACAATAGAGAAATAATGAAAATGACAACGATTTCTTGTGAAAGATTGTCTCCATCAAGAATCCTTTTCAGAAAATAATTATGTTTTACTCCATCAGGACTACATCTCCTCTTGTCAATTATTTTACATATCTTGCCTATCAAATCCCTCCTTGCCTAATAATCCAGCAGGCTAACACAATATTAGTTAAAGAAAATAGGTGATAGTGAATTCTATAATAGAGGCCTTCGAGTTCAATTAGAAGAATGTGAGAAGAGTTATAACCTTCATTGCTTTTAAATATGCAAACCCTGGTATCTTTATTGGTAAGGATATAATTCCTCCAACGAAAGCACAAAATATGGGAGCCATTTCATTTATTTCATCTTCTGTTTAAATACCCAGAAGTTGATTTGCCATCAAGCTGATTTCTAGCTGCACGCTGTCTACATGATTAGTGTCACCAACCAATCAAACAAAATCACATATACAGAAAGAACTTGTTGCAACTCTAAAACTCTAGATTGTAAAGTTATTATGATTCCCTTCCTATTCGTATGTCCATAAAATGGAAAGAAGGAAAATTAAATGTAGTTTTCTTGGATTTTTACATTCAACCTCAAAGAACATCTGCCTATCTTTCCATGTACTCATTGTCTTTTGTAGAATGATCTGAATATCTGTGATAAAATTGTTTTTCACCTTCTTTGAAGTCATTAGATTTACAACAATACCATGAATTTTCCTGTGAAGGTCGCCATGAATGGAAATAAAGCCTTTCTTCCCTACCATTCCAAGTCTCTAAAAGATTGTGGATAGCCTGCTCTGAACAACCTTCCTTCATTTTGTAAGATATATCTATTGAAGCTTGGATCTGCAGACATGACAGTACGCCTTCCAAAGAGCCTGCAGGAGAAGATCTTTCCATACCTGCAAAATTCAAGACATATATGAAAGTGCCCAACATTAGAAATAGTTGAGAACATGAAATGCTAAATATGAAACTCTTCATTGCATTTTGAATTATATCCAACCTTTTCACAGAGTCTTCAACAAATGATGGAGGGTGTGAGCCTGATACACTTATATACTCAATCTAAGTCAGAACTGCCAAAGAAAAAAACAAGATACCCAAATAGTTAAGAGAATAACAGATAATTTCAATAACCTTATCGAGGATAATGATTTAGTGGATCTTGAGTTAATGCAGGTGCTCTGCACGTGATGTAGTTAATGCAGGTGCTCTTGTGGGTAACATATGGCATCCAGAAGCCTCAAAGGCCCTCAGGAAAGCATCAAGCTCAATCTGTTTGAATCACAACAATCACTTCCTCTGAAATATAGTAAAAACCCACATACTCCCTTGCAATAATAATAAAACCCATATGGCGAAAAAGAAAATTTAAATCAACAGGGATGGATCTTGATCCAATCCATGACCTCTACCAAAAAATGTTTTGCTCCTGCTTTAATCCAATCCATGGCAGACCAGGATTCTATCAGTAAAACCACAATGGGTTTTGTGTTTTTCTTTTCTAGAAATAGACGTCTTGAACTTTTATCATTAGGGAAAAACAAAATTCACCATCTTAAACTCACAGATCCAAGATTGGCGAAAGGAAAACACCTGTAATTAAATTGACCCTTGCACCCATCGAACGAGGAAAACATCAGAGGCGTGTAACAAAAAATCCACAAGCCCACAAATTTCCCACAAATCATATTTAAACACATAAAATTTGTTTCTTCCAAAACTTGAAGTGGGTTTCATCATGTCACGACAGAGCTACTCGTGGGCTCATCCACTCCAGCATAGGTAACATTCCACAAGGTTTACATCTTTGGTCTAGTGTTTGAAATAATGAGCTCATCTGCTCCAGCACAGGTATTAAAGATCGGAGAGTGCCTTTTCGTAGATCAAATCAAAATGTCGTGTACCGTGGTCCGTTCACACAGCAGATGCGACCATATAGAGCAGGGAAGACCATACATTTTGAACAATCTAAATGTCATGTTCCTGTCCTGCATGATGGGTGATGGAGGAGAGGGTGCATATACATTGCTCCAGCGCACATTTCATATCTCTTTCCCGCCATGTGGACGGCTGATAACCAGCCGTACATCGTCGACCAATGCATAGTGTGCGTTGATTTGTCTTAGAGTTGTCAGAGGAGGGGCAAGTTTCTCCCAGAGAACATGCCTTTTGGCGTAAATATATCTGGAGAGGCTTTTTTCCATTAAAAACAGAGCAGGGTGTGGATAGCGACAACTTGCATTTACAAGGCCGAACTCAATATAGCAATGTTTCAGTAATTAAATATAAAAGCGGAACAGAAAACAAGTCAAATAACCGCCTGAAAGAAGCACAAAACCACATACAAAACAAATTCGAGTAAACATTGGTTTTCATAAACATTGTAAAAGCTATATTTATTAGATACATTGAATCATCAAAGAAGGAAGAGCTAAAAGTTGGGAAACAAGAGATATATAAACAGAGAAATATTTCAAAGTTAGATTAGGCTTTACCCAATAGTACATTAGAATAATAGACAATTTAATAGAGAAAATAACTGGCATAAAGTATCTGAAATCAAGAAGCAACAACAACTTACTCCGTAAGCACCAGAAGCACAAGGGTTCTTTGATAAACTGCATCCAACAAATGTATGGGCGGTTTTCAGAGTCAGGACTCGGTATTCATCATAAACCCTCAAATCATCTACCCACAGGCAAAGATCCAATGCTCCTTAAATGCCCTTGTGATAATAAAGTTAGAGTCTGAAATTTCACACATGCAGTATCGGCATATGAAAGCCTCTTCAAAAAAGCATGACATTGTTTTGCTCGCCCATTACATGCAGACCCAAAGAACTCGCCTAAACTCCTATTTGAGTTATCACTGGAGTAGATTTGTATGAAAAATCAGAAGCTACATACAAATATCAACTTTAAAGTTTTAAACCCATAAAACTTGATAACTAAAATAATTTAGTTATCCCTGAATAGCTTTTATTAACTTCATGTGCATCCTAGTCTAAGGAGAAACTATAAGCTTTACTGATGCATTTAAGCCTTCTTCACACATAGATATTTCCAATCTTTAACCACACGATGCAGCCCAAGAGCAACCTTTTGAGAACTACAACGAACTTATTGCTGAAACTATCCAAAAAACAACGTTGCACTGATATTATCCCTCGCAGCATGTCTCTGTACTTCCAAAAATAAATTGTCTAGTTGATTCTCAAAATGTGGGCAATATTTTATGAGCTTCCTCATAGTACATACTCCGCTAACACGTTTAAGTCTTGCAAAAATCTACCTTATTTGGCTTCTTTCCGTGTTTCTTCTTGCTGGGTGATGTGTGCTTCGAACAAGTGGTATGACAGTTTCAAGGTAAATGATGGTACTAGGTAGCAGTCAGCAGGTTGTCAAATCCATCATCAACTCAGCGTGCTACATGTCAGACGGAAACCTCCTTTACAAGGAAACTGAGCCACTGACTACTACGCTTATCACGCAACCACTTTTGGTATCCGCATTCCTCCATGACTCCATGATCCATCCAGTGGATCCCATGAGGCCGTATTCGTCGACCGATTAATCTCCGTCGTCCGTGCCAGTACCTGCTATTAGAAGGGCCCGGATTTCTAACTTAGAACACGCCTTTCGGTGTAAATATGCCATTATTTCAGATTTGAAATTGTCTAATGGGGCAATGCATACATCATAAACAAATCACATAACTGGACATGTTTTTGGGTTACATAGGGAGAAAGAGAGAGCACATGATACCTATTTAACATGAACAAGTTTTGGTTTCCATGTTGAAAAAATAAGAAAAGTGTTACCTCGATAATTCAAACACATGAGGAGTGAGGCACTTACTACTTAAACTTTTTCTATTGATCCGTTATGTGCGGGGTGTACATCATAGTCATAAATATGGAATAATGAGCCCAGCTCATGCAAATATGTACCTTTGGAACTCAAATCCCAATGCATATTCTTAAAATGCTTCCACTGAATTTTTTTTGGAAGCCTTGGTCGAATATTCTTTAAACAAAGAAATCCCTATTTCAATGGTTATTTCATGTAAGAGATTGAACACATGAGAGATTCAATGCTTTTAAACTAAATTGTGGATCAAATTTTTTGATATAGTTTTGCAACCACATCTCATAATCCATTATTACAAAATAAATTAATTTGTTAATTATTTATATAAGATTTCAAATTATATTTATATAGAGTAATTTATAATATTTGAGTTAAGAAATGTGGGTTTCATAAATATCTATCATAATATATATGTCAATTTTTTATTTTTAAAAATATATATTTGATATCTAACGGGTTGTAGTTTAATGAGTTGTAGGATGGTATACATGATATTACCTAACCATCCACTAAGATATAAATCTCACGAGATACCAAATAATTGGGTATGAGGTTAGTATCGTGTCCCAAATGAATTTGACGGAATAGAACCGTTCCGTCCTTGAAAACTAAACGTAAAATTATGTACACCTAACGAGTGCAAGTTTCAAATTCAATCTATCTACATATCTATATCACATTTCAATCACTTTCATTTGCTACCATATAATTTAATTGTAAATTCTTATTCTAATTTAAAAAAAGTCACAAGTTCAAAGTACATGTATTTAATCGAAAGCTTATCGAAAGCTTAATCGAAACAACAACTAATCGTCGAACAAAGAAGCGCAAGCAATTTCAGGTATCAGATTTTACATTGGTTTTTCATTATACATATATTGATGTCGTGAAAAAAATATAAACGACATGTTAATTTCTGTAAGACTGATTGCGATTGCAGACTGTGGAGTTGCGAGTTCGAATGGACTGCGAGGGGTGCGAAAGAAAAGTATACAACTCCGTTAAAAATATGAAAGGTGAAGCGTCTGCAATTGCATTCACTAAATTATAATCAGTGTATATATTTCAGTGCAAAATTATGGGATTAATAGATATAGAATGGATTTACAAGAGTGAGAATGGTGGAGGTGGATAGAAAGCAAAGATGTGGCCATACAAGCCGTACAATCTAGTGTACTATCTGTATGCTTCGTAGGTGTACGATAAGAAGGCTCCTCCTGGCTACGTAAGGAATGTAGACGCCACATTCCCCAATCCTCAAAGAACATGAAAATTACACATCCCTTTTCAACGACGATAATCCCAACGCCTGTACCATTTATGTGTTTTGTAGTGAGTTGCAGAGATTTATTCGTCGACCGATTAATCTCCGCCGTCTCGTGCGTGCGCACTGCTTGTCGAAGGGCCTGGGCTTTCTCCATTGTAGACACGCATTTTGGCGTAAAGATGAAATATAGAATATATAATGCTCGCTAAGCATGAGTGGAGAATGTGAAGAGTGTATTTTATCAAATAATGGAAGAAGAGGGGACTAGTAAACCAACGCCACCTCAAATTGTATAAAAGCATGTAAGCGTAATGTGTAGAGGGTTGATCTTGAATCTTGCACATTGATCTTGAGTTCCACTCTAAATTTATGTCCGAGTTTTGATTCAATGATATATTCTAGTTTATCAATACATATTCATGTCTCTTAGTTATCTCTTCCTTGAATTGTTTTTGATATGTGGCTATTGTGTAATTCTTGTTATGTTTTGTTTTATCATTTTTGCCTTTGTTTAAATGGAATAATCTGAATTTATCCTATACTACAACTTGTTACACGTCTTGATGAGTGACTCTATGGACCTCTACTAACAATGGTTTTGTTGTCGAGGCCTAAAAATGTTAAGATGGCTACCACGACAATGGGATGTGGAAATATGGCTATAAAAGAAGGTGAAATGTTTTGGACAAGATGAAGAGCTCGTGACCGGAATTCCTTCATAAAGAAGTAGGTTGGAACACATACATGGAGACATTCATGAGATATTTTTGTGTGATCTCCCAGAACAATTAGCCGCATGGTTATATTGACTGGAATATTATTGTTTTAGGTATGAAGACAAAGAAAAATATGAATGGATGGATGAGAAGATAGAAAAATTGTGTGAATTGGACACTAAATGGACCCAATTTTTAAACCACCGATAAAAAATTAATTTATGGGTATTAACTGAAATTCTTGTTTAAAATTTTTACTCATTTGATTATGCAGAAGCACATTTTATTTCTAAATTGTGAGGTAAAATTGTCAAGCAACTCTTTTTCTTGTTAAAAATGTCGATTGTAGGTGCCAAAGGGATGTAGTCCTAGAAGATGAGGGTGAAGGGGAAGGGGGCAATATCAAAATGGGCCCTTGAAAGGTTCAAGAAGGATTGGAAAGAAGAAAATAGAAGAATAGAGAGATTGTAAATAGAAGTGAGATAACACGATAGATGGGGAAGCTCATGTGTTATAGTGGGGAAGGTGAAACCAATCGCAAGTAAGTAAGAGTAGATTAGGATGAGTGCCGAAGCAAGGATAAAAGGAATCTCTTGATGAGATAAACAAAAAGAGAGAAGGAGAAGACCAAAGTGACTAGGAGGGTGCACGAGAAAAGGCATTAGCCCTAATAAAAGCTATCGAGGGAGTGCGCAAAGAGGCTTTGACCCCGATTGTGGAACTAGAAAGAGGATATAAGGAATTGAGGAAATGGAAGAGGAAAAAGAAAGTAGGGGATATGAGGTACTTGGAACTTAACCTAGAGAAGCCATCATGGAGACCATGGTATAGTGTAGATAAAGAAGAAACAATTTGCAATTAGGAAATTATATAGGATCCACACATGCCAAAAGAAGATGATAGTTCCCCTCTTCTAGGATATATGTTTTTTGAGCCAGATAGATAATGCTAACTTGGGATTGTTTAAACAATTGGTAGAAAATTAGAATTTTATAAGAATTGTGGGAGAAGCTAAGTTTCTCATACGTAATACAAATAATGTTACCTCTAAGTTGTGGAGACTTAAGTGTGGAAGAATTCACGAGGAAGAAGACCATTCATTCAAGTAGGAATCCTTTGTACATACTCTCTTTTAGTGGGAAATAAGAAAAAGTGGGGATTGTAGTAGCAATAGGTATGTGAGCTTAAAGTAAAAGTAAATTTTCTAGAATCCGTGAAATCTAGTAGTGATTCTTTAAATTTTGAAGAAGACACGAATTCAAGAGCACAAGTGCGAGTAACAAACAATCGAGTGCACAACAAAACCTAAACTCTAGTAGTGGTTCAATGCACACCGGTGTGCATAATATTATGACCGGATAACCTAGTACATGAGGAAATATGGCCCATATTCCTAATCTTTATGCAAATATTTAGCCTTATGACATGTCCTCTAATCCAAAACATTATTTGCTAACTTGTGAAATGTGATGGGGAGTGAAAGGAGTGACAAATGATAATACTAAGAAATGTGAACTCATAGGAGCATTAGATGATAGGGATTTGGAATTCATATACTTTATGAACTTGAGTGGGAAGACATTAAAAGAAGTGTGTGATGCCCTTACCCAAAAAATTAAAAGAAAGAAATGTGTAGGATAATTTATTCAAGATTTGAAAGAAATCAAACAAAAACCTAGAGAATCCATAATGGAGTATGACATGAGATTTTATGATGTAATGAATAAAACTAGTTTTAATTTTGATGAATCTATTAAAGTTGATTGTTTTATGGAGGGATTATGCAAAAAGATTCATTTTGTGTTTTCCACCAAGGCAAAAGAAATCAAAGTTGTTATCGTGGGTAGAAAATATTGAAGACTGTGGACATAGTGTGGCAAAGAGTTAAAAGACGAAGCTAAATCGGATGTTATAATGATAAATTACAGTAGTTACAAGAAGGAAAGAAACCTAGACTGAGTGTATGGTGTGTAAAATGCAGAGATGAAGGATAACATAAGAGTTATTGTACAAAATCACAAATAAGTAATCTCTTATCTCCAATAGATGGGAGAGGAGAATACCATGAGATTTGTAGGGTATGGCGACACCCGCTCGACAAATTTCATTTTGTATAGCATTATGTTCATCAACCTATAATATAATATATATTTTTTGTAGATCACCTATGCACGAGGCTAAGGATTACAGGACCATTAGTGGACTTAAAAGATGAAGTCACAACGAATGCATTTATATTTCCGACATAATTAATTGCGAAGACATAACTAGTTGTTTCGAGTTAGAAATGGTTACATCTCCTCAAACAAATGCACAATGGGCTCCTCTATCACCTCAATCTAATACATAAAGGAACCCTCAATCTCCACACAAAAGAATGATTTGGGCTTTGCTATATTTGTAAAATACTATGTGTTGGGTGCCTCCTTCACACCAAAAATCACCTATGTTGAGCACCCCTCCACCACAAGCATCCCATAAAGGATGCCAGAGCCGAAATCAAGGATGGAGTTATCCGCAGAGATCGTATGACGTGTAACAAGGAGGATATTAGGGTGGTTACCAACAAAGGAAGATGGGACCTTAACCCCAAAGACAAGGATTGATATTTTATATTTGGGAGAACTAAATCGTGTTACACGCAATTATCCTTCAAATCTAGAACAAGAAGTTTACTACTCATAATGTAAAGTATGGGTGCACCATAACACCAAAGATTGTCTCGTATCAAATAAACAATAGAAAGAAACATAATTGTGCAATGTTGAAATGATTAACTTGGTTCGATAGAACTGGAAGCCTCCAAGCTATCACCATATCGCAAAGGAAAGAACGAGGCTTGGTACATGTGGAGATACCTAGTGAGCCCCAAATATGGTGTGCACACAATGATAGGTATCCTAACTTGAGAAGAGAGAAAGATTTATTAAAAGAAGCCAAGGGATTGTCGAAATCCATTCGAGAATAGAGATGTTGATGGTCAAAACACATGGGAAGGTAAAGCTCACATATACGGGAACATGATGAGGATTTTAAAGCAAAAGGGAGTGGTTGTCATACTACACAATCTTGTGAAAATAGTAAATGTGTTGTGTAATGATGATGTTTGGTAAAAACATCTCCATTTTATTGAAGACTTCATTGAAAGTGCATTTAGTGGGGCTATTAATAAAAAAACCTATATGGTACGTAAAAACCAATAAACCTTGGGATGCAAATAATAGGTTGAATATAATTCTAAGAGGACATGAAATAAGGGATAAAATATTTGATTTCAGAAGTACTATGAACTTTATGTCAAGGTGTGCATGGGAAGCTATGAGTGCTCAAATCTTAACTTACAATCCTATAACTTTGAGTCTTGCAAATTATGGAAGGTTGGATCAAATTGGATGATTGGAAGAAGTGGAAAATCATGTAGGATACTTAAGCTTGAAAGGATATTTTGAGGTCATTGATATGGAGACTAGTGAAACACGTTATCCTATCTTAATTGGAAAGAAATGAGCCCGTTACGTGAATATGAAAATCAATCCAGATTCTAATTAGATGGAGGCATACTAGTACATCTCTATTATTAACATACCCATGAATATGACTGAGCATAATTCCTACACAATTCCTAAAGAGCCAATGTCTCCCTATGTGCAAGATATTAAAAGTTGGTTTAAAGTAAAACATTGAGAGAGATCAGAATTCGTGCAATCAAAAGAAGAAAAATAAAGGGAATATTATAACAACTAGAGATCCCTATTAATGTGCACTCGAAAAATCCATTATTAGATGAAGACTTGCAATATACAATCAAGTTCCCATAAAATCTGAAATAAGAAGAGTATATACATTTATGCATACAAATTAGGATTATACAAAGCTCAATGGAGACAAGTAACATCTCATGGGAAGTAACCTCCTCAATCAACATGGATTCAAATATAGACTTGAACCCCTAGATGTGAAGAGAACACGAGATCGGGCCTTGAGAATGGTCCACGTCAAGGAGAAGAAAACTCCACAATATTTTAGTAATTATAATTTTGATACATTCTTGGTTAAATTTTAGGAACATGTGCCACATAAAGATATGAGTGTGAGCACATTAGATTACGTATTGAAGGGAAAACAATGACATGGTGAGTTGTACATAGAAGGAAGAACCTTACATGGAGTGAAGTAGTAGGTATGATGTGTGCAAGATTTATGTTATCATCCAAATTAAATAAAGCATGGCTTAAATATTGTGCAAACTAATGTCCATAGATACACATCAAAGGATGTATTGATGCATGGAAGTGTAGACACTAAAAATCTACTAACTTTTCCTTTTCTGCAATGCCAAATTTTTCCTTACATCCTTGCTAAGGCAAGTGCTCACATTTGGAATCCAAACTCATCATCTCTCTAGCCATTCTATGACTTGTTTATCTTTACACCATGCTCTATCAACAATACATAAATATTATTTATCCAAAGCAACATAAAACATCTCATATTCAAGCCACCACTTTCAATTTGTTTCTCTCTTCTACATAACCATATAGAAGGGTCAAGATGCGGGATTTGGTCGGCCAACCTATATGGTAATGCTCATTCTCAATCATTGACCCTACTTTCACCTTCATAGGGTCAACCTTATCACAATATCTCACCTACAAAAGACTATATAAGCAAGTTATTAACATAATATAATTCGCTGGAACTCTTACAAGCTTCTCTTGTAAACATCATTCCAAAAGTATTCAAAGGGTTCCTAAATCTACTCAAATCAGTTGCACATCATCTAGGGCAATCCCTATTACAAGTCTAAAGCACTCAACCAGGTCAAGGAGTCTAAATTCTTCCATCTACAAGCATGCAAAGATCATATAGCCATGTCCTAAGCAAGAGCAAAGCCACTCAAAATGTTGTACAAGGGTTTCAATCAACATAAGGGTTAGGTCACATAGTTGAGGCACACCATATCTAACTACTACCGATTTGGTACATTTTATGATATGCAATTAGCCTTTTATCTTGGTGTTAAGAGACACGAGGACACCCTTAGGGGATGGTTAACTATACACATTTACACAAGTACTTGAGATAAATACACAAGGCTTGAATATGCATTGAGGATATGTAGTCTTGCAGTGGGATTGGTTCAGGCTGGCCGGGAGTTTGACCACCCAGGTGCTCCAACCTCACATACACACATGTTTTCTCCTTTGATTTATTAATGCTCTATTGAAGGATTCTACAGGTTGTTAGGGTTTCTACTTTGTCACAAGTCATCTTAAGGTTGTGCGAGCAAAAACAACACACAACAAACACCATTTCCAAATAAGTGAAGCACACATAATGTTATTGAGCCTAATTGTCCCCCAGACTAAAATTGTATAGTCCTTACCCTGACTATATAGTTCCTAACTAGTTTGTATAAATTATGTACGATCCTACATTTGCATGTTCTTTAGTTCTATAATCTTGTGCAAAATCCAAAGCTTTAGATTTCCCCATTCCACTACTTTACATACCCAGATCATTCCAAAATAATCTAAAACATGTAAGTTTATCCTTCCTCTTGTGTTTTAAACTAGTTGCTTATTATTTATCGATCATTTAGTTCATTTCAAGTTGGAAGGCATTATTTTGGTAATGTATAAATGATGTTGGAAGTTAATTATATTAAAATAGTCTACTTGTTGTTAACCCTTATACCCTTCTTAGTTTTAATATATATATATATATATAACACTCGTGGAAAATTAATTAGGGTGTAGATATTTGTTAAACTCAACTCAAGATCGAATATTCAACCTTTTCAAACCCTAGTTACTCTGGGGTTCTATATTTGCATTGTCTAATCGATCCAAACCCGATTTTCATCTATCACTTGCCCTAACTCGGTTTGCACAATTTTTCATAGGGTCTCATGGTTGGTCTTACCCTTCGGTCTCTTTATAGGGATTCCTAGATGCTAAATCACCTTTCATTGCATATTTAAAAATAAATACTCTATTTTCAAATTACGTTGATATTTTTATTAATGTTTCAAAAACCTCTTTTTGTTTTCCCAAATTTTTATCATAATTTTCAGAATTTTTTTAATTGTTAAATGCTTTTGACCGAGCTATGAACCTGAGGAGGTCAGGGCCCCACCCTACAACATAGAAGAATTGAAGAAGAGATGAGGAGAGAGGAAGGGAGAAACATGCAGGAAGAAGAAAAAGGAGAAGCGCTGAAAGTAGGACCGAAAGTCAAGGGGGACAGATTGCGACCAAACATCGAAGGCACAAAAAGGCCGAACAAAGCTAACCCAAGGAAGAGCCTACATGCTCATTGCTACCTTAAGCAGTAGCTCAAAGGCAACACCAGCTCGATCCTTGAGTTCGTTGTGGTGGTCGACTACCGAGTGAACCGGGAAGAGCGCAGCGTCGACGTCAACTGCCGGGAGAAAACGTTGGTCCAGAGAAGGGTGGAAGTTTTGGGCGAAGGTTACCAAATCCCTGTACTGCCCGCAGAGCCACTGGATGCCATGACCTGAACCAAGAGCATGCTCGTCAACTTCCTCTACCCACAGAAGAGGATCTGGGAGAGAGAAATTAACCAATTGATCATGCAAACCAACCCGATGAATGACATAAATTTGGTCCACAACAACGAGTTCAACCACCGTTGGATTGGGGTGAAGAAGGAGGCAAAATGAGATGAATGTGAAGCAATATCGAGTCCGTTCTTGGCCGACTAGCTCGAAAGCGATATGAATCGCCAAGAATGGTTTCGATGGCCTCTACCTCCTCCTACGAGGAATATTTAAAAATTATGGAGAGGCGATGGCGATCGATGGTAGAGGAGTTTGCCAGTTCTCTGAATTGGCCACGAAGGGTGACGAAAGGGAAGCCAACAAAAGACATGGAGTTTGAAAGTGCCAAGCCAGGGGAAAGAACCAGACAAAAGATGAAGAGGAAGAGAACACGAACGACATTTATAGAAATCGGCCTCACAATTAATGGGGAAAACATCCTTGGATAGGAATGTTGCAAGCCCAAACCAAACTAAAATGATCCTAGAAGATAGAAGCAGTGTGTGAATAGTCACTTGCAAAAGTGGCAAGAAGATCCACCGCCGAAAAAAAGGGGGAGAAAGCTCCCACACTTAGAAGGAACACTGCACATGTGAGAGGCCACTACCCAACAATGAGGATGAGCTGGCCCAATCGTGGGAAATTAGGTTTGACAGCCCAATCCAATCTTGAGCTGTTCTAAAGTGATGTTGGCGGTAGGGTGATCGATAGCAAAATTTGCAAGGAAATCAGCCGCATGATTAGTTTCTCTAAAGTTATGAGAAATATTCCAAATGCCGATTTTATCAAGCCAAAAGAGAATTTGAGGGATATAAATGTTGATTTTCCATGAAGGGGATGAGCCTCTAAAACGCACATATGATAATTTGGGAATCCCCTTCGATGAATAAATGAGGACAACCTAACTGGGCAGCCATCTTGACTCCTTCCAGGAGTGCTTGGGCTTCGGCAGAATTACACGAGCCATCTCTGAGAGGGAAGGAGCCAACTCTAATAAGATTACCAAGTTCATCCCTAAGAATACAACCTGCACCTGATTTACCTAGATTACCTCTAGAGGCACCGTCAAAATTAAGTTTCCAAGTGCCCTGCGGGGGACGCCACCTAGCCCTTTTCCTTCGAATTGATTTTTCAACTTGAGAAAGTCCTTTTTTAACAATTGAGCCAGTCTGGGATGTTTTATGAGTGGCCAAGAATGCATAATAATGAAATCTCTAGAGAGAAGGTTGTGTGAGATATGCAATTAGCACTAACTCTCTCAGAAATGGCCACTTCCAACTTGTTAAGAAAGGCAGGCAACTCAGCCGATTGTTCCCTAAAAGATGAAGATTGTGTTCCCACCAAATGTGCCAGAGAAGGAAATATGGGGCAATGCACCAAATAGAGCTGAGGGTGCTTTTAGTATTAAAGGATGGCCAAGAGAGAAGTGTCACTCCAATATTATTACAAGGAGCCCAGGCTAGATTTAATTTGTTCAGAGCCAATCCCAGCAGCAAGAGGCAAATGGGCAAAATAAAAAGAGGTGATCAAGATCTTCCTCCGCGGCACCACACAGCACACACATGGAGGGACCGGCATAACCCCAAGATCTCCACCTAACTTGGGTAAGGACCTTCTTTTTCAAAACCAACCATCCGAAATAGCTACCTTAGGAGAGATACTGGGATGCCAACAGCCAAAGGAACAAGGAAGCCCTTGGCCTGAACGAGAGATGAGAGTATTATAACCTGCTTTCACAGAGTAAGAACCCGAAGCATCCCCAAGCCAAATCAAACAGTCATCCTTATTGAGAAAGTGTGTGTTTCTGTCTTGAATGGCATCCTTGAGGAGGATGGACTCCTGTGCATTAGCCCCGATAATGGAGATATCTTTCCAAAGCCAAGACGGTGAGCCATCAAGATTCTGACCCATAATCAGCAACCAAAGATCCCCAGGACAACTTGGCCAAATTCATGACTCTGTTAAGAGCAATGAGAGATTAAGAGGGGGAGCCATTCCAACTTTCATCCCAGAAGGTGGCGAGCTATCTGTTGTTGATGTTCCATGAGACCGACTCAGCAATCAAGGATTTGGACTTACAAAAGAAATTCCAGATGTGTGAGCCTTTAGGGAGCTCTGAGCTGGATAACAATAACTCAGGGCGACACCCACCAAGATACTTATGTGAAAGAACTTGAAAGCTCCTTTTTTGATGTTGGAAATGAAATTCCAAACAAGCTTTGCTCTGAGGGCAGAGTTCTGAAGAGCAAGGTCCAGAATTCCCATCCCTCCGAGGCGTTTAGGAAGTTTGACCAATTCCCAGTTTGCAAGGTGAAATTTGCGCTCTTCATTGTTTCCTTGCCATAAGAAGGTTCTCACAATCTTTTCAATTTTGAGCAAAACAGATTTGGGGATCTGCAGGACAAACAACATATAGATTGGAATGGCAAGGAGTACAAAATTAATTAAAAGGGCTCGACCAGACTAGGGAAAGCCATTTGCCTTTCCATGAGAGAAGTCTGGAAGATATGGAGTTTAAGAGCCCATTCCAAAGATGTGCTCTGCCATTCCCATGAAAAAGTGGAATGCCCAGATATTTGTGTGGGAGAACTCCCACTGAAAAGCCGAGAATTGCTTTGATCCTGCATTGTAATCTAGGGGCAACATTAAAGAAGAAAATGACAGATTTATGAAAGTTAATAACCTGTCCTGCCGCAGAAGAATAAGAATCAAGAATAGAAGATAGTCGCTTAGCTTCAGGGATAGATCCTTGGCCAAAAAGAAAAGTATCATCCGTGAATTGTTGGTGTGAAAGGGCTGGAAGGTTGGAAGTGATGAGAATACCTTTGAGGGATCCATCCAGAATGGCAGATTTGATGCATCGACTAAGAGCCTCGGTGACCAAAATAAAAAGAAAAGAGGAGAGAGGATCACCTTGTCTTAATCCCCTGCTGCTATGGAAGAAGCCTTCAGCCGATCCATTAACCAAAACAGAGAACCGGGAGTGGCAATGTAGCTAAAGATCCAATTACAAAATGCCTACTGAAGCCCATGGCTTGAAGAGATTTGATGAGGAACCTCCAATTGACATGATCGTAGGCTTTGCTAAAATCCAGTTTCAGCATCATGCCAGCTTGGGAGGAGGCATGAAGAGTGTGAATCAATTCATGAGAGATGATGATCCCATCGGTAATTGACCTACCAGGGATGAAGCCACTTTGTTCTTGAGCAACCAATTTTGACAAAAGTGGACTCAATCTATTTGCAATAGCTTTGGAGATGATTTTGTATGTCGTGTTGCAAAGGGAAATAGGTCTGAAATCATCCAAAGACTTGGCAGGAGATTTTTAGGAAACATGCAAATGAGAGTGTGATTGAGAGCACCTAAAATCTTGCCCGTTTGCCGTGACTCCTCAACTACATTCCAAACAAAATTCCCAATGACATCCCAAAAGTCCTAGAAGAATGAGGCGGGGAAACCGTCAGGACCGGGCACTTTTTCTCTCTTCATAGAAAAAACAATTTTTCGAACCTCTTCCTTGGAGAATGGAGAGAGAAGCAATTCGTTATCAACATCTGTGACCGAGGTAGGAATCTGATGGAAGAAGGAAGACTACGCACCAAGGGGGGTTTCCGATTCACCATTCAAGAGCTTATTGAAGTAGGACACTACTTCGGATTTGATCTGAGATTGAGTGGACGCAACAGATAAATCATCCAACTGGAGGGATGAAATGTAGTTGAAATTTCTTCTGGCTTTAACAGAAGCATGGAAGAACTTGCATAATTTTTAGAAATTCAAAATTAGTATTTTTAGTAATTAGGACATAATAAAAAAACATACACTTTTGTGCAAATCCCTTGGAGGTTTTTATTATGTATATTCTAATTACAAAATAATTGTTTTTGGTCTTGTTCAATTCACTATTTATTTTCATAAATAGTCATTTTACTAATTTGGTAATAGTAATTTTTGCTAAATGTCCCTTTTCGGGTATCTTAATTGGCGGCCTCCTATTTCTCATCAAGTGTATACTATTGATTCTAGGGTAAACTATCCTTGGGGTAATTATAGCTTGTTTTGATGAACCATGTCATTCCTTTAGTTCATTCAACTCCATCACCATGTAACAACATTCTCTATGACATCTTTCTAAATACACAAATCCCTCTTGTTACACCCTTGATGTTGTAGCTTTCATCCTCAATAAATTGAATTTATTTGATGAAAATATTAGACCTATTTTCGATTTTTTTAATCATTTATTCGAAAGAGTTCACCATGTGTTTCCTTGAGCACATTCAACTTAACCTTACATGTGATTTTATCATGTATAAAGTATTTCAAAATGCATGGATCCATCCTAACACATCCCTTGCATATGTGGCCTCTATTCTCAAGACATGTTTTTGTTTTGCACTTCATCTACATGTTATTGATGGACACTATTATGATTATACTTCTAAAAATAATTATAACGGTGTTGCACATGATGATAGTTATTTATGTTTTGTTGAAATGGAAGTAAAGATGTTATACATGGTGTTACAATGAAATCTAACTTAGTCATGATATATCTATTTGTGATACTTCTCTTCTACATCATAATTGTAAACACTTGGATTTGTTAATTTACCATTTGACATTGCTTATTACAATTGTGCTTCTTGGTTAAGATAAAAAAACCCACATCCTATCCCCACTCAGTGCATGTTGTCATCTCTTTCCTAACTTGCTCATTTTCATACACTTATGTGTCAAAAAAATTGAATGTTAATACATAAGACCAATGCTCAAACTATGTTTTCCAAGATGCAACTTTCAAATTTCACTTAGATCCTCTCTATCCAAAACTATACAATTTGGTCAAGTTGTATAATCTAGTCCTAGTTAACCTATACAGTCTTGCATTGACACATTTTTCCAACTCTATTTTTAATGTGATATTATTTTTGGGGTCTTTTATCCTCCTAGATTTACCTCATCATTATAATTTACCTTCATAACCCTATATAAGCAAGTTAATATTGTCTCGATTTTCTAACCCAACACTCTAGTGGCACCCTTATTACAAACACACGCAAAAGGCACTAAAGCATCCCTAAATCTTCTTAGAGATAATATAGATCCATTATGATAAACACTACTACAGCTTTGAAGCACTTAACAAGTCAAGGAGTCTTGTTTCCCTTAAAGCCAAGCACCCAAAGTTCCCACTTATAAATCTTAGCAAGAGCACAATTCTATCAAGCACGATCAAAGAGGTTTGCATTGCCAATTAGTTGCATTCATATAGATGTTACACAATGTGTGGAGAATTGTGTGTGGTTTGAGGCCTCTTTTGAATAAGTACCGACATAGATGGTGTGTAGATTGCACTTCAATCCAAACACTAACCTTCTTACATGTTTTTACCCACGGTTATGGTTTTAACATGATTCAATTGATTACAAATGATATCGAGACTGTGTGACAACTAGGGTTTGATAAAAAAGTACATTTTTAAGTCATTGAAAGACCCAAAAAGTTACAAAACCCAATTCTAAAGGTGTCTAAAACCGTATAAAAGGAGAAGGATTGAATTATACATCATGAATAGACCGTATGGTCTTGTACCAAGGTATTTTATAGGTGACAATACCAGCAAAGTGAATCTTTTCTAGGATCTACACTCCCAAATTCTCCAGTTTATGTACCTAGAGCTCTCATGTACAACTCTATATAGCTAAGTTTCTCTTCCTCTTGTATATTTGAGCTTGTATTCATTCATTGTAAGAAACAATATGTTATTATGATGTTGTACAATTAATGTTGGAAGTTAATTAATCAGAATAGCTCCTAGTTTCCTAATCTTACATTCCTTTTTATTGTTGTGCATTCCATAACAAATATTATAATCTTGAAAATGGTGCAAACATTTTGGTGAACTGACTTATGAATAAAGCATTTGTTGCTCAAACCCTAGCTTCCTCGGGGTTTATTTTGTTCTATCAATAAATGATTTTTTTAATCTTCTTTATAGGACTTGTTCTTCGTAGGAACCCTAGTGGCTTCTTCTAGTGGCTCCCCAATATCCTTCCTCGAGTTTATGTAACTTCATCCCAAATGTAAGGATATCATGAATGAGGCATTTTAACATGCTCATATTCTTCCTAACTCCTCCATTGTTTATCTACAGGTGTGTATACAAACAACTCTTTCTTTAGAGGAACATGTCTCTTTTACTTCCATTGATCTACCCCCTCAAGATGTCATAGACAATGGTATCCCCTTATATATTCAAGTGATGATACATAATAAGTTGGTTAAGTGTGTACTCATTGATAATGGATCTGGCCTCAATATTTGTAGCATATCCTTCCTTAATAGGTTAGGAATATCAACCCATGATCCTACTTTATATGATAGTATATAAGTGGTTTCAATAATATGCCCCACCGAGTGCTTGGAAAAATCACATTACCTATTATTATGGGAAACCAAACCCTTGATACTATTTTCCACATTATGCCTCATGAACTTAGTTATAATATCCTTCTAGGGCATCCTTGGATACATGTCATGAACATAGTTCCATCCACTCTACATTCTTGTCTCAAATACACCTATCAAGGGGTTGTATATACTTTCCTATTGATCCTCACCCCTTTAAGTATTGTGTTGTAGCATATAATGTTGACACGTATACTCCTTACACATAACCACAATCTATTGCTCTTGCTCAAATATCCATACCCAAGTTGAGTGCTCCTATTCGAATATCCATAGCCAAGTATAGGGATCATACTCAAATATCCATACCAAAGTAATTTGTTCCTACTTAAATATCCATACCAAATTCTATTATCCCTACTCAAATATCCATACCACAATCTATTGCTCCTACTCTAATATCCATACCAAATTTTGTTGTTCCTACTTGAATATTCGTGCCACATTCTATTTATCTTACTCAAATATCCATACTAAGGTCTATTTCTCCCACTTGAATTCATCCTTGAGCATAAACCTACTTCCTTCAACCAATATGGGATTCAATATATAGTATTTGCAAAATAGGGATTCACTGGGTAAGCACTTGGCTCCCATGCACAAGGTATTTTTGAACCCATTACATTTCCTACCATTATTACACGATAAGGTATTAGCTACAAGGTAGTGAAATACTTACATCCTCCTATTGTGTAAATGGAAATGGAAACATTACCAATTGAGCATGAACAATTTTACACAACCTCGAGCACTTAGAGCATACACCAACCCAAATGGGGGCAAACAAAATAATGGATTTTGTGGATATCTCTACTTCTCCACAACAAGTTGATATATGTCCTAATTTAAATGATGACATTGGTTGTAAATCAAACACAAATGATCCAAATCCCATGTTCATTACTAGTAAGGTGACACCTACTATGTATGAATGGAATTATCTAAATCAACTACTGATGATGATGATATGTATATCCCTATAAGCACAAGAACACACTAGCTAAATCCTAAGTTTTCTTCTAAAAAGTTTTATGCCACCACAAATGTCATCCCTAATGGGAGCAATATGCAAACTAATTTCACATATAACATTATTTTTCACTACTAGTCAATTTCGATGACATAAATGATGTGGATCCCGAAAGGAAAAATAAGAAGATTGTTCCAAGTCGTGAAGATCTCGAGATGATCATAGCACACCACATTTGCTAAGTTGAAATAAATTCATGATAATAAATTTACAAAATAATTTGCAAACAAAGAGCCAAAATATCATATAGAAATCCATCATAATCTATAATGCCCAATACATAAATTAGCTCAACAAGCAAGATATACATGTAGGGAGGATGGAAGTGCAACTACTAGCCGGATCGGTGGCGAAGAACTCCCATAACTGATATTGGTAGTTAAGTTAACTCCACAAGACTAGAAAAATAACTCCACATAACTGGTAAGCTAACTCAACACAACTAGTAAGCTAACTCCATACAACTAGTACACCTAAGCAAGCTAACCCAACAAGTGTAGGGATAACCTAAGTGCAAGAATTATCCTAATAAATAAATAAAAGGATAAATAATAACCTACACTAACACCCCGTAAACATAGCTTAGGTGGGCGGAAAAGAAGGTGGGTCTCGACAACAAGGCTCTGATGAAGTACCCACATACAATAACTGGGAAAAAGGGGCAACGCAAAATACCCAAAACTAGCAATAATAAAACTTAAAGAGAGAAAAATCCCATAGAATGCATCCTAAGAAGCTCGACTCAAAAAATCGTGCATGTTGAAGAAGTTTGGTGTGCACTGTGGCTTGAATCCACTACTCGATCACAAAACTCAAAAACAACTAACAAAGGGCTTCACTGCATAGCTCCATACAAGGAGACTGTAAATGGAGTGATGTCAAAAGTGTAAAAATCATCAAACATAATTTGATCAAATACTACAAATAGGTGTGCCACAATCAAATAAAAATAACCAAGGCAACAAGGCAAGGACACAAGATCCAAAGAAATAGGAGTGCCACGATCCAAGAAAAGTCAAGGTAACAAGACAACGACACAAAACCCGAAGAAGCATGATTAGTGCCACACCCTCCCATATTGCTGAATGGATAGAGTGACATTACAAATCTATATGATTTGTCAAAACAACTACTCGTACACTAACAAACTAATAATGGGCTTCATGAGAATAGCTTCCCCACAAGAGAGACTGGCATCAACGTGCCAAAAATGTCAAAAATATAAATACCAAATCTCTCAACAAATATAAGAGATATACTACACCTAGTAAAGAAAAATAACTAAAAACAAGGAGCACTACAATACAGATGGTGTAAAAAGTGGAGCAAGAGGTTGAATGTTGGAGAAGCCACACCTATAAAGTCCTCTCAATGAATGTCTATGTTGCCGCCACGAGTGATCAGAAATCCACCCCAAATCAACACGGATGGATGAAGAAGATTCCTGCATATGATTCGGTGTGAAATGCACAACAGGGTCATGCAAAGGAACATCAAAATATGTGTCAGGTTGATCATGTCTAACAACTGAAATCTCAGGTTTCTCAAGCCTGAGTGAAGGTGTTGAACTCGTGTGTAGCTAATGATCCTCAAAAAGAGTCGAGTGAACAAAGTTAGGAGCTATGTCAATGTGTGATGTCAATGAAGTACCTGCTTGAAAACCAATGCCATGGCAAGAATTCCACTTAATATGTGGAATAGGGGAACAATACCCTATGAATGTCTGTCAATACCTCCGCTAGTGAAACCCATAAAATGGAGCATGCGAGAACCAAATGTAGTGGTATGCTTCTCAAAAGAGCCAGGTAGGTGAGAAGAAGGAGCTGATGTGGGATACACATAGTGTGTATTATTGTAATAGGCATATGTGTGGAAGAACATGTAGTAACAAGCCTAATAGGCTTAGGAGCATCAAGAAGCGAGGAGCAGACTTAGAAAATAACAGATCAAGGTCGGTGGGTACATGAAAAACAACTGTAAGTGGACAAGGAGTAGGGATATGAGAGTCCACAATATGAGGTTGATATTTGATCTTGCAAGTTTGTTGTAGGGAGTGTATGAGATTATCTCTGTCATGAATAAGGACTTATAGAAGAGAATTTTGCTTCTTAAGCGATCTATTTTCTTCCAACAAACTTCGTAGAGCAACATCTCATTCTCAGACTATAAAGCAAAGATGTCAGAACACAAATCCATGATAACAAATAATGCAACAGGACGTCGGGCTCAAATTGAAAATGTGTCCGTGTGTGAGTACAACACCCCCAAATGTTGGCACTTTATAAAGTAATGTTTTTACAAATTAAATGACACCAATGGAAAGAACATGAAAAATCATACACTTTTGCAAAAAATGGCACTCAATTCCGAGTTACCGGTCAAAAGTTATGATAATTTTAATTTTCCATCACTAAGGTCCATTTAAATTAAAAAAACATTTTTAAAAAAATGTTATAAAAAAATTGTTTCCTTTATGGCAAAAATACCAATTCGGGTAACTTGCTAATTTTGGAAACCTATTGTTTTTGGCAAAAATTGCCATTTTAGGAAACTTTTCGCTTTTAGAAAAACATTCAATTTACGGAAACTTTTTGTTTTTGGCAAAACTTTCCATTTTGGAAACTCCGTGCATCTGCCCTGAAATTGCCATTTTTGGAAAGTCCGTGCAGTCCCCAATTTTTCACTTGTTACTCCAAAATTGTTTCGTGTCATAAAATCGACAAAGACCCAAAATGTTTTTTTTTTCTGCTCTGACAAAACCCATAAATGGTTTAGTCCTCTCAAGACCACAGAGTGTAGATCACACCAACAACTTCTCGCACAGTGTGTTAGGGTTCTCCTCACACACCACAAAACACTTTACCGCCTGATTAGTGCAACTGTATAAAAACAATAATTATCCACAAAATATTTTTAAAAACTCGAAAAATCCATAAAGGGTTTTGGTAGAATCATAAATTACATGGACGGATCCGCACGCAAAGTCGTATTCTCATCCTGCTCTGCAAAATCAAACTTCAAAACTTCCTTCCAATGCCAAAGTGGTTAAGCTTATAATCGATCTAGGGATTTTGCGATCTTTTGGATTCAATGGTGCCCTCTATTTCACACAAAGATACAAGGTGCGAAACATACTAAGCAATATATATATATATATATATATATATATATATATATCCATATATATATATATATATATATAAACCCTCGTTTGCAAAGAACACTTACAGATGGATGTCTGCATCATCTACAACTCTAATACCATGAAAGGAACAATATGAAGATTGTTCAAAGCCATGAAGATCTTAGATGATCATAGCACACCGCATTTGATTAGTTGAAAGAAATTCACCAGAATAACTTTACAAAAGGATTTGCAAACAAAGAGCTAAAATATCATATATGGAAATCCATCATAATCTATAATGCCCAATACAAAAATTATCTCAACAAGTAGGATGTGCATATAAGAGGGAAGTTCAACTACTACCTAGATCAATGGTGAAGAATTCCCACTAACGGATACTAGTAGTTAAGTTAACTTCACAAGACTAGCAAACTAACTCCACATAACTGGCAAACTAACTCAACATAACATGTAAACTAACTACATACAACTAGTACACCTAAGCAATCTAACCCAACAAGTGTATGGATAACCCAAGTGCAAGAATTATCCTAATAAATAAATAAAAGGATAAATAATAACTTACATTAACAAATCCTGCTTATTATTATAAATACCACAAACACCGTGATATGTTTGATGAGCACTTGCAACAACTCAATCTTGAGTCTATTGATGATGAAAAATATATTATTTCAATAGATACATTATATATTTATCAATAACTTGTTGCTCATTTCATATGTAAGAGTGCATATTTCAAATCTGTAATTGCCATGTGTCCTCTATTCGGTTAGCTCATCCATCATGGCACATCATTGTACTACATCCCTTCTTGAATGCCTAGGGGCATATGTGGATCTCCTTCCTTCTTTCCCAAGAACAAGTTTCCTTGCACCATATATGTGCCTATGTACTTTGGTAAGGGTGATGTTTCCAATATGTTATTAATATTGTTAACACTAGCCATCCCTCTCGTACATATCTATATTTCAATAATACAAAAACATTCATATATTTGCAAAAATACAAAACCAAGACCTATACACATAGTTTGCATTGTTTGGGATCTACATTACATATCTTGTTTGTTATTATGGTTTAATTCATAGTATACTTAATTTACTCTTTACACACATGCATTCACAAGGTATATTGAGCTTGATGCAAGACATACATATCGTTACATGTTAATAGGAGCTACCTTGGTTCCTTACATTCTTCTCTTAAGGGCATCCCTCCACACTATACATGTGTTATTATTTCATTATAGTTCCTTTTAATTTCTCATTACACTTAATCACATATATTGTGTATATGTTATTTTTCGAACTAACAAGATTAACACATTTGTCTTGTACAACATTAACATATCTTGCTTCATGTGCTCTCTTACTACTTATTGCTTTTATCACTATTTGATGTTATTGTTTGTTATACATGTTCTCTTATTGCTTGTGTTACTACTTTTTTGCTTCATTGTATGTGACCTGACTACCTTATTTATCTTGTCTATGGGTATCCCATGTTTATTTCTTTATGCTTAGATGTTCAACTCTACTTTACATGCTCTTACTTGTGTGTTTCTCACTTGATCATTGTTTTATCTTTATTCTGATTCAATTACATCTATAATGTTGTTACTACTATTGTTCTTGTTGCTTTCACTATTCCTATTGTTATTATTACTATCACTACCATTGTTGCACTTGTTGCTATGGTTGTTTATCTCTTTGCACTCCATGGTTACCACCATGTGCAACCCCTTTTAACATGTACATGTTCTCTACGGTGGCTACATTTTCAACATACTACAATGTCGTATAGATTCTCAGACATATAATGTATGGGCACACATATATTATTTTTAGCCACATGATCAAATGGTTTCTCATACATGCCTCAAAAGAGGGGGCATTCATTGGGGTATTTTCTACACTCATAGGCAAAATCACAAGTTTAGACACATGTTTTCACAAGGAAAAAGTACTTAGAAACAACTCCAAACATCAAATTTTGGTCAAAAATACGCAGTGTAAAAACTATACATAAGGGTCAAGACTGTACAAATGGTCTTGACCACAACAAACATTTTTTTGTTGGGGAAAAACACCTATTTTTTTCTACATTTTCAAATTTTGGATCATAGATACGGGTTTTGACACAATATCATATTTAGTTGGAATAGTTCGGATCATTTTACAAGGGGCATGAATATTTCACTCCTTCACTTGAACTTAATATGTTTGGTTATGAAATATAGATGTTTTGGGGGCATGGGTCTCCTTCTCCATTGATATTTTAGCATATTACATACTCTTACTCAACAAAGTGCGACACAAAGGGAAGAGCATAGGGGCACTCATTATCTTTATACCTTGTGTATATATCTAGACATTGGGCCTAGATCCATCTATAATGGTGTGATCCATGGGGTTATGAAAAGTATCAAAGTGGATAAGTTATTCATAAGCAGTCTTTCCTCTCCTTGTTTTAAAGGGGAAGATATCATAGTTACTAAAAACTTTTGTACATGGTCTTATTCCTTCAAGTGACGTGTTACTATCTCTCTTCACCTTTCTCTACCTTTCATTCACTATTGGGAATGCATGAATCCAATACTCTAATTTCTCCTTTGGAACAATTAGGGATTTCTCACCCCCAATCCTTCAGAAAATTTCATCAATAACAATCCAAATATCTAACCGTAAGCAAGGAGTGGGAAGTTTTTCTCTTCATAAAAAAATAGGTATACTCTTTCCATGTTTTACATCTTGTCATTTCAATATATGAATATTGAAATTCTATAGTTACTATTAAGTTACAATTTAATTTCTACTATGGACATTGACTACACTTTGTGTTGTAGGTTTCATCATGGAGTGTTCCAACACTAACACATATGGACAACAAAAAAATTGAGCAAAGACAAAGGGTGTATACACAATCATGTATATTTTCCTTTAAGCATGTAATTTTCATTTCATACATATCGGGGAAAATGTAAACACTTAAATTTCACAATTTAGCATTTGACACTTTGCTTATTACAATTGTGCTTGTTGGCTACGATAAAAACCCACATCCTATCCTTCCTCGGCGCATGTTGTCATCTCTTTCTTAACTTGCTCATTTTCATACACCTATGAGTTGACAAAATTTGAATGTTAATACATAATACCGGCGCTCAAACTATGCTTTCCAATATGCATGTTTCAAATTTCACTTAACTCCTTTCTATCCAAAATCACACAATTTGATTAGGTTGTATGATCTAGTCCTGATTGACTGTATGGTCTTACACCACCACATTTTCCAACTTTGTTTTCAACCCTCTATTATTTTTTGGGTCTTTTAATCCTCTAAATCTACGTCATCATTATAATTTACCTTCGAACCTTGTATAAGTAAGTTAACATCACCTCATTTACTATTCTAGAACTCTATTGGCACCCCCATTACAAACACATGCAAAATGCATTCAAGGATCCCCAAATCTTCCCAATTATGATGCACATCCACCACTATAGTTCTTACAAGCACTCAACCATGTCAAGGAGTCTAACTTCCCTCAAATCCAAGCACACCATGTTCCTACTTTCAAGTCTTAACAAGAGCACAATTTTATCTAGCGTGATCAAAGAGGTTCAAGTTGCCAACTAGTTGCATTCATATAAATGTTACATGATATGTGGAGAATTATGTGTGGTTTAAGGCCTCTTTGAGTAGTGTTGATGTAGGTAGTACACAAATTACACTTCAACCTAAAAATAACCTTCTTACAGGGTCTTCTACCCATGGTTAGGGTTTTGGCATGATTCAACTAATTACAAATGATGTCGAAATTATGTGATAACTACGGTTTGATAACAAAGTACATTTTCAAGTCACCAAAAGATCCAATAAGTTACAAAACCCAATTTTGAAGGCATCCAAGTCTCAGTATATAAGGGGAAGGATTGAATTATACATCATGAGCAGACCGTACGGTCCCGCATTGAGGAATTTTCAGTGTCACAGTACCAATAATGAAGCTTTTCTAGGATTTGCACTCCCAAATTCTATAGTCTATGTACCAAATCTCTTATGCATAGCTCTATATAGCTATGTTTTTCTTCCTCTTGTATATTTGAGCTTATATTCATTCATTGTAAGAACCAATATATTATTCTAATATTGTTTAATCAATGTTGGAAGTTACTTAATGAAAATAGCTCCTAGTTTCCTAACCTTACATTCCTTTTTATTGTTAGGCATTCCATAACAAATCTATAATCTTAAAAAGGGTATAAACAATAGTGAGGACATTTCTTACACTAAACATATTTCCCCTGTGGCTATGGTTACATCTACACTACTTCTCTCTTTTAGAGAAACTCGTATCCCCTTCATGATGTTACAATGGCTATGGATTTTACACATACGACTTTGCATATACGCTAATCCTCATCTAATGATATGAAAAAGGCTACAATCATATAATTTGATCTTTCATATACTATAAATGATGCACTTGGTTATTCTATGTCAGTTACATCGTATATGCATGATATCACTCATGTTATTCTTACATGTGTTACTTTGTGTTCACCTCAATATGATTTTATTACTCTCAATGATTTATATCATTTATTTTACTTGTGGTTGGCCTTGTGTCTCTCCCTCTTTTGAGGTCAATAGAGGTGTTGCCAAATGAGCACCACGCTTCATTTTTGAGCAACTAAATATAATTTTAAGACTTGGGGGATTTTAATGACGTTTTAAACAAGTTTTGGGGAAACCGTAGTGTTTAAACTCTTTAAAAATTTTACCCTTCTACTCCGAGTGCATACATACTAAATTAGGAAGGAACTTAGATATTTTAATGTGTTTTAGCCTTAAAACATTCAAATGAAAATTGTCCCCTTTGGTTTTACATTAGAATGAGGCTGTCAACTTTAATCATTTGGAAAAAGGGACAAGTGGCAATAAATGGAATCTCCAAACCTTTGTAGTTAATCAATTTTTCATGTCTTTCACCACTCATGATATGGAGGATGTTTGACATGTGTTTTAGGTTAACAAGTGGCAACTATTATTCACCCCACATCCTATATTTTTTGGGACTTAAAAACTTTTACATGATTTTCAATGCCCTAGATGGATGTCTTCCAAATGTCACTAATCAGCATTCAAAACTCCCCAAGACCTCAAAGTTTTCCCCTTTCCTTAATAATTTACATAACATTGGTGTTTGACAAGTGTCTTTTAAGACACGTAGAAGTGATTGACATTCAATACAATCTCAAGGCCTTGGTTTAAAATTCTTAACTCTTTAATGCATTGATTTTATACCATTTCCTACAAAGGACATAGAGGCAATTGGCACTCAGTATTCACACGTATCTCGTCATGGGTTAAAGTTCCTTACTATAATGTTATCCACCCCGCATTGCTTTGATGAATGAAGAGTGACAAAGAAAGACACGTGGAAACTATATGTATCCAATATTTTCATGAAGATGAATAAGAATTAAGGCTCCTCACTTCATACTCTATAGGCCACCAATGGAGGACACATGATAGATTTGGGACATGTGGCGGTAATCAATTTTCTGCACTCTCTCAAAGATTCCTTCCATACTTCCTCGCTCCAAAGGATGTTGAGCCATAAATGAACGATGAGTGGAAAAATTTATATGTGGTGAAGATCGACGAGCCCTAAGATTCATTGACAAGGCATGTACAAGAGGTTAAATTTGATGATCTCGCCTAATGGAAAGTTGAGCTTGTGGATGTCATCAAAGGGATAGGATCAGAGGTCTAGTTTTTTGGTCATATCTTTTTATTAGAATCTCTAAATGCCAAGTTCCTAATACCATTAGAAAGGTCTCTTTAAGAGCTACATGTTGAGAATAGTTTCAAGATGAATGGTTTAGATTTTTGAAAGAAATATGTAATGCCCCTTTCACTACCACCTTTTCTACTTTTGTTGCGTAAGCTCGAGTTGACCCCATGGTATCATTGAGTTCATTTTCTAAGCATTGTGCTTACAATTTGGATAATTTAGAAAATGAAATAACGAAAAATAACAGATGTAACATGGTAAATGTCCCTCCGAAGAAAAACTAGTTAGACCCTATGGAGTGCTTTCATGTTTTCAAACGAAGTGGCGATGTCATTTTTAGTTATAAATCCGTTTAACTCGATATCACTTTTAAGTTCTTGAGTTTGAAATTGTAATGCCACTCATTTTATCCTTCCCTTCAACAAGTTTTGAGTGAGGATTAAAGCTTTTGGGAGTGAATGTTCACTTCATGCGAACTTGTCTAAGGTCGTCGAGAGTTTAGTTAAACAAATAATAAAAATGATAATAATAATAATAATAAATATAATCCTTATTAATTTAAGGTGAAAATATTTGTGTGATTTAATTAGAGTTTTAATGGGAAGTTGGTTAGGTTCTAGGTAGAAGAAATAAATTTTGGGATTATTCTTGTTTTGGGAGCATAATCATTCTCCACAATTTAAAGAAAACAAGCCTCTAAATCGACCTTGTCACTTTTGCTAGCATGCTTCTAGCCTATGCCAAGTGGGATTTGTTACAGGTGGTACACACATCAATCAAGCCTTTAGGATAAATGAAATTGTCGATGTTATTATTGCAAATGCCTAAATGTATGTTAGTTGATTTTAGGTGAAACAAAGGTCGTGGTTTTGCGAGGATGCACCGCCTTCTTCTATCCCCATATTTTTATCAGATTCCTTTCAAACATGTGGTAGTCATGTGGTTTTGATTTAGGGTTTGTGTAAAGTGAGTCTGCTGAGAACGACTTGGGACCTTCCAAATGTTTAAACAATTTCAACTCTCCTTGTCTTGCCATATACATGTCAAGATTAAAATTATTGAAGAACACCTCAAATGATTTTAATGGAGGCCTTATAAACTTGATTATGATTGAGGATTCCTTCTTTTGTTTGTATTGAGATGCGTATTTCTCGAGTGTCCTAAAGTATTGGTTTGATTTTAAATATTTTCTCTCCCCTTTCCTTTGTGGTGAATCATCTTTCCTCTCATTGTTATTTTTCCCCTCCCTTCAATTTCTCTCGCTTTCTAATCTCGGACATGTATACGCTCTTGAAATACCCAATGCAATAACAATACCATGTTATTATAAAAGAGGATTTATTAATCAACCATCGCTTGCTTTTGACAATGATGTGCTTTGTAGACCTTACAACATATTTATATATTTTTTAAAATCAAGAGCATGAGATAGATCCCAAAACCTTGGCTGAAATCCCCTTGTTTGCACCAATGGGAGATTTGGGTAAGAGTTCAAAACCCATAGAAGGAAGAGGCGCAAGCGACCTTTTTGTTGATCATTGAATTTATCACTGTCTATTTGATATGTATGCAAGATGAGGAAACTCACACTTTTCACACAAAATGGTTAACCAAATTCTCTTATGGTGGATTCATGGTTTGGGCATGTTCAATTGGTTTGGAGTGTCTTGGAATTCATGTTGTGGTTTATGGTTATAGACATCTCGGCCAGCCATGCAACATCACTTCTTATGTTAATGTAGTAGAAAATCAAACTAAAGTAGAATAAATTTATTGGTCAATTAAATGAGTAGCGGCTTACAACAAATTTATCTCGGTTTTGTACGTAACTAGAAAAGTAACCTGGAATGTAAACTCTACTCCTAATCTACCTTGTGTGATGTTTGGAAAACTTGTATACTAATTTTGGTTTTGGAAACCATATGGTTGGCGTGTTAAATGAGAAAATTAGTGAAACTACCTTTTGGCGACTTTTTGCAATGTTAAGAAAACCTATTTTTCATGGAGGTGCGCAAAATAACCTTACCAACCCCAAAATGAGAAAAATAAACTTTAGCTATGTACCTTGTTATGTGGAGTGTCCAACTAAACCTTGGGTTGTTCCTTAGAAGTTCGTTTGACCCTATTTCGTAACATGTTTAGGAGCCCAACGGAGCTAGTTCACAACTTTAGACAACTATTGAAAGTTAAAAATGCAGTTTGGTTTTGACTCGCCGTTTTGGCCCTGGGTGTCAAAATGGATTTTGGCTTCCGCATACCTCTAATATTTCTACAATACAATCACTACAAACCCTCAATTTGGAGAAAAACATCCCGCAAGCTAGTTTTCTTTATAGGTTTTGTAGGCCTCCAATCGTTGGGTGACAAGGCCACTTGGGTGCATTTACGTCCGTAGCTTTGGAAAAATGACCGCCATTTTAATCATGTTTGTCAGTTTGGGGTTCATCAGCTCTAAGTGTTTCCTTGTATATAGGGGAATAGGTAGGAATTTGTTTCCTTGTGTGTTTGAGTCTCAAAGATGGTTTTTGAATGTTGGTTTGTGAGTAACTTGTCTAATTTGACATTTTTGGAAACTTACTACTACTTGGCGAAAACTGTCATATGAATTTATCCAAGAAAAATAATGATAGAGAAACCTTGTAAACACAAATACATGACTGTAGGAAACTTTTTGTTGACACTTTCTTGAAAATAAATTGAATGTGGAAAAATGGTGTTTCTCTCTCCTCTCTCTATCTCTCTCCTTGGCTCTAGAAATGAAATGAAATGGCATTACAATTCTTACTCTTCTTGGAAGTGTGTTAAATATAGTTTCATTATTGTTAGAGAACTATGAAATTATATATCATGTTTGGTTGTAGTTTGATGCCATGCCAACAATTGTGTTGACCATGTGGTGGTTGCAGGTACGCAGGACAAGAAGGAAATGGTAGCATTGTTGGTGTTTTTGTTATGTGAAATATCATTGAAATATACATGTAATATTAAGTAGATGTATCAACATTATTGTTATGAACATGAATGTTATTTATTGATTATTTGTGATGAGTAAGAAATTCGTGTTATATTGGTGTATTGGAAAACAAGCATTCTATTTGAGTATGATCTTGATTATGAGTTTGTATGTTGTTCTATGGTTTAGATGTTTTGAAACAAACTTCTATAATGTTAATTATTATTTTCTCCCTTAATACTTATGTTGATGGTAGAAACTTTATATTCCTAAACTATCCAAAGGAACCGTGCTTTTAACCTTTATTGTGTATCTCTCTCTTAAACAAGTCTTGTATAGTTTTACAATACCCTACCCTCTTTAGAAAATACTCAAACCCATAACTTGTCATATCTTGTCTTACACATTGAACGATCTCATTAAGAGATCTAAGATACGTAAGTGGAGTTTTTACCACTTTTCCTACGCATTAAACCTCATGTTTGACATCGTTAACCTCCTCTTGTATCTAATAGAACAATGGGAGGTTGATTTACTCTTTGTAAACTTGTATAGCGTTGTAGATCCATTGAGTTCTAATGGAAAGAAAGAACCCTAGTATCCCTTTTTAGAGAGTATTGGTGAACGAAACCTATGTTTTATTTTGTATATAACATTGCTTTTCCTAGAATGTTGAGCGTAGAAACAAATCAAACCATGGAAACCACCCCCTTTCAAATAATTGGCAATCCCTTTCTTGTTCCAAATTATAGGTTGAGTTTTCCCTTATGGGAACACATAATTTATTAATGAGACCTTCTTTCTCAAACATGGGTTTCATATGACCCATGTGTACCTCAAAATGCATCTTATCTTTTGGACTATAGTAATTTCACTTCACAAAAAGGAGATAGATTCTCAAAGCCTTGTTACCATAGGAATATAAGTTTGCAACATGGAAAGAGGATCAAGAAAACATTCTCTTGTAGTCTTTGAGATTCTAGAGGTATTGTTAATGTGATCATGATTCTTCCCCATGAACCTAGTGGAGGGTCTTTGGGTGTGTGGAGGTGTATTAGTTGTAATGGTTATAAAGGTACTTGTGTCACCTTGTGTTTTGAATGACTCAATGTTGTATTAACGCATTTAAGTGGTTGTCCTAGGAACTAAACACCATTAGAAGTGAAAACGATGCAAAGTGCCTTAGGGACTCGCATATACTATTAGGTTTTGTAGTAATGCACCATTAAGACACTAATTGTAAAGGAAATTTGTAACTTGCTCTTTGTTATTGAGAATATACTCTTGTGTTATTGGTCTAAGAATTTTAAGTACCGTGGAGATTATTCATAACTTTATTAGATCGTTCTTATGTTGTGAAAGTGGATGTGAATTGATCCACATGAAAACAAGTAATGGAGGAAACATAGTTTCTAATTTGGAAATCCAATCTTATAATGTGTAATGTTAAGTTACTCCTAATTAACAATCAAGTTATACAATTTATTTGCAATAAGATAAATGAACTAAATTAGATGGAACCACTATTCATTAAGTATTAAACGAACAAAAAGAAATGTGGTCTAGAAAAAAGGGGGAATGTGTGCTTTCATGTTAAGTACTCTTTAAATCATTAAGGTTAAATAATGAAATATGAGTATGATAATGTTGTAACCATGAAAATGTGGAAAGTTCCCATTGGTGATATTCATATTATGGTGGGGTCATGGTTTTGTACTTGTTCATTTCTAATAGTGTGGTTTGATGTGCATCTGGTGTCGTCATATCATTTGTATGTTCTTCATGTTGGTGTAGTCGTCTTATGTGATGTGGGGCAATCTCTTGTGAACCTAAGTGGTGTCACATAATTGTTTCAGTAAATGAAAGTAAAAAAAAAAATCCTGGTATATTTGGTCTTGTGTTTGGGTCCCACATGGGTGGGCGCTACAAAATCCATGATAAAGTCTCTAGATGATTTTGCTCACAAAACCAAATTTTTTGATTTCCCAAATTGCTTCTAAATTCTCTTGAGTTGCAAAAGATACCCTTTTAATCAAACATTCTCTCCATGGATCTATTAAAAAAATTTATGAAGTTAAATGAGATGTGGAACAAAAAGGTGAGTTGTTACATCCTGAATGTGAAACCATGACTTTTAAGTAAATGACAACTTGATCTTCATCCATCTTCATGATCTTATGGGCTTACATTGATATTTTTTAAAGAGATAAGCTTGAGAATAAATATTTGCTTGTTCCTTTGCAAGTGAAGGAATCTATTCAACAAATTTTTCTATCCCATGAGGATTTTTGTTAGGTTTTATTAAAAAACATCTCCCAAGGTATGATTCATAGTTATGGATCATCATTATCACCTACAATTATTTCAATTGCAAAACTTTGTAGACCTCTAAAAGCTAAGTGGAAGGGATAAACATGGGGAAAGGAGATATTCTTGAACATCGTCATGATCCTTTTCTCCTCTTCTCCTCTTCTCTCCTCTCTTTTATGTAGGTAGTTGAGTTCTATTGTAGAGATCCTTCCCTAAATGTAAAGTTACTCTGCTCAATTGAGTTCTTAAGCATTTTAAGTCAAAGCCTCTCGATTGTAGATTTGTATATGCATAAACACCTTAAATATTGTTATAACTACATGCATGATAAACTAAAGCTAATCTATTTAAATGAACCTAACACCAAGTAGATCCTAACTTAGTTTAATTCAAGCAAATACATCATGATAAAGCAAAAAAGGAAGCTAGTTAAATCAAAAATATGAATCTATACTAAGTGCAAACCTCATTTTGATATTTTTGATGTGCTTTGGATGTAGGTATTTCCTTAGTGAGCCGAACATAAACCACACATGATCAAGGATTTCTCAAGCAAAGAGGAAGAGATCTCATCAAGTATGGCTTGATTTCCATTTTGATTCTTCTCTTACTACTCTTTACCAAGTAGAAAGGGGGATGGATTTACTCAATTTAACAATCCTTCCAATAACATGAAATTCTCTTCTCAAGTATAATGTTTGTCAAGGACATGGTGTACTAGGTTTCTTATATAACTTTCCATTTTGGGATAATCTTGCAACCTAGTGAATGTGGGATAAAGGGAGTGTAAAATTAGAAAGGGATAAGTATGATTAGAAGAGATTAACAACTCATGGGAGCTTGGGAAGGTTTAATTAATCAACTAGGATTAATTAATAGGCCAAATTAAGCTTATAGAAGCCATTTGGAGATGATTTAGAGGGAAATTAGTAGAATTTGAAGGGTTTGAAAGGGGGATTTAACCAATAAGAGGGTTTATTGATTAAATACAAGTGTAGACACATGTTTTCGGTACCCTACATTGTTTATCCACACTCCTCACATTCACACTCAAAATATTAAAATTATCTTATTATTCCTAAAACATACACTCACCCTCATTAAATCACACTTTACCCACAGTAAAAATCTATTTCACTCACCCTAAATGACTTAAACCACCCTAACCACTTAAAACTCATCCTAACCCATTTTATCCCTAACTTTATAACCTCCCAACTCCCTCAACACATTCCTAACCATCTTCACTCATCCCTATACCCAAATTAACCTTTTGGAAGTGGTTGAAACCACTTCCAAGTGGGTTTCCCCACTTTTCCCGGGTCACCAATGATTCTAACTAATTGCCAACGATAATATAAGGATCGTCAAACTTCATGAATGTGGATCCTTGGGAATTATAACAAAGCTTTGTTATTATGAAGATAGATGACTACATTTCACACATCTTGACACCTCCAACATCTCTGTCATGTCCTTAAAAGATCTAACAACTCTGTAAGATTCCCACTGCATTGTGTTCTAGCATTTCTCAGCAAAGGTAAGCTTTTGTCTTCTGTTTTCATATTCAGTTTATCAATAAGTCACATTAAAGACCATATTAATTCATAAATTATTGTTTGCATATCCAATTTGTATCATATCAAAGAAAACACTTCTTCAAAAACACATAAATAAGAAAAAAATTAAAAAGGAATAGCGAACACAGGTACTCTTCTTTTATTTCATTTTCCTTTTTGTATTGCATTCTTTATCTAATCTATCTTCATCAAAATCAATCTTTCTTTTGGTTTTAAAACAAACCTTCATTCTTGCTTTCTCATATAGTCTAATTAGGAATTAAATGATTTCATTCACAAAATTCCCCTCACACACTACCAAATCACGTAACAAATCAAATTTGCATCTAAACAATCCCTTCCAAGTTTACCTACTTGGATTTCATCACCAAGGGGGAAGCCAACTCGGTGTTCCAACCAAGTATAAATAATTGGTGGGTGGTATATCGGCTAATCACCTAACACCCATATCGTTGCGGGACCGTGAAGTGAGGGGGTAGGCCCCAATACCATGCCTCGTACTAACACCAACACATACTTGAGCCTCGTGTATGTTTAATTATATCGAGGACTCCATCGTTAACTCACCTAAAACCAACCTTAGCTAGCCTTTTTCCTAGTTCCCTTTCATCCATTTTTCATTTCACACCTTTCTTAAGTTAATCAAGACAATCTAAAACTTCCTTATGTTTGTGTGTGTTTTTTTTTGTTCTTTTAAAAACAATTATCTTTCTTTTATTCATTGCTTGTTTGTTCAGTTCATGGTTCTAACTAGACAAAGTCTTGCCTTCAAAACACCGTGAACATGACATACCCACTTCAATAATCCCTAGAATCAATCCAGTCTCACATTCAAAACATTTTAAACATGACATACCTGCTTCACCAATCCTTAAAATCAATCCAATCTCGTATTCAAAACACATCAAGCATGATAGATCCATTCCGAAAACCCATAAAAATAGACTAAGAACCTCCACGTTCTCCCATCATTCAATCCGTAACATTTGATGCTCCTTGTCTCGACCCTCCACAGCTTCTTCCCGAGTGGTGATCTGGTATTTACAGAACTCTTAGACTCTAATCCAATTACTTGAATAACTACCTTACTGTAAAAGACATCCATCTTTGTCACCCTTATCTATAATAATATCCATCTTTCATCATTGACACTTGTGACTATTCCAAACTTTACGACCCTGACTATTAACCCATTATTGAGAAAATCTCTCCTTACCCCTCTACCGTGATACAGGATGTTAGCACCTGCTTCATCCACTCCTATCGCTATCTTTGACCTTAACACCATCTCATCACAAGACACATCCAACCAACAACCACCTGCGTCATCGACTTCCTCATCTAGCCCGCAGGATACACAAACTTATACCTCTACTTAATCTAATCTACATTTAGTCACACAATCTTTACTGCACCTCCTCCTCCTACAAGCTCAGTTGGTTTCCCTCTCTCTATAAATCCTTTGATCATGTCTCAACCTATTTCATCACAAAAACCTACGTCTTCAATTCAAAATCTAGTCGTATATATTCCTTTGTCTATACCACCCATCAAGACGAGTTTCATTGCTAGTAATCTGCATTCACTACATGCATTCACTACCCCTTTTTCGCAACATGCATTCACTACCCCTATCTCACAATATAGTTACATATCTTCTCAATATATCCCATAACCATCACAACCTCTTGTCAACACCTCTATTCCTTATCCCTACTAGTATGTTCAATCCTCTTCACAACCATTAGTCTCTTAGTACACTTATAATATCCCAACAAGTATTCCTCCCTCTCAAAATATTCCATTACCATATCACTTATATCAATAATCAAACCCTTCCACTTATAACCAAGCCAATCCTTCTTCAAATGTCCAACAACCCCAAAACGATCCCATGCAAGTATTACTAAGCAAAATTGCTAGCCTTGAAGCCACCACTATGGGACCTAAAAACAATCTCACTTATGAACATATCTACAATGAACCTATCAATCCATTTGTACCTTTCAAATCCTATCCTCCTCATTGGGAACTCTTGAAGTTCATCTAAATCTACAATAAAGAGGACCCTCAACAACATATCAGGGCCTTTCATCATGCATGTTATCTTATCACTCATGACCAGGATCTCATGTTGAGGACATTCCCTATGTCCTTGGTTAGCCTGCCGCGATCGTTGGTGATACAATAATATCCTGAAACATTCCTTTTCTCATTTGCACAATTGGAACAATTGTTTTTAAAATAATTCTCCATTAATATCACCCATACAATATCAATCACCAACATGTACACAATCAAATAATTTAAGGATGAGTTTGTTGTTGATTTTGTCGTTAGATGGAGAGGGATTGTCGACCAGTGTCCTTCTCCCTTCCACAAATTGAGATGATCAAGTTGTTTGCTTGATCATGTGCTAAACATATATCATCAAATCTTCAAATTTAGTCCTTCCAAACATTTGACGAGGCCTTTACCATGGACTCGGAAGCTAGAACTTTGTGCCCTCGAGGATGGTAAAGTTAAATTGTGATCCAAGAAACCAAAACTTGAGTCCTCTTTTAAATTTTTTTCCAACAATGTCGAATCTAAAGGTTTGGAAAAGGTGGTTGTTTTGAAAACTGCATGAAAAGGTTGTACAGCTTTTAGAATGATCCAAGCCTCAACGTAAATACACACCTTTAGGGAGTTCTATAGCGTTGTCTTCGATAATATTTTTTCCGCTTGTATGATTAAGCTTCCTCATTCAACCCCTCATTCAACCTATCGATGTATCCACATCCAAATCATCATGGTATAGAAAATGATTATTGTAAATATCATTAATTTCGAGGAACAACATTGAGAAATGTTGTTCATTCATAAATATCCTCTAAGACCTTTTCGACCGGGTGATTTACAACTTGATAACCCAAACGCACCTCCGAATCAAAGTTTGGATGTGTTTAAACAACCTTTCCTAGATCATCCCACATCTAGTAGTCAACCTCACCCCAACGTCGTAGGTTCTCATCATATTATCAACACCATCAAGGAATTCTTATCTATGTCTACAATACCCAGTGTTTCCACATATAAACCCCTAATTGAACAACATGACTCTTTGGATCTCCTCGCTGCCAAGATTTTGAGCCCATCCACATCACAATATCAAAAATATTCTACGTCTACTCCCACACAAACTTATCATATCATTCCTTTATAATCTAAAGAAAATAAATATGTCATGAAATTTTAAATAGCTCTTTTCAAGACCATGTCATCCATCATAAAATCAAAAATCTTAGTGATTCAAATCAAAAACCCATAAATCACTATTGAGGAAGACAAAACTCCTACCCTTTGTTCTAGGGCCGCACCCCTCATCTAAATTTTCAATCACTATCACACGAATCTAAAGTTGTCCCTTAATCAACACATAAACATACCTCGACAAAACATGAATTTAGTCTCTCAAACCTATAAATCATCGAGTGGTATTCAAGATCATTCACCGCTATCAACATCTCAACCAACCACATCAGGATATTATACCAAAATCCTTGAAAGGCTTATCCGATCATCAATTATAACATTACCACTTGTTAAGCCCTTTGATCTTCGAGGGTGGAAACCTTCCCGATATAACTATGAGGTATTATGTCTTATCATCAAATATCCAAACACTTTACTAAGGAGTGTAAAAACCTCCATGCCATAATTTTAAGTCTCACTAACAAAGGACTATTCCCCATAGATAAAAACCATTTATCCTCCAATATCAACATAATCAAACCCAAACATCAAAATAAATCCATCTCTCGAATCCCTAAACATATCAATTCTAAACCATCACTTAACATCGTATCCACTAAAAGCAAGGCTCCTCCAAGAAAGCCCCACTACAAAAATAGACGTTGTCTATATAACCACAAGAGCACGTGCACAAGACTCGAAATCCACGAATCAAAACGGGCCCAAGCTCTCCATCTCCATTGCTCCCTCTAAATCACCTAGCACATCACCCTCTAAGGCCAAAGTTTCCATCCTTACCGCACCTCACACTCAATCTTCCATATCCATACGTAACATTGTCCTTAAACAGCTATACCAAATCCTTGTTAAGATGTCTCTTTATGAGCTTGTTTAGAAGCTGTCGCAACATTGACAAGCAATGATTGAAACTATTCAATCCATTTCAGTACCATCATACAACCCCAACCATTTGACAACCCTTTTGACACACTTATAAATTCATACTAAGGACCCATGTAGGTTAGCCATGCACCAGACACAAAATAAGCCCAAAAAGGCCTAAAACCCCATCACCAAGCTCATCAAAGACATCCAAACACATCATCCTAATTTTTCAAACCTCCAAATCCCTCACACATGTCAAACACTCATATCAACATCATACATTCTCACACAAAGCTCTACACCGATCATTTTCTTCATAACACCACTTAGTAGGACTATTTCCTACTCAAAACAAACACTTCTAGGAACCATTCTTCACCTATGAAGCTCAAGATCACATAATAACACATAAAATATGACATGTAGCCACTCATTGGAAAGCCACCGACATGTAGAAAACATACAAACTTGCTATACCTCATGAAACATCCAACAAATCAAACCACACCTCTTTTAATCTTCACCAAACTAAACTTCCCATAAAGTAGTTTTGAAAACTCAACTGGGTTTTTACCCTTGTTGTCACTTTCAAAACCTATAAATACATTAAATAGGAAGAAAATTCATCCATATTCAGTTTAAAATGGATAGACATCATCAACTAAGCCAAAATATATGCCTTCTACATCCATCTTATAGCCCAAGCAATCTTGTCTTAAACTAGTCAAACTAGGCCAATTTGTGACCTCAACCATGCCACTTCGAGTTTACTTTCGAGCTTCACCAAAACATGAAACATGTCATATGAGATGTGTACAACACCTCTAAGGCCATTAAAATCCTTCACCATTCCCACGAGTGCTCAAACATTTCCATTTTCCAACATTTTTAAACTACCCTTTTAGGCCCAAGAATCAGTCTTCAAAGATGGGGCACACTTTGCCCTATAAGACCTCAACCATAACCTTAAACTATCATGGACATCTAGTAAAACTCCCAAGATTTTATAATTGGTGATTTAGTAAAAGGTTCAATGGACAACATTAGAACAAAATGAAAATATTCGAAATAAGCCATTTTGAGTGGGGCCCACATACTATCACAAGCTCTAACATACCTCATTGGAAATATGGAGTCATCTACAACCTCCAATCATCACATTAGAAAATCAATCCATTTTTTCCCATGCAAAGAAGTTTTCCTCCATCGCTCTCAACCTAGGGTTTTAAAGCCATAAAAAGTGACTTACCTTCTTAACGACCATTTATAAATGTTTGGGCCTAATTTGACCTCATTCTAACTCTAGAGATCTTCTTAACTCCATGTACCAACATACCTAAATGTATCATATTACCATGCAAACCTTACATGTTCCAACCATGAGCATTTCTCTCACTTCGAGCTGGAAAACACAATCTTAATAACCTTGTTTTGCTCTAAACCTTATAACTTGCAAAATTCTCATCATGATAACCTAAAAAATTGCCCACAACATCACACAACCTTCGATAACATCTCAAATCATCAAATTTGATGAAATATGTCCGCATCTTCTCAACCACCAAGACTTGCATGACTAGGCCTTAGGGTTTTGTATGTTTTAGGCCATAACAAAGTGAAACAACACTACAACCAAATATGAAACCTCTGCAATCTGCCTCTATACGATGAAAACATCATAAAATACCTCCAAAATGTCCTTAAGAGGTCACACATACCTGCAAGTGACTATCATGCCTTATTAGGCCTCCAAACACTAGGATTAGGTATAGTTTAGACCTAGACCAAGTAGACAAACCTCATGACTCTGCTTCCAAGCTCTCAAGAAGGACATAACATACTTGAGACAACATGTCTCACACCTCCCTCCATGAACTCACATAGCTCTCAAATTGATTCTCATGCTCCATTTGGCCTACAAGCACCTAGAGTGGGTCTATGTAGTCACAAAATCACATACTATTAAAATTATACCGCTTAGTATGTTGTTTTATATATGGATCTTGAGTAATGAAATTATTCACTAATGACCCATCCCCTAGTCCTGTCATCAGTTAGTCGGTCGTCATTGTCATTTGTCTTACACAGTTGTCATCGTTGTTTATACGAGTTCTCGGTCATCTCTCAGGGAGTCTCAAGTGTTGTTATTTGGTCATTTGTCGTCTCTAGTCTTTGACTAGGGTAGTCTTGGGTGGCCATGGTGCCCCGATCCTTATTTTAGGCACCCTAGTCCTGAAAGTACTTGAGTCTAGTTTAGAGTTTCAAGGTCAGTCTTTATGGTTTTCCCTCTCATTCCCTAAGTACTAGTCGGCATGCCGGGTCATTAGTGTCAAAATTTGAGCAAGAGATCCCTATATAAACATAACATACTTACTATATTATGCATGAACTATTCACTACTAAGGGCTAGCTATCTACTAAGGCAAGGGACTACATTTGGGCATCATTCCATCACACACATTGCATAGGAAAGGGAATTCCATTCTATTCCATCTAGAATTTTGCATTTACATCTAGTTATTGCCCTTATTTCTGCATCATTGACGCTAGGGCATCTTGGGCACAATTGCACACACAAAGCACACATAACTACATTGGGTTTGGAATGTAGTGCAATGCTTAGTCGTAAGTCCACCTTTGTGGCCACTAAGGTCAGTCCGACCCCTTCATATGCATCTTTCATTTTTAGGGATTTGATGTTTTTTATGGGGTTTTACAAGTGAATCTTCATTGCAATCTTATGTCACGTCATCAACAAAGATATGTGACATTCTACATGACAAAGATCAAGACATTGAGAAGATATAACGACACTTTGCCATATTTAGATTGAGAGTTGTTCTATAGAGCAAAGTGCCATACATCAGACCAGCAGTGCCCATAGGCGCCCCAATCCTCCTCCAGGCACCCCAATCTAGGTAAATCACCACATGCTACAATTTTCTTGGTTGTTCCATCACACTTGCCTCTATTTACACATCATCATGTTTAGTCTCGACACACAATGAGGTAATTCATTTATAGGTTAGTACCTTATCCCTTCTATTTCATTTCATTTAAATATCAAAATAAAATATTTAGCATCAATATTTCAGCTTTATATCATTTATTACATTTTTGTACCTGCTTAGATTAACTTAGAATATAGATCTAATTTCATATTTTAGTTAATCATTTTGGTGAACCCGTACTTTAGAATATTTTTCCCTAGGATCCATTTCAAACCCTAATGGATAAGAATAGTTCATCTTCTTTGCCCATCATGTCTCATTTTAGTGTCAACCCTATATATGATGAGGCTTCCATTGTTGAACTCACGACTCTCTATGGTAATCTTATTCCTACGCTCGGCTCATACTCAACAAGAACTCTTAGATGGTCAAAAATATGTGCCTACTCACTTTGAAGACTCTCCCATTGGCATTAGCATTGTTGAGGATCCTATAGCCTTCACTCGTTGTACACCATGTTATATGACTACTAGTGATCCTCCTTTTGATCTCTCTAAGGAAACTTTTAGATGATTCTCTTATTGATTATTTTCTTGGTATTGATCATCATTCACATGTGCATATTGATTCTTCTCCTACTCAACATACTACTATAGTCCCATCTCATGATTCTCCTACATTTGATATTGCTTCTCATCATTCATCACATACTAGCTCTCATTCACTTTTGCATTATGTTGATGATCCTATTGATAGTACCCTTAGTGATATTCTCATTTCTAAGTCTTTATCTGATCATGATCAGGTAGTTGATAGTCATGATTCTCCTTCTTTTCATACTACCAAGTGTGAATCACCTATTCCATCACTACCTTCACCTGAGGTTACATCTAGTACTATGCATGAGTCACCTCCCATCTATCACTTCTTCATCTCCTACCATTTCATCTCCTCCTATTACATCATCTACACCTATTAGGTCATCTTCTCCTATAGAGGTATCTCCATCGGTCACCTCACCTATTAGGGATGTTTCTCAATGCTAATCCCACCATTGCTATAGATATTCCATCTACATCATCTACTATAGCTCCTTCGACACCTACTCCTAGTGTGCCCTTAGCATCAGAGCCTCCTCTATCATCTCTTGATATTCCTATGATCACACACAATGGCAAGTTACAACCTCTTAATACATTATTTCCATCTTCCACTATTCCTTCACAGGATATCATCTCTCTCATGCATGTCGTAGGTCAATTACAATCTCAAGTTTAGTCTCTTACTCTAGAAAGTAGGGCTTACTATGCTTCTATTGATAACAACTCATTACATGGTAACCCTATTCCAAAGAAGATTCATAATTCAACATTCCCTAAGGAATTTATCATGCCCACATTCACTTGCTTTGATGGTACGGTGATCCTCATGCTCATCTCTTACATTACCACATGGCTATGACCCTTATTCTAATGATAGGTTATTACTTAAGGCTTTTAGACATAGTCTCATCAATGAGGCATTACAATGGTACACTCATCTCCCCTTTGGGTCTATTAGTACTTACTATGACATGGAGGATGCTTTCCTCCATCGTTTCATCCTCAACAATGGCCCTAAGGTTACTTACGACCGCATACCTACTTTACATTAGGGCTCATCAAAATCAATTAAGGATTATATATTACGATTTAATGCTTGTATGCATCAGCTAGTATTCCAACCTATAGACCTTGAGAAGTAATTCATTTTTGTCATGGTTTGATTCCTATGCTCAAACAAAGATTACAATATGATACATGTGAGTCATTCATTCTTATATGCTATAAATTCCTAGACCTAGAGCAAAATCTTCTTTCAGAAAATGTCATTAACCCTCCACATACATCTACTTTTATTATATCATCTAGTCCTCCTCTATGTTGAAATTGGTTGAGCATCCTACACAGTCTCCACCTTTGCCTCACAAGCAAAGAAAACAAGCTCAACCTACTCCACCACCACAACATACTCCTCCATGATAGGCTACTTCTTCTCATTCTCCATCCATATGTCATGTGAACCATTGCATTTCTCCCATCATGCTAGACCTCATGATGTGTTGCTTTACCTTACTTGAAAAGCATCTAATTTGCTTACCATCTAACCAACATCATCCACAACATAGGCTACAACATCAACATGATCAACCATACTATAATTATCATCACATAAATGGCCATAGGGACAACGATTGTCTTGCCCTTCGTGATAGATTGCAACAATTAGAGGAAAAGGGAATCATCTCCTTTGGCTCTCACTCACGTGAGCGGTCTATTTCTCCTCTACCTCATTAGAGAGTTTCTACTCTGCTTGAGTCCTCTTCTCCATCAGGTGCTTAGGCCATAGTTCATCCATCACCGCCATATGTCACTCATGCATGCTTTCCACCGCATCCATCCATCACTCCACCATCGCATTCATCACATCCATTGCATTCACACTATCCACCACATTATGTTGCTTCTACACATTGGCTTCCACAGCCTTCCACATTTGCACATCCCACCAACTCCATATGACATTTAGTTTGGCACATATTTGCATGCTACTTCCATCCCACATGCTTCCACCACTACATGCTACCTTGGTCTCTGGTAGGTGATGCTTATCACCTTACCCCCGATGATGCACTTGTGTTCTTACGGTTCTTACATGACTATTGAGGGATTTTTTCTAAGAACCTCTCATCACGCACTTTGTCATTTCATCTAGCACACTCAATCATTTCCCGATGACACACTCTTGCTTACGCGGCTCATCCTTGATTGCTGAGGGGTCTTAACTAAATGAGCCCATTCATACACGCATTTCATCTAGGCAATTGCTAATCTTCCCCCCTTAGTTTCATCATACTAACATTCTACGATCACATCCTATTATCATGTATCACAACATGTTACTTTATTTTGTGATTATACATCATCCATTTTTACATCTATTCTACTATCATCATTACATTAACTATGTGCTACAAATAAACATTTCATCAATCACATTACATTTGTCATCTATTTTCATCATTCACCATACACATTTTGTCTATCATTACCAACATTATAATGTGAATCTACCTTAATCAAACACGAACACATACACTATGACAATAAAACATCAAATCATACATCATCCATTATAGTGCGATATCATATATATACAAAAAATCAATGCATGATATATCAATAACACGTGTCCATTTCATATATTTCATATATAAAATCATCATCACACAAAATGTCTCATCACTGGGGGGCAACACCCCCACATCATATACAATAGTACAAGTCAAATCTCATCATCACTATCGCTCTTGGGTACTACAAGATCCCTAGAACTAGATGCTTCACCACCAACACAACACTTTGTTGTGGCCTCAATACCTCTCTCACCTACCTTTATAATAGGGTAATCTTTGTCACTTTCTCATAACACTGATGTTGCACATCCACATATTATGCAAACACATCTTGCACTAAGGGACCACCACTTACTACCTCTCAGGCTCATCGAGTCTCCTCATATGCCTTGTCCCTCTCACCTAACAATATTATGCATGTTGTCCGCTACTATGACCATGGGCTCAAATAAATGAGCATGCTCACCCACTATATCATTCACTCACTTACTTATACCTCCACCAAGTACATCAGTTGGCATGTTCCATGTCAATGTGCAGATAGACGTGTCTACTATCAGGGACCAATACACATCACCTACAAAACAAATAACACAACGCGTTAGACAACCATTGCTATCACATAAGCCAACAACAACATACACAACATAGTTATCCATAGGTACTCACACTCAACTACAACTATTGCCACATTGTCAAGGGCATGGGCTTCCCCTCTCCTCCTCCTCCATGTGGTAACCCTGCTAGACCTGCAAATAATGGGAACAACAATACCCATCAATGTGCCACCCAAAATGCGTGGTACTCCTCCGTATAAACTCATATCATCTAAGTCTTTTTGCTCTATCATCGCCTGTCCACCTCACCTAGCCCCTGGTAGTACTAGTTTTGATGTGGGCCTTGGTATAACTCTGACCCTCCTAGGTGCTGATAGATCTCAACCATATATATGGCTCTAGGGGCACATCTTGAGCCATACCAAACTGTCGTGATACTCTCTCCACTTGAAAAGCTCAACCACACACTGGAAAGTGGTCCTCCAACCACGTAGTCCTCCATTGGATACACTGCAACTCTACATGAACATCCTCGAGCCATCCTCCATAGTTGTGATATGGCCTCCATATAATTGCCTCATGCCCCATCCTATCTATCAGTTCCTTGTAGGTATCTGTGTCCATCCTACGCCCGTAAATATTAATCCATCTCTTCCCATATATCTCTTGGCCTAGCCCACTCTCCTCATGGACCTCTAACTAGTCTCAGCATGATTATATGCTCATAAGCCCATATGTGCAATAATGTAGTGGCTCATATCCCACCACCATGCTCATCGTGAGTAAATCAATATAGATCTCGATATAGGTAGGCCAACACGCATCGTATTCACGCATATCTAGTGACCTCCTCCTCCATCTGCTAGCATATATCATGTATCTTATACAAGATGCCTCAACCTCCTCCCTCCTTGGCACGGCCAAGCACTCAATAAATGAAGCCATTACAATCCTTCTATCCTCCATGAACTTATGCAAGCATGAATCTCCAGACATAATAAGATAACATCCAAACTGATATGGGCCTCGCATAAATACTCAAGTCCCCACAAAATACCATCTAGCTTCTCACATCTTCCTCTCCATATCCTCAAAATGGCATACATTTATACCCTTCTCCAACAATCTGGTATGTGAATATGTGATACACATCCTCCTAAGTAATATGAATCATCTCACCCAGTAGGAAACCAAAACATACACGTATCCATGCATTATCTCTTACATAGTGTAGTCAACATGGGCATATTGCGGGGCATGTCCCCATCTATGCTCAAATGCAGGACCAACATATCCATCACATCCCAACCATCATCTCGACAAACGCCCAATCTAAGCAAAATTTGCACTCATGTGATGCCCACCGCGAAACTCCCTCGAGTGAATGTATCTCATATCTCACAACTACGGAGTTAGTATGTGTCACCACCATCTCAATTTTCACATACGACTACTCTCACTACATCCTCACCGACTTAGAGCTCACTATCACAATCACACAAAAGACAAATGAAGTAACTAATCACTTTTTCATCTTACTATTTATAGTTACTTTTCACCACCCACTTTACTATAGTCATTATTTCATGCTTATTATCACAACTAATACACACCACACGATTTTTGTCATATCTTGAGTGTTTCTACTCCATTTTACAACCCATTTGCATAATTCTTTTTAGAATTCTACCTACTACTTTCTATAGTACTATACATTACGCATGTGTTATCTATCTTCAACGTTGTTTTCCATTCAATTATCACATTTTTACAATTTTTACCTCTTTGTACATATCTATTTGCTTACTTTCGACTTAACGCTCATTCGTTTTATCATCACTTCCCTTTCACCGAAAGGGGGGCATATCATTGGGGTCATCCTATAATTCCCCCTACATTACCATGTGATCAATCAAAACTACCAATTCATCATTTTCAAACATTTACTAATTCACCACACGACATTTCACCATTAATTCCCCCTAATGACCTAATTTGGGGAAAAAACATACAAATTTTTCTATACGACATTTCATCACTTCCCCTAATGACCTAACCTAGGGAAACAAACGATTAAAAATATTTTCCATGCACCATCATTTCATATTTCAATTCCTCCTAATGACCTAACTTGGGGGCAACTAGTGCAAAATATATCTACGAGTAACCAATCAATCAATCAATCATTTAACGCATTCAAATATCTAACAATCAAAACCATATCATTCAATAGAACACAATTGACCTCCCAGATGACCTAACTTGGGAGATTACATTCATCACTTTTCCTAGATGACCTAACTTGGGAAGTTATTCTATATTTTGTGCTTGCTTCTAGATGATCTCGACTTGAATCCATCATACATTTTATGCCTTGCTTCTAAATGACCTAACTTGGAAGCCATCATATGTTTCACGTTTGCTTCAAATGACCTAACTTGGAAGCTATCACATTATGGCGACACCCATGGAGTGGGGGCAAGAGTGCCTTTCATATACCACTCCTATATGGGTCAATTGTTTGATCAAAATTATTTGGATCCAAAACCACAAATATTTGATCTAAGTCCATCTACAGTGGCTAGATCTTGAGGATGTAGTTAGAGATTGGAGAATAACACACTTTTCTCCCTACACTCTTCCTCTTGTGGCGGATGCCCAAATCCTCTAGTTGATTATTTATATACACATGTTTGGGTTAGGAACTGATCACTCCCTACCCCATCTCATCGTCATCATACAACGTTCAAAATCATCAATCATCTAACATTACAATCATCACTCGCATTTAGCTCATTTCATCATGATATTACATTTTCTCGCTATGTTACATGGATCAACACATTGATCCATGGTTTGACATGCTATATGGTTCTTTCGGAACACTTCTACTACACATCTACATGTTCTACTACAACATGGGCTTCTCCACTTTCTCTTAGGTACGCATCTCTATCTACTTTATGTTACCAAGATTTCCACTCACCAACATAAAGTGGGGGCAAAATGTAGTCATAAAATCACGCACTTACTATTAAAATTATACCGCCAAGTATGTTGTTTTATATATGGATATCACATAATAAAAGTATTCACTAATGACCCATCCCCTAGTCTTGTCGTTAGTTAGTCGGTCATCATTGTCATTTGTCTTGCACATTCATTAGTCATTTATATAGTTCTCGTAGTATCTCGGGAGTCTCGGTGTGTTATTTGTTCATTTGTCATCTCTAGTCTTTGACTAGGGCACCTAGGGTAGTATTGGGGAACCCATGGGCACCCCGGTCCTTATTTTAAGCACCCTAGTCCCATATAGTACTTGAGTCTAATTTAGAGTTTCGAGGTCGGTCTTTATGATTTTCCCTCTCATTCCCCTAGGTACTAGTCAACATGTCGGGTCATTAGTGTTGAAATTTAAGCAAGAGATCCCTATATAAACATAACATACTTACTATCTTATGGACTATTCACTACTAAGGGACTAGCTATCTACTAAGGAAAGGGACTATATTTGGGCATCATTGCATCACACACACTGCATAGGAAAGGGAATTCCATTATATTCCATCCATAATTTTACATTTATATCTAGTTATTTCCCCTTATTTCCGTGTCATTGACACTAGGGCATCTTGGGCACAATTGCACACATAAAGCACACAAAACTACATTGGGTCTGGAATGTAGTGCAACACTTAGTCGTAAGTCCACCTTTGTGGCCGCTAAAGTCAGTCTGATCCCTTCATATGCATCTTTATTTTTAGGGATTTGATGCTTTGTATGGGGTTTTGTAGGTGAATCTTCATTGTAGTCTTACGACATCATCAACGAAGATACTACGATATTCACACGACAAAGATCAAGACATTGTGAAGATATAATGACACCGCTTTGCCAGATTTAGGTTCTGAGTTATTTTGCAGACCATAGCACCCATATGTAGACCCCAAGCACCCATAGGTGCCCTAGTCTAGGAAAAGCACCACTTGCTACAATTTTCTGGGTTGTTTCGTCACACCCCTCCGTTCGCACATCATCTGTTCGGTCCCAACACACAACGAGGTAAGTCATTTAAAATTTAGTACCTTATCCCTTTCATATTTCATTTCATTTAAATATCAAAATAAAATATTTAGCATCAATGTTTCAATTTATATCATTTATTACATTTGTGTACTTGCTTAGATTAATTTAGAATATAGGCTAATCAATCTAGATGAGCACCAGTAACTAAGTCTTCCACCTTTACCTGCACTCTAAAGCTCATGCGAGCATCTCAACACTCTCCAACCATGCTTTCCATGCCTCTAGAATACTCCTCAAGTCACCATGACTCTCCAACTATGATGCTTCATCACCTAGGCTAACTAGGCCACTGCTTGAGGCCTACTTGGTCAAGCTATTATCATTGTGTCCACTCATGCAACCATAAATCAACCTGAATGTCCATGTCATCATCATGCAAAGCATATTGTAACACTCCTCCAACATCCTCTTTGTCATTAATGGGATTTTACATCAATGACAACACTCTATCTCACTCATGCCAATAATCTTCCCCTTTTTCATTGATGGAAAAACACCTAGTTTTTCTCCCCCTTTTTACATTAATGAAAAAGCACATACCCGAGCACAATATATTCATCTTCTTCAACCTCTTTAGAGCACCTATTGGTTGAAAACATCAACCAAACTCATCAAAATAACTTACAAACCTGTCTTTTTCTTCTTTAACTTTGTTTTTGAGTTCTTCATGACTTGACAACATTGTAACACTTCCTTGAACATAGGTATACAAAGCATCCACTCATGTCAAACATCATTTGACCATCAATCATCACAAAACATCATGCTTACCTTCTCTTTGCTCTACCTTAGCTAATGGATACTCAAAACTGACTTGAATCTTCCATACCCTAGTTACAAGTAACTCTTAGGACCAAAATCCCTAAGAAAAACCTTTAGTGCAATTTGGCCCAACTTCTCCATGCTTTAAAAGCCTAATCACAACATGAAATATGTCCTTATAGCTCCCCACGGGTCCATGTCATCTCTATCTCACTAAAAACACAAAAATAGAGATATTACCTCGTACATTAGCCATGGAGAGTGATCATCATCTATACCCCTATTCTGAAGTAATATTTTAGTGTTTACAACCTCCTTTCTATGCTATTTTGACCGACTTGGTCATGTTACTTGCTCTTCTTACCAATACACCTACCATCATGACTAACTCTACCTTTCTAGCACTCCTAAACACCTTATACACTTGATTTATGATTAAAACAAGCTCCCACTACCTTAATATCCCTTCTTAGACATGTATCACTACATTTCCTCATACAAAAACCTACTATACTCTGTCATTATATTATGAGACCAAACATGATACATTTACCAAGTCATATTAGTTGTATATCCTTTATAGCTTCATCTCCTTGGGATAATGGGTACTTATTCTCCTCGTCAACATATGTACCATCCTTCATACACAATCAATATACTTGTCTTGAAACATTGTAGCAACTTAAGGAAATATAACTCCAAACATACCTTTAGCTTTTTGATGCACTGTCTTAGATCACATAGTCTTCTATCAATCTTCAACTCTTGTTCTAGACTAAGTAGTCTTGTAAATCATCTTATTTTCCCATATATCTACTTTTGAAACATTCCTCTGAGACATGTAATGAACCTCTATGGAACCTTGTAACATGGTATTAACCTCATGAGGGGGAATAAGCGGATACCTCATATTTGAAACACTTTGCATAGTTTGTAGTCTTCAATTATGAATACTTGAAGATAATATAGCCTTGAAAATCCTTTGATAACCTTCATACCTATAACTCACTTTGTTATGAAACAAAAACATGCCACATTTCCCTACTATATAGTGCAACATTTACTCATAATGCAAAATGTCACCTCATAAGTTCTCGAACATGCCTAACTTCTCCTCCTAAGAGTCACAAGCCTTCAAGCTTCCCTTAAAGCTTATAAAACATCAAAAGACATCATGAACATCTTGCACGAATTGCAACAAGACATTTTCATCAAAATACTTTGTTACTCCTTCAAGAGTGAACTCAAAATGCATACCTTAGACTGTGATTTTTCTATACAAACCTTGTAAACATTTGTTAGGATTTAGAACTTTGATCTCCACTTGTGTGGTCTTGTAAATCATCTCAACAACCCATACACCTATCTAAAATCATACTATAGGCCTCCAACACTCACATGCATGCTTAACAGAATGCACATAAACCGGGAGACTCACTTTACACTTCACATTTCTGACAGTGTTTTGTACTCCTTCCTACTACCTTCATGATGCATCAACCCTCTTGAGGCATATCTAAACATGGTTCAAGGCCAACTACCACAAAATCCAAAACCCCATGCACATGTTTGACACAATTCATATCATTTGAGAAGCTCATCCATTTAACCTCATAGACCTAACAATGCTTCATACTCCTTCAAGCTAACTCTATGAAGTTTAAACCCTCTTAACAAGCTTCACATATGGATCAAGGTCTATGATACAAATCCTAACAACATTCAACTCATGACATACCTTGAAGGACATTGTTTCTTCTTGCATCTAATATATAAATCTTACTTCATTGTTCACTTTCAACACCTAACCCATCTTCAAAAACATGTTGAAGAACTTCAAGCACATGAAGATCATCACCTAACTTCATGCCCTCATAGCTACAGTTCCATTCCTCAATCTGTGACCATGAATTTCCATTGAAGAACACATCAACTAGGTCTTTATAGACCTATCAGTACCTAACAGTCTCCATACACAGGACGTATCAAAATATCCTTTTTCAAATGGTATGATCAAGTCATCATACCAAATGATTCATGAGTCTAGTGCATATATCATGGAAATACACCTACACCAGCTCCTTTAAGAGCATAGTAATAATACCTTGACCACATAACCATACTATTATAGCATCATTTCTCAAAATATGAATCATTACAAACCATAACATAAACCCTTTACCAACTCGGACCATAAAAACATCTCTTTCTATGTGAATTTAGCATTGTTGCAGTTTTGACAATGCCTAGAACATCGTCAAAACAAACTAAGTACATTCAAGAACATAAACAACATACCTTGACATCATGAATGACCTCCTATAACAACATACTTCAAACTAATCAACACCCCCTTTATTTCAATGCTTCATATGAATGATTATATCTCTAAGAATCCTAGTAGAGAAATATTTCTCTATGGTACATCTAGAAGAATGCCTTGAAGAGGTACCAATCCCTCTTAGGAAATTTAAACTCACCTCTTTCCACTTTCTTTTGATATGCACTCGAGAAATTCCTTAATTTGAATTCATATTAGCCCTTGGTGGAAAATTGTTGTTCACTCTTGGATCCCAAGACCTTATTTTCCTTCTAACATGCATATTAAGACCCTAAAAACTCTTGTTTTTCCTTGTAGGACCATAACAATTCTTGGAAAATGTCCAAACTTATTGCATTTGAAGCACACAACTCTACTCCTGTCCTTGTAACCTACATTATCCCAATTTTGACTTGAAGGTTCATCTAAACAATACCAAACAATATGTCCTTTCTCATGACAATTGTAGAAAACCACATTCATTATTTTCTCATCTCTACTATCCCTCCTTAGATGCTCATCCTTGATAGACCTTATACACTCCTTTTCCCTATGACCAAAGCCATTACATGCATAATAGTAGCCATTGAAAGATCTTTCATACCTTGATGCATTTGGTTTCCTAATGGGCTTTGTCTTCACATTGTCTTTGGTGGATTTTTCTTTCTTTCCTTCCTTGGTGCTTGGTCCTTCATCATCCTTGCTTGGAACACTATCTTCTTGCCTCATCTCTTTGCCTTTGAAGTCATCTTTAAATCCCAAACCTTCTCTATCTCGTGCAGATCTTTGGATGCTTAGAATATCATCAAGATATTTATTACTCTTTCCAAACTTTTGGAATGATTTAGCCTTGCTAACCGCATATGATAATTCTCCTTTAAGAAAGATCACTTATTCCTCCTTGTACTTGCAAGCTTAGAGTCACGGAACTCATTTTACATCTCTAGCCTCTTGACTGTCTCATTTAACTTCTTTGCCATAGCCCAATGTTTTTCCTCTAGTTCATGAATCTTTTCCTCATATTCTTTGACTAATGCTTTCATCTTCATCTTATTCTTTCCAACATGCTTCAATTTAGTTTGAAAACACACCAATTCAATCTCCATATCATCATCTTCTTCTTTAAAATATCTGCAAGAATCGGATATGAAATCACCCAACAATGTGGAGCCATCACTTGTAGATCTCATGACATCCTTGGTCATGAACAAGACCTCATCTCTAAAATATTGATGTTTTGATTCAGATTCACAATCAAAAACCATTATCACTACTTACTTTAGATGAATATGCTTCTTCCTTTGTGTAGAAGCTCTTCTTGAACTTCTTCTTGTTATTAAACCTTTTAAAACTTCTTTTACCTTTGTCAAATTTGTTGGCCTTCTTGTCATGGTATTCATCATGCTCATGTTCATCATGATCTTCCTCATTGTGCTTGTAAGGACATTTGATAGCAAAGTGACCTATCTTACCACAATTGAAGCATTTGAAAGGCAACTTCCCTTTGTACTTCCCGATCCAACCATCAGTCTTCTAACAATCATAGAAAAAAGTTCTTCATTGTCAATCTAGAGAGAAAATCCATCATCCTTAGCCTTTTTGCCCTCGGTCTTCATCTCAGTTTGAAATCAAATTCCTTCTTAGCTGGTTTAGAGTCAACAACCCTCATTTCATAGGTAGTTAAGGTTCCATGCAACTCATCCATAGTCAAGAGAGTCAAATCCTTGGCTTCTTCAATGGAAGACACTTTGGAGTTAAATTTAGGTGTTAGAGACCTTAATACCTTTTGTACCACAACCTATTCCTTCAATTATTCACCTAGACCTTTCATGGTATTGACAACCTTGTCAACTCTAAGCAAGTATGCAACAATAGGCTCATCATCACTCATTTTTATCCCTTCAAACTGATTTTTGAAGGTTTGAATCTTAGCTATCCTTACCTTAGAACCCCCTCATAAAGGACCTAAAGTTTCTCCCACATAGCCTTTTCTGATGTGAAATGCATGACCTTCACAAGTTTAGGTTCAACTAGGCCACATATGATTGCATTCATAGCCCTAGAATTGTCACTACTTGTCTTCTTGTCTACAATAGTTGTTCGAAGAGTTGTAAGAGTAGTATATCCATCCACCATTGATTGCCAAATATCAAACCCTAATGAAATGATGTGATTCCTCATCCTAAGACTCCAAAAATCATAATTTACTCCATAAAATAATGGTGCCTTGTTGGAAGATGATCTACTCTGCTGACTTGCCATTTTTTTGCTTCAAAGGATCTCTTTTCAAGTGATTAAACTTCTTCAAAAGGACTTGCTCTGATACCAATCATTGGAAGAACAATGGAATGATAGGGGAATGAATAATTCCTTCAAAAACTTAAACAATTCAACTTAACTTGTATGAATCATTAACCATTCAACCATACATTAATTGTGAGCTTAATAACATGAAACAACCATCCACATGAACATGAATAAGAGAGAGTACACAAGACATAATATGTAAGTGGGAAACCCTTAAGGGGAAGAAAAACCACTAAATTTTTTTATTATATTACTCAAACCAAAATACTTGCATGAATATGACTCATCACACAAGATTTGTTTAGTGAGGCACTAACCTCGCAAGGAGCACAAACCCCTAAAACCCTTATTGATATTACTCACAACAAAGGACTCATGTGAATATGAATCATCACACAAGTTTTGAATAAGAATACCACTGAAGAAATGCTTCCAACACACACAATTGATAGTGATCAAGGATTCATCTCATACACCTTCAAACCCTTTTCAAATGCACCTTCCTAACTCACTCAAACTTGATCTTTCATGGATTGATTTGGACTCAAACCCTTACACAAAAGATATTAAACCTTATTTATAATTTCACACACTCTCTCAACTCTATTTTTATTTCATTAAAAATCTTGCACTCTCTCACCTAGCTTGCATTTTCCCTCTCTTTTTTAACTAGTTCAAAAATGAACCAAAACATGCACTTTATACGAGACTACACTAAAAAAACATAACATAGGTCAATATTGACCCAAGAGGTTGGTTACACGAACTCAAAAATATAACTACACACTCATATAAATTCATACTAAGGACTCTGTGTAGGTTGTCCATCCACCAAGACACAAACACAAGCCCAAAAAGGCCTAAAACCCTATCACCAAGCTCATCAAAGAACTCTAAACACATAATCCTGATTTTTCAAGCCTCCAAATGCCTAAAACATATCAAAAACATCATGTAAACATTATCCATGCTTGCAAAAATCTCTGTACCAATCACTTTCTTCATAACACCACTTAGTAGGACTATTTGCTACTCAAAACAAACACTTCTAGAAAACCGATCTTCACCTATGAAGCTCAAGATCACACAAGAACACCTCAACTATGCCATGTAGCCACTCATTGGAAATATAATGACATGTAGAACACATCCATGCTTGCTAGACCTCATGAAACATCCAACAAAGCAAACCACACCTCTTTTACTCTTCAACAAATTAAATTGCCCAAAAAGCAATTTTGGAAACTCAACTGGTTTGCACCCTTACTGTCACTTTAAATACATATAAATACATTCAATAGGAACAAAATTCATCCTTATTCACTCTAAAATGTATAACTATCATCAGATAAGCCAAAACATAAGTCTTATACATCCATCTTCTAGCCAAATTAGTTTTGTCCTCAACCAGTCAAACTAGGACAACTTGTGACCTCAACCATGCCACCTCAGTGCAATTTTAAAGCTTCAAAAAAATATGAAACATGTCATATGATATGTGTAAAACACCTCCAAGGCCATTATACACCTTCACCATGCCCATAATTGCTCAAGCACTTCCATTTTCCAACATTGCTAAACTGCCCTTTTAGGCCCAAAAATTAGTCTTCAAAGATAGGGCACACTTTTCCCTCTAGGACCTCAACCATGACCTGAAACTATCATGGAAATATATTAAAACTCCAAATATTTCATAAATGGTTATTTAGTCAATAGGTTCAATGGACAACATTTGTACAAAACCGAATATCTTCATAAACAAGCCATTTTGAGTGGGGCCCACGTACTTTCATAAGCTCTAAAACCCTGATTGGAAATATGGAGGAGTCCTCTACAACCTAAAATCATCACATTAGCAAAAAAATCCATTATGTGCCCATACCAAGAAGTTTTCCTCCATCACTCTCAACCTAGGGTTTCAAAGCCATAAAAAGTGACTTACCTTCTTAACGATCGTTCATAAATGTTTGGGCCTCATTTGACCTCATTCAAACTTTGATATCTTCTTAACTCTATTCCCCAACATACCTAAAAGGATAAGATTCCCATGTAAACCTTACACGTGCCAACCATGAGCATTTATCTCACTTCGAGTTGGAAAACACACTCTTAAGAACCCTATTTTGGTCTAAACCTCATAACTTACAAAATTCTCATCATGAAAACCTAAATTTTTTCCCAAAATATAAAAAACCTTCTGATAACATCTCAAATCATAAAATTTTATCAAATAGGTCTGCATCTTCTCAACCACCATGACTAGGCCTTAGGGTTTTACATGTTTTAGGTCATAACAAAGTGAACTAACACTAAAACCAAGAATGAAACCTATTTAAACTACCTCTACATGATGGAAACAACATAACATACCTCCATGAATGTCCTCAAGAGCTCACACATAACTAAAAGCGACTCTCATGCCTTATTAGGCCTCCAAACACTAGGATTAGGTGTAGTTTAGACTTAGACCAAGTAGAAAAACCTCACAAATCTACTTACGATCTCTCCAAAAGCACCTAACATAATTAAGACAACATGTATCACATCTCTACATGCCTCTATGATCTCACATAGCTCTTAAAATGATTCCCATGCTCCATTTTGTCTCCAAACACCTAGAATAGGTCTAGATGAACACATGTAACTGAGTCTTCCACCTATACCTGCACTTTGAAGATCATGTGAGTGTTTCAACACTCTCCAACCATGATCTCCATGCCTCTAGAATACTCCTCAAGTCATTATGACTCTCCAACCATGATGCTCTATCACCTAGGCTAGTTAGGTCACATGGTTAGGCCTACTAGGCCAAACTATTCTCATTGTGTCCACTCATGCAACCATAAATCAACATGAATGTTTATGTAATCATCATGCCAAGCATCTTATAACACTCCTCCATCATCCTCTTTGTCATTAATGAGATTTCACATAATTGAAAACACTCTATCTCACTCATGCCAATAGAGTTGCTTCAATTACAAAACTCCACATCCTCGGATCAAGCTTCTACAAGCTCCTCCATCCCCACATCTAAACTAGCATATTATCAATCTTTCAAAGAAGTCATGTAACATATCTTGTTGGGGGAGTGTCACCTTCTAACTCTCATTGCACTCCCTACACCTAAAACGTCACAGGAGACACGATAAACAACCGCTCTACGAACCTAACGTAGGAAACATTATTTCCTTTGCTCCCTCTTTCCTCCAAACACATATTTTTATGGAGGTTTTGACCACCCTTCATCTCATATCGATTATCAACCACACACAAAACCATTCTCCTCAAAATTTTCATTTTTAGACAAACCACAATTTTCCCAAACCTACCTCTACTCATTTCGCGCATGGAAGGGATTTGGTCCGGTCGATATGAACAAGATCCGCACAAATTACCCTTTAAAGAATGAAGGAAGCCCCATAAGAAGTATGATATTTGTTTCAAGATGTTTTCTTCCAACCCATCACCATCAATATTAGAATCTCAACCACACCCATCATCACCATTAGACTCCCCCTCTAACGTCGACGATAATGTATCTATCCCATCTGACTTTTTTTAATCAATACTATCACACTTAGACCCTTGACTTATCAAGCTGATTAAAAAAATGGAACTATTCCTCTCACATTACCACATATGATACCTGCAGATTCCCCGCTATCGACATCCTTCCCTACCATGATGACACTGCTATCTTGACCTATCTAGGGGCCGAGGATAGCTATCTTCGGAAATCCCTACCTTCTGACACATCCACCCTTCTCAACGAATCAACCACCAATGTTAATATCGACACATCACAAGAACCACATATTGTCAATATTGGTCAATCCTTAGAATTGCATAAACTCCAAAAATTCATTGCTTTCCTATCTAAACATATACAATCCTTCACATGGTCCTATAGTGATATGCCTGGTATAAACCCTAAAATCATCATCCATAATATCGTCACTATCCCTCGATGCCAAGCTCATGAAGCAAAAACTTCATAGGATGCATCCTCACATCACATTATTAGTCAAATAATAACTTCAGTGCCTTCTTTCCGACTTCATACTACCTATTGATTATCCAAAATGGGTTTCCAACATCGTACCCGTCACTAAAGCCACTAGAAAATTATGCATATATAAGGACTTACAATACCTTAACCTCACTTGTCCAAAAGATGATTTTCCCTTACCAAACATTGATTAGATCATTATCTAACAACATGCCACAAGATGATATCTCTTATGGATGGTTTCTCTGGTTACAATCATCATCGCATCAAAAGATCAACATAAGACTTCCTTTATAACCCTATGAGGAACCTTCTGCTACAAAAGTAATGCCCTTTGGCTTGAAAAACATAGGAGTTACTTATCAACACGCCATGACCTACATATTTCATGACCTCATCCATAAAACCATAGAAGACTATGTTGATGATCTCTTAGGTAAATCCAAACACCGAAGAGACCACCTAGTTGTTCTTGACATGATCTTTACGTGTCTATTACAATTCTTTCTCCATCTTAATCCTACTAAATGTGTATTCAAAGTTCTCATAGGAAAAATCCTAGGATTTATAGTATCTATTAGGGAATTGAAGTTGACCCCACCAAATTCAAAGCCATCATCGAAATGCCTCCACCATCTAATCTCAAATAACTTCATAGCCTTTAAGGAAAGCTTCAATTAATCCATCATTTCATTTCTCAACTATTAGATCGTTGTCAACCTTTCCATCATCTTCTAAGAAAGGACATCCACTTTAAATGGGATGAAAATTGTCAACAGGCCTTCGACACCCTCAAACAATATCTTTTATCTCCACCAATGCTTACACCTCCACACGAGGGGGAGCCCTTCTATATTTATATCTCTGCAATTGACCATGCCTTGGGAGCCATATTGGCACATCGAGATGAACAAGGTAAGAAGCAAGCCGTATTCGCACACTTCATGATTATGAAACTCACTATTCAGAAGTCGAAAAGTTGTGTTGTGCCTTATACTTCACAACTTCTAAACTCTGTCACTACCTCCTCAATCACAAAACCTATGTTGTCACAAAATTTAATCCACTCAAATCCATGCATTCTAAGTCATATCACAATGATTGTATCACTAGATGGCTCATGCTCATGACTGAGTTCAACCTTGAATTTATCTCTTAGAAATCCATTAAGGGACATGTCATTGTAGATCAGCTCACAGAAGCTCCCCTTCCTTCTAATCAATTACCTTGTGAAAACTTTCTCGAAAAATCTATCAACACTCTCGACCACGAAAAAAATACCCCTCTTAAAATGACCTTGTTATTTGATGGGTCCAAATGTAGACATGGGAGAGGTGCCGAAATAGTCATAATTCCCCTTAGGACACTCCTATTATGTTATCCTTCAAACTTAATTTTGAATGCACTAATAACATGACAAAATACGAGGCTCTCATCATGGGACTTTAGACCACTACCTTTCTTGGTGTATAATTCCTTGACATCTATGGAGATTCACAACTTGTCATCAATCAAATCAAAGGGACCTATCAATGTAAAAATGAGGTCCTACAAAATACAAAACCATTGTCAAAGACTTACTACAACTCTTTGACCACTACAAAATCCAAATCACCCCTCAATCATCTAAAAATTTGTAGACACCATGGCTTCACTTGCCTCTCTCATCCCTTTATCACTAGATGATTCCAAACTCTTCATCATCGTACAAAACTCGATCAACCCTCTTATACCAACACTGAACTTCCCACCATTAATCACATAGAAGATAGCTCATCTGACACTTGGTATACACAGACATATGACTATCTTTCCACTAACAAAATACCTTTAGATCTATCTAGAAATGGTAAAATATATTTTCAACCATGTGTATCCCAATACATTAGACTAGGGGGTATCCTTTACAAAAGAGGATTTGACAACCTCCTCTTTCGGTGTCTTAAAACTCTAGAGGCTTGTCTAGCTATCCAAAAATTCAATGATGAAATATGCAAAGGACACGTTAACGGTTTAGTTGTCACTAAACACATCTTACACATGGGCTACTATTGGCCCATGTTAACCAAGATTGTTGTGACTATGTCAAGAAATGTGTCAAATTTCAACAACATTCCAATCTCACACATATCCCTAGCCATGCTCTTTAACCCGCTCAAGATCTTTGGCCTTTTTCACAATGGGGGCTTGACCTTATTGGCCTTATCAACCCTCGCTCATCATCACAATGACACAATTCCATCATCACAAAATGAAACATTTTACAAAATGGGTGGAAGCAATCCCCTTATCTCCACTAAAGTAGATAAAATCATCAACTTCATCCATCATCACATTATCTATCACTTTGGTATACCTCATAAAATCATCATAGATAATGGAAAATCCTTCAAAAATAAGAAATTTCAAAAAATTTGCGACACTTATAACATCAAGCTCACTTTTTTATCTCCTTATTATCCATAAGCAAATAGCCAAGCCGAATTATCCAAAAAAACCCTTAACAAAATCCTCATGAAAATTGTTGACCAAGTTAGTAGAAATTGACATCTTCAAATCCCATTTTCATTATGGGCATATCGAACCAGATTTTGGACCCTTACAGGGTGCTACACCCTTCTCCTTAGTATACTGACATGAAGCCATTCTTCTACTCGAAGTCCAAATCCCATCCTTACGCGTTTCTCTCAAAGACTTCATCTCTGACAAGGATTATTATCAAAAACACTTATCTCAACTAAAACTATTAGATGAACATCATCTAACCGCCCTGAACATATCAACATCTATCAAGAACGAATCAAATGAGCTCGTATAACAAACATATCAAACAATGTGACTTTAACATTAGTGATCTCTTTCTAAAAAAGAATCAACATTTCACTAACATGGAAAAGAGTAAATGTGGGAAGTTTACTTGAAATGGCTTGGACCATATATTATCACTCATAAATATGGGTCAGGGGCTTATCGTTTAGCCTCCTTGATGGTAAACCTAAAAAGAACCTCTTATTGCCCTGCACTTATGGCCATCCTCTTACTAACTTATCAATTCATGGGACCTTAGTCACATCACGATCTCCATTAATCAACCCAAAATCCTATCACCCCGTAATGATTTAGAATTATGTGGTCTCTTCCGCCAAAGATATCGTGTCATGACCTTGAATATGGGCACCAACGGATATGCTCATAACATATTCCTCATGGACAAGTTCCCTACTCACAATTAGGGAACCCCACAATCATTACTCTCACCATCCCCTTATCTCATCCTATTTTACGACATGACAAGGATATATGTGTAGCTTACACATTTACTTATCCCCTTATAAGTGGTTACCCAGGATTGCCCTCAAAAATAAAAATATCTATGGGATGGATACAATCAAAATATAGACCGATCCCTTGAAGGACGGCTATCAAAAAAACAAATTATGTCAAATAAAGTTGTAGACCACTCCCTCAAAGGATGACTACCATGAAATAAAAAAAAGTCAATAAAATCATAGACCACTCCCTCAAAGGATGACTACCCAATCAAAATATAAAAAGGACTTCTCGCATTGATCAATCCTCATATCAAAAAGGGGTTTCCCGCATCGATCAACCCTCATATCAAAACCAAAAAAATAACCATCCCAAGAAATATTCTGCATCGATCAAATTTCCCATCAAATGAAAGCTTCCCACATTGATTAGGTTGTGTAAAATACAACAAAACTAGGACAAAACCCAGGAACTATCATGAAGAACTTATTTCCCCATGCTTGTTACATACAAACCTTGCTCATGTCAAAAAAGGATAGATACAACTATCCCACATTCATCTATGATCCTAGTATGACTAACCATTGTGAGTCATATGTTAACATTATTTACAAAGCCACATATGCAATATCATACATATAAACAATTTACCATCATACACTATATATGCTCAGAATAGTAAGGAAGCAAACATCCCACATTCTATTCTTATCCATTGTATAGTGTGTAAATCAAACAACAAGACCATCATTTGTCACAAACATATCCCATATCATCAAAATCATATTATACATCTCTAATATAAAAATATACATTCCACATGCATCCATAACTCATCATATCAAAACCATAACTAAACTCATTAACTAAATCATCATCAACTATGTGTATATCCATCACATTGCAATCATTACAAAACTCAAAATATAACTGAAAAATCAAAATCATGTATATACATATCAAAAGGCCTCATGTATCAAAATATATCATGTATCATCGAAAAGGGCTTTAGAAGAGCCTCATACATCAAAAGTCTATACATTAAAATCTATCAAAATGGGCCTACAAAAGTACCTAGTGAATTGAATGTCTATTAATCAGACACTCCCTCTGGCACTTCTCCCCTTATCGTCATCTCCTGGTCCTCTGGCTGGTCCTTCGCATGGACCTCTCGGTAGGTGACTCACGCTCGTGACACTTTGCCTGCCATTGTCAAGCCAAAACTAAGCATAACGAGGCTCATGCATAAGCCTCCGCCTCACTAAGTCCTCATATTAATGAAGCTCCTCACCTAGTGCCTGGTAGTTATCCATACTCACACTACCAAGTGGCCCATTCGACCATTATTCTAAGCCCTAACATCCTGTAGCTCAACCCTTGATATCGATGGGCATGTCACACCAAAGGCATTCTATAAGGCCTCTTTATCTCATCTATATCGGTCTCTATTGTCTCTAGCCTATGTAAGCTCTACTTGTATAGTAGTGAGCTACTCGCTCGCCCATCTCTCTCTCAGATCCACAATGTCCCTTTCACCAATCAATGTGGCCCGCTCAACTAACAACGTGGCCTTCTTCGGCCTCTAAGCTCGCTACGGTAGCCTCAAACAAAGCCACTCTATCATCCTAAAAAAACACCACCTATATCGGAACATGTGGGCCTTCATCACCTTTACACACCTCCACTTTCCTCCATCTCACTAAAAATATCAGAAAATTTAAAAATTAGGGTTTGTTTGGTTGCTTAAACTCTTCAATTACGATGGTGACAAATGAACGCCCAAACTTCCTTTTATATCGATTTTTTCCCACCCACCAAATCGTCGGCGATTGAGCTAATCGCCGATGATTTTATCAAATCATCATTTTTGTCACCCTCGTCAACAATTGCACATTTTCAAAGTATATGATTCCTTTTTCAATCCCCAAGAGCCTCTTAAAATCCAAAATCCAATCAATCTATATAAAGCTTTCCCTTATCAAATCCCACTCATATTTTGCAGCCTTTTAAGAACATTTTCCCTTGCCACCATTAAGTCACACATCTATAGATCGAGAACCCATTGGTTCCCCTATCACTTGACTTCTGGTTGCGTAAGCCCACCTTTATGGAAACATTCTTTATATTGAGCCCACATCTCCAAATACATCGTGGAAACTATACACTTTTGGGAACCTTTTCCTGTTGTTTCCTACGATCTATATGTCTATAGGTTGAGAACCCATTAGTTCCCCTATCACTTGATTTTTTAATCACACAAGCCGACGTTTTGTCACACCCTATAATAGTTGAAGGTTTTATCGCAAATGTTTAAGAATGACTAAAATAATTATGAATTTTAATTAATAAGTGCATATACATACATACATACATGCATGCATATATATATAGACACACATGCAAGCAGCATACTTGCTTCATATACATACATGTGTAAAATGTATCCATAGCCCTATATGTGCACTTACCTTCTAATGGTTGTTGGATTGTTTGAGAATTAATTTCTAGTTTGCATTGTTCTATGTTGATTGGTTGGACCCCACCATTGTTGCTGTAATTAATTATATTTGCATTATTTTTAGATGTTATCATTGTCTAAAGTTATAATACATTGATTTTGAAGTTGATATAATTGATTACAAATGGTTTCATAACACCACTATTTAGATTGTATCGATCTAATTAAGATAAGTTGATCACATTCCATTGACATTATTAATCTGGAACAAGGTCTTAAAACACTTTGCAAAGTAATTATAAAATGGACATTATTTTATGTTTTCTACGTGAATTGGTCATGGACCATATTGCATTGTTTTTGACATATGTTTAATCTGTAAAGTTGACCCTCCTTAGCATTGTGAACATTGGTCAAGCTCGTAGGAAAGGTAATTGATTGTTATTTAAAAAAATGGTCATGGAATTGGATTATTTCTATTTGTTTAATGTGTCATAGACCATGTAGCAAATTCAAGGTTTATTGGATAATGTTTTATAATGTTTATTAATTTGCGTGGAACAATGGTCACTGACCATATTACTTGGCATGTATATTGTTTATTGATATTGCTAAGATAGCTGTCACAAACCACGAGGCAGGTAATAGTGTATTATTGTTTATTGATAACTTGGTCTTAGACCATACGCATTGCATGTAAGTAATTGGAATTTTTGGAGGGAATTACAAGTGACACTATCATTCATTTAATGAATTAAATAAACAAAAGATTTTTGGGAACTGTTAGCTTGCTTAGCAAGCCAAGGCACGCTTTCTCTCTCCCTAGTCACATTTTTTTGGTTTTGTTCTACTGGAAGTTGCATGAGGGTTTTTGGGAGAAAATAATGGCTTTTTGGAATGACTACATGCATTAATGGAGCTATTTTTAAATGGAAAATTTGGGTTTATCACGGTTGTTTGGATTTGGAGTTTTTAGGCATTGGAGGTTTCATTTTTGCAAGAGAAAATTTGGAAGGGAAGTAAACAAGTTTCGAGCATGGGTTCTCTTACTCATTCTCTTGTTGTTTTTAATGAAATATTGGAATGTGTTATGGGTTTTTATCTGATTTTTAAATTTGGTAAAACATGGTGAAAATAGATGAAATATTTATTTTCTTTTGTTGGGTTTAAATGGAAATATGGGTGAATTTATATGCCTAATCTAAATGCTATAGTAGTAGTAAAAGAATAAAAATTAAGTACATAAATTAAGCCAAGCAAGCTAAGCAATAAAGTGAAAACCCTAAGTGCAAAGAGAGGGTGAGAAGTCTTAGCTGATCGTAGAGATCTGGAAGATGCATAGAGCTAGAAAATTGTAAAATATGAAACATTGACCGTCACACTGAGCTAAGAAAATGTAGATCTGGAAGAATAAGTTGGATTGGGGCGCCTAAAGAGGGACATGGGAGCTGTGCGCGCCTAGGCCTATTTCTGGGCACTTGGGTCTACAGAAAAGTTTAGGAAACCTCCTCTAAATGGTCACTAGTTGTTCACTTGTGTTTACCTTTGGTCACTTCGAGGTCACACCATGATCACCGAGGTCGCTGGAAACCTGCAATGAATAATGAACCTATAAAACCCTCAAACAAACATCAAATCATAAAAAGAAAGATGTAGAATGAGGGGTTAGACTATCCTCAAGCTGTCACAATGGTGAACTTACGATTGAGCGTTGCACTACATCTCAGACCCAATGTAGTTTTGTGTGTGTGTGTGTGTGTGCGCGCGTGTGCGTGCGTGCGAAAATCATGCCCTAGGTGGCTCTTGTGCATGTTGCATTTAATAACAAGCAAATAGATAGATGTAAATAAATTTAATAGATGTGTGCATGGAATAGAATGAAATTCCCTCCTATGAAGTGTATGCAGAATAACCAGCCCTTGATGTCCCTTGGATGGTGCTAGATGGATGCAATGGAGCTCTTAGATGCTTGATGGATGCAACCTTAGGTGGTGATAGCTAATGCTTAGTGCTTGGTCCTTTATTATGATCACATAACTTTATATTTATATTATTCCCTTGCTTGAATTTCGTAATTAACCCCAAAAAGGCCGACTACCAAAAATATAAGATGCTCAAACAACTAGAAATGATCCAAAAAGTGTGAGTAAAGTACAAAGGGGACAAGGGCACCTAGAGGGGACGAGGGCCACTGACGTTGGCATCCTTGTTGAGCACCGTGTGTCTAAGATGACAAATGCTGAAGTATAAAAAGGAAGACTGAGAAAGTAAGGGTGCAAGACCAAAAGTAGTAATAGAAAGCAAAAAAATGTGGCCAAAGACATGGGTTAATTAGTATTTTTCTTACTTAGGAATCATATGAATAGTAGTATGCAACTAGGACTAGATAATTACCCAAAGTGCGTGATTTAGTGTCTACAATGGGTATACAAATATAAATGGGAAAACAACTTGAAGGAGCTTGATGAAAGACGTTTTGATATTGGAATGATTACTCGGTTTGTTGTTTTAAAAACTGGACTATTTCTCTTATTTTTATAATGAAAATTTGATAGCAAAACATGAAGAAATTGCTAGAAACAAAAGGAGTATTTGTGGTTGTTGGGAAATCTGAATTTTTGGTTATAATAACTTTCTAGGGTTTTTATGTTTGAATGAAAATTTTAAGAAAATTTGAGCTGCATTCATATTTCAACAAAATACACATTCATATTTTATTTATTAGCTTGATTTGAGCTTGTTGGAAGTCGACTTGTCATTAGGATTTTGCTTGAGTTTTTACTTTGTTAAAAATATGGAGATTCTCTTCATTCTCAATATGAAAATTTAGGGAAAAATTTAGGGAAATGAAGGAAAATACGTTGTGGGTTTGATAAAAAATAATAAATCCGTAGTTTTTTTGTTAATTTTGGTATTTTGGGTATGAGCTAAAATGAAAGTATATAAGATTTTCAAAATGGGTTTTGTTTGATTAAAAGAAAAATGGCGAAGTTCATTGTTGTGATTAATCATACTTGTTTGGCTATAATTATATTTATAGATATTTAAAATCAATTATTATCGGTCTAAGTTTCTTTTGTTTTAGTCTATTTTTATTTTTATTTTGAATAATATACTTCAACCCATAACGGGATTAGCTGGTTTGAGTTTGTTTTCAAATCGCTTACGAGCTCATCATTGTTGATTGTTAAACTTCTAGAAGTTCTCAGGAGCCGGCCCCATAATGTGTGTTATTATGTTATTTTATAAGTCTAAGTAAGCTTTATTGAGCTTGATGTATCATATTTTGTTCTTGACATTTTGTATATGGAAAGAATGTGGAATCGACCCTTCTTGAGGTTGCATGCAATAATACATTTCAATACCATTGAGAATGATTGTTCGAATGCATATAGATAGCTCTTAGCTTGATGATCATTTTGATCCATTGAGAAATGGATGATTAATTAGATATTGACATTTACTTATCATTGAACTTTCCTATAACAATGATTATGTGTTTAACCATGAATGCTTGACTTTTTGATTTGAGCAATGGTAGTGGGACAACTGTTGGAAATGTATGATTTCTTGTTAAGCATGATTTTGTTCGATCTCCTTTGCAATATTTTCAAAAAGGGTGATGAATTAGTTAAGTGCATTAATTAAGTATGACTGTTGTACATTGATGAAGTTTGATTGATTAGTATTATCCTTGGGGGTTACTCTTAAGAATTATTTGATGCTGCTATGAAATTCTAGATTGGATTATGGCAAGATTATATTGAATTTACACGTTATTTAAATATTCTAAAGATATGGTTATCAGTTGGAAACTTGGATTGTTTCGAGAGATGGCTTCATTATGTAATATCAATTTATTTAAACAATGGGATATAAACTTAGCTAATGAACTATGAAGATCATAAGTTATTAGTTATGATAACCTAAACATATTCTTTTATTTCAAATAAATACAATAATAATGTGATTTAGATAACTCATGTTAGTTCATAGAAATGACCATGTATACATTTCATCTCTCCCACAACGTGCGGGACAAAGTGACATTATGAAGTGAATAATCGGATTATATACGCATGAATTGTTCATGTATTATTTGTTTGGAATCCAATAAGGATTATTGTATTTAATTATAATGTAAAAGTATTATCTTCACGAGATTATTTAAGGCATTTTTCCTATTATACTATCATGATTAAATGTGTATCAATTTTATGAAAAATAAGGACTTATCCTTATTAAGTTTAAATAAAATACTTGTTATTTTGTATCACATTTTGTGAGATATAAAGGTGTTTTTAATGTTGTTTTACAACAAAGTATGAATTAAATTTATTGATATTATGCTATGCAACTATATCTGGTTTATTGATTCATTATGGATGAACAAATATGTCATTAACGAACATAGTACGTTATGGAAAACAATACAACAAAAACAATGTTATATTAATATTGTACCTTATCAAATAAATTGTACAATTCATATCAAATGATGATTAAATGAGATAAAACGTACTATGCAATATTAAATGATGAACATATGAGATTAAGACCAATACTAACTAGGAAGTGATTGGATCATTTAAATGTGAGACATGGTTAAATAAACCTATATTAAACGACAACATTAAGTTGTGATAAATCAATAAGAGGTACCCATAAAGGATAGTAACTCATCTCTGCTTCAAGGCTCACTTTTGATCAACTCTTGCATCCATGAAAAGATATCCATTATTGCAGGTTCGACACTAGATATGATTGTAGTCTCGGGTTCAGGCGGGGAATAGCTCCTGCACTGGGTGAGTTGACTTAGTAGCGAGAGGAAGCGATGTTTGGGAGGCGATGTGAAACCATAGGTTAGGAAGGATATATCTCTCATTTCTTGAGGTCTTCGATAGGGTCATGAATGAATTTTTTCTTTCTTTTGTAATCTCCTATAGTGAGGGCCTTCAATATCTATTTTTTTCCTTTTCGCGGGATTTCCTTAGTGAGCAGAGCTCACGCTCTCTCGATGCCTTCGAGAGACAAGATATGATATGATTTCCTTGCAAGAGTTTGAATACCACCATATTTTATGAAAGTAACCCTCTTTTCTTAAACCACTCCTTAGATCTCCTGGATCACCACTGCGGTCCTCTCGTTGATATCACCTGATTCACGAACACTCCATGAGACCGAGGGAGGGGAGAGGACTTCACCACTTAATATTCGGATCTAACAAATCAATTCCATCATCTTCCATACCTTCCATGAACTAATCAAAATTAAATTTCCTCATTTGGCCAATAGTCATCCGCATGTGATCTTGTTTCCTTACCTCAAAATCATCCAGAAGTTGACCCAATAATCTTCAATCTAAGGAACATGGTGTAACTCGGGGTGATTAAAGGATTCGGGTTTCTTTGGATCTCAAAATCAGCCTTGGATGTGTATGAATAAAGAATCAAGGAGGAAAATGAAGCTTCAAGATTCGAGGCATCTGTGATACTCTTACATGAAAAAATTCCAAGAGAAATAGGGAAGGACACACCTTTTTTCTTGCTTTTTGCACCTATCGTGGACTTGAGAAAATCGCTTACACAACTTGAACATAGCTATTTTGTTATTGATATATTTGGGGAGCTTGCAAGGAGTGAGGTCAAATCTTGAAACCCTGATATAGGAAAAGGTGGAGAATTGAGTGAAGTAACATCCATATTTCTTGATCAATGTTGCAGCTTAAGAAGATAACCTCAGTTTTGGATTTTGTTCTAATAATCGAATGATGAACATGGTGAATGCATCATTCACCATGGAAAAATGATGATATATATTTTTAGAGTAAGTTGAGGGTACCTTTCATAAGCCGGTGTTTTTTGAGAAATAATTTCAGCAAGAGTTAGGCCTTTGAATGGTCTTGTGCTCATGAGAGCATACACCAAGTACGAGGTCATCGTGAATTTATTTATAACTGGTAACTAGATAAATTGATGGTGAATGTTGCCACTTATAATTTATACCCAATCTACCACATGGCTCCCGTCATTGGCAACAAGGATGAACTAGTCCATCCAGTCCTAAAAGTCCCTTATTGTCTCCTCGCCCATTACCCTACTTAACAAGATGATTGCATCCGAGTAACCCTCATGAAACTCACTTCTTGACAAACTCTTCGGCATGGTTTCCTACCTTGTTTCAACCATGATCCTAGTGTGAGGCCCTGGAGGTAAGATTTAGTCTTCAACCACTCATGAGATGCAAAATCTTTTGAGATTATGACCATGTTGTTGCTAGTTAGAATATGCATACATTTGTGATATGTTGTTAGCGGTGAGCAATGTGAGGATGGAGTTGTCATCCACCCTTACTATTCTGGAATCTGGTTCATAGTGATGAGCACATGCTAGCACTAATTATGTACTCTGATCTTGAAAAAGGATGGCCTCTTTTTGCAGACAACTTGCTCATGAAAATCGCTTTCTTCAACAGGCTCTTTGGGTCCTCTCGAGCATCCTATTTTTTAGGTCTTTTAGGTCCATGTGAGTGACATCATTGTCACCCACACTTGGATACTCAGACAATATTGAAATGGGATCCATACCTGATAATTTTAACTTCATGTTTCCAAAAATCAACAAGATGAGTGAAAATAGAGCCGACAACAACTTTCTGCACTAGAATCCAAAACTTACTATTTTTGGAAAGTGTGGTCGGAGTTGCTAATTCTAGAATTTATGATGATTTTACACAATTCTTGTCCTATGGAACTCCTAATCCACTTAGGTTACTCTTGCTGATGATTATCGTTAGCGAGAGTAACCTAAGTGGAATTGTTATTTTTAGAAATTTGCCCGATTTACCTGTTTCGTGTTCTTATTGTTTTTGAATATCTTGAATGTTGGGAGTTTTATATTTTGGGAAACTTAATATTTTTAGTTTATCATTATTCAGAGCAAATGATATTTTTAGTAAGTGAACTTACAAGTTCTCAATTGAGACAAAACCACCATCGTTTTGTTTTTCCTTGCACCAGATCCTATGCTCCAATTTTGACTGTCTTTCACCCGCTGAACTCTTGGAAATCAAAAAGGCAACTTTCTAGGGTTTGGATTTTAGATCACTGTATCAAAAAATATATGGCATGATAGGGTATGCAACTACAATCTCCCCAAATGTATTTTGGAGAAGACCAATTTGATAAATTTTTAGTGCAATCGGATTCCTAGTTAGTGAGATACGAGGAAAACTCAGTTTTAGAGGCTATAGCTATTATGGAAATTTTTTGCCACCATTTTTGGTAAAAATGGAAAATTTTCAAGGTTTTTGAGCATACAAAATGGTGGCTAGCTGACCTATAGTGAAGAAATGACTTGAAAATGAGTTATAAAACACTTTTATGATGTCATGCTGACCATGGTTTGATCCCAAGTTAATGAGAGTTTAATATGAAGTTAAAATCTGGTTTTCATGGTGCATTGGGGAAACAAGGGATAAAATAAGTGCACCTTGAAGAAAGATGAGGACAGTGGAAACATGGGAGAGAGGGTGAGTGAGATGGAGGAGCTAGGTAAGCACCCTACGGAGCTAGGAGAGGTCATGTGAGTGATCAAGAGATGGGGCTTGGGCATAGGCACACTTTCTTGTCCCTCTTGTCCCCCTAGATAGTGGGGAAAATGGGGACACAAAATTTCACCCAAGGAAAATCATGGAAGAAAGTTTGAGCATGAGGGGATGAGTGGTTGAGCACAAGGGCTAAAAAACAAGCTCTGTGGAGCTTGACGAATGCCATGTGAGTGAATAGGGGCTAAGAATGGGAGCGAGGCACACTTTCTTTTCCTCTCTATTCCCTTGAAAAAAGGGATAGAAGGAACATAAAAGTGTGCCTTGAAGCAAGGTGGTGACATGTGGCACAGTGAAAAATTGGCTAAGTACTCACACTTCTCCCTAACTCAACTTAGACTCAACTTTGTGTTGCCTTGATTTGCACACATGGGTGGTTGGAGAGTTACAAGGATCTCATTGGGTGTAATTTATTTCCCCCTCTATCCCCTTTGGGATAAGAGGGATACACAAATGTGTCTTACCCCATTTAGAAAGTCATATATTTCACTAGTTTTCCCAATTTAGCTTGAGAGCATGAAATCTTCACCCAAAGGCTCAAGATGGAATTTTGAGGAAAACGTTTAGATGAATCTGACCCCAAAAACCATTATAATACTAATGGAATATATTATAGACCTTAATTCTACCTGAAACTCCAAACAATGCCCCTTGTTTTAAGGGGACAACGAGGTACACCCAGAATTTGAAATGCCTCAAGAAATCATCAAA